>OZ053300.1:31310767-31960754 GCA_964056655.1 Arabis hirsuta
AGAGAGATAAGATATATGATTTGTAAAGATAAAACTTTCAATCTTATCATGTCGGATTGACTATCCCAGTGGCGAACCTACGTGTTCATATGGAAGATCAATTGAACCACTTTTTTTTTTGTTCTTTTGTTATTTCATAACATTAATTGGTTTGAATTTGGTTTAATTTATGTTTTGAACTTGGTCTAATTTACTTTTTGTGGTTAAGTTAACGTTTTGAACCATAAAAAAAAATATTTCATGTCCAACCTAGTCTTTTTAGAACCAAATGTGGTCTAATTTGAATAAACTCAATTTTATTTTCTATTTTTTTTTATTTAGAAATAAAACGTAACTGAGTTTATTTTATAACTCATTTATTTTAACTAATAATATAAGCCGTATTATATGATTGAGAATTTTTTTTGATTTTCAACTACCGTTTATGTATGAAACTATTACAAATAAGATCTTTATAAAAAGATTTTAAATATAAAAATCGTAGGGTAATTATATAGAATAACTAATATTTTATTAAGGATTTTAAAAAAAAATTTAAATATATATTGACCTTGATAAAAAAATATTCTGGTTTCGCCACTGGACTATTCTATAGTTTTTTAAGAAAAAATATATTTCTTTCTTAAATTTAAAACTATAATACTACAATAATTAATGCGTAAGAACTTAAAATTGACTAAACATTAACTAAAACGCATAAAATTTTTAAAATTGACTACCATTAAATAACACAATAAAATAACTTATTAGAAAAATAAATAACGTGCCAAAGCTTGCAATTGACTAAATAACAAAACTTGTATATTGATCTTCAATTGTAAATCGTAATTTGTTACCGAACAAAACTATAAGATGCATTATCTATATTGACTCTTATCATTTATATCATGTTTGTTTTTTCAGATTTTATAAATTTTTTTTGAAGATTTCATAAACTTTATTTTTTTTAAGTTAAAGAAAAATTAATGAGTTATTTTGTGCTACACACATAATATAAGATTTTTTTGAAAACCTTTCTAATCCATCTTCTTATCAATAGATTTTTTGATAAAAGAATAAAAAAAAAAGATTTATTGATTTTGTCGTGTTAAAAGCAAAAAGATTTTAAATACATCATATATACTTCGCACTTTTCAGAAACAAAATTGATCGCCTTGATTTAGTGAAATTATCAAGGAAAAATGGTGGAAGAGAAGTCGAGGATGGAGAGGGAGTGGTAACAACGACAAATGTAGAAGGTTCAATTTCTATAAGCTGAAACTTATATTTCGATGGAAAAGTAGAATACATTTGTATACAAAGCTATACATCTACGATAATATAAGAGAATATTGACATAATAATGAGGAATAATTACAAGAGGCTCCTGGATGTGGAAGAAGCTAATAAAGCTTCGACCGCTGGCTGAATCTTTCCTTAAGATGGAGGTTAGAGATGGCAAAAGCACATCCTTTTGGTTTGATCATTGGCTGCCTATAGGACCCCTAATCAAAGTCATGGGAGAAAGGGGAACAAGTCTACTTGGCATTCCCACACATGCTCAAGTAGCGGATGCAGCAAATGATCGGGGATGGAACATAAGACGCAGTCGTGGCATTCATGTTCAGGTTTTGCTAAACCACATTGGAGAGGCAACGCCACCTAGTGCTGAAAAAGGACGTGACATCGCTCTATGGAAGCAACAATCGGACAAATACGAACATCACTTCTCCACGAAGAAAACATGGGAGCAACTCCGTCCAGCTGGACCCAATGCCATTTGGTCCCGACTGGTATGGTTTGCTGAATCGATACCCCGACATGCTATCATTGCTTGGCTTGCTTTTCGCAATAGGCTTGGGACTAGGGACAGAACAAAGCTATGGGGAGACTATCGCGCTTGTGTTCTCTGCGGTGAGATCAACGAGACGCGCGACCACTTGTTCTTCGCGTGTCCTTATTCCTACACAGTTTGGACATCGCTTATGTCAAGCCTCCTAGGCAACCGGATCACACCGGACTGGAATGCGTCAGTCTCACGCTTGTTGCACAATAGACTATCAAGGACAGACTCTAAGCTAGCTCGTATGACGTTTCAAATAACAATCTATTGGATATGGCGTGAACGGAATGGCAGAGCTCACCAAAGGCCTGCAACCTCATCTCTAGTTCTCGCCCGCACCATACACAAGGACCTTCACAACCGGCTCATCTCCCTCCAGAACTCAAGCGAAGAGGAAAATGAGGACGCGCAACGTTGGACTGAAATCTCTTGTCTCCCTACGGGAGGTTGAGTGATTCAAATTCAATACAAAATGTTATTTCCTAATTTTCAACTAAAATGTTGTATTTAATTCCAGCTGAAAGTCTGTAAACACAAACCTTAGTTTTTTTGTTGTCCAATAAAATTTAACATTTCAACAAAAAAAAAAAATAATTACACGGATTTCAAACAATATTGTTTTTATTATGATGATACGCTGTTCTTGACACGCACCCTGTAGACGGAAGAGGTACTACTCTAATTTTATTGCAGATGTAAAGAAAACATTGTCTCGGCAATGGTTTGGTAAGGAAATTGGCTAGCTGGTCTTTGGTAGACCTATGTGAAATTTGAAGTAAGCCATGTTGAACTTGATCACGTATAAAATGATAATCAAATGCACTGAGTTTTATACATAGTGAAATATGGGGTTAGCAACACGCAGGGCCGACCCTCATATTTTAAGGGTCCCATGCTGTTTTCTTTGTTTAGCCACTAAGCTATTAATTAAAAAAAAAAACTTGGCCAGGTTCGAACCCATGACTAGAGAGGTTTTTGTAAAGACACTTAACCAACATAACTACTAACGATTTTGTCAAAATAAATGGCCCCTAAAATTAATAAACTCTCCGCCAGCCCCAAGCACATGCTTCACCAGCTTCGTGTCATGGTCGGCTCTGGTTAGCACATAGTGATATTACTCCAACATAATCATAATACAATATCGGTGTATATGGTATAGTGGCTCCAAGTTCAAACATCAAAGAGACAAACCCATTTATTTCAGCAGAAATTTTGCAACATACCGATATTCAACTCTTGTGATGATCATGCCACTACTTTGCTTCTTTGAGGACCATGATAAGATATACACATTAGCTGGAAAATAAAATAACTAGTGTCCTTTGAACCCAAATGCATCGGAGAATGTGTGCAGATGGATATGATTTCGCGCAGGATATAACACGTCATGAGTCATTTTACCAACAAGATAACGTAGGATTTCTTCACAACTTGATCATATTATGTGGTACGCCGATGCATAAGTTAGGATAGCTTGTTGACCGCATACGCGATGTGTGAATTAAATATAATGTAGCCTACCCATTAGTATGCAAAACTTTATATGGTTAAAAAGCATTGTACCATAACTCAGTGTTAGCTTTGGAGAAGCGACTATGTGTGGTCACTTGTTTGGCTTCTTACATCTTTTTCTGAGTGAGTAATTCTAAAACGTACTTTCTTTGCATCAAGTGAAAACTAATTTAATATTTATAGTAGCTTCTATATTAATAAAATAGGTGAGATCATCAATGTCCTTGATGGAAAAGAGAACATCAAGTTATTTAAGGGTTTGTTGAAACAAAGTAGTATTGTTTCCTATTAGTAGGATGTCAATTACATAGACCATAAGATAGAGTATGTCTTTGTTATGACAAATATTAAATAGAGATATATATATGAGCCTGAATTCACAAAACCAATACTTAGAAGATAGGATTTGAGTTCTAGATTTGGATGATTGTTAACGCATAGATGGCTTTTTCAAGATGACAAACATGATGCGGTTATCGACGAATTTCAGAGATTGAGCCATAAAAATTATTCACTTGATTGCCTGGGAGAAATGTTTGGCCAATTCTTGTTAACTGCAACTTCAAAAGCAAGGCGTATCTTCGTTGATTTGATGTCCCAACTGAAAGTTTCATTGTAATTAAGAGTGTGTTGTATGAAACTTTTCACCACTAGCGTTGCTTTGTACCTGTCAAGAGTACCATCATGGAACTCTCTAATGGTAAATATCCATTTACAATCAGCATTGTTCTTACAATCAACAATGTTTTGGTTCGATGGTATGGGAATTAAATCCCAAGTAGTATGTCGAGTTTGGGAATTCATCTATCCACTCATCTCATGTCCAATTTTCTTATTAAAGAGCTTGCGTCATTGTTGTAGGATTGTTTTAGTTAGTAGGGGTTAACTAACTTCACTATCATCCTTAGTTATGCCTTGGAACAATAGAACTTAAAAGTGTGAATGAACAATTTCGTAGAAATTTGATTAGCATTACAAAAGCATATATTGATATCAAATTCTTGTGAATATTTAGGAACATATAGAAATTTGTTTAGGGCTAAGTAGCGAGAAAATGAGGGTAGAGATGTTGAACCAATAAATTTGAAGTAGAGAAATTTTTTGGATAGTAGTAGTACTTGTCAAGTATATGGAGAAGATGAAAAGACTAAAAATCACATATTGTTTAACAAACACGATATTAGAAAAATATGAAAATTAATACTTTAGCATAGTCCTCCGATTCATGAATTCATTACCAAATATTTCTCTGATAATTACACATATTTTATTGATTTTAACAGAGCTTCCATGGAGATTGTGACTATGTTTCATATTCTTAGTTTAAGAATTTGGAAATGGAGGAATGATTAAATATTACAAAACAAAAGGTGGTTCATCCAAATTTAATTAACAAAACTCTTGTTGATCTCATATTATTTTTTGAAGTCTTAGAGATGAACTATCATGACCATACTCTAACCATAGAACATTCTTGTCGAAACAACAGTTTGTACCAAAAGGAAATCCCAAAGACGTGTCAACATGTTACTTCCCAAGCTAATCAATATTGTTATTTTAGAGATGTTTCTTGGACCTCTTCAGATCATAAAGATAGAATTGCATGGACTTTGTATAACTAGAATGACAAAAAATGATCATGGTATCAAAATACTGTCTCTGATTCAAACTACCGTTAGGTTATACGAATATCACTTTCTGTGAAGATTTACAGCTGCTTTATAGATTGCTCGAGCAAAAACAAAGCATGGAAGGATCACAAGGAATGAAACATATGCATATATGGGTTTATTTACAAGATATAGTTTAAAATTCAATTGTTTATAAATTTAACTTTAGGCAAATTCATAGAGAAGCAAATATTGTAGTTGAAGTCTGATGAGATAGCCGAAATGGCTTGATATGGACAATATGTCATAAAATGGTCTGCGTAATTCTTTATTCTTAATGAAATCGTTCCACAACAAAAAAACAATATCAACGCTCATGTTAATACTTGAAGCATCCCAATGGGGATATCTCCATGAGTTTCTTAACAATTAAAATAAAATAAAAAATAATGATAAAGGAAGAAAGAGAAAGAGAAGAGTTTCTTCTCAGAGAAATTTTGCAAAAATATTTAGATACCCATATGAGATTTGTCACTCTATCATTGGTCCATTTTTATTTTTATAATTTAAAACTTAAATAAATAACTAAAATCACTAAAATAATATATATAAGAAACTTAGTGGGTTTCTAGTGGATGCAAGTGATGATTAGGTGGATAGGAGTTTAGATTCCCGTTTGTGGTTCTTTGTTCTTGTTGATCGTTGTATTTAGTTCATTTCTTCGCGGTTTCCCCTTACATGGCCGATATCTGGTGAGCTTTGTTGATCAGCGTCTTTTGCTCTTTCCGCACTCTCCGTTGGATGGACTGTCTCTTTTTTAATTTTATTTAATGGTGGCTGTAATTTATAGATTTATGTTCTCTGTCTTCTCTTTTAATCTACGCTCCCATGTAATTTTTAGGGCTCTGATCCCCTGTAATCTTTAGGGCTCTGCTCTCTTGTAATCTTTAGGGCTCCGCTATCGGTGTATCCGACTTTGTAACTTGATCACCATGTTATATAAAATCATCCAGTGAAAAAAAAAAGAGTGAATTAGCTAAGTATATATAGAGACTTCTTAAATTAGTAAAATATCTAAACCATTTTTTAATTAGATAAATGGCTAGTGATGGAGTAGTGTATTACGATATGCCCCTTCGATTAGTGAATCTTGTCAAGATTACACAATCTAGTTGAAGATATTTGTGTGTATTTTATAGTCTTACTAGGCTAAGTATAGGTGGAAAGTTGTTTTAATTGTGTTCAAGTAAATTGGTGGCGTGTGCGGCTGCATTTAATGTAGAGATATGTATATATATTTCTATATATATATATATATATATTTAGTAAACACAATCGGCATTACCAACATACTTCCAGATCTAACCATGGAAATATCTCCCAAAAAAAGTTTAATTTCACATATTTAGTTTTTGAAATATCACATTCGACTTTGAAAACGAAACTGGTTGGGAGAAAGGAGACAAACAAAAGGTATGAGATGTAAAAGAAAGAGTTGTTCTTTTTTTCACATTGTGCAGATCTTATAGTTTTTTGAAATTTTCATGATTACAGATGATAGATCCATCTCTCGTTTTGAAATGCAAATTTGATGGAGGCTTTGTCCATCCATTATTGGATGTTCATGTTGCAAGAAGTTAAAATCTGATTTTCTTGTGTAAATCTTTCAATGGTACATATAATATTTACCCTTTTTTTTATTATTATAGCATCGAATTAGAATTCCCAATTACTAACTCTCAACATGCTAAATTCACATCAACAACTGTAACAATCATAACCAATAAACCATGAATTATTCTCAGAAATCATTAACCCAATCAATAACCAATAATCATCCAATAACCAACAAGAATTCAACAATTTCCAATAAATCACATAACCATATTCCAATATGAATCAACTTATAAATTCTAAGTTCACAATCCAGCAACTTAGCAATTCTCTCGATAACATAAAAACCAAACAACCGAGACACTAGATCATCCCCTCTTCATAGCCGAGATTCCACTATCACACTTTATCTTTACCTGCATCACATGGAAAAACGAAATGCGTGAGTATTATCACAAATGCTCAGTGAGACGGTCATCCTATCAACCGGCTATACACACATGCATAAGAAAAATACCATAACACCAAGCGAGCAATCAAAAATGCAATACACAAGCGATCTCCTTGTGTCGATCGATGCAACCTCTCTGTGTCGATCGTCAACACATACACGAAAATTATCCTAATCACACAATCCAAACCTCAATCAAACGTATTATGACATTCTCTTTACCCAGATAAACCATAGTCATGCACTCACCTTGATTTCAGAAAGAAAAAAGGATGAAAAACAGCGAAGAACACGAAGAATAGATCACCAAATCCGGATATCCTTCTTCCTTCGCGAAGAACACGGATCAAATTGCACTTCCAGAGCCTCACAATCACACTCACAAGCTTTTCGGATCAAGAACTCAAAGGAAATCAACAATAATCCCTTTTTCTCTCTCGATCCTCTGAAAAACTCTCTGGAACTTTCTGAAAAACGACCAAAAACGCGGCCATCAATATATATAGGGAAGCCCTAGGGTTTTCCCCTTATACCGGACCGAAACTACGCTTAAAATCGAACCAACCGGTTCAATTCTACATTGTGTCAATCGATGCACACACCCAACGTCGATCGATGCACGACCAAAATTCACAACATTTGTTTCGCGGTCGTTACATACATAGATTAAGTTAGCGCTCTACGATATGTGTTGCATTGTAATATAATTTTTATATGTATAAGTAATTTGTTATGGAGTGAGAGTGTATTTGTTCAAATATATTTTTGTCCGAGTATTAATTCTATTTTCCTCAAGATGTAGAATGTATGAGTAGTGAAGATACATGTCTCGGACTGGCTACAAGTACTGGAGATGGGATAGTTACACAACGGATCGTTAACAAGGGTAGAAACAAGGCTACCATTGGCACGAATCAAGAGGTTGATGATGTTGGTTTGACGTTTGCTTCGAGCAATCAAAATAATATTGCTTTCGAACATGCCTTACTCCATAATCATGGTAAATCATTGTGAGATTTGTCTTCGAATTTATCTTACTAATGAGTTCATTTAATAAACTATAATCGTTTTATAGTACCCTTTAATAATCTCACAATATATATATTTATAGAGTATGGTTTAACTTAGTGGTTAACACTGCTTTTATCTGTGAACAGATTTATTATATGGGTAAAATTATTATTATCTGCTAATTGGTTTATTATATGGTTAACAAAATCATTTTTTTTATCTGTGACAAATTTGTTATATGGGTAAAATTATTATTATCTGCTAATTTGTTTATTATATGGTTAACAAAATCATTGCTTTTATCTGTGAACAAATTTGTTATATAGGTAAAGTTATTATTATCTGCTAATTGGTTAATTATACGGTTAACAAAATCATCATCGGCTACCATTTAACAAATAACTTCGTGTTTTTCAAATGGGATAGATATTGACTCGATGGAAACGTCTTATGAGACCAATGATACTTTTGTTGGAAGGATTTATAAGAACAAAGAATCTTTCAAGTTAAATATGGTAATGCATGCTATTTGTAAGAAATTTCACTACAAACATACCAGGTCATATCCCACTATAATGCTTCTTAAGTGTAAAGGTGTTGGTTTTCCATGGCGTATCTACGCAGTTAGAATGCGCGACTCTGACTCCTACCAGATCAAGCGAATTACACTAGAACACAAATGCAGTGTGGATGTCCGTGGAAATTTCCATAGGCACGCAACAACTGAAATCATTGGTGATATTATGCGTTCGAAATATATTGATCTAGTTCTGGTCCTAGGCCTAATGAGCTACGTCAAATGCTCCGAGGAGATCATGATGTCCAAATCTCTTATTGGAAAGTGTGGCGATCGAAAGAAGTGGCTATGAAGTTTGCTACAGGTTCGTCGAGTAAGTCATACACTTTGCTTCCATCATATCTTGAACGATTGATCAAACCAAACCCATGTTCGATGGTTGAGGTTGAGACTTCCTTCGATGAGGTAGTTGGACAGTAATTCAAATACCTTTTTCTTCGCTTTTAATGCATGAATAAAGGGGTTTGCGTATATGCGAAAGGTTATAGTGCTCGACGAAACACATATAAAGGGGAAATATATGGATTGTCTTCTTACCGCAAGTGCTCAAAATGGAAATTTCCATATATTTCCTTTGGCTTTTGCGGTAGTTGACAGTGAAAATGAGTGTTCGTGGGAATGGTTTTTTCGTAAACTTTCTTCATTTGTACCTGATGATGGAAGCTTAGTTTTCATCTCTGATCGACACTCTTCGATATACACTGGTCTTCATAAGGTAACAATGAAATTAATGTATAATTTTATAATTATCTAGGTTAATAAACATGTTAATTATCTAGTTTGATAAACTAGTTTAGTGTTGTAAAATATGTGTTGATTATAACTAAAATTTTCTCTATTATAATAGGTTTATCCTAAGTCTAGTCATGGTGCTTGCATGGTGCATTTGCAGGGGAGCGCCAAGACCATCTTCAAAGCAAAAAAATTGGGATATTTGGTGTCAAAAGCTATTAGAGCATACAAAATTGATGATTTTAATTTGGCATTTGATGAGATAAAGCATGTCGACATCGAGTGTGCGAGCTACTTGTTAGATATTGGATTTAACCATTGGACAAGATCATTGGGTCACGTTATAACATTATGACTAGCAACATCGCGAAGTCTTTAAATGCGATTCTTAAGAAGGTGCGAGAATTTCCGATTGTCTCCCTTATTGAGTGTATTCGAGCTACACTTATGAGTTGGTTCTCCCTCCGACGTGAATCGACAAAGAGAGTTGATAACACCATCACCCCAAAAGTGCAACAAATGGTTGCAGACAACTTTGAAGCGTCCTCTAGTTTTGATATTCGGAATATAAACATGGAAAAGTATGAAGTGATTGATGTTGGTGGTGAAACAACCCGACCCATTTTTTTTTTTTTTATACATTGGGATTCGAATCAGTGTTCCCATAAACATTGATCCTCAATTCCCAATCAATTCACACAACAACCAGCGGAAAATCATAATAAATCAACCAATCAATTTCCAATAAACCAATAAACCGTTTACACCAATTAACCAATATTCAAGTCAACAATAACCGACAACCTAACCGTCTACAATTCCATAATCCAGAATTGCTAACACCCTAACAATTCCAATCAATCGAGACCCTAGGATCATCCTCTCTTCCCGGCCTTGATTCCACGATCACACTTTCTCTTTACCTGCAACACATGGCAAAAAGAGTTGCGTGAGTATTATCACAAATACTCAGCGAGACGGTCATCCCATCTACAGGTCAAGTACTCAAATGAAAGAATGCACCAAATACCAGGATTATCACTCAACAATGCATAGATAATCAACAGCACAAAACGGGACAGCAGCATCTCTGTCGATCGACACAACCTCTAGGTGTCGATCGACACGGACCTGCGGAACCCTAAGATCGAACCTATTCTCTCACGGAACGAATCTCAGGCCTACAGATCGCTTTCCAGCACGAATCCACAGCCATTCCACACCAAAACACACAGGAATCGACGTATTCCATCCATTCCTACATCCGAGAACCTATGGTCACGCACTCACCTCAAAGGATTGAAATGAACGAAGGAACGACGTTTACTAAAACCCCCGTGCACGACGAACCACCGATCTAATTCCGAAACAGGCAACTGTTACGGAAACTAGACACCCACAGCTACACGTCAGTATGTGGATCGCCTCCAGAATCCCTCTGGTTCAATCGAAAATCCCCCTCAAACCCGACTGATCGCAGACAACAATCTGCACGAACCCACCGAGTTCAAACAGCCATAACTCGGTGAATAATCAACCAAAAGACAAGCCGTTTTCGCCTAAAACACGAGCAGAGATTGGAGAACTTACCCTCCAAAAATCAGCCCAAACCGCCAAGCAAAGCCCCGCCGTTTGCCCTCTCAAAGATCCGATCAGAAGCTGTTCATACAACGAACCTCTCAAGAACAAGTCTCACTCTCTCTCCCAACCTTTCTCTTCTGAATTCTGATCCAACAAAACGGCCAGGACCCTGTTCCAGCCTTTTATATCAAACCCTAGGGTTCTCCCTTAACCAACCCGCAAACCGTGCGATCAACAAATCAAACACTCGGTTCGATTTAACCCCCTGTCGATCGACACACACATACTGTGTCGATCGACACAACCTTCCCTGCCTGACTCCTCGCGAGTCAAAACACCCGTGTCGATCGACACACTTCCTTGTGTCGATCGACACCCTACCAAAAATCCTATTTTTTTGGGATCACGGGCGTTACAGGTGGTGTGTCCAACCATGTAAACTTCGGGAGCAAAACATATAGTTGCCTTGAATTTCAAATGTTGTTTATTCCGTGTTCACATGTCGTGGCTGCACCAATCCGCGGAAGAGTTTGTGTTGATTCTTTAGTCGGATTGGAATATAGCGCAGCTTTTTGGAAGTTGGCTTACGAACATAATGTTATTCCGGTCCCAGATTTGAATTCTATTGCGACTGCAAATGATATTCTGACAAAGGTGGACATAAAACCGTCGATGACGAGACGACCACCTGGTAGACCCCGTAAGAAGAGACTTTTGTCCAAGGGTGAATTCAAGGTAATTTTTAAGTTAGACATCTAATTTGACACTTTACGTGTAAATAATTATTTGGCTTTGCTAATTATATCTATATATCTACAGGTAGGCTATAAGAGGCGTAGCATAAAATGCAGTCGATGTCATGAAATTGGTCATAACCGCGCTACTTGCAAATGCCTATCTAGGTACCATTAATAGAGAAATTTGTCTTAAAATTTGTTTTGTGCAAGCTGCGTTCATGTCTATATATCAGCGTAACATATAATTTGCATGTTTTTTTTTTTGGTGAAGATAGCTAGTAAAGGAGATGGCTGAGGGTGTGTGTACGGGGAAGCAAGATGGAGATCGTGACGGTGCTTTGTTCATATTTCGTGTTACCGTGTGTAATATAATGTTAAATAATCCAACTACGTTTATCGATAGAGATGTCAGACGAGATAGCACGCGTCGAAGTTGCCCAATCCATAACGGTCTTAAATATGTTTTAGCCCACATGGGCTGGCCCGTCGCGGGTTGCGGTTTTGAAACCTATGTCCAAACCCAACCCACTTGAACTAGCTGGTTAGCGGGCCAACCTATGGGTCGTTTGATTTTGTGGAAAATCAACATACCATATAAAAACTTTGATTAAACTCCTAGAATTTTGTTTTTGTTTGATTAACATAACATATGTGTATACACCGTTTGAGTTTTGTCGTAATACCCTTATAAATTTGTATTATATATGTTTTTTTGGCTTAGTATGTACATAAACTTTTATGTTGCATTCTTATGGGTTAGACTCACATCTATTATATAGTTGTATTATAACTGATAACTTAATAATATTTTTTTTTCTGTTGCAATTGATAAATGGAAAAGAAGTTGTTGTTTAATTTTGGTTAGTGATATAAGTTATATGTTTTGCATTTATGATTTAAATGTAAAGATATTGGTCGATAGAAATGATGTATTGATGGATTTTTTTCGTTTGACTAACTTATTTCATATTTAATAAATATAGATTGAAACCAAATATGTATTCATGATTTAAGCAAAATCTTTTATTAAAAATTGTAAATCAAATTCATAAACAAGAAGAACATATAAAGACACAATTTAAAATCATTTAATCAAAATTAAAAATTTCAACCTGCCAAATGGGCCAGTCCGCGTCCAAGTGGACCAGCCCTTTACGGACCAAATTTTTTTCCAACCCATACGGGTTGACCCGTCACAGATTACGGATTCTAAATATGTGTCCAAACCCGTCCCATTGCGGTCTTACTTTGGCCTAACTCGTGGATCGCAATCCATATTGACATCTTAATTTATCGAAGTGTGTTTACTATTTTAAGGAATCTGTATAGATGATAATAAGCTAATTTACTCTATATATAGTATAACTCTATGGATGTGTGTGTCAAGAAGATACGACTATTTTTCCCAAAAAATTTGGATGTCAAGATACGCTTACATGATCACACATATTTTATCTCTAAACTATAGAAATTATAAGAATACAACGGGTATTAAAAAGGTCGAATAGTAACCGTAATTACTTCTCCAATATCGCAAGTTTTTTTTTGGAGATTCAGTGCAAATTCTCTTCCTTTTAACTTGCATATGCAATCGACTACGTTTGATCGAATCGTGGATTAATTTGTATTAAAAAAAATGACCAATGTGGTGATATAGTATCTTTGAAATGCCTTAAAACAATTTATGATAAATACAAAAGTAACACATAAATAAATGTAAGAGATGTTAGAGATATAATTCGAATTCAGGTGTTGGAAGATAATAAAGGAAATAAATCTGACATAAAAAGACAGATAAATCCAAAAAAAAACATTTAATTTAATTCATTATCTTATCTCTCACACAGTCCAAGGCCATTTCTGTACGCAACTTGTGTCTCTCATTTCGTCGTCTTCATCTGCCCAACTTCGGGACGAGTCGCTACTTCTCCAAACGCTCTCTCTATATAAAGCCTCGCCGATTCTCTCTCTTTTTCTCTCCCTGTGTTAGCGTTTGTGTTTTTGACATTAAGAGGTAAGAAGAAGAGTAATGGCGATGGCGATGGCGATGGCGATGGCAATCCGTAACGCGGCTTCACGGCGAACAATGAGTCCGATCTCCAGCGAATTCGGATTGAGATCTATGTCTTCATGGTGGAAAAGCGTCGAGCCTGCTCCTAAAGATCCAATCCTCGGAGTTACCGAAGCTTTTCTGGCTGATCCTAGTCCCGAAAAAGTTAATGTTGGCGTAGTGAGTCAAGTCTCTCTGTCTCTTCTTTCTCTTTTTGGTTTCCCTGATGATGCTACAGATCTTACGGATATTTGATCTAATAAGAGATTTGTTTTCGGAAGATGATGTTTCGAGAATCTCCGAATTGACATCAAAATCTTGACTTGTAACATTTTCAAAATCTGTGCATGCGTGTGAAATAAAAAAAAAAAAAAAAACAGAATAGAGAAAATCCATGTCCTATGGATAAACATTTGATGTTTTTTAATCATTGAATTGAGCCGAACGTTTTTAAACAGAATGCGCTTTTGGTTTCGGTTAATGAAGAAGCTCTATCTTTATGTCTTAAACTTGCAATGATTTAGGGAGCATATCGTGATGATAATGGCAAGCCTGTTGTCTTGGAATGTGTCAGAGAAGCTGAGCGAAGGATTGCTGGGACCTCCTTCATGTAATATTGCTGCCTTTCTCCTTTTCTGTCTTCTTCGAATCAAATTAAAGTGCTCTTTTATTCATAATATACTGTCATGGTGGGTTCACTCTTTTGAATATGGTTATGTTTGCGTTTAAATTTTAGAAACTGCATTTAATGTGGAAATGATACCCATCCTTGCACATAATACGATTTTTTCTAGGTGTTTTTTTTTTTGTAGCTTAATCTGTCTTATTTATATAGTGGATCATTCACAAACCTGAAGTCCATGCCAAGCTGAAGCACTCAAATCTTTTTTTTTTCTTATCTGCTTGCTTACTTTGTGTTTCAACTGATTGGAAAAAATTACACCTTACAATACATTTGAGTCGGATCATGATACTAGCTTGTGGTGATATGTTCAGCGGTTTATATTGCAGAATGTTGCATGCTTGTTAAATCTTTAGGAGAGTGTACTCAAATTCTAATTCTGTACAAACTCCTTTTGTTTTGTAGTATTAAAAATGATGTGATGCTTAATTTGTATGCCTCATATATTAAGAAAGATCAACATCACCAATTATCTCATTTCCCATACTGATCTGAGTCTCTGTTGTATTAATCGATTAAAGGGAGTACCTTCCTATGGGAGGGAGTGCCAAAATGGTGGAGGAAACATTGAAGCTTGCCTATGGGGACGATTCTGAATTCATCAAAGATAAAAAAATAGCTGCAGTTCAGGCTCTGTCTGGAACTGGAGCCTGCCGACTGTTTGCAGACTTCCAGAAACGTTTTTGTCCCGGTTCACAGATCTACATTCCTGTACCAACCTGGTCCAAGTGAGTTGAGTTTCATACTCTTAACTTTGATCATTTCCAAATTTAACATCGACCTCGTACTTTGTAAGTGCGGCCAAGCTCTTTTGCTTCCCCGAAACAGTACAGCTTATGTTTTCTTTTATAAACAGCCACCACAACATCTGGAGAGATGCACAAGTCCCTCAAAAGACATATCATTACTACCATCCAGAAACCAAGGGCTTGAATTTCTCAGGATTGATGGATGATGTGAAGGTTAGCAAGAACAACTTCTTTGACAAGCATATTTATATATTTTTGTTGTTAATGACATCCTAATTCTGTTAAGCTTTCTCCCATAGAATGCTCCGGAAGGTTCGTTCTTCCTTCTTCATGCTTGTGCTCATAATCCTACTGGAGTCGACCCTACAGAGGAACAATGGAGAGAGATATCACAGCTATTCAAGGTATCGATATTTTACAGTTTACTTGTCTATCATTCACTTTTCTTCTCCCTGATCTGTCTGACGCAAGACTAACAGCAGCAAGTTCTCATTTCAGGCCAAGAACCACTTTCCATTCTTCGATATGGCCTATCAAGGTTTTGCTAGTGGGGATCCAGCAAGAGATGCCAAGTCCATCAGGATCTTTCTCGAGGATGGTCATCATATTGGAATCTCTCAGTCCTATGCGAAAAACATGGGACTCTACGGCCAGAGGGTCGGATGTCTCAGGTATTCATTTTTCTCAGGAATTTCTTTGAACCCCATTTTTCTTCATACACTTAGGAGAATGAAATAGCCGATGCATATATTCAAGCATATCATGGCATACCCAGACAGGTTAATTTAGTGTATGAAGTTGGAACAGAATGTGAGCATGATTACTTTGTTTTCTGCTGCAGTGTGCTTTGTGAAGATGAAAAGCAAGCGGTGGCTGTGAAAAGTCAGTTGCAGCAACTCGCAAGACCAATGTACAGCAACCCACCTTTGCATGGTGCTCAAATAGTCTCAACCATTCTTGGAGACCCACAGTTAAAGAGTCTGTGGCTAAAGGAGGTTAAGGTAATTCAACTATTCCACCATATTGTTGTACATCGTATCCCATGTTCAGTCTTTTGTGTTTGATAATTCAACTATAAAATTAGAATCTGATTAGCTTTATGTAAAATCTATAACGGAGCAGATCATGGCTGATCGTATAATTGGCATGAGAACAACTTTGCGAGAAAGCCTTGAGAAGTTAGGATCGCCTCTATCATGGGAGCACGTAACCAAGCAGGTAATTTACCAAAACGTTATGAACTTGTCATTTCTCACCTATGATTCACACAATTACTTAATCATATCTTTATGGGGGAAACAGATAGGAATGTTCTGCTACAGTGGGTTAACACCAGAACAGGTTGACCGCTTAACAAGCCAATATCACATCTATATGACCCGTAACGGTCGTATCAGGTACTTAACGGCTATTCCCTCAACATGCTTAATTTTCAAGTGTTGGCAAATCATTGAGGCCCTTTGATGTTTGGTTGCAGTATGGCTGGTGTTACGACAGGAAATGTGGGATACCTTGCGAATGCTATACATGAAGTCACCAAGTCATCTTAAATTATTTGCATATCTCAGCCAAACATAATTTTTGTTCTTTGTTTTATAGAATCAATAAGACACAGGAGGCTAATTTTGCCCTTCTCCCATTGTTTTCGTGGGAACTGAAAGTTTACCAATAAACTGTTAACATATAGACACAAGAGCGATGTTACATTTGTTCTGGTTGATATTCAGGCCAGAACAATCGATTCTTAGATCATTTCCAACTTCAACTCTATGGATATAAAAGGGGTCCTTTTCGTTTGTTATGCAAAATTCAGATTCTTTTCTTCTCCATTTGCTCTTTTTGCTTGTGTTCTTGAACAGCTTCCTTAACTTGATCTTAACATGCCGATTTTTACATTCTTACTTACATATAAAGGTTCAACCTTTTGAGTTAAAAACTGTTATAAGCTTGAGCTTTAGACATCATCATTCCATTTCCAATATCTCAATTCTGTCTTGCAGGGATGAGGGATCCATGGAATCGTTTATGTTTTTTTTTTTTAACGGACAAAAACATATACAGATACGCGAGAGAAAACAGTCTTTCTACAAGTGAAAGTGAACCTCAAAAAAAAAAAAAAAAAAAAAATGTAATAGACACAATCATTACCTCCTGATTACTCAAAAAGCTGCATTGGCCACATATAACTGTATAAGGAGATATCATCTCTTCTTAAGAGTTGAGAAGATGAAAATAGGTGGTGATGATCCTGTGGAATAAACCAGAAAGAAATAAATCTTCCCTTTTTTCCATCAGGCATTTTGCTCTGCAAAAGCATCTACAGTTCCGAAATCGTTTCTACGGACCAGATTGAAATGGAAAGCCTCCATTCATCTGTCGTCTAACGTGCTCTGGTATTAGCCTGTTTATAAGCTCTGGTGAAGCTCCAGATAACTGTTTGGACAACATTCAAAAACAGAGAGAAAAAGAGAGACCAGATTAAGCAACTGTTTGAAGTTAACATTTAGTAATTGTTGGAATAAGGAAAGTGAATTTTTTGGAGCTAACTTCTTTTGCTGTGATTTACGTACCTCTTGTTTGAAATTGAACAACGGTGGTAGAGGTCGGCCATTTGGGAGACGAGCATTTGGCTCACGGAGTTCATTGAAAAATGGATGAGCACATGCTTCGAGCTTTTGACACGGAAACAAACATATATGTCAATGAATAAAGCGGTCCAGAGAGAATCACTATAACAATTAAGATTACTTGGTGGTTTAGAAATACTGACCGCAGTGCAGCGTAGACTCGGTGAATATTGAAGAAGTCGAGATGCGAGGTCAATGGCTTCCGGAGGCATTCGCTTATGGAAAACCTGTATGTCTATTGTGTTAACATATTGTTTTGGCTTTTCATTTCTTGAATATCGCTTAGGTAGCGAATTAAGCAATAGTATATATATTACCTTGTGCCAAGGGTGAGCTTTGATTTGTGGAAATCTGAAGTCTGTGTAATTTGGGTTCATGCATCGGATTTCTTCTCGAGTTGGAGTACCAAGAACCTAAACCAACGCAACACATATATCGTGACAAACCTATTGGATTATAGGAATTTCATATACCAGGTAAAAAATAAGGCTCAAGTAAAATCTTTTTTACCTTTATGATCTCCACAAGCTGGTCGACGGAGTTTTCTCCTGGAAATAATGGCTGAAGATAAATAATGTCACAATGATTGCCAGAAATCAGGACAGATGCCTTAGTTATCAAAAGAGAAACAGTATACACTAACCTGGCCAAGAAGGAGCTCTGCCAAAACACAACCAGCAGACCATATATCTATGGATGAGGTATACTCTGTCGCCCCAAAGATAAGTTCTGGAGCTCGGTAATACCGAGAACAGATATAGGATATGTTTGCTTCACCTTTCACCTAATGTGAATAGTCAAATTTTGCAAAAATGTCACCACAACAGATAAGCATCTAATTGAGTTTAATCATGAGACAGAAAACATAAGCACAATCGAAAAACAAAGAAAACAGGATAAATAGATAAGAGGATAAACCTCTTACCAATACTTTTGCACTTCCAAAATCACACAGCTTACACTGATGGGTGAGGGGATCAACCTACAGATTGCACCAGAGAATTAGTTTCCAATCTAGTCAAGGTTACAGAAGACAAAAACCCTCAATAGATCAGCGTACCAATAGATTTTGTGGTTTCACATCTCTGTGGCAGACACCAGGAGCAGTATGGATATAAGCCAAACCTCTGAAGATCTGCACAACACATTTTCTAAACCATTTCAGGATCAACACAACAGAGCTAGAGTATTTGAAGGGGAAACAGCAGATAAAAATGCATACTTGGTATGTGTAAAGTTTGACATAGAAAATAGGCATCCTCTGGTTTGAGCTAGTATAATGCTTCAGAACCCGGTACAAAGTCTCGGGTACATACTCCATAACAAGATTGAGGAAAAGCTCATCTCTACTTGTTGTAGAGAAGAAACAATGCTTCAAGGAAACCACATTTGGGTGGTCCATTAGTCGCATTAATTGCAACTCGCGATTTTTGTAGCGCCTATCTTGCAAAACCTTCTTAATGGCTACTGATTCTCCAGTTTCCAAGCACTTCGCCTAGAATGGTAAGTTAAAAAAAAAATCTAATCAGAAAGGGAAGTGAAAATTTATTTATTGCCTACAAATTCTAGTTGTGACAAGCACAAAGGTACCTGGAATACAATTCCGAATGATCCAGTTCCAACAACCCGTTCGGCCATGTAACTAATGGTCTGTGAATGAGGAAAACATAAGCGAGCAGAACTACTTAGAGTTAACCTTAACACAAGCAATAAGAACTACTACTTTGATCATTTATAAAGATTTAACAGACAAAGGAATCAAACCTGTTTAGGTTCACCGTTTTTGCCTCCAATTGTAGTAGAAATGATGTGACCGGTAACAGCGTCATTTCCCTCTATAACAGCAGCAGACATTTCCTACAATCAAATCTCAACATATTAATACACAATTTTATCGTCTACAAATGATGAAGGAAACTAGTAACATTACAACTGACTGTATGATATAATCAATAGACGAAATCGTTCGTTCTACATCACTCAGTCAGTCAAGCATATGATATTTTCCAGAATATCAACCCTCCATTTTTAAATAAGTTTCAAATCTAAGAAGAGTTTAAGGCTTTAGCTTAGAGAGAATTCAAGGAAAGCTAAAAAGTGGTAATGGAAATTCATGGGTATTAAGATTTTGTAGACATATACAAAATCAAAAAGAGTACAATCATGGAACAAACAAAAGGATATCAAAAGAGTTGGGACTCAATATACAGAGTGTTAAAAAAGAATTTATATGATTCTTGCCCCATTTCCATTCATTTGTAGGTACTATCAATTCAAATTCACAATCTTTTAATGAGAAATCCATTTCGGTGAGCTCAAATCAAGAACACAGATCGATTTCCTGCCTGAGAAAAAAAAAAAAGAAACAAGGAAATTCCGAGGTAGATCTAGAAGAGCCACCAAACGTAAGAAAAATTGAAACGCATTGTTTACCAAACCAAACAGCGACTCAATTACAGAGACACACGAAAAGGATGAAACCTTGTCTGAATCCATATTGGAACGAGTTTTGAGAGAATCTCCGTCGTGAAGCTGCGGAGCAAGAGACGGAGGCTGAGGCCCCAATGGTATCGACGAAGTCATCATGTGCTTTACAGCTCTTACTCACTCTCTCTCTCTAACTTTCTCTCTCCCCCCACTGAAGAAGAGTCAAGACTGAGGATGTGTCGTGTAAACTTGAGTGATCGAACAAAGATGGACGGAAGACCCACACGCGAATAAAGCGCGTAAACTATACGCTCTAATAAACAACTAAACTACTCATTAAGGGTAACTAAGTCATTAGTTAATGATGAGCACTTGTGAAAAAAGTCCGATCGAGGTTAACAATATACAGTATCAGATATTCCTTCCATTTCAATATGAGGAGGATTGTCTCAATTTTTTGTAATGTCTTAGACCAAAACAAAAAAATTTTGGACCATTTCAAACTTTATAAAAAATTTAAATTTTTTTTCACGTGGATCATATACGATACATGCCACCCCTCTTAGACGATCTTCAATCTGAGTGTCGTTTACTTGTTTTAGAACATATAATTTTTTTTTCTTTTCTCATCCCTAATTAAATTGATATCTAAAAATGCTAACAGCTCAATAAGAGTAAAACAAAAAAAATTTGACTCCTTTTCTAATACATGTAAAATTTATCAAAATACAACACCTGATTTAAAACAAGAGTAATTAGCATATATAATATCTTTTACACCAAAAATTAAACATATAACATATACCGAAGTATAATTAGGTAACATTTACAATACATAGAATGACTATTTTAGCTTTAACCTATTAATCATATTTAACTTTGAATAGAAAAATAATTATAATTTAATTTTTTTTACATTAAATAAAAGCAAACAAAAACCCTAAAATTAATCAATTCCTTTTCCTATTTTTTTCATCGCCTCTTGCTCTTCTTCTTTTTCCATGGCTCCTCCTCCTCCTTCTCATCATCATCATCATCATCATCATTTTCTTCTTCTCCTCTACTCATCATCATCTTCTTCTTCTCCTCTTTTCTTATATTCAAATTTTTCATTACCTACTTCGTTGATCTCTACTGGTTTAGGGATTTTTCGTCGGCTCAATTTCTTCATTACCTGTTTCTCGATCTCGATTTCTACTGGTTTTCTTCACATGCATTTAACACATGGATAGTTAGTTATAATATCTACGTAGTTAACTATATCTACACAATACCAGCAATAGTCAACTATACTTAACACATGGATAGTTAGCTATAAAACCTACGTATTTAACTATATATACACAATACCCAACAATAGTCAACTATACTTAACACATGAATAATTAGCTATAAGGCCTATGTAATTAACTATATTTTTATATAAAGAAATGTGCTATCAACGTAGGAAAACTTCACCTGCATTAACACTTAACACTAAGATCTAATGAACTATATATAATATATACCAGTATAATCGACTACTATAATCCAATATAGTTGACTACTATGATATATATACTATAATATATACCAGATCTAATGAATCTTGTATACAGGGCTGTCCCTGAGATAAATGAGGCCACAAGCGAAACAAAAAACGGGCCCCCTACTTCGTATATTAAAACCATAATCAAACGTATCCGATTTCATACATAAACAAAAGAGTAGTTGTATACACATAAAAAAATTTTAAATGGAGCCCCAAAAAATTGGAGGCCCAAATCTAATGCTTTATCCCGCTTGGTTCAGGAACGGCCCTGCTTGTATATACCAGTATAGTTGACTACTATATATAATATATACTAGTATAGTTGACCACTATAATATATCTGTATAGTTGACCACTATAATGCATACCAGATCTCGTATTCACCATTGATATTTTCGACTTCGATCTCTATTGGTTTTCTTTCAAACGAACAGCAGAAACAATTACCATTTAATAGGCAGAAGAAGAGATACTCATCAATGATTGATATATTTTAGGAATTTTTTTCCATGCAATTTTTCTTAACAAATTATTGTTATTTTACTTTTTTTCTCACTCCTTAATAAATTAAATAAAAGCAATTTCGTCCAAATATTTTATCTCTCTGTTATTCACCTAATTTCTATTATATTAAGCTAATTCACCCTTAAAAGTAAAAGTAATGTTAATCTCCTAATTATGCACCCTAAAAGTAATATTAAGCTAATTCACCCTTAAATCAAAGGGAGTACGTATAAAATACTTTAAAATATGAAGAAATTTGTAAAAATATTACAAAAAATTAGTGTATTTTGAAAACTAATTCATGTTTCTAAAAATTTGAAAACTAACTTTATTGGCAATTAAGATTATCATATATTATAACTAAATCAAATATATAAAGTGTTTTTAAAAATCAAGTTGTGTTATCATTGGATAATTACTTCTATTATAAAATAATTTACAAAATTAAAAATATCATTTCACGTGATCGATCAAAAAATAAAAAATGTAGATTATACATAAAATATACAATCATAAAAGATTACATATCTGACAAAATTAAGAATAGGGAATCACATAAAATTTATGTTTCGCGTTCAAGTTATATAATGTTTAGTTCATTTGATTTAGTCATAAATAGTTGATTATAGGAAAATTAAGTTGACAAATGTTTTTGCCTACCGAAGTTCTTATATTTTGCATTGTAATAATTGATTGAAAGATTTATTTTAACGATTTAGTATAAGATATTGTCTTATGTTGTTTACATGTGTTGAAATAGAGTTATACATTACTATATGAAGTTGTACATTGTTATAGTTTGCTATAAAATCAATTATATTTTACATATTTGATTGAAATTCAATTTTCCGTTTATATTATATTTTAACCTTTTGCAGTTAGTTAAAGTAACAACAAACAATGGCGATTTAGGTTGTGGAGTTTGGCGACATTTAGAGTAGCAATTGTTCATAATTTATCTAATTTTTTTTTAAAATATACCTTTTGTAATTATAAATTATCAAATTTTATGGAGATATTAGTGTCTTTTACTGTAAAAGATTAGTTTTCAAAAGCTTGAAAACATGGGTTAGTTTTCAAATTACATAATTTTTTTCGATTATCAAACCAAACCTCCCTTAAAATATTATATTATGAATTTTTTTAGTTTATTTGTAAATTGTAAATTGATTTAATACTTTAAAACTTTTTGTATCCTATCGTTTTTTCTATAGTGGAAGCTCCATTGGTCTAGTGATTGACTAAAAGTTCATTAAAGCTTATACACCAGATATATGGGGTTCAAATCCAAGAGCATGTGTTTTATCATTTATGCAAATTAATAGAGACTAATTTATAGGAGATTTTCAGCATGAGTAAGGTAGAATCGTCTGCTGTGAATCGAAATGGAATACTTATCTGTTGTAGAATTAGCGATGTAACAATTCTCATAATTTATAATAGAATAATAATAAATATGCAGTGGTAAGTAGGATTACAATAATGTCTAATTTGGGTCACAACTCATACATAACAAAATTTGAAATTCATCGTCTTGTTGAATTAAAAAAAAAAACGGCATCAAACGGTTTAGTTTGACCTTTGAATGGCTATGGGTTTTAAAGAGTTTTATATTTTTGTTTAAAAAAAAAAAACTCATTGTATCACCAAACTGCTTTTCCTGGATCTCTTTGTTTTATTAAAATTTTATTTGATTACTAATTATAAATTTTCAATTATCCTATAAACTAAGGAATCTGTTTTCTTTTTCATTCGTCTTCGTTGTCTGTCTCCAAAAACCAAAAACTAGTTTATTTATTCAAGGCCAAAGTATTTCCACTTTTTGACATATGTATAAACTTATCTATGTAAACTTTTTCGACAAAAAAAAAATATCTATGTAAACTTTTAATACATAAATTTCAGATATATCTTTTGGGCCAACAAATCCCTTGATGTGGGGTTAGTTAGGGTCTCTCTATCCGATCATCTATCCGATCATATGGCAAAAAAAAAATAAAAAGGGTTTATGTCCGTTCTATTCCAGAAAAGTGAGATTTTGATTTATATGTTTTTAATCTAAATTTAATTCTATATATTATGTACAGAGTGGTATGTTATACCTCCTCGATTTTATAGTAAGCTATACTTACTAGTTATTTATGAGAAGACATATAATATGCTATGTCTTTTCTGAATTGATCATTATTATGGTAGGCGTTGCCTCTTTGATCAATTCAAAATTTTATATCTCCATTTGATTATGTAGATGAGTATGCTTATTGATTTATTATATGGAAGGCTCTGCTTCTTGGAAAAGCCATAAAAAAGCTATATCTTTTCCGAATTGATCATTATTATGGTAGGCGCTACCTCCTTGATCAATTTAAAAAAATTATGTCTCAGTAATCTCATGACAGGTTCTGCCTCCTTGATTATGTAGAAGACTATGCCTATTGATTTATTATGTTTTACAGTTATTTATTTATGCTTAATTATTTTATTTAAGTTATTATTCTTATTGCGTTTAATTTTATTATCGCAAATTATATGGAAGACTCTGCCTCCTAAAATATGTCTTAAATTATGTTGTTTTTATGCTCAATTATTTATCATGTTTATTTGAATTTAGAATTCAAAATAAAATAAATTTTTATACGAGAATTTATGATGCACATGTCAATATAATATTAGACAGTGCAAACGCTCTAGTAGAGAGAATGCTCTGGAAGAGGATATGGCTGAGACATGATTGTATGTAGTCGTACATACAAAGAATAAGGATGGTAAAAGTTCACTGAATTGGTATAGTAAACCAGAAGTTTACTACTTGATTTAAGAAAAATTAATTTATGAGCAGTTATGTTGTCCAAATTTAGCAATGATATACAAAAATCATCGAAAATTCATGTTAAAACAAGAAGTTTTCATGTAGTATGTCTCAAGTGAAAATAAGGCCATCATGAGATATTCATAGTTGAATCACCAATTTTTTTATTAAAAAAGCTCGTTGGATATGGTGGTTGAATTCTTTAATATCCAGAATTACACCCTATATAACTAATCTAAAAGCAATAAACGGTTCAGATGAATGGACCACAAGTCCATTATCTTGAAAGAGTGTATTAAGAAATCTCGTATTGAAAGTTTAAGGGATCGAGATAAAACACATGATCCAAGATGGATATGTTATTGATCCTATAGTGTGATTCAGTACGAGATAATAAAATAGAAGAATTATTATCTCAAGGGAGAGAATTAAAGAATCCCACATCGACAAAATTGATAACTTTGGTGAGTTTATATCTCAAAACTTGATCACTTTTGGTGATTTTGCATTCTAAGGTTTATCACTTACTGTATGGCACATTTGAAATGAGCCTAATGATTTTCTTGTAAAGCAAGTCCAAGGGATTGTAAAGATATATTATGGTAAAATTTTGATATCTATGATTTGGCATAGAACATGCAATCGTGCATGTAGTATATTAAGCTGTCAAGTAGAGATGGGCTTATTGCATCATTCTGAGGAAATTTTTCCATGAGAAAATGATTGACTAATTGGTATCTTTGAACAACTTCATGTGAACGTGGAGTTCAAAAATTTTAAAAGAATCACTATTCGAAAGTATGTTGCAAATCAAATAAAAGCTGATGAGATTTCAAGAAAAGAATTATCAAAGATCCACATGAATATGAATTTGAAAATTCAAAACATAATTCATTTAAGAGAAAAATGAAATCTCATATTGCAGCTGAAATGCTCCAATAAAATAGGTGTCTCTGAAGGAGAATCTATTAAGTCTATATCACGTAAAAAACTTGATAAACTACTTGGTTCCAAAAATAAAGGAAAAATCCTCTAAAAAAAATGGAGCAAATAAAGGGAGGATTAAACTCCTAAAGAGAAGTAAAGAGATCGTTGACGTGGTTATTAATGAAATTGCACGAATGATATCATTGTAAATGATAAAGAGATCTCGACCATGTCATTACGATAAAATGGAACCAAAGATCAAATAAATGTCGACGCAATATAAACAAGAAAGCGCGCGATGTGATTAGTGAGAATCTTGAATCTCCGCTCTAAGAATGAGTGTGGAGAAATAAGTTAAAAAAAGGCAATCAAGTCTTTATTATACTCGTTTGATGAACGAGAAGTTTTTGGACCAGAAGTCCAAACATTAAAAGGTTTTGGTCCAAGAGAATGTGAACCAACCCGACCCGTTTTTTTTTTTTTAAATAATAGCATCGAATTAGTATTCCCATAAATACTAATCCTCAACATGCTAAATTCTCGCAATCACAATTAACCAGCGGAAATCAATTAACCACGATAATCCAATAACTCAATCAATTTCATAAACCACCCTAAACAATTATTCAATACAATTCAATAACCACCAAATCAGTTCCAACTTAACCATTCTAAACCGTTCATCAATTCCAGAATTACTAACACCCTAGCAATTCTAACAACATGCATCACGCAATCGAGACACTAGATCATCCTCTCTTCCCGGCCTTGATTCCACGATCACCTCTTTTCTTTACCTGCATCACATGGTTAAAAGAGATGCGTGAGTATTATCATAAATACCCAGTGAGACGGTCCTCCCATCTACAGGCTAATTACTCAGAGAAAGAATGCATATAATACCAGGGTTATCAAACAGCATGCATAGCAAATAACAAACAACATGAACAGGACAGCAACTTCTGTGTCGATCAACACAGCCTCTAGGTGTCGATCGACACTCGACTGTCAACTGTGTCGATCGACACAACCTCTAGGTGTCGATCGACACAGACCTGCAGAACCCTAAGATTGAACCTATCCTCTCATGGCTCAATCTCAAGGACTCAGATCACGATCCTGCATAATTCAATCACCAAACACAGTAAAAACAAGCCACAATCAATCATATTCCACACAATCCTAATCCGAGAGCCTATGGTCACGCACTCACCTTTGCAAACGGATTGAAAAGAGGAAACAAGGCACTCCCGACACGACCCGAACAAAAGGGAATAACTCGCGACTCCCTTTACCAAATCAAGGTCTGAAACCTGATCTGGAAACTAGACACCAAGAGCTTCGCAACGGTGTATAGAACGTCTCCTAACTCCAAACAGATCGATGGGGAAATAGCCCGCAATCTCGCTAATCGAAACTCCAAATCAGGATCCGAAACCTAATACAAAAACTAGACAGAGAGAGCTTTCCAACGGCATAAGGATCGTCTCCTGATTCTCTCTGGTTCGATGAGAATCCCCCCTCGAAGTGGACTGATCGCAGACTCGAGACTGCAGAACCACTTCACGGGAAAACAACGATAACTCTTAGAATACTAATCCTATTTACAAACCGTTTTCTCCTGAATCAAGCTTAGAGAGTGGAAAACTTACCCTCCAAGTTTCACTCTGATCCGATCCGATCTTCCCCGCCAATCATCTCCTCCAAAAACCCGAGCAGAACTGTTTCTCTCTCAAGAAAAACACTTCTCTCACAAAACTCTCTAAAACTCTTTCTCTGCTCAAATTTTCGGCCAACCCCAAGAGAAAACGCTTTTCTCTACTTAAATACGGAACCCTAGGTTTCCTAAACCAACCTAAACCAAACCTGAAACTGCACGGTCCAATTTAAGCATGTGTCACTTGACACAAACCTCTTGTGTCGCGCGACACAGCTCCAGCAAACATATTCCTTCGCGAATTAAACACACGTTTCAATCGACACACAACCAAAAATCACATTTTTGGTTCACGGACGTTACAATTCTCCCCCACTAACAAGGATTCGTCCTCGAATCACAAGTTACACATACCTGACCCCTGCCAAAACCGTCACTTACGCCCAGAAACCTGACCAAATTTCCCCGGAACACACCGAAATGCACCGTTTATAGTCCCGACCAGGCCTGCCCAATTGATCGTTCAACAATAAAAAAAGAACATGCCCGACCAACCGTAGACCCGGCGAAAGAACCAATTGATCGTGCAACAATCAAACAAGAACATGCACGACCAAGACGCTACATAAGTTCCACAGTCGTCTGAACGAGATTCCAGATACAAACAACAGCCCTAGACTAGATCCATCAAAACACACTCCTGGCCGATACCACCTGAGATCCTCAGCGATCCCCGAAGCTCATCAAATCTCAACACATAGTCACATTATAGAACGCCCTGCCCGCACTCAATGTATATGTATATATATATATATATATATACACACCCAGCACCCCCAAGGTCGTCACCCTGAGGTCAAGTGTATAACATCCAATCACCCTCCGGGCGGCCACCCGTCAGGCTGATCTGCTCCCCGCTGACACATCCTCGGAACACACAGTCCGTCAAACACTCTGCGAGCAGGAGACACCAATTGTCCCCTGGAGAGATCTCATCTGTCTCTCGAGATATATATATACAGGAAACTGTACTGGTTCCCTAGAGAGAATCATGTTCCCTCAGGTATGCCCGGCATCTTCTGTAATATGGCTATCAGTACCTATTGACTCAAATTCCTTCATGTGGCTCTCATGACATTCCCTCAGCAGAATATCGTATATGACCCCTCAGCGAGTCATCTGGAGTCCCTGGAAAAGACAAGTCCTGCAGAACCTTCTTTCCAGACTCCCCTAGGAAATAAACAGATCCCGATCCCACCTAGGATCTCTATTCCCCAGCTCAGAGTCCCGAGACAGACAAACCTCGATCCTACCTAAGGCCTGCTTCCCGACTCCTCTAGAAAATAGACCAGTCTCGATTCAACCTAAGACTTCTACTTTCCAGCCAGCTAGAGTCCCAAGACAGACAAACCTCGATCCCACCTAAGGCTTGCTTCCCGACTCCTCTAGAAAATAGACCAGTCTCGATTCCACCTAAGACTTCTACTTTCCAGCCAGCTAGAGTCCCGAGACAAGACAAACCTCGATCCCACCTAAGGCTTGCTTCCCGACTCCTCTAGAAAATAGACCAGTCTCGATTCCACCTAAGACTTCTACTTTCCAGCCAGCTAGAGTCCCGAGACAGACAAACCTCGATCCCACTTAAGGCTTGCTTCCCGACTCCTCTTGAAAATAGACCAGTCTCGATTCCACCTAAGACTTCTACTTTCCAGCCAGCACTCCTAGCGAACGGACGAAACCTAACTACCCATAGGATCGCTGCCCCTAGGATCTCTAGCCATGGACTAACTCTAACTCCCATAGAACGTCCATGCTGCCAGACAACACAACACACATGACCCTCACCGGTCATCACTATAAGAACTCACATCTCATAGTCCAAACCTCATGACACTTTGTCATGACATAGGAACTCCACGTCCTAAAAAACCCTCATAAGAACTCACATCTTATGAAACACAAATAATAAGAAATCCCATCTTATTAAACATAAGATGTATATCGTTACAACAAAACGAAAATACAGCAACCGTAGGCACATGCTACAACCAAACCAAAAGACTGAAACCAACGAAATGAAAGACTCCTCAAGCCTCTGCTTGCTTCTCGAACCATTTCGAGAACTTAGTCTTCATCATCGCCTCTGGTTCCCAAGTCTCCTCCTCAATACCGTCACAGTCCCACACGACTCTCACCCACGGTATCCTCCTCCGGCGCAGAACCTTGACCCTCCTCTCGATAATCCTCACAGGTCTCGCCTCTAAAGTCATGTTGGGTTGAAGATCCTCCGGGATCCTAGCCAACACTTCCTCAAACTCATACAGACACTTCCGCAACATCGACACATGAAAGACCTTATATGAAAAGCCTTCATGTTCTGAGGTAACTCCAAACGATAAGCTACCGATCCGACCCGCTACACAACTCTGAACGGACCCATAAACCTCAGACCTAGCTTATTCTCCGAAATGGATCTGTTAGGATCCCTCAATCTATCTGCCTTGAAATACCCCAGATCTCCCAGCTCATATTCCAACTCCTTCCTCTTTTTATCGGCATAACTCTTCTGCCGATCCTGAGCTTCCTTCATGTTCAGTCTCGAGACACGGATCTTCTCCGTCGTCTCCTGAACGAAACTCGCACCAAACATGCTCATCTCCCCCACTTGAGTCCAGCATAATGGTGTCCTACACGGCCTCCCATACAAAGCCTCATATGGAGCCATTCCGATACATGCCTGATACGCAAACCCTACTAGGTTTAGATGATCTGCCCAAAGACCACCATAATCCAGCACACACATCCTTCTTCATCCCAACCCAAAGATAATACCTCTTCAGACTCTGTACATCTTGGTCGCTCCCGGATGAATCGTCAACATGCTCAAACGAGCCCATCTCAGAATCTCTTGCCCGAGACTCTCATTCCTGGCTACACAAACCCGTCCGTTCACTAGTATCGTCCTATTCACCGAGACCTGATACTCTGAACCTGCAACCCGAGAAGCATCAATCAACCCCTGATACTTCTCCTGAGCTTTCCAACCTTGCTCAACACATCTTCCTGGTTAGCTGCCTCAACCCCAACGGCTCCTGTGAGATCACGCACAACCTCAATGTACTGACCTCACTCGCTAACTCCTCTAATCTTGCTTCTGAGCCGAAGCAACTCGCTTCCGACTCAAAGCATCAGCCACCAGATTAGCCTTACCCGGATGGTACCCAATCTCCAGATCATAATCTGCTACCAACTCCATCCAGCGCCTCAGTCTCTAGTTCAGTTCTGGCTGAGTGAAGAAATACTTCAGACTCTTATGGTCCGTGAATACCTGGACCTTCCCGCCATAAAGATAAGATCGCCAAATCTTCAAGGCGAAGATCACCGCAGCCAACTCCAATTCATGAGTAGGGTAGTTGCACTCATGTTTCCTCAACCGCCGCGAAGCATATGCAATTACCTTCCTCTGCTGCATCAAGACACAACGCAGACCAACACCCGATGCATCCGTATACACCACGTAAAGCTCACCCGGATCAAGCAACGCCAATACTGGTGTACTAGCCATCATCTCTTTTAGCTTCCCAAAACTCTCCTCGCAAGCTGAATACCACACAAAAGGGACATCCTTCCCCGTCAACTTCGTCATTGCCTGCGCCATACTCGCAAAACCCTTGATGAACCTCCGATAATACCCAGCTAACCTGAGAAAACTCCTGATCTCCGTCGCATTCCTCGGTCTAGGCCACCCTCTGATAGCCTCAATCTTAGCCGGATCCACATAAACTCCCTCTGCCGACACAATATGGCCGAGAAAACCCATCTCTCGCTAACAGAAACTACACTTACTCAACTAAGTCCCCGGTAACAATCAAGATGGACCCTATACCGATCCAGCCAATCCATCCCCAAGATGACATCATACAACTCCACCGGACTAATAATCAGATCTGCGGGCATCAACTCGCCGCCACCAGAGCATTCACTCCACGAGCCCGCCTAAAAGTAGCCAACGACTTCCCACCAGCCACTCTAACTACTCCCGACGTCTCCCTAGAATCACTTGGATCCCGCTGCTATCCGCACACTCCGGAGTAATGTAGCAATTCGTTGCTCTAGAATCAACAATCGGCCCCTCAGGCTTAGCACCTCACGGGTTTTTTTTGAAATCTCAATATTTGATTTAAATTGAAATAAAATTAATTGTTTCTATTATATATATTGTATGAAAATATGAAGTGATACTCGATCATTTTAATACCGATAATTTCTATTTGAAAATAAATATGTTTATTTGAGACTTTATTATATATATATATATATATATATATATATATATATATATATATATATATATATATTCATAGTTTTTTTTCAAGTTTTGCATTTAACCAGTCACCATTTTTACTAATAAGAATTTTATTCTATACTTTTAGAATAAAATAAAACTTTTTGAATAAATTATATATTTAAAATTTCACTTTAGTGTCTCATCTTTAGTGAGATTATTAATATCTTTTAGTGAAATAAGATAATATCTTTTGTTTAGACTTTCAAGCTCCTAACAATCTGTATTTTTATTTGTTATATATATCTAGTTTACATATTTTCAATTTTTGAAATTAAATTATGTAAATATTTATTTTATCATAAACTAAAAATATTTTTATTACTCTTAAATGAAGTAAAATATATTTCTTACAGCAATAAAATACTCAAATATTCTTGTATGTATTAATTTTTTTTATCATTTATGTACTTATTTTTCGTTTTTAATTAATTCAAATTTATAGTATTTATGAGTAACAATAAATATATATAAAAATAAATTAATTGAACATTTAAAATAATATTTATTGTAAAAAAAAAGGTTTGCTAGACACCCTATTTGGAGAGAAAACTCTCTAATTATATAGAAAAATTTCAAAAAAAAATGCCACTTTTCAAGTGCCACTTTACAAAAATGTTACATTTTTGAAATCTTTACAAAAATGCCACTTTTTCAAAATTATTTTTTCTTTATATCATTTATATTTGGGTTAATTATGTTTTATTAGGGTTTAGTTATGAGGGTTTAGGGGATTTTAGGGGTCAAAACATTTTTTAGGGTTTAGAATTTTAAGATATAGGCTTTATATATCTATAATTAGTGGCATTTTTGCAAATGGGGACCCCTAAGTGGCATTCTTGCAAATGTGCACATAAAAAATGGTATTTTTGTAATTGCCCCAATTATATTTACTAGATTTATAACTCGTGCGTTGCGCGAGATTTTAATTTTAAACTGCTAACAATAAAATTATTGAATATATATATATATATATATAATTATTTTGTTTTAAAACATAATTTTATATATATATACATATATTATGCATCGATATATAACATTAATATTGTCATGGATAATATTTTTATTTGAAAAACAACAAATTACTAAATGCCACGTCGTAACGTAAATAAATTATGAACTTCATGACAAGATAAAATAGCCTTGGTGATTATCTTATGATCATTTAATTTTGAGAAAGCTCTTTACATTTTAAAATCACATAAGGCTATGTCACAAAAAGGTTTGGTATTGACAATTGATTCAATGGTAAAAATCATATTAAATATGTATGTGCCAAATATGAACTATCATTAACTTCAAAAGTACTAACGAAATACTCATGATATTAAAATAGGTTTGATGATAACGTTTTATCCATGAAAACAAGAACGTGCGATAAGTTAATTTTCGTTCGAATCATGAATGTCTATCATATTTCACGTATTACGCTTACATGGTGAAACGAATTAGCTCCATTTTAAAACTTGATAATACAATCCAATAATTCATGCCGTGTATTTTATGAAACTAATTTATTTCAAAATGTGAATGCCACTACAAGAAATAACAGTTTTAGCATCGGATTTGCGTCGATGCTAAATTTGCGTCGATTTTACGTCATTAATTCTCAAAAAATTCGACGCTAATTCGACGCAAAATTGAGACGAAAAATAGAGACGCTAATTCGACGCTAAATTGCATCGAATTAGCGTCGAATTAGCGTCCTGGTCATCAATGCTAAATCGACGCGAAAATAGCATCGATTTAGCGTCGATCCTATAGCGTCGGTTTTAGCGTCGAATATTCCGTCGAACTGGGTAGGTAGGTCGCACGTTTTTAATGGGTTCACCTACTTCTATAAAACCGACGCTAATTCGACGCTAATACGAAGCAAATTGGACGCAAAATAATTCGATGCTAATTCGATGCTAAAATGCGATGCAAATTCGAAGCAAAATCGTTGCTAAATGTCTTATATATACTTCCGCAAATCAGTCGCCAAAATCATTGAAGAAAAAAAAACTTCCCAAAAATTTTCTTAGTTAATATTTTCTGAAAAAGATGGGCGATATATACGAACTAAGAAGGTGGATGTATCGACGTAGAGATGAAAATGGAGGAATTTCAGAAGAGTTCCTCAACGGGCTTGAAATTTTCATGGCTCAAGCGTGTAGCGTGCCTACAATTCAACGGACCGGAGTGATGGTGTGCCCGTGTCGGAAGTGCAAAAATTCGAAGCCGCAGACAATTGATGTAGCCGATACGCATTTATTTAATAGAGGGTTTACACCTGAGTAATATGTTTGGTTTTATCATGGAGAGGGATATGGAGATGAAACTTCGGGTAGTACTAGTTACCAACCTATGGATCATGGTTATTCGAATGAACAATATGATCAGTCTCATGAATTTGTTAATAATTATGATCATGATGTCGGGTTAGACCATAATAGGTTCAAAGAAATGGTAACCGATGCATTTCCTGGAGTTATGTCTACTAATGATGATGTTGTTGAGGAACCCAACGTAGATGCTAAAATTTTTTATGATATGCTTGATTCTGCAAAGCAACCAATCTATGAAAGTTGTAGGGAGGGTCTCACTAAGTTATCATTGGCATCTAGGATGATGACAATAAAATCTGATCATAATCAATCTGAGAGTTTCATGGATGATTGGATAGCTCTTATAAAAGAGTATTGCCTGAGGGTAATCAAGCTGCTGAGTCATATTACGATATACATAAACTAGTCTCTAGTTTAGGTTTGCTCTCGCAGATGATAGATGTTTGCATTGACAATTGCATGATATTTTGGAAAGATGATGAAGATCTACAGGAATGTCGATTTTGCCACAAACCAAGATTTAAGCCCCAAGGAGCTGGTAGAAGTGAAGTGCCATACCAGAGAATGTGGTACCTTCCCATAACAGATAGGCTACAAAGGCTATACCAATCAGAACAAACAGCTGCATCAATGAGGTGGCATGCGGAACATTCAACTAGTGAAGGAGAAGTTCATCATCCTTCTGATGCAAAAGCTTGGAAGCACTTCAAATCGGTACACTCTAATTTTGCTAAAGAGAAGCGCAATGTTTATCTTGGACTATGTACAGATGGTTTTAGTCCATTCGGTATGTCTGGCAGGCAATATTCTTTGTGGCCAGTTATATTGACACCTTATAACCTTCCGCCTGATATGTGCATGCAGAGAGAATTTCTGTTTTTGAGTATTTTAGTCCCTGGTCCGAAGCATCCAAGAAGATCTATTGATGTGTTTTTAAAGCCGCTTATTCACGAGTTGAACATGTTATGGTCTCATGGTGTTCGTACTTTTGATTACTCTAGGAAAAAAAAATTTAACATGCGAGCTGTGCTTATGTGGACGATAAGCGATTTTCCAGCGTACGGAATGTTACTGGTTGGACAACACATGGTAGATTGTCATGTCCGTATTGCCAAAATGAGACATACGCCTTTCAACTAAAAAATGGTAGGAAATCTTGTTGGTTCGATTGTCACCGAAGGTTTCTCCCTATGAACCATCCGTACCGGGGAAACAGAAGGTTGTTCACAAAGGGCAAACGTGTACGTATCCCCCCATCTCCATATCTTTCAGGAGAGCAAATTGAAGGTCAACTTGATTATTATGGAGCTCAGGACACAGCAAAACGTGGTGGTAACTGGCTTTATATTCCGACCAATCTCCCAGATGGATACCTTGAAGAACATAATTGGCATAAGAAGAGCATTTTCTGGGAACTACCGTACTGGAAGGATCATCTATTGCGCCACAATCTTGATGTCATGAACATTGAGAAAAAATTTTCAATAACATCATGCACACTATCTTAAACCTTCCAGGGAGGTCTAAAGACAATTTGAAGTCTAGATTGGATTTGCCTCTTATATGCTCTAGAGTTGAGTTACATCTCACAGAAGATGGGAGAGCTCCAGTGCCTATCTTTAGATTGTCAAACGAAGGCAAATCAACATTCTTCAACTGGGTTTCCACCGAAGTTAAGTTCCCAGATGGACACGTGTCAAAACTCTCTAAGTCTGTGGAGTAAGGCAAAAAATTCTCTGGTATGAAAAGTCATGATTGTCATGTGTTTATGCAGAGATTATTGCCTTTCACTTTTGCAGAGCTTTTGCCAACAAACGTGCATAATCACTTGCAGGTCTATTTTCTATGACGCTATATTAATGAATAAACAAATTAAATGATGTGTGTTATTACATTTCAATCTTTATACTGATATTGGAAATCTGAACTTTGGTTTCAGGTGTTGGTGCATTTTTTCGGGATCTGTGTGTGCGAACTCTGACTCACGATGGAATTGAACAACTAAATAATAACATCGCGATATTGCTGTGCAACTTAGAGAAGATATTCTCTCCATCTTTCTTTGATGTGATGGAGCATCTTCATGTCCATCTCCCATACGAAGCCGATTTAGGAGGACCCGTTCAATTTCGTTGGATGTATCCTTTCGAGAGATTCATGAAACACTTAAAAAGAAAGGCAAAAACCTGGCGAGGGTTGAGGGATCAATTGTTGAGGGAAGTTTAACCGAAGAAACCTCTCATTTCAGCTCATATTACTTCCCTCCAACTGTCCGGACACGTAAAAGAGGTCCACGTAGGTACGATGATGGAGGCATCGCACAAGCGTATCCAGTTTCTGATGTCCCAAATATATTTTGTGCAGTTGGTAGGCATGCCGGAATCATAAGAGAAGAAGAATGGTCCTCGCACGAAGACTACAATTGTGCACACACATATATTCTCTTATAATGCGACGAAGTTAGCCCATTTCTGAGGTACATATAATTTCAAACTATGGATTGAGGTCAAAAGGGTTATTTTTTAACGTATATATGTTAATGATTTCATTTGTTATAACTATATTTTCTATTAGTGAATTCATTCGCCAGGTTATCGAGGGTTTCCCAAATGCATCACCCGGCGAGATTGAAAAACGTAAAGACCAACACTTTGCTAAATGGTTGAGGAGTCAGGTAAGTTAATGAAAAAATAGTTTTATATATATATGGTTTCCATTAAAACAAATATCTATATATATACTATGTATATTATATTTACATTGTATATACTATATTTAGCAGGTTGATTATGGAGACACGTCGTACCCTGTATGGTTTAGAGAGTTGATCCAAGGTCCATTGGGAAAAGTTATGTCATCCCCAATGTATTTTACACGAGGTTATGTATTCCATACGTTCAAACGTGGGAAAAATAGAGCAACTGCGAACTACGGTGTCGTCGTTCGAGCCGGGGACACCGATTTTTATGGCATTATACAAGACATTATTGAAGTACAATACCCTGGTTTAGTTAACTTAAAGTGCACACTTTTCAAATGCGAGTGGTTTGATCCAGTTATCGGGCGAGGGGTTCGAGTAGGAAAGTTTGGTGTCATCGACGTTAATGGATCGCGTTCTTATGTAAAGTATGATCCATTTGTGATTGCATCACAGGCGGATCAAGTTTGTTTCATTCCATATCCACGGCTCAGGAAAACGGGGGTTTCATGGCTATCTGTGCTCAAAATAGCTCTGAGAGGAATTATAGTTGAATCCGACGACGCGCCAATGCAATATGAAACTGCCGTGGATCTAACAACTCCAGAACAAGATCTAGACAGCATCATTCTGATAGATCCGCAAAATAGAGAAGTTGAATACTTCCCGATGCTATCGATGCAGAAAATCCCGAAAACGAGTTTATGAACGATAGTGCAGAAAGTACCAATGATGATGACGATACCTCAAATGATAATTCAGACAGTGAAGCATAATTGTTATCTTTATTGTATCTTAATTGCGATTGTATAGGTATATATGTATTCAAAGTTTAAAACAAATGTCCTGAATAAAGATTTGAAAAAACCTATATAGTTGATTTTACATATATCAACAGTAACATTATGTACAATTATGTATTTACCAAAAATTTCAAATTTTAAGACTATTCGGTTATAAGAAACATTGACATGATTAAGATTGTTTTTTATCCGATCTGCTATCTTTAACCGTAACCGAAATATTTTTTTTTATTGTAGCGTCGAAGTAGCGTTGAATGACACCATTCGCCGCTAAATCGACGCTACTTTAACGTCGATTTAGCGTCGAATTGTGTGATTCGACGCTACTTCGTCCAATAATTAAAAATCCGACGCCTTTTCAACTCTTTACAGATTCGATGCAAATTGAGTTTAGCGTCGAAATAGCATAGAATTGTCCAGATTCGATGCAAATGCGTTGCTAATTAGCGTCGAAATAGCATCGAAATGTGTTGTTTCGAGGCTATTTCGACGCTAAGTCTAAAATATTTGATATATAGGGTTTAGGGTAAAGAAACCAGGAAGGATAGAAAACAATCTTAACCATATCAATGTTTATTATAACCGAATGATTATAAAATTTGAAATTTGTTTTTTTTCATACATAATTGTACATAAGGTTAACTGTAATGCCCGTGATCCAAAAATAGGATTTTTGGTAGGGTGTCGATCGACGCAGCAGGTGTGTGTCGATCGACACAGGTGTTTGTTCGCGTGTTGGAATCGACTAGAGAGGTCCATGTCGATCGACACAGTTTGAGTGTCGATCGACACGGTTTCGAAGTGTGAATTGGGAGTTGGTTTTGGTTCAGTTTGGTCGCGGTTTGGTTTTAGGGGTTTTAGGGCTTCGTATATAAGAGAAGGAAACGTGGTCCTTAGGATTTTTAGCCACTTTTCCGTCAGAGAGAGTTGAGAGAGAGCTAGGGCTTCCTTGAGGGCTTTTGAGGGTGTTTCTGGCGAGTTCTGGAGTGGGCGAACGGCGGTGAAGATCACGTCGGTTTGGATCGAGACTTTGGGGGTAGGTTCTCTGATCTTTGCTCTTGATTTGAGAAGAAACCGCTTGTCTTTTGGTCGAGTAGTCACTGAGTTATGGCCTTTGGAACTTGGGTAGTTCGTGAAGTTTTCTGCAGTTTTTGTTCGGAGTAGCAGTTTTCGGAGATGTTTTCCCGACGCTTAGCTTGGAGTTAGGAGTCTCACGATACACCGTTGGAAAGATCTCGGTGTCTAGTTTCCAGATCAGGTCTCGGATTTTGTTTTGGTGAAGCGAGTCGTGAGATATTCTCCTTTGTTCGCGTCGGATTTTCTTGTTCAAACCGTTGTCAAGGTGAGTGCGTGACCATAGATTTATCAGGTGTAGGTTGAATAGGAGACGATTGATTGCTGTTATGTTGTATGTATGTGGTGTGCTATGGGTTGATATGATGCAGGTGATCGGTTGGGGTCGATTGGATCGGAGCCATGAGAGGATAGGCTCGATCCTTCGATCAGCAGGTGCCGTGTCGATCGACACACGTGGGTTGTGTCGATCGACGCAGCAGACAGTCGTGTGTCGTTCGACGCCTAGAGGATGTGTCGATCGACACAGAGGCTGCTGGCCTGTTGGTTGTTCTGTTTGCTTGTTTTGTGTGTGCCGCTTGTTTCACCCTGGTATTGTATTCTTTTTATGCCTGATCATATAATCTGTAGATGGGATGACCGTCTCGCTGAGTATTTGTGATAATACTCATGCAACTCTTTTTGCCATGTGTTGCAGGTAAAGAGAAAGTGTGATCGTGGGATCGGGCAAGGAGGAGGAGATGATCTAGTGTCTCGATTGAGTGAAGTAGATTGTTAGCACCGCTAGGATGTTAGTAATTCTGGTGTGGAGAGTGAACTGGTTTAGATGTTGAATTGTGTCATGGATTTGATACTGGTTTCTTGATTATTGTTATGGATGGAATTATTGAATGGTTTACTGGATTAATTGTCTTGTTTTCCGCTGTTTGATTAATTGGTTGATTGGGTTATTGAGAGTTAGCATTTATGGGAATGTTAATTCGAATCCAAAAAAAAAAAAAAAAAAAAACGGGTCGGGTTGTTTCAGTTTGGTATCAGAGCCCTTACGGTTCTAGGGCGGGAGAATTTAGTAACTGCATGTATTGCTGACTGTGTAGAATAGTGTAATTGATTATGTGAGTTAGTCAGTTGATTGTTGCTTAGGTTTGGAGTCCTGGATCATCTTCTCCGAGCCTTCAATATGATTCCACGGTAAGTGTTCGGTTATGATTTCTGTTTCTAATTCTTAGTCTTCTGTGATTAGTCAGTGAGAGATGGCTAGAGGCAGAGGTCGTGGTGCCCGTGGGGCTAGAGGGCGTGGTCGCGGCCGTGGTCGGGGACCGGCGGTTGATCCTGTTGAGTCGAGTGGGGCTCAGGAGGCCATGCAGGAGGAGGTTGCAGAGTCGCAGATACCTCCAGAGCCAGTGAGTGGTACAGAGTTAGCCAGTGTGGCGCAGGGCCCAAGTGGGGGTCCTGGCGGGGGCGATGCTCAGGGTCGGTTAGACCGTTTGGAAGCGATGATGCTTCAGGTTCTTGAGCGGTTGCCAGGTGGGGCACCGGCTCAGGGGTATGCTCCGGGTGTACAGCCAGGGGTGGCTGGTGTTGAACCGTTAGCGGTGGGTGTTCAGCCAGCAGTGGTCCGGGGGCAGCCCAGTGTGGCGGCTGCAGAGGAGACTCCTTCCTACCTGAGGATTTTGGAGCAGATGCATAGGATTACTACTGGGTATTTCTCGGGCGGTGCTAAGCCTGAGGAGGCTGCTGCGTGGAGGAGTCGTCTGGAGCGTAATTTCCAGGCGCTGAGGTGTCCCAAGGGATACAGAGTGGACTTTGCGGTTCACTATTTGGAGGGTGATGCACATCTGTGGTGGAGAGGTGTGACGAGCAGGAGGCCTCAGGCGGGGATGACCTGGGCGGATTTCTTGGCAGAGTTTGACGCCATGTATTTTCCGCAGGAGGCGGTGGACCGGATGCAGGCGCAGTTTTTGGCGCTGACTCAGGGAGTGAGTTCGGTTCAGGGTTATGATGAGCAGTTCGGTCGGCTGTTGGTGTATGCTGGTAGAGAGTTTGGAAGCGAGGAGTCCCAGATCAGGAGGTTCATGCAGGGACTTCGACCGGTGCTGAGGACGCTGTGCAGGGCTCGTAAGTACGCCACGAGGGCGGAGTTGGTTGAGACTGCGGCAGCCATTGAGGTTGATATGGGGACAGAGCTGGCTGCAGCGCTTAGTCCACCGGTGCAGCAGCAGCAGCAGAAGAGGCCGCAGCAGCAGCAGGCAGATGCGAGCCGGGGCGGTAAGCCGGCTCAGGGACAGAAGAGGAAGTGGGAGGGCTCTTTGGGTTCCGGTCAGAGGGCCCAGAATGGTCAGAGTGGTACGGGGTGCTATGGTTGTGGGAGCACGGAGCACCGGGTGGCAGCTTGTCCGAAGAGGAGAGAGGTTCGGACTACACAGACGTGTTTCCATTGTGGAGAGACGGGGCACATTAGGGTGAGGTATCCTAAGTTGCAGATGGCTGTGGTAGTGGTGCAGCCGGTGCAGGGGGCGGCAGTTGATGTGCAGCCGTTGAGGCAGCTTGCTGTGCCGCGTGTGTTCACTTTGGCGGAGACGGGGGGTCCTAGCGCCAGGCCGATCACAGGTACTTAAACCTTAACTTGGTGAATTCTCAATTTTTAACGTTGTGAATGGCTTGTTTGGGAGTCTTGTATCTGTGATAATACTTTAGGCTCTGTGACACATAAATGGTGTAGGGACCTTAGTAGTAGGCGGGCGTGATTCCCATGTCTTGTTCGATTCTGGAGCCTCGAATAGCTTCATTACACCGGAGTGTGCGGAGTGCAGTGAGATCCGGAGCGATTCCGGGGAGCAGCCGGGAGTGGTTAGAGTGGCTGGAGGGAAGACTTTGGCTACTTTCGGGCGGGCTTGTGGAGTAGATGTTCTGGTGGTAGGAGAGGTCATGCCGGCAGATTTGGTTATCAGTCCAGTGGAATTGTACGATGTGATTTTGGGGATGGATTGGCTGGATCGTTACAAGGTTCATTTGGATTGTCATCGGGGTCGAGTGGTGTTTGAGCGTGAGTCGGGGAGGTTGGTTTATCAGGGCATCAGGCCGACTTCCGGGAGTTTGATGATTTCGGCGATTCAGGCCGCGCAGTTGATTGATAAGGGCTGTGAGGCATACTTGCTGACGATTGTGATGCCAGGGTCTGTTGGGGAGGTCGCTTTGGTTGATATTCGGGTTGTCCGGGATTTCCAGGATGTGTTTCAGTCGTTGCAGGGATTACCGCCGTCTAGGTCTGATCCTTTCACGATTGAGTTGGAGCCTGGGACTACTCCGATATCTAAGGCACCTTACCGCATGGCTCCAGCGGAGATGGCAGAGCTGAAGAAGCAGTTGGATGATTTGCTGGGTAAGGGTTTCATCCGACCGAGTAGTTCACCGTGGGGAGCGCCGGTGTTGTTTGTGAAGAAGAAGGATGGTAGTTTTCGGTTATGCATCGACTACCGGGGCCTTAACCGGGTTACAGTGAAGAACAGGTATCCTCTGCCGCGGATTGATGAGTTGTTGGATCAGTTCCATCAGATTCCGATAGATGAGGCCGATGTGAGGAAGACGGCTTTTAGGACGAGGTATGGACACTACGAGTTCGTGGTGATGCCGTTTGGGTTGACGAATGCGTCAGCGGCATTCATGAGGCTGATGAACGGGGTGTTTCAGGAGTACTTGGATGAGTTCGTTATTATCTTTATCGACGATATCTTGGTGTACTCGAGGACTCCGGAGGAACATGAGGTTCATCTGAGGTTGGTTCTGGAGAAGCTGCGGGAACATAAGTTCTATGCAAAGCTCAGTAAGTGCAGTTTCTGGCAGCGGGAGATGGGTTTTCTGGGGCATGTCGTGTCTGCCGAGGGAGTTTCAGTGGATCCGGCTAAGATCGAAGCTATTAGGGATTGGCCGAGACCGAGGAATGCGACGGAGATCAGGAGTTTCCTTGGATTAGCTGGGTATTACCGGAGGTTCGTCAAGGGTTTTGCGAGTATGGCGCAGGCGTTGACAAAGTTGACGGGTAAGGATGTTCAGTTTGTGTGGTCTGCGGAGTGTGAGGAGAGCTTCGGGAAGCTGAAGGAGATGCTGACTAGTACTCCAGTATTGGCGTTGCCTGATGCAGGCGAGCCATATGTGGTGTATACGGATGCATCTGGTATGGGGTTGGGGTGTGTTCTGATGCAGCAGGGGAAGGTGATTGCTTATGCTTCGAGGCAGTTTAGGAAGCATGAGTGCAATTACCCTACACATGACTTGGAGTTGGCTGCAGTGATCTTCGCCCTGAAGATCTGGCGATCTTACCTTTATGGTGGGAAGGTCCAGGTGTTCACGGACCACAAGAGCCTGAAGTATTTCTTCACTCAGCCAGAGCTGAACCTGAGGCAGAGGCGTTGGATAGAACTGGTAGCGGATTACGACCTGGAGATTGAGTACCATCCGGGGAAGGCTAATCTGGTTGCAGATGCGTTGAGTCGGAAGAGGGTTGCTTCGGCTCAGGAGCGGGATTTAGAGGAGCTGGCGAGCGAGATTGGCGCGTTGAGCCTGTGTGTTATCTCGCAGGAGCCGTTGGGGTTAGAGGCAGCTAACCGAGCGGACTTGCTGAGCAGAGTTCGGGTAGCTCAGGAGAAGGATCAGGGTTTGATTGATGCTTCTCAGCAGGCGGGTTCAGAGTATCAGGTCTCCGGGAGTGGGATGATACTGGTGAACGGTCGGGTCTGTGTACCCAAGGATGAGAGTCTCAGGTAGGAGATTCTGAGTGAGGCTCATTCGAGCATGCTGTCAATTCGTCCTGGAGCGACCAAGATGTACCGGGACTTGAAGAGGTACTACCACTAGGTCGGGATGAAGAAGGATGTTGCGAGTTGGGTTTCGAGGTGCAACGTGTGTCAGCTGGTGAAGGCTGAGCATCAGGTTCCGAGCGGGTTATTGCAGAGTCTGCCTATACCGGAGTGGAAGTGGGATATGGTGACTATGGACTTTGTGATAGGTTTACCGATCTCGCGGACTTATGATGCGATCTGGGTGATTGTGGATCGTCTGACCAAGACGGCACATTTTCTGGCCATTAAGAAGACTGATGGGGCTGCAGTGTTGGCTAGGAAGTATGTGTGGGAGATTGTGAGGTTGCATGGGGTGCCTGCGAGCATTGTGTCAGACCGAGATCCGAGATTTTCTTCGGAGTTGTGGGGAGCATTTCAGGCCGAGATGGGCACAAAGGTGCATATGAGTACGGCATATCATCCTCAGACGGATGGGCAGTCTGAGAGGACGATTCAGACATTGGAGGACTTGCTGAGGATGTGTGTGTTAGACTACGGTGGTCATTGGGCAGATCATCTGAGCTTGGTAGAGTTTGCGTACAACAACAGTTATCAGGCGAGTATCGGGATGGCTCCGTATGAGGCTCTGTATGGGAGGCCATGTAGGACACCATTGTGCTGGACTCAGGTGGGGGAGAGGAGCATGTTTGGTGCAGATTTCGTTCAGGAGACGACGGAGAAGATCCGTGTCTTGAAGCTGAACATGAAGGAGGCTCAGGATCGGCAGAAGAGTTATGCCGATAAGCGGAGGAGGGAATTGGAGTTCGTGCTGGGAGATATGGTGTATCTCAAGGCAGCCATGTTGAGGGGTCCTAACAGATCCATTGCAGAGAACAAGTTGAGTCCGAGGTTTATGGGTCCGTTCAGAGTGGTTGAGCGGGTTGGGACGGTAGCTTACAGGTTGGAGTTGCCACAGAGTATGAGGGCTTTTCACGATGTCTTTCATGTTTCGATACTGCGGAAGTGTCTACATGAGTCTGAGGAGGTGTTGGCTAGGATCCCGGAGGATCTTCAGCCCAACATGACATTAGCGGTGAGGCCTGTGAGGATTCTCGAGAGGAGAGTCAAGGTTCTGCGTCGTAAGAGGATACCATTGGTGAGAGTCGTGTGGGACTGCGATGGTGTCGAGGAGGAGACTTGGGAGCCGGAGGTGAAGTTGAAGGCCAAGTTTCCGAAGTGGTTCGAGAAGCAAGCGGAGGCTTGAGTTCTTTCTTTTGCTGGTTTTGGTTTTGTAGTAGCATGTGGCTACAGTTGTTGTATCTTCGTTTTGTTGTAACGATTGTACGTTTTAGGGATTAATAAGATATGTTTTCTTATTATTGTTGGATCGTAAGATGCGAGTTCTTATGTGTAGTAACCTAGTGGGGTGTTACGGTAACCTAGTGGGGGTTACAGCGCTGTTGAGTAATTCCAGTGGGGAAATGTCATGGTAAGCCATGGAGGCGTGTTGGTCGATAGATGCCTATGACGGCACGCTGCAGAGTATTGCTCTCTAGGGACGGTGGGTTCCTGTAGATATGAGGGATAGTGGATCTCTCCGGGGGATAGTGGTTTCCCTGCATGCACTCGACGGGTAGTGGGCCTCTGGGTACGGTGGGTCTCCTACATGTACTTTGAGGGATAGTGGGTCTCTCCAGAGAATAGTGGATTCTCTGCACACCGTAGCTCAAAGGGTGACGATCCTGCGAGCAGGTGTGGTGTATATGTGTACGAGTCATGAGTATGAGTATGAGCAATAGCGTCTGAGCAGGTTGCAAGTGGGCGACCGAATGGCCATCGGGGATCGAGAAGGATCTCGGGTGGGTTGACCGGTGGGGTCAGGTGTGTGGGTTGGATGGTAGGGTCTGGTCTAAGGTTAGTATTTGTGCTGGAACCTCGATTCGGGCAATTTCGGAGAGAAATGTAGCGTCTTGGTCGTGCATGTTCTTGTCTCATTGTTGCACGATCAATTAGTCCTTTATGCCGGGTCTACGGTGGGTCGGACATGTTCTTGTCTGATTGTTGTTCGATCGATCGGGCAGACTGGGCCGGGACTACAGCGATACATTGTGGTGTATCTCCGGGAAGGTTGGGTCGGGTTTCTGAGCTTAAGTGGTGACCTTAGCACGGATGTGAGTGGTTATTGGCTTGTGATTCGAGAACGAATCCTTGTCAGTGGGGGAGAATTGTAACGCCCGTGATCCAAAAATAGGATTTTTGGTAGGGTGTCGATCGACGCAGCAGGTGTGTGTCGATCGACACGGGTGTTTGTTCGCGTGTTGGAATCGACCAGAGAGGTCCATGTCGATCGACACAGTTTGAGTGTCGATCGACACGGTTTCGAAGTGTGAATTGGGAGTTGGTTTTGGTTCGGTTTGGTCGCGGTTTGGTTTTAGGGGTTTTAGGGCTTCGTATATAAGAGAAGGAAACGTGGTCCTTAGGCTTTTTAGCCACTTTTCCGTCAGAGAGAGTTGAGAGAGAGCTAGGGCTTCCTTGAGGGCTTTTGAGGGTGTTTCTGGCGAGTTCTGGAGTGGGCGAATGTCGGTTTGGATCGAGACTTTGGGGGTAGGTTCTCTGATCTTTGCTCTTGATTTGAGAAGAAACCGCTTGTCTTTTAGTCGAGTAGTCACTGAGTTATGGCCTTTGGAACTTGGGTAGTTCGTGCAGTTTTCTGCAGTTTTTGTTCGGAGTAGCAGTTTTCAGAGACGTTTTCCCGACGTTTAGCTTGGAGTTAGGAGTCTCACGATACACCGTTGGAAAGATCTCGGTGTCTAGTTTCCAGATCAGGTCTCGGATATCGTTTTGGTGAAGCGAGTCGTGAGATATTCTCCTTTGTTCGCGTCGGATTCCCTTGTTCAAACCGTTGTCAAGGTGAGTGCGTGACCATAGATTTATCAGGTGTAGGTTGAATAGGAGACGATTGATTGCTGTTATGTTGTATGTATGTGGTGTGCTATGGGTTGATATGATGCAGGTGATCGGTTGGGGTCGATTGGATCGGAGCCATGAGAGGATAGGCTCGATCCTTCGATCAGCAGGTGCCGTGTCGATCGACACACGTGGGTTGTGTCGATCGACGCAGCAGACAGTCGTGTGTCGTTCGACGCCTAGAGGATGTGTCGATCGACACAGAGGCTGCTGGCCTGTTGGTTGTTCTGTTTGCTTGTTTTGTGTGTGCCGCTTGTTTCACCCTGGTATTGTATTCTTTTTATGCCTGATCATATAATCTGTAGATGGGATGACCGTCTCGCTGAGTATTTGTGATAATACTCACGCAACTCTTTTTGCCATGTGCTGCAGGTAAAGAGAAAGTGTGATCGTGGGATCGGGCAAGGAGGAGGAGATGATATAGTGTCTCGATTGAGTGAAGTAGATTGTTAGCACCGCTAGGATGTTAGTAATTCTGGTGTGGAGAGTGAACTGGTTTAGATGTTGAATTGTGTCATGGATTTGATACTGGTTTCTTGATTATTGTTATGGATGGAATTATTGAATGGTTTACTGGATTAATTGTCTTGTTTTCCGCTGTTTGATTAATTGGTTGATTGGGTTATTGAGAGTTAGCATTTATGGGAATGTTAATTCGAATCCAAAAAAAAAAAAAAAAAACGGGTCGGGTTGTTTCATTAATGATAATAAATGTAAAACGATATAGGTTTTTTGAAATCTTTATTCATGACATTTGTTATAAACTTTGAATACATAATTAAAAAATCGCAATTAAGATACAGTAAAGATAACAACCACGTTATCTTTACAATTATGATATATGAATAAAGATTTGAATAACCTATATAGTTTTACATATATCAACAGTAACATTATGAACAATTATGTATGATAAAAAAAATTCCAAATGTTATAATCATTCGGTTATAAGAAACATTGACATGGTTAAGATTGTTTCTATCCTTCCTGGTTTCTTTACCCTAAACCCTATATATCAAATATTTTAGAATTAGCGTCGAAATAGCATCGAACTGTGTTGTTTCGATGCTATTTCGACGCTAATTAGCAACGCATTTGCATCGAATCAGAACAATTCGATGCTAATTCGACGCTAAATCTAAAAAATTTGATTTATAGAGTTTAGGGTAAAAAATGGAAAAGGCGTCGGATTTTTAATTGTGCGACGCTAATTCGACGCTAACTGAAAATTATTAAATTTATCGATTTTTTGGTTAAGTGGCAGTTAAAATATTTCAAATTAGCGTCGAATTAGTGTCAAATTATGTGTAGTCGCCGCTAGTCTGAAATATTTTGGGTTTACCGCTTCCGCGCCAACCCATCTTTACGCGGAAACTGAAAAAAAATTATGATATTCGACGCTAATTCGACGCTAATTAGCGTCGACTTACATAAATATATACACTCAACAGTGCTTCTTCTTCGCCATTTCGCAAAACCACACAACCGATTTCTTCTTTTTCATCGCCGATTTCGAGCATTTGAAGGCCGATTCCGCCGCGGATTTCACGCCATTTCGCCGCCGAGTTCACGTCGTTTCGCCGCCGATGTCACGCCAAAAACGACGCCGATTCACGCCGTTTCGCCGCCGATTCCGACGCCAACAACGCCGCCGCTTCCGCCGGTGATTTTGCCCATTTCTCCACCGATTCCGCATACACATACACATCAATGGTATGTAAATTTTCTCAGTTTTTTTATGTGTATTATTTTTAGATTTGTATTTTGGGTTTAAGAAAAGTGTTTAGAGATTGTTATGAATGAAATGTATGGATAAATTTGTAGGAAATGGAATTGTAGGAAAGGGAATTTAGGTTTGTTAAGGTATTTATGAAATTATAAAATTATTTTACAAGTTATATATGTGTTTGGATGAATAAGTTGTACAAAAATTTTTTGAATTTATGAATTTATGGTTTGCTTTATAAAATTATTTAACAATTTTAAAATTGATTTTTAATAAATTTTTGTTAAAAAAACGAATTTATGAATTTATTTTTTACGTATATTAAATTAATAAATTCGTTTTTTTTCATCATTTATATGTTTACAAATAATTGTTATGTTTTTTTTTAAAATTTATTACGAATATTAGAATTTTTTAAAAATAAAAAAAATATTTCGTATTTTAGATTTTTTTTTTAGATGTTATAATGTATTTAGTTATTGTAATTTTATTTCATATTTATACTTTACATTGCTTATTTTAATAAATTTGTTTTGATTTTATAGGTGGGTCCCCCTTCATACGGAGAGTTATTCGGCGAGGATTCTACGATTTCCGGATCCGTAGGTGGTCGTCGCGGATCGGGATCAGGATCAGGTTCGGGTTCCCAATCGGCTGTGAACTATCGTCCACGGCCTCCAGCACGAGTTCAACCACGAGCTCCACCACGACCTCCGCCACCGCCACCGCCACCAGTTAACCCACAAGCAGACGAAGACGAAGCAGCTCATCCCGAAGATGCGCAGCAGGCGCCTCCACCGCCAAACCCGCCTCTTATGATGCGGATTTCTGAGCTTCTTCGCCAACCTGGTCGTTACGAACGGGTTAAGATACTCCATCCGCTGAAGCCTCCCAACACTTTTTGGTATGTTTAATTTTTTACAATCTTTCTCATTTATTTATAATTTTATGTTTTAAATAACTTATTAACATCGAAGTATTTTGTTTTATAGGTTTACCGATAACTGTGTCTCTCGTTTGGTCACCAAAGTCATCATCGGCTATTTCCATATGTCGCATGCTAATTGGACGCAGACGCCGCAATCGGTTCGTGATATTTGGTTTGAGCCATGGGCGGTAAGTCATATTATATTATTTATTTTTATTTAATAAATTATTTTATTTTAGAACTATTACTAATATTATTTGTATTTTTGTAGCAAAAGTGGCACTGAGAAAAATTTCGTACTCACGAAGTGCAAGAGGCCTTCGAGAAGAAGGCTAAATTGCGTCTCAACGACACTGTCGGTAGCTGGAAGAAAGCTTGGCTGGTGAAAGGCGATGATGCGATGCCTCCGAGGATGGATCCCGATGTTTGAGTGGGTCTAGTTAGGTATTGGGAGGAACCCTCTTCGATAGCGAAATCACCGAAGTGTTCTGCATCACGTCTTACGCTAGTGGCCGAAGGAGATGGACCGTCCAAGCACTGTGCGGGTCAATCATCATACGCCACTATACGATTGGATATGGTATGATCTAATTTTTAATTAAAATAGTTTATTATATTATTTGATTTATATATTATATATATAATCTAATTTTTATTTTTATATATATATATATATATTTTTTTTTACAGTCCGATGGCGACCACCTTGCTCCGATTGTGAAAGTCATGGAGATGACTCATCGGCGCAAGGATGGGACGTTTGTTACCGCTCAAGCGGAACAAACGTTCAATGCCTACAATGCTCGAGTGGCAGAGCTAGAGTCACAGTACTCTCCCGGTGGTAGCTCTGTCCAGTCTACAATGGGTGTCGCCGATTATGATAAAATTTACGGAGAGGTAATTTTTTTAGTTTTGAATATCATATTTTAATTTATTTTCTATCACATTTTTAACGATTTGATTTTATAACGTTTTCATTTTATAGGTTGCACCGAAGAAAAAAAGACGGATCTTGGGTGTTGGATCCATCGCCGATCTCCCAGCAGCTTCTTCTACCGCTCGGTATAGCTACACTCCGAGTTCTTCTGATCCGCAGTTGACAGCTGCTAATGCTGAGATTGAGCGGCTAAAGACGGAACAAGCAGATCTACGGTCAACCAACAGTTCGATGAAAGGCCAACTCACGGTGTTGACCAATATGATGGACATAATTGCACTGGATAACCCGGCTTTAGCTGCTGCCCTCTCCCAGATACCGCGTCCTGCACAGCCACCTCCAGCTACAGCTCAACCGCAGTTCGACGACGAAGCCGAAGCGATGGTGAATGAATATAGAGACAACATTAATTTAAGAGACGAACCTTAAAATTGTAATTTCTGTTTGAATTTTCAGTGTTTTTAAACAATTTTTGTTTTTATTTTCGCATTTGAATATAAAATTTTCTAATTTTTTAAAAATTTTGAAATTTATTAAAAATATTTTCATTTACAAATATTTTTAAAAAAAAAAAAATATTATAGATCGATGCTAAATCGACGCTAATTTAGCGTCGAATTAGCATCGGATAGGTCCCATGTCTAACGGATGGAGAGTCTTGATGCTCCATCATATCAAGGGGATAACCTGAGAAATTTGTGCATAGATTAAGGGGCACTAACATCCTGATTGTCACCCAAGCTATGAACGTTGGTGGGTTTGTTGAGACTCTATCCTTCCGTTGTTCCAAGTGCTTCTCACCGGCATTCTTTGATGATTCATGACTGATTTCTGCTCCATTGCTCCCTGTTTTGCTCTAAAACCTTGCAGTTCCTCTGTGCATCTACTCCTCTATCCTCTACTCCAATCCTCTAGGCTCTAGTAAGCCGGATAGCTCCAATTAAGCACAAGTACCACCTGAAAAAGGGTAAAAGAAGAGAAATATGTACAACTCTAACCTAGGACTCTAAAATTCAAATCTGAACTAAACTAGAGCTAAAGGATGCCTATATGATGTGGAATGATGCTAAAAAGAGGATAAAGGTATGCAAATATGTACACAGATGATGCAAATATATAGATATATTATCTATGGCAGTTTTAACTCGGTTAAATCAACGAGGAATCAATTGCCCAACTATATGTTTTAGATGTGGAGTTGAAGAAGAAACAATAAATCATGCTATATTTGAATGCCCCACGGCTATTCAGACGTGGGAATTATTTTTATCACAAAGGGGCAGGACATGTTTCCCTTATACCTCGATATATGCCCATATGGATTTTCTGTTCTGGAGGATCACGGGGGAGGATACTCTTAGGGGGGACTGTATAATATTTCCATGGATTATGTGGTTTCTATGGAAATCTCGAAATAAGAGATGTTTTCAAGGAGCTGATGGTATACCACATGACATTTTTCAATTGCGAGAAAGCGAATTTCTTGCGAGGACGGAATCCCAAAACACTTTACCGGAGGATGGACATATTATAGAGAGGGAATTACAGGGAGAGATTCGAACGCATACTCAGACGCGTTGCCAAGTGGATGGTTCTTGGAAGGTGACGGATCTTACTTCAGGCCTGGGATGATGCTGCTTTGAAGGAGAGTATCCGGTATTACTCGGTGCACAAGGCATAAGTCACCGGAGATCCCCATTGCATTCAGAGATGGAAGCTCTTATTTGGGCTATGTCGTCTATGCTGCAGATAGGGATGGAGTGCCAAGAGTTTGAGACTGACTTCTCTGACCTGGTGGATATAGTGCGAAATCCGGAAGAATGGCCTGCATTCTCCATTTTGGCAGCTAGACTCAGGAATTTGCAAGATCGCTTTTCCCGATTCTCTTTATCTTTGATTCCTCGTTCCCGTAAGATAGTCCGTTCTGCACGTACTAGAGCTTTTAATTTTGCATTTGTAAGCAACACCCCACCCTATTGGTTAACCAGTTGTAGTGGCATCTTTTAATTATAGATTTCGTTGAAAAAAAAATTGTAATTAATAAATTGGTGAGTTATTAAATACAAAAATTATATATAATAAAGTCTCAAACAAGCATATTTACTTTCAAATAGAAGCTATTAACATTAAAATGATTGAGCATTACTACATATTTTCATCTAAGGTGTCCACATCATCAAAACAAAAAATATTACAATAAACCTTATAATAAATGTTCATTTATATTATGTTTTTATATTTATTGTTTTTTAAAACTAAAATTGAATTAAAAACGAAAAATAAATAAATAACAGAGTCGAAATATTAAATAGAAGATTATGAAATATTTTTCTGGTAATGAAAATATACATAAGCGAAACAAAATTAGATGTAGAGAGATAAGAATGTGTATTGGAAGATGACAATATAAATGTTAATAAAAAATTATTGAAAGAAAATTTGACTAAATTTCAGAAAGATATGTGCACAAGACTAACAGAACTTTTTAGATCGCACACTACAAGAAAACACAGTTTTAGCGTCGGCAAAATTCGATGCTAAATCCTCAAGTTGTTCCACCAGTTGTCAATCCAAACAACCCGAATCCGGTTCCACAGAGGGAACAAGTTCAAGCTGCTGTACAACAAGCCAGAGCACCACCACTAGCTCAAGGAGCTGCTCAGGCTGAGGTAAGGCCCATTGGTGCCTTTGATGAATCTAACACCAGGGGCATTGACTTGGGAATACGCCCTCCTTGTGTTCCCAACAACAACTTTGAGATCAAATCCAGCATGATCAACCTGGTCCAGAACTCTATGTTCAATGGACTTCCAAGCGAAGACCCCTTGGATCATCTGGACAAGTTTGATCGTCTCTGCAGAACAATTAAGATGAATGGAGTTCCTGATGATACCATCAGAATGGGAGCGCAACATCCCTTCTGAATTTGTCAACACTTGGGAGCTTTGCAAGAAGAAGTTTATGAGCACGTTCTTTCCAAAGCATAAGACAGCTCGGTTCAAAAGTGATATCAATTCAGTCAGGCAAGGAAGTCAAGAGTCATTGAGTGATGCCTAAGAACGCTTGAAGGAATACACCAAGAGTTGCCCTCATCATGGCATTCCCAAAGACAATCTTTTGGGCACCTTCTACAGAGGAGTAAACAAGAATTCAAGCACTCTTCTGGATACTACCAGCTATGGAAACTTCAGCGGTTTGAATGAGAATCAAGCAGAGCAGCTCATAGAGAATCTTGCACAGAGTAATGCTTGTTATGGGGGTGATTATGATAGAAAATTTCCTCCTTGTGACAACAACAATGACCACAAGCTGAAGGAGCTCAATGAGAGGTTGGACAGGATGGATAAAGTGTTGATGGCCAATCTAAAGGGAGTTCATTTTGTTGGAGAGATTGATGGTTTTCCTTCCTACTACTAAGAGGAAATTACTGACCCCTACACTGAACAACAAGAAGAAGTTAACTATGTTGGAAACCAAGGGTACCAGTTCAAAAATTCCAACCCACACTACTCTCAGGGGAAACACCAAGGACAAAATCATCACAACTACCAATTTAGAACTCGTCATGCTCTTGGGAACTCCATGGAGTTTCCAAGGATGCCGTCGCGTCCTCATGAGCAAATGAATTCGGATGTCCAAGGAATACTAAACTCCATCATCCAAGGGTAGGTGCATTTAACTAATGACGTAATCTCCACTGTGTAAAGGATCAGAACAGAAATCTGCAAAAAGTATGATAATCTTCATTGCAAGTTCAAGGAACTATCAGACCGTCTGTTTACAACAGCTGCAGCTTTCCCAACTAGGAATGAGCTGAAAAGGAAGGAAACTTGTTCGGTGGAATCATGTAAGGTGATGAATCTCAGAGAGGTCAAGGATATCCCTTCCAGGGGGGAAGTACCACCCATATCAGCTAAACCTACAGGATCCGATTACAGACAAGAAGAGGGGCTCACAGGAACACCTGATTCTAATGATGATCAAGCTGTTGAACCAATAGCCCCTGAACAACACGTCTTTACACCAGCTAAGAAGTATCCACCATAGTATACACCTAAACTCCCATTTCCTAGTCCCTTTAAAAAGCAGATTCTTGCCAACCAGAAGGAGAAATTCATGGACCTCATTGGTAAGGTTACAATCACCATACCGCTGATGGTAGCAATTTGCAATAGTCATATCTATTCCAGATTTTTCAAGGACATGATGACCAAGAAGAAAAATGCAGAAGAAGGACTGGTAATGATTAATCAGGAATGCAGCTCCATCATCCAACACTCACTGCCTGAAAAGTTAGGAGACCTAGGCAGTTTCACTTTACCCTGCGCTATTGGAGAAAGTACATTAAAAAAATGTCTATGTGACTTGGGGTCGAGTGTGAATTTGATGCCTTTGTCTGTGGCTAAGCGAATTGGAATGATGGACATGAGGCCTTGCCAGATTTCCCTAGTCCTGGCTAACAGATCAATCAGGCACCCTGTGGGGATAGTTGAAGATGTACCACTAAGGGTTGGACTGTTTGATATACCAACAGATTTTGTAATATTGGATATGGATGAAGAACCAGCTGACCCCCTCATTCTTGGGAGACCTTTCCTTGCTACTGTTGGAGCGTTGATTGATATCAGAAATGGGAGGATTAAGCTACAGTTTGAGGAACATTTTGTGAACTATGATATAATGGCTGTCATAGCCAAACCCACTATTGATGGACAATGTTACTGGGTGTATACGCTTGATGCAATAGAGGGAGACATGGATGAAGAGCTAATGATCACAGATCAACTGATTGTTGCTCTCACAGTTGCCAAGAATGAGCATGGATTCCTCAGTGCTGAAGCTAGAGGGTTCGCAGACCTGATGGACTCCAATGAAGACAGAGCTGAAGAGGTTACTTCCATAATCACAGAGGAGGGAGCCTACCATAGTGCAGCGCAGAAAGCACACTTAACAGACACCAATCCTTGGAATGAACTTCAAGCACCACATGTGGACCTCAAACCACTACCAAAAGGACTAAGGTACGCTTTTCTTAGACCAAACTCAACTTATCCTATTATAATTAATGAAAAGCTGACTAGAGAGGAAGCATCCTTGCTACTTACTAAGCTTAGAAAGTACATGAAAGTCATATGGTATTCACTAGATGACATAAAGGGACTATCTCCCTCCCTCTGTCACTACAAGAAATATGCTCACTCTTAGCACACAAAAAACGCTATAATGTGGTTTTTATAGCGGTTTCATAAATGCTATGTTAGCCGGTGTGATAATAGGGTGTCCAGATACGATAGCACTTTATAGAGGTGCTATTAAATGTTTAACTTTCATAGCGTATATTTTGTGCTTTATTAGTGATGATTATAACACATTTTAAAGCTATTTTTTTTCTTCTATAGCATTTAATATGCACTATATTATATTTTTAGTAGCTCTATTTTGTAATAATTACATAGTTTTTTGTAACTATACGTTTGGGCTATAAATTGTTACCTTCAATAGACTATATACACGTTATATTAGTTATGACCATCTGTTAAATAATTAGATAAAATTGTTTTTTTTGCAGAAAATTTGAAGTCATAAAACTCTCCATACAATTCTGAAATAAAGTCTTAACTGAAAGTAAAACAACAAGATCCACAAATTCAACAAGATCCACAAGTTTCTTTCATTGATCAGTTTAAACCATGACCACTTTGTCCTCTGGCCATGCTACAGATGTACCTAATGCATCTTCCATACACTCAATAACAGAATTAGGCCTCCAAACGGCTGCATCATTTACTTTCACTATGTCTACCCAAACGCGAACCGCACCAGTGCCCAAAGGAACAAAGTAAACTATCTGCTCTGGACTGTTTGAAGACCAACGATCTTCAGCAACAACTCTCTTATTTCCGCTAATATCCATCAGCATACATTTCTTATTGTATAGATTCTCAGTGACTTTTGGAGTGCTTTGCTGCAATGTTGAAAAGATTGTAATATATAAAGTGAAAAGAATGTAAATCCGTAACAAGCCAAAGCCACATAATAATACAAAATGGTTGAGCAATTAGCGAGAAATTATCTGAGATATCTCAGGAGAAGAATGTGAAGGTGCTTGAGGTTTCTTCATAGGAGCTGGTGGAGTTGCTGCAGATTGATTATGAGGAGAGGATGAACCATCTGTATCTCTGTCTACTCCGCAGAATACAACTCTGTTGTGAGGCCATGCTACGGAAGACGTTAAAGAGTCCTCAAGATTTACAAGTTCTGGTGTGGGTCTCCATAGAAATGTTTCAGGTTCCAATACTTTATCCAAGAAAATTTTAGTTGCATTTCGTCCAATTGGAACTCCATTCACCAATGCTTTGGGGTCTACAGTCTGCAAACGACCTATTGTAACAACCTCTTCGTTATCTGTAGCCCAATCCAGTAGTCTACATGTGCTGATAGAATCTGTGTTTGGGCTCTATGAAACACATGCAAGAAAACAAACAATATTTTGGTTGTGCAAAAAAACAAACCTTATAACAATATATATACAATCAGCAAAGACCAAGTACTATGTAAAATCTACATTTCAAGCAAGACTGCATAATCCATCAACTCAATTCTCATTACACGTATAAACAAAATACTGTACTAAGTTTTCTACTCATATACATAATTGAACAAAAAAGAAGAGCAGTTTTTGCATCAATATAACACTCATAAAACTAAACATACTACGAGCTAGGGAACCCAAAGAAACTAGCAGAAGAATCAGAGTAAAATAACAAGCAGAAAAAGAAAGAAACGCTGACCTTAGGCGTAATGTCTTCTAGTTCAACCTGGTCTAATACAACACAGAATTTTTGTTGCCATGCAATAATTTCTCCAACAGCTTCCTCAGTAGTAAACATGGTAGCTATAGGTCTCCAAAGAGAGGCATCAGGTTTCGTTGCAGTTTCAATCAAGACCTTAACAGAGTTAGGGCCTAAAATAATATTGTTCACGAAATCCGTAGGATCAGAAGACATAATACACAAAAATCAAACAATCGTATGAATACTCTAATTGTTCAATCGTATAGAACAATTTTAATTCAAACAAGTGTGCACCAACAAAGAACAATTTTAATTCATCCACACAAACATCATGGTCAGATTAAAAGTTGTAGCTATATGAGTACTCTAATTGATGGAACTAATATTTCAAAAATAAGTGTTGGTGATGAACAAAAATGGTCGATTTCCCAAAAATTGCAATTAGCTAGCTACACTAGCAAAGAAGAATTGAAATTATTGTCACAATATAACAGTTGAATCTGACAAAAACAAAAAAACCCTAAATTAAAGGAACCTTATTGGAAATCGAATGGACCCTAATTTGTAAGAAGAATTCGAGATATATTATACCACTATCATATAACCCTAATTGGAAAGATGAACGACTGAAGAGATGTCGAAAGAGGTGGAATCTGGACTGCGGCGCAGTCAAATCATATCGGAGAAGAAGAACTTCACCGCCGAGAGTGGATTAAAGATCTGACCGGCGAAGGCAGTTGGGAACGAGGCCGAGGAACGAGATTGAGAAAGTGAACGGTGAAAGAGTTCTTTGAGGTGGTCAAAGAGATTTGTGAAAGAGCAAGAGAAAGAGATCTGTTAAAGATCGATAAGCTCGAAGGGAAAGAGATGTTCCTCTTCTTGCCTTTTTGTTTTCCAATTTTGTTTTTTTTTTTCTAAGTGTTAGCCTAAAAAATTGACCGCGTAAGTCAATTTGTCTTTGCCGCTTAAGTGATTTTTGTTAAGTGTTCGCAAAAATGAGTAATTTTTAGTTTCTGCTTACTTATTCTTTTCCTTAGCGTTAATAAAATGATGTCATATACTACCAAAACCTGAAGACCCTTTCTCGTAAAATTTGAGAATTCCGAGCTATGACAATGTGCTATCAGTAAGCATATTTCATGTAGTGTGTATGCATAGAATTCACCTTGAAGATGAGTCCATGACTTCCATTGAGCATCAGAGGCGGTTAAACCCTAACCTCAAAGATGTTGTACGGAAAGAGATTCTGAAACTGCTAGATGGGGGTATTATTTATCCAATTTCAGATAGCACGTGGGTTTCCCCATTCATGTTGTTCCAAAGAAAGGGGGAGTAACTGTTATAACCAATGATAAAAATGAACTCATACCCACTAGATTCGTAACGGGACATAGGATGTGTGTAGATAGGATGTGTGTAGACTATAGGAAGCTGAACTCCCAAACAAGAAAATATCACTTTCCATTGCCATTCATAGACCAAATGTTGGAACGTCTGGCCAACCACTCTTATTACTGTTTCCTTGATGGTAACTCTGGATTCTTCCATATCCCCATACATCCAAATGACCAGGAAAAGACAACATTCACATGCCCTTATGGTATATTTGCCTACAGGAGAATGCCATTTCGGCTGTGCAATGCTTCTGTTACCTTTCAGAGGTGCATGATGTCTATCTTTTCTAAGTTAATTGAGGATGCTGTGGAGGTTTTCATGGATGATTTCTCTGTCTATGGTTCTTTTGCTGGTTGCTTGTCTAGTTTGTGCAGGGTCCTTCAAAGATGTGTTGAATTGGGAAAAGTGTCATTTCATGGTGCAAGAAGGGGGTAACTCCCTAGTTGTATAATAGATGATGTTTTCGGAAAAAAAATATATATCTTTCTTTAATTTATGGTAACTTGGTAAGTGTTATATGGTGAAATCATACACCGTTAAATTATGTTACGCTAATTGATTTTGTTTCGCTTCAATGTAGTTGATTGCAGTCCTTGTTTATTCGTACTAATAACAAAATTTATGTATTACTTGACCCGTGAAGTTTAAATTCTTAAATGTTAAACTCATTATAGCTTGAAACTTTTTTTAACATATTACCATATATATTTGTTTGGGTTTTTATCTTCTTGTACTGTTCTGTTCTACAGTGTACGATGAGCACCATGGTTTTTTAAGTAAATTCATGACGTTGAACTATGTAGTTTTGAGCTATAACCGTCATTGTATAAGAAAATAAAAAGTGGTTAAATATGATTCGTCTTCTTCGAAATTTTTTAATAAATTCCACTTTTGAAATAGCACTTTTGAAAAAAAAAAAATCAAAATCTTTGCAAAAATGTTAGTATTTCAAAATTATTTATTCAATATATCATTTATATTTGGATTAACTATATTGTATTAGAGTTTACTTTTGCGGATTTAAGGTTTATTAGGGATCAAAACCTTTTTTAAAGTTTAAAATAGTTAGATTTAAAATTTAAAAATTCTTAATTAGTGACATTTTTGAAAATAAACAATCCATATCGGTATTCTTAAAAATAGACACACCAAAAAATATATTTTTGCAATTGTCCGTTCGTCTATACTGTAAAGTCTATTTTTTTGTTGGACGTTAATTAATTTCATAGAGTCGTGCATTTGTTTCCGAGTGAAAATATAGCTCAAAATGTTGTAAACTATAACTATAATAAAGTGAGATAACATATATATATATATATATATATCATATATGTGTTTCTATGTGTATATAACATACTACTAATGAGAGAAGTGGAAGCGAGAGTTAAACAGAGAGACGAAGGACAAGAAATAAAGAAAGAAGAAGTGATTATCTTATTATCTTCTTCATTGTAACAGTCGACTATATACTAATATAATATTAGTTCACTAAGTCGGCAAAGGGATTCTTGATGATGAAGTAACTCTAATGGATAAGTATTATCCATTTATCACATGGATAATTATCAATTTACAATATTCCCCCTTAATTATCTATTTATAGTAATGTTATGTCATGGATTGCCTCGTTAAAAACTTTTTCATGAAAAAATCTGTTTAGGATAAAAATCATGATAAAGAAAAAGAGTGCAATCTTCCCAAAATAGATATGATCTTTCATTCATAAATCGCGTGGATGACGTAGTCTCCCCCCTCGAATAAGTCTTGTCTCTTTATAGGCTCCGTAGATTGATTCATCTTGATCATCTTCCTTGCTTCTTTCGTACATGATTCATCTCGGTTATCTTCTGCGCTCGTCACGATCTCATTAGTGCACGACAAAGCATTCAAAAGAATGATAGACATTTTCCATTTTGGGATTATAACATTCCCCTTCTATGTCTATCTTTCACATGTTCTTTGCTGTCTTGTTAAAAACTTTGTCATGGAAAACCCAGTGGGACAAAACCATGATAGGGAAAAAGATTACAGCCACACTCATCATTAAATTTTTTCCCTTGGAAATATCATCTTGACAAGATGCATTCCGTAAATATATACCATTCTTCTTAGAAGTTCTGCGTGTTCTTTGTTACCTCATTAAAAACTTTGTCATGGAAAAACACAGTGGGACAAAAACCATGATAAGAAGAAAAAAAGTACAACCACGCCCATCATCAAATAACACTCCCAGGAAACACTATCTTCATGAGATGCATTTCGTATATATGTTCAACTCTTTTGGGAGTTTTTGCGTGTTCTATGCTGCCTCGTTAAAAACCTTGTTATGGAAAACTCCAGTGGGACAAAACCATGATAAGGAGAAAAAGAGTATAACCACGCATATCATTATCAATCTCCCATTGGAAAAGCATCATCTACCAGAGATGCATTCCAATAATTCATACTCTCAGCTATGCCATTCTTATTTCATACTTTCCATATGATATCTATTTTTCATGATATTTCTCAAAGTCAAAAACTTCTTGTATGAATGGGAGAATATAAATGCATCATCTTTTATTTCAAATTTTATCCCCCTTGGGATTGAAAATATGACTCTACAAGAGTTTGTGATAATCTTTGCATCATCTGATATAGTACTCATGCTTTTAGCAAAATCTCTTAATTTGAGACAGAAAAATACTCTTGATCTCAAATTGTGACATCTCTTTTTGGAAGATTCACTGAACAGAGTCTAAGTGAATAAACTCGTATGATCTTCATATAATCTCTCGGGTCATTGAACTTCTAGTCCATCCCGTTCACATAGAAGATCATTTTTGATCTATTTGGTTTTCGGCCCAAAATTCTTTTTACGTACAATCTTCTAAATGCTCGATTCTAATTACGAGTTATTCATACTTTCCTCAAATAACTATTTTGGCTTTCCTTTTTACTATACGAAAGTACATGGTATACCTCCAAATCTTTTATACATGAGGTATCACCATAAGTTACTCACAAAACATTTAAAAGTTTGGTACTTCCCAACCAAATAACATTTTTTTAGAGTTGTTTTGATGTGAGCTTTATTTAAATCCTCTAAGGATTTTCGTATAACATCTCTTTCACTAGGTGTTTAGTTTTGAAATACCTGAGGATACTGTTGCCCTTCCAAGGTCTTCAATTCCAAAACATTTCTATTTACTTGCGATAACTCTTCAGGAGTCCAGTCGCGTAGAGTTCTCAATAACATAATAATGATATCATTAATCCCTCTAGGATTATTTATATAAATGTTGAGGCGCAATCCAAGTCATGTTGTCCATTCATTCTGTAACGCCCGTGAACCAAAAATGTGATTTTTGGTTGTGTGTCGATTGAAACGTGTGTTTAATTCGAGAAGGAATATGTTTGCTAGAGTTGTGTCGCGCGACACAAGAGGTTTGTGTCAAGCGACACATGCTTAAATTGGACCGTGTGGTTTTGATTTCTGATCGGGTTTGGTTTGGGTTGGTTTAGAGAACCTAGGGTTCCGTATTTAAGCAGAGAAAAGCGTTTTCTCTTGGGGTTGGCCGAAAATTTGAGCAGAGAAAGAGGTTTAGAGAGTTTTGTGAGAGAAGTGTTTTTCTTGAGAGAGAAACAGTTCTGCTCGGGTTTTTGGAGGAGCTGATTGGCGGGGAAGATCGGATCGAATGAGAGTGAAACTTGGAGGGTAAGTTTTCCACTCTCTAAGCTTGATTCAGGAGAAAACGGTTTGTAAATAGGATTAGTATTCTAAGAGTTATCGTTGTTTTCCCGTGAAGTGGTTCTGCAGTCTCGAGTCTGCGATCAGTCCACTTCGAGGGGGGATTCTCGTCGAACCAGAGAGAATCAGGAGACGATCCTTATGCCGTTGGAAAGCTCTCACTGTCTAGTTTTTGTATTAGGTTTCAGATCCTGATTTGGAGTTTCGATTAGCGAGATTGCGGGCTATTTTCCCATCGATCTGTTTGGAGTTAGGAGACGTTCTATACACCGTTGCGAAGCTCTTGGTGTCTAGTTTCCAGATTAGGTTTCAGACCTTGATTTGGTAAAGGGAGTCGCGAGTTATTCCCTTTTGTTCGGGTCGTGTCGGGAGTGCCTTGTTTCCTCGTTTCAATCCGTTTGCAAAGGTGAGTGCGTGACCATAGGCTCTCGGATTAGGATTGTGTGGAATATGATTGATTGTGGCTTGTTTTTACTGTGTTTGGTGATTGAATTATGCAGGATCGTGATCTGATTCCTTGAGATTGAGCCATGAGAGGATAGGTTCAATCTTAGGGTTATGCAGGTCTGTGTCAATCGACACCTAGAGGTTGTGTCGATCGACACAGTTGACAGTCGAGTGTCGATCGACACCTAGAGGCTGTGTCGATCGACACAGAAGTTGTTGTCCTGTTCATGTTGTTTGTTATTTGTTATGCTTGCTGTTTGATAACCCTGGTATTGTATGCATTCTTTCTCTGAGTAATTGGCCTGTAGATGGGAGGACCGTCTCACTGGGTATTTATGATAATACTCACGCATCTCTTTTAACCATGTGATGCAGGTAAAGAAAAGAGGTGATCGTGGAATCAAGGCCGGGAAGAGAGGATGATCTAGTGTCTCGATTGCGTGATGCATGTTGTTAGAATTGCTAGGGTGTTAGTAATTCTGGAATTGATGAACGGTTTAAAATGGTTAAGTTGGAATTGATTTGGTGGTTATTGAATTGTATTGAATAATTGTTTAGGGTGGTTTATGAAATTGATTGAGTTATTGGATTATCGTGGTTAATTGATTTCCGCTGGTTAATTGTGATTGTGAGAATTTAGCATGTTGAGGATTAGTATTTATGAGAATACTAATTCGATGCTATTATTTAAAAAAAAAAAAATGGGTCGGGTTGTTTCAGTTTGGTATCAGAGCCCTTATGGTTCTAGGGCGGGAGAACGTAGTTGATTGAATGTGATTGTCAATTGCGTTGTTTGTGGATTGCTTGATTGATTATGAGTAGTTAGTCAGTTGATTGTTGTGTGGGTTTGGAGTCCTAGATCATCATCTCCGAGCCTTCAAAGAGATTCCACAGTATGTGTTGTTTGACCTCTTATGCTTTTTAGTATGCTTAGTTTTTGCTTCTGGTTGAGAAGAGGAATTGTTAAAGATACTAGAGTTCTGCCATTGGTAGGGCAGAGTGTGATGGATAGAGGTACTAGAGTTGTTAGAGGTATTGGCCGGGGAGGCCAAGGTGGGTGTGGAGGGCGTAGGCGTGGGCAGAGACTTGTGAGTGAGTCTGCTGCCGCGTGTGTGGCCCAGGAGACCACGCAGGAGCAGGTGGCGGATTCGCAGACGTATCAGGAGGGATCCGTGAGTGTGGCCACTGCGTGTACCAGTGTGAGGGCTGGTGGGACTAGTGAGAGTTCCGGGGTGGCCACTGCGTGTACCAGTGTGAGGGCTGGTGGGACTAGTGAGGGTCCCGGTGTGGTTGGCGGTGCGGCGGGCCCAGGTGGGGGTGCTGTCGCAGGTGTCGGCCAGGATCGAGATGATAGTCTGGCGAGTCTGCTACAATTGATCTTGGAGCGATTACCGGGAGGGGTGCCGGCTCAGAGTTAGGCTCCGGGGGTTCAGCCGGGTATGGCTGGGTGGAGCCGGGAGTGGCGGCTGTGGAGGAGCTTCCATCCTATCTTAGGATGATGGAGCAGATGTAGAGGATTAGCACGAGGAAATATTTGTAAAAATTAGTTGTTTTGTTAATTATAAATATAAAAATACTTGATTAATTAATGAATTTGTCACTAAGTTTAACAACATTGAAAAAGAAAAACTCGTGCATCAATTTCAAAAATTTTAAATATATAAAATAAAATTGTACAACAAAACACATAGAAAATGACATATGATCTATATATACAGCATATCACATTTAAAAATGTTGTTTTACACCATGGTTTGATAAATCTACATTTGAATCAAATGCTTTTAATGAAAAAAAATTAAGAAAAATATTTTAAAGTTTAAGGAAAAAATAAAAAATAAAGATCATGCACACAATGTTTTAACAATATTACTATGTGGTATCTATTTCTCTCAATACCATTGTTTAAACAGTATGAAAGTTAATGATAAAAAAATATAGTAAATATATATATATATATATAGTTTAAGAAAATAACGAAACCATAAAAGTAAAAAATTAAATCAACATTTTGTCGATAAATTTATAAAATTATAAAACGAAAAATCGCGCATCGTGCGAGTCAATTCTAGTGTTCATATAGTTTAGGTAATTTTTATATATATTTTTTTGGTTTTTCTTTTAATTCACGTATTATGGATATATTCAGCTAAAAATAGTTAATTTAACTAGCTACATTATTTGAAATTTTACAATTTCTTTGTTATTTTTTGGATATTTTCAGATAACTCGAATTAAAAATAATTTAATCGAACCAAATACGGAAAATCGGGTAGAGTATTTCTGGTAAATTTTTAGTATTTGGGTTAAAAATTCGAAAATACTTTAACTCAAACCGGCCTGAAACCAACAAAAACCAAAACGAAAAATCGAACCAAAATTTTAAAATATCCAAATGGGTATTGTATTCTTGAAATTGATATTCCGATAATCGAACTAAGCGATCCGAAATTCGAATAGTTACCTGAATGTCCATGATGCCCTTGCCTACTGGGTACTGTATTGACAACGACACCTATTATTAATTTGTTTTGGAGACATTTGTTGCATTTATGATGGTTGGGCACATGAACCCTGACTAGTGATTAAAAATAAAAAGAACGAAAGATAATGGCATTAAATGCCATTAAACAACGTTTTGGTCTTTTATAAATCGAAAAAAATCATATAACAAATGTAGGATATTCACACAACAGCTGGGACCAGTTGGTCTCGCGGGAATAAAAAAAAGACTAGAAATTGTTGACTTTACTTAAGAAGAGGTTCACAAATGTTATGGAAACATCAAGTTCTGGGAGTGCTATATGAGACGAATCTAGCACACAAAAATTTGATTAAAAAAGGTTCTTGAACTTCTCATTTTCTTCAGTTCTTCCTCAAAAACTTGAATTCATGGAACCAGTAAACAAAAATTCTCGTTCAAAACCCATATGTCGTCTATCGGATCCGGCTAAGCCTCACACACTTTTCCGGAGATCTGATCCTCCACTCTCTGTATGCTTTGGTTGCAAAGGCGTGAACTTGGAGGACAGTAGTTACTATTACTACTGTGACACTTGGGATTTGGAGTTCCACAGAGGCTGTCACAAATATCCACTGGAAATCAGACATCCTTTACACCTCTCCCACCCTCTCAGCCTCACCTCCTCAGATCCTGATTTTGATATTTGTCTCCTACCCAAGTCAAGGACTGACTCCCACAGTTCATCGGAAGAGGAAGATGATAATGATGGTGACGGTTATGATGTGATTAAGGCCTCAAAATCAGACAAAAAATGCAAATGTTGTCGGAGTAAGCTTCAAACTCTATACTATCATTGTTCTATCTGCAATTTCAGCCTAAACATATCTTGTACAAATAACCCATCACCTCTCACTATCACACACCTAAAAAGCCACCATGATACCCTCACTCTCTTTTCTAAACAAGTAAAAATGTGATGCTTGTGGCTTGTCTGTCAACCAAAACCAGAATCCCATATACGCTTGTCATCCTTGTAGCTACATGGTTCACAAAACATGTATCTACTTACCCCGTGTCATAAAGATAACCCGTCACCCACACCGTCTATCTTTCAGTTCCTCCCTTCATTCCGGTGATTTTTCTTGTGGAGTTTGTCGTAAAAAAGTAGATGTTGACTATGGACATTATTCATGCAATAAGGGATGTCATTATACAATCCATTCAATGTGTGCTACGAGCAAAACCATCTGGGACGGGAAAGACCTTGAAGACGAGCCAGATGATCCTGAAGAATTAGAGCCATTTGTGAGGATTGATGAGGAGGCAATTCAACATTTCAGTCATGGGCATTATCTAAGGCGGTCCTTGGATGGCAGTTTGAGCAATTTATGAAGATAAGCATTGTCAAGCTTGCATTCTGCCACTAACAATTTCTGATTGTTTCTATAGCTGCATGCAATGTGACTTCGTACTCCATGAAGTATGTGCATACTTGCCTCGAAAAAAAAAATCATCCCCTACACAAACACTTGCTTACCCTCTACTCATCATCTCCTAAGCCCCATGACCTCTGGTTCAAAAGATTTACCCAAGGCATGTTCAACTGCAATGGATGTGGGCGAGAAAGTTGTGGGTTTGTGTACAAATGTGACGAACAAGGTTGTGAGTTTCTACTAGACACAAGGTGCGCCTCACTTCCCGAACCTTTAATTCATGGTAGCCATGTACACCAATTTTTCTTCAATTTGACCCGAGGTGAATGCATGGTTTGTAAGACCCTTAACTATTCAACTCAATTCCTAGAATGCATGGATTGTAATTCATTCTTGTGTCTTAAATGTGCTACCCTGCCTTCTACAACACACTACACGGATGATAGGCATCCGCTCACTCTTTGTTATGGCAAAGAAGATGCAACAAATCTTCACTATTGGTGTGAAATATGTGAATCAAAAATAGATCCGAAAACATGGTTTTATACGTGCAACTTTTGTAGAGTCACTCTTCATGTTCCATGTTTATTGGGGAAAAACATGTACATGATCATGAAGCCAAACCATATCATCGAAATAGACGGTGAAGATCAGATAAAAATTGTTAGCAATGATGATAGCAATCGACCAGTTTGTTATGGATGTAATCGTCGTTGCGAAGACACTTTGGTATTCAAGAGGCAAGATAAATACTTTTGTGATTTGGACTGTATCAACAAGAGGACATTGCATTGGGAATTCGATTAAGAGACACAAGATTTAAAGAAATAACTCTTCTTTACTGCTTAAGAAAACTAACTCAAAAACTTAAGCTTCTCCTAATCTCACAAAATCCTAAGAAGGGATGTCACAACTTGACAACTCCTTATATAGGTTTTTCTCAAAAAACTAATTTCCTTATTTTTCTCTAAAGTACAAGATAGTCCTAATCTCATTAGGTTTTTACTTGTGCTTCAAGCTTACTCCAACATTCCCCCCCTTAAGCTTGAAGTCATTCTTCATCAAATCTTGTACTCCCATAAGCTCCCTTACTTCCTTGAATCTGTTCTTTCCCAATGCCTTTGTAAGGATATCTGCCTTCTGCTCAACTCCAGGAACATGCTCAACTTCAATCTCCCCATTCTCGACACATTCTCGAATGAAATGAAACCTCCTCTGTATGTGCTTGCTTCTGCCGTGGAAAACAGGGTTCTTTGTGAGAGCTATCGCAGACTTATTATCAATACGGATGATGACCTTCTCACTCTCTGCTCCAGTAATTTCCCTAAGCAAATCTCGTAACCAGATTGCTTGTTTTGCTGCTTCAGTTCCGGCCATAAACTCGGCTTCGCACGAGGATAAAGCCATTACATCCTGCTTCTGAGAACACCAAGAAATAGGACCATTACCCAAATAGAAGATATGTCCTGTCGTGCTTCTACCATCATTTGGATCGATATTATGACTGCTGTCACTGTACCCAACTAGCCTTGGTATCTTTGTACTCCTCTCAAACGTTAAACCAAGAGATGTTGTTCCTTTTAAATACCTTAAGCATTGCTTAATTTCAGCTCCATGCGATTCTCTAGGGCTATGCATATACCTGCTCAACACTCCAACACAGTAAGACAAGTCTGGTCTTGTGCGAATCAAATATCGAAAACACCCAATCTTCTTTCTGAAAGCCGTAGCATCTATCTCTTTTTCACCTTCTGCTTTTGAGAATTGAAGTCCATACTCCATTGGTGTGTGCACAGGATTATAGTCCATCATCCCTGTTTCCTCCAAGATTTTGAGAGCATACCGTTTTTGACTCAACACAATTCCTGTCTCATGTTGAGTTACCTCTATTCCAAGGTAATATGTCAGCTTACCAAGGTCACTCATCTCAAATTTAGAAGCCATCTCCTCCTTAAACTTGTTGATGATCTTCATGTCTGTTCCTGTGACAAATAAATCATCCACATAGACTGCAATGACAAGAGTGTGACCTCCTTCTTCCTTTCGGTAAACCGTCGGCTCCTTTGTACACTTTCTGAATTTAGCTCCTCAAGAATTTGGTTTAGCTTGTTGCTCCAAGCTCTTGGTGCTTGTCTTAGCCCGTACAGCGCTTTATTCAACTTATAGACCTTCCCTTCACTTCCTTTAACTTCGAAACCCTCGGGTTGTTTGACATACACGGTCTCTTTGAGTTCTCCATAGAGAAACGCTGTCTTGACGTCTAGATGATGAATCTCCCATCCATTTGATGCTGCGATATTCACAAGAAGCCTTATTGTTTCAATTCTTGCTACAGGAGCAAAAACTTCTTCAAAATCTATCCCATATTGCTGTACATATCCCTTAGCAACAATCCGAGCTTTATGCTTGTTAATGCTTCCATCTAGATTTCGTTTAAGCTTAAATACCCACTTCAAACCGATAGCCGATGCTCCAACAGGCAAATCAACAAGATTCCAGGTGTTCAATTTTTCAATTGACTTGAACTCATCCTTACAAGCATTGATCCATTCAATAGATAGCTTCGCTTCTTCGAAGTCTCTAGGCTCGTTGTTAAGAACAAGCAGAAGTGCTTCTCCTTTTTCCTCTGCAAGCAAGATATAGTCTTCGAGATACTTCGGCAACGTACTCTCTCTCTGACTTCTCCTAAGTGCCGGTGTGACATGTGCAACAGACTCAATGATCTCATCTTCATCACCTTGTTCTACGATTTTAGGTAGGTCGGTTTCAATCTCAGCTTCTTCTTCACTCTGCGTTTCATCAATATTTGTATTTTCTGCAATCTCTGGCTCAATCTCCTCTGTTTCGTTCTGGTTAATAAGGCAGTGATTTCCAAACTCCCCTAGAACGATGCCAAAGCTTCCATCACAGTCTTGTCCTGATTGATCCTTCTTCCAATTCCAGCTTTTTGTTTCATCAAAAACAATATCTCGGCTCACAACAATCTTCTTTGTTCGAGGATCAAGCAGCCGATAAGCCTTAGACCCTGGTTCCGTTCCCAAGTGAACTAACACCCTTGATCGATCATCCAATTTTTTGAGTAGATGTTGATCAATTTTTGCATAACTAATACAACCAAATATCCGCAGATGATCAATACTTGGTTTTTGCGCTTTGAACACCTCATATGGAGTCTTGTCCTTTAGAGCTCTCGTAGCTATTCGATTAAGAAGATATGTCCAATGCCTTACTGCTTCTCCCCAAAGATAATTCGGCACTCTCATGTGTTTTAATATACTTCTTGTCATCTCCATCATCGTTCTGTTTCTCCGTTCTACAACACCGTTCTGCTGAGGCGTGTATGGCGCCGTGAGATGTCTCAGTATTCCAGCATTTTCACAAAATTCATTGAACTCCCGTGAGACAAACTCTCCTCCTCTGTCGGTCCTGAAAGTCTTAATTCTTGCCCCTGAATCCTTCTCAACGCAACTCTTGAAAATCTTGAATTTTTCAAAGGCCGAACTCTTTTCTTTGAGGAGAATCGTCCACATGTAACGGGAGTAATCATCAATGAGAACAAAGACAAAGCGATTACCTGCAGATGTACTGGGTGTAATGGGACCACATAAGTCTCCATGTACTAGTTCTAAAATTGCAGATGCTCTATAAGAAGTGGCTTGCAGAAACGATTGTCTCGCTTGTTTCCCCAGTAGGCATGATCTACAAATCTCCTTCTCAAAAGTAACCTGCGGAAGTCCTTGGACAAGCTCCCTTTGCTCCATAGATTTGATAGTCTCCGAATTTATGTGTCCAAAGCGAGCATGCCATCTACTTGATTCACTAGTAGAGGCAAGATTTAGATAGGCATCATCACGAAATCCCATACATACCTTGTATAATCTGTTTTTTGACCTCGGAGATTTTGCAATGAGTCTTCCTTTTGCATCTCTCATGGTAAGAAAACCTTCTCTCATCCTGATATCGCAGCCCGACTCTGTTGCTTGTCCTAAGCTAATGATATTGCTTTTCAGGTTAGGAATATAGTACACATCTATCATAACTCGAGGCTCACCATTCATGTCAACAAGTGAGATTGACCCTTTCCCTTTAATATCAACTCTAGAGTCGTCTCCAAATCTCACCTTCGATCTCCTGTCATGTGGTTACTGGCGCCATTGTCGAGATACCAGATGTTCTCTTCCCTTGTGTTTGTCTCAAACTTATGCGGTATGCACTTTTCTTCATTTAGAAAAACGATCTCATGCATCATAAGTTCATCGGCCTTTTGAGTGTCCACGATCTCTGTTTCTTGAGCTTCTTGTAACTTCAACAATCAGTCTGGACAGTCCGAAGCAAAGTGACCAAGTTTGTCACAACGGTAACAAGTGATTCGAGACGCGTCTCGTACTGCATTATACCGTCCTCTGCCTCTTCCTCTATTGAAACTACCACCTCGGCCTCTGTTTCGATAGTCACTTGTATACTCTCTGTTATTTGAACCCTCCATGTTTGCATACATGAGCTTAGAGTGATCTTCTTGTGTTTCTTCTTGCTCGTTGATCCTCTGTTCATATGCCTTAAGCCTTCCGATAATGTCTTCGAAAGTGGTAGTATTAAGATCTAATACTTGTTCCAAAGAGGCCACGATATGAATAAACTTTTTGCGTGGAAGACAATTAAGGAATTTCTTAACCAACTTAGATTCCTCGATGTTCACTCCAAGGGAAGCTGATTTTGATGCTATCTCTGACAATTTACCGGAAAAATCATCAATCTTGTCTGTGTCTTTCATCTTAAGGCGATCGAAATCAGCCATGAGTGTTTGTAGACGTGCCTCTTTGACTCGTTCTGCTCCAACATGTCTCGTTTTTATAGCATCCCACACTTGTTTAGCCATGGCTAAGTCTCCAACTTACATCACAAGATTTTCCGGTATTGATTGAAACAATAGAGCCATAGCCATATTGTCCTTATCTCCATCTACCGCATCTGTACCCGACTCAATTGCTTCCCAGACTTTATGTACTTTCAACGCTATTTTCATCCTTATCGCCCACACGGTGTAATTGGTTGAGGTTAGCATAGGGCACACGATGGAAGACGAGCCTCCTCCCTCCTTTGACTTAACCGGAACAATTGCACCATCTGCCATCTCTTCCTAGGATGTCGTAACGCTCTGATACCAAATCTAGATTGAGAATTCGATTAAGAGACACAAGATTTAAAGAAATAACTCTTCTTTATTGCTTAAGAAAAATAACTCTTCTTTATTGCTTAAGAAAACTAACTCAAAAACTTAAGCTTCTCCTAATTTCACAAAATCCTAAGAAGGGATGTCACAACTTGACAACTCCTTATATAGGTTTTTCTTAAAAAACTAATTTCCTTATTTTTCTCTAAAGTACAAGATAGTCCTAATCTCATTAGGTTTTTACTTGTGCTTCAAGCTTACTCCAACAGTTTTGGACAATGAACTTGAGATTGAAAAATAGTAGCGGTTGTGTTGACGAAGGATCAAGATGAGATTTGAAGTTTTCTTGTACTTATTGTACTAATATTACAACATACAAACAATTTCTTGCCTTCTTTAATAGTTTGTAATTTTTTCTGTTTTCTTATAAAGGTTGAGTATTTGATAATTAAAAGTCTTAATTTGATAACTTATTTGTGTGTATCGTTATCAAATCATAACTTATTCTTGTGTATCATAACGATGGTAAGCTCGTAAATCTAGTCGAATATTATAATCCCGGTTCAAAAATCTAGTTTATAATATACAAGGTAAAACCCACCATCAAATGAAAAAAACATGGTCAAGATGAAATATTTATATTCGTCCTTTAGCAAACAACTGTAGGAGTAGGAGTAGGAGTAGAAGCAGAGGCAGCAGCAACAGTCACAGCTGATATGGCTCCAGCAACAGCGGCAGTTGTAGCTCCAACATGATCTGTTCTGTATTTCTTCTCACTTTTTTGAGATTTTTTGTGACCGATGCAAGCAAATATGGTCATGGCTATTACGGAGAAAGTGGCTGCAACCACCAACATCCCCCAAATTAAACCAAAGCCACCGGTTCGACCGTCGCTCAGTAAGCGTCTTGCCATAATTTTTTTGTGTGGATTTTGGTTAAATTTGAGTTTTTGGGTGAGAATTAATTTATATGCTTTTTTAGATGTGAGAAATGAAAATAAATGAATATTTTTTCTAGATAATTCTTTGAATGGACTATAATGGCTTAGGTTACGTGTGTGTTTACGTAAGAATACCTAAAATCTAGAAATTTCTTTGATGTGGATCTAAGAAAATTTTGGTTTATATGTATAGAGCAAGATGGCTACTTTTCAACGTGTTTTAAGTTTTGGTTCAGTTTTGAGGGATATTTAAAAGTCTCATTATTTGGAATTAATTAGCACAGGGAAGATCGCAATCCATTCCTTGAAATATTTTGTATAAATAACTCGTTATTTGGATTCAACGTGCATGCATGGAAAATTGAACTAACAGTTTACCAGTTTACATAATTTCTTTTTGCATATTTTGGATTCTGAAATTTACATGATGTTTTCGTGTATATATAGAAACTCCATTTATTGTGGGTGATTGATATTTCGTTAGATTATCCTATATGTAACTACATTAAACCAATCATAATCCGTGAAGACCAAATGTCACGACCGTATCCCGGAGATTTAAAATTTTTGAGCGGGAATCTCTACTGGAGTGAAAATGCAAAATAGGCCAAGAGAAAAGTCCACTAAAGTGATTTGAAAGTATTGAGTCAATATATTATTTTCTTTCCCCAAGGTCAAACCATGAGTTTTAATCACTTAAGATAATTAACCTAAACCCTAATGATCTCCCTAAGCTAATCATGAACAGCCGTAGAGACACACTACAAGAACAAAAGGGCATTCTTAGCTCACGATTAACGCTATGATAGGAGTATAATAGTGTTTATGAGCTGGAACTATCTTAGATCTCCTCTCTACAATAGCAGTTTTTTCAGCGCTATTATAAATTTTTCTGAAATAGCGTTAATCAAATGCTTTGATAAATATTTTTATAACTCATGATAAATGTTGTAATATGTTATGTTGTAGCATTTTCATATGTTATGTTGTAGCATTTTCTTGTTTTTGTATTAGATTTAATTGTAGTTTATAATTTGCATATATATAATATTTTTTGCATTATATATTTAAATATATTTTTTCTATAAACTAAATTTGGTCAATATATATTGTATTTCATACAAAAATCCATTAAAACATAACAAGTTTTACATAACACTTAAACTAACATCACAAATCAAAAACACAAACATATCTTTTGCCATTTTGGCCAACATGATACTAAACCAATCAAAATCATTGAGGTTAGCCTACGCTTATGCACGATTAGCTTCCTATCCCATGAGCTTTTCTCCCACTTGTTCTTCACATCTGCAAAAACATTTCGAGTTAGATCAGTAAGAGATAACTCTAACCAATATTATAAGAATCTGCAAAAATGATCAGCCTCAACATTCTATAGCAAAAGTACAGGGCGAGATATGTTGTCTGTGTTGCAGATGAAAAAAAACCTGATTTCTCATCTTGGAATGAATACAACCGCCGCAAAAACACTAACTCACAAATCAAAAACCAACACACAAAAGCATATTATCAAGAAAATATAGTTTAAAATCAAAAGAAAGAAACATATAAAAGTAGCATGAAATCAAATTGTTTGTACAATAATATATAGATGACCATTGTTACATTTGACAAAACAACTTGTTCTGAAGTTTGGTATAAGAGCAACTCCAACCACAACACTAAATTTAGTGTTGAAATAGCACCAAATTTAGTGTTATAGTGTATTTTATCTCCAACCACAATACCAAATATTATATTTAAAAATATATTTTATTATTATATTATTAAATTTAAAATTTTTAAAATCCTTTTAAAGTTTGATAAAAACTAATTATTCTTATAACTAATCTATGCATATGTTAAATATAAAATTACAATTGATAAACTAAAATTAGTAAAAAATAAATTTCAGTTTTAGATTGAACTTTAATATATATTTTTAATCTTAGTCAAATTACATATTGATTTAGATATTTTGTACGATTTAGATTTCATATTATTAAAAAATATATAAACATATTTTTGATATTTTGGTTTTCTTACATATTTAATCAATTAATAAAAATCAATTTAATCAATTAATAAACATTAATTTAATCATATTATTGAATAAAAGTAATATTTTAATGTTTAGTGTGATCAATAATGTCACACCAAATATGGTGTAATACTATTCATAAAATACTAAAAATTTGGTGTTTTAGAATTCCATTAGAGAAGTTTTAGCACCAAATTTAGTGTTTTGGAATTCCATTGGAGATGCCTTAAAAGTATTAAGAAAAATGTAAATATTTTCTAAAAGAAAAAGAAGGAAATGTGAAAATGCCATAAACCCGAAAAAGAAACAAAGAAAAAGAAGAATGTTTTGTGAGATGTCCAAGAAGATGATGTTTGTCACTGACTTGCAGCTTTTTGTCTGCAAGCTGACGACACGACGTCGTATCAACATCTATTTTTCACCTCTTTAATCCTCTCCTTTATTTTTATTTTTCACGTAGAAGAAAGATTTTTATTACATTGATCCCAATATTTATTTTAACTTTCTCCACGCTTTAAAGTGAAATGTTGTTTAGCTCGAATACACGAGGGTGTGTAGTTTATTAGGTTTTAGACTTTTAGTTATTCCACGAATGAAAGAGAAACGACCTAACTTCCAATTTCAATAATGATGCATTTAGAAAGATCCAACAAAAACATTTTAGGTCATATACCAGATGCTTAAGCTTTGGATAGATCAAGACAAAACATAGTTGCTGGTGTTGCTGTTTGTTGGTCGATCAATCCAAATTCATCTTTAGCTGTCTAATTATTGAATTTGTCTTTTTTCTCATAGTTGACATAAATTATAAAACAAAGAAAACGATATTTCAAGTACCCAAGCTATTATTATTAATTACTCTCCTTATTATCAGTTATATCTGATTTACATTTCCAAATTTGAATAACCTAACATTTTGTCTTAATAATTAGAAAATCTCGAGCATATATTCACTCTACTTTTCTTTAATAACCATATAGATGATCCGGGTCGAAAATCCGACTAATCTATTTATTGAATATATATAACCATCGAATAATTCACTTACTAAACTTTAATAGATCTAAAAATATGATATAATTTCGACTGATCAAATAAAATTGAAAATGTTTTTTTAGTAGAAATCAGGAGAAATGAGTTTACCAATTTTCTCCGCGTAATCTGATTACCGATACATAACAAATATATAACGTAAATCATCACAGAACACAAAATCTTAATCCTGAAACTCATGTTCGAAGCCCATGCATGCATGCATATCTATCTTGTCTTGTTTGTGAGCGCAGTAGCTATTTTTTGGTTTGTCATATAATATTCTCTATTAACATTTATCCGTACAATAAATTTAATACCAAAATCAGAAGTATCTCTAAAACATTTGGTTTGACTTAAAACAAAAGAAAAATTTCAAAAAATGCCAATTTTCAAGTGCCATTTTACAAAAATGCTACATTTTTGAAATCTTTACAAAAATGCCATTTTTTCAAAATTATTTTTTTCTTTATATTATTTATGTTTGGGTTACTTATGTTCTATTAGGGTTTAGTTTTGAGTGTTTAGGAGATTTTATGTGTCAAAATATTTTTTAGGGTTTAGAATTCTAAGATATAGGCTTTATAAATCTATAATTAGTGATATTTTTGTAAATGGACACCCCTAAGTGGCATTCTTGCAAATGTACACACAAAAAATAGTATTTTTGTAATTGCCCCAAAAAAAAAAATCTATGAAAAGATTTTATTTTAACATGATTTTAAATTTAAAACGTAATTTTTATTTACGGTGAACTAAAATGTTGATTTGGAATTATTATATTTACTAAATTTTGCCCCGCGTCCAAACGCAGGATTAAATGATTGACTAAAATTTATTAATCGATTTAACATATATAATTTTTTGATATTTAAACGTGTATGACAAAGCATATCATTTATAATATCTGTAAACGTACAAAAATTATATACATTGTGCATAAACGTAAGAAAGTTGAATATTTTTTATCAAACATATGTTAATGTTATTAGTTTTAATATTTGTTTTTTGTAAATTCATCAAAACATATGTAATATTATTTATTTTAATATATTTTGAATGTAAGTGATCTTCATTTTTCGTGCAAATTATAGAATATAAGATAAATCAAATAAAATTTAGATTTTATACAAATTTTTTGTCGGACATAACAAACGGAAAACAATATATGTTTTCCAATAATAAAATGTATAAATATTTGTAAGTGTGACTAAATATATATATAGTAAAGTACATATCATGATAAAAACATACGTACAATATTCTAATCTAAATACATAAATACACAATAGATAATTCTTATAAATATAATAATAAAAAGCTTGTTAATATTTCAAGAAATATGTTATGGTAATTAAGTCTAAAATATTATATTTAGTTGGGTTTAAAATTTTAAAACATGTATTAAAGAGTTTATTTTAAAAATTAATAAAAATATGTAGAGAATTTGCAGCACAATACATATAATTTTTTTTTTATATTTTCTTAGAGAACTCATATCACCAATAAAAGATATAGCAAGGTAGAGAAAGTATCTTCTCACATAGCCATTGAACTGTTGAGAAGCTGCCTCAACTTCAGAAATTGATGACAACTTCAGAAACCCCTGCTTCTTCTTGTCACTTGAACTGCTGAGCACTGCCTCTAAACAAACAACAAAAGACGTTTACTCTCAAAGAAACAACAAGCAAAACTAAGAAAGAGCAAAGAGAATAACACATATCCGAAACCAAGAATATCATTGATTCACAATATCTGAACACATATCTGATACATCATTGATTCATTCGTGTAAATCCGCAACAATATATCCAGAATCTTGAGGATAATCTACTTGTCAATAGACTCCAATTAAACAAGTTATTTAGAACTCTCAACTACAACCAATTAGTCTTTAAAATTCACCTGCTAAGGTTGCAAACAATCTCATAATATAAGAAGGACATGAAGCAAGATTTAACCTGGAAGATCTTCCCTAGAGTTTTTAAAGCTCTTCTCTTTTGGCTTCTGCATCTCGAAGAACCTAGACAATAAGAAACTATAGATAGATTTAGTAAATAGAGATACCAATCATAATCAAAGAAAAAGACAACGGAATCAATTTGTAACAAAGAAGAGACAAAAACCCCAATCATCTTTATAACTCTTTAAGAACTTTGCCCCATGCTTTTGAGAAGCTACATATCTCTGTCCTTCATCATCAGAAGAACCAATCCAGTTGTTAAATTTTTTCAAACGTGATTTACGAAATCTCAATTAGGGATTTCAAAGCATAAACAAACGCAAAATAAAACAATCACTTCGATGCGTTTTCAATGGTCATATGTGTAAAGTGTATTGCTATTCCAAACAGCTACCATAATATCACTACAACCTTCAAGAAAAGTAAACATAAACTTCTCTTGCAATACAACATTTGTCCAACCATCTGAAACAAGAAACCCATAAAAATTACAAATCAGAACAAACAAACACTCAAATCTCCATCCTCACCTTTCTTACGGGCCTTGGTAGGCTTACGAAGCTTCCTCTTGCTGCTTTTCCGCTTCATTTCTCCTCTTCTTCTTCCTCATGTGAAAACCAGTCACAAAATCCCTATCAACAAAACAACACGCAAGCAGAAAAACCTATTAATACCTCGATTGAGAATACATCACTCAGACTCGGATTAGGAGAACTAACTCTATCGAAGTTGCTATATAGTAATTTGAAAAAGGTTAAGTATGAATTACAAGAAAAATTGATAAGTGTTGCCGCTAAATTTTAGGCTCCAAGATTCAATTTAAGCTTCCCGCTTGTTCATTTTTCGATTTAGCATTAGAAAAATGCTATTATATATAAGTCTAGTCCACCAAAACATCTTTCATAGCAGTTATGAAAACCAAGCTATCTTCATGTGCTATCAATGAGCAATTTTCTTGTAGTGACAGAGAGGAAGAAATCGTGAGAAACAAAGAAGAAGGCAAATTAAAAGATGAACGTGAAAGGAGGCACATCTGTCCCGCTCTATGGAAGGAGATAAATGAAGGGGTAAAACGTATCAGAATTGAATGAAACTTTTTGGGTAAGTAAGCGAGACACAGACCTTTCTATAACCGAAAACCGTTTGTCATTCGGAGTTATGATCTGAAAGTTATTGGTGTTTTATGGGACTGATTTGTGCAGAATGAACATGCGACCAGTCGACTTCGCAGGTGATTTCCGGCCAAGTCCTAAAGAACTAGATGTTGATCTTGGTTTCGTTGGAAAGATCACGGATTATAGTTTCTGTAGTTTTTTTCGGATTTGAATTATGAGGCATGGTCTGCTTGCAAATCGTATTTGAATATCCGAAAATTCACTGTTTTTTGAATCTGGAATTCTTATTCTCAGATCCGGCCAGAGCACTTGCGGGGTGATTTGCTGGCGAACCGTGAAGAGTTAGGCAACGTTCTACATACCATTGGATAGAGGATTCTTTGCAGATTCGATGGCTTTTTTACGATTTCGATTCTGAGTAAGACGAATGCGCAATCTGCGGTTTAAGTTTGCCCTAGATGTCTGACTAGAATATGTTCTCCGCTTTCTCAGAGCTAACTTGGAGGAAGGTGTACGCTGATACAAAACGATTTAGATCACGATTTTCGTAGCGTCGGAAAGGTGACGTTACAGGGATTTCAGATCAAGTTCTGGTTTTCCAATCCGATCTAAATCCGGTGAGTTATTAATTTTTCTTTCTGGTCAAGAAACATTTATTCCAACAAATTCTAGAAACGCTATTTTGACTTGAATCGCTATTTTCTAGACGCCAACCGCCCAGAACGCAGATTCACATCCTTCTAGGTTCACTCCTCCGTATTTGATCATCCAAACAGGCTAAGGTGAGGGTGGGATCCATGCTACGTTAGTACTAGTTAGCATTAGATCTTCTCACATGCTAGTGTAGAAATAAAATGTTTGTTGCTGAATGGTTTATGTGCTAAGTCTAGGATTGAATTGGTTGATAATTGCTGATTGATAGTAATAATTGTTGATGTTTGGAAACTGTTTGGATAAGAAAGAATGTTAGGATTAAAATTATTGTTTGAGATTGTAAATAGGATATATAGTTATGCGGACGATCGCGTATGTAAGCCCACTGCAGAACTTTGTTTGTTGGACTACGAACGATCGCGTATGTAAGCCCGTTGTAGTTCCATTAGGCCTTAGAGGGCCATGACGGGGAGGACATATCCAAAACGCGAGAAAGAGGTTGGCTCCGTCGTGATTTATTAAGTAAAGGAAGTAAAAAGTTAAGTAAATAATGGAAAGTTAATTGAATTATGTGAAAGATGGAATTATGGTTTAAGAGTTGAATATGAGATTAGAATGTAGAAATTGTGAATATGAATGCATGATTGCTAATATTAAGTTGGGTGATGTTTGATCTATTTCTTGGTTAGTGTGTTTGATCATCTAATGTTCTCGAGTATTAGAGTTTTTGTGGGTAATATCCTCACTGAGTAATTTCTTGTAGGAATTGCTCATCCCTCTTTTTTTCCTATTAGTGTGTGCAGATATGTTTCTTGTTAAGCATGTTTTTTTATTTTTGAAAACATGTAGTCACCTAGGACAGCCTTCCGGATCGGAAACGGCTTGACTAACCTAGGCTCTGATACCAAATTGTGACACCCGTCCCCAATCACTTTGAGTCCTAGGTCTCGTGCCCTAACTTGCTCAACAAGCAACATACCTACACACACTAAAAGGAGAAAAAGAGGGATGAGCAATTCCTGCAAGAAATTACTCAGTGAGGATATTACCCACATAAACTCCAATACTCGAGACCATTAAATGATCAAACATCACCCAACGTAATACTAGCAATAATACATTCATATACACAATTTCTACATTCTAATCTCATATTCAACTCTTAAGCCATAATTCCATCTTTCACATCACTCAATTAACATTCCATTCTTTACTTACTTTTTACTTCCTTTACTTAATAAATCATGGCGGAACCAACTCATTTCTCGCGTTTTGGGTCTGTCCTCCCGGCATGGTCCTGTAAGGCCTAATGGAACTACAACGGACTTACATACGCGATCGTCCGTAGTCCAACAAGCAAAGTTTTGCAACGGGCTTACATACCCGATCGTACGTAGAACTATATATCCTATCTACAATCTCAAACAATAATTTTAATCCTAACAATCTTTCTTATCCAAACACCAACAATCATTACTATCAATCAGCAATCATCAACCAATTCAATCCTAGACTTAGCACATAAACCATTCAACAATAAACATTATATTCCTAGACTAGCATGTGAGAACATCTAATGCTAACTAGTACTAAAATAGCATGGATCCCACCCTCACCTTAGCCTTTTTGGATGATCAAATACGGAGGAGTGAACCTAGAAGGATGTGAATCTGCGTTCTGGGCGGTTGGCGTCTAGAAAATAGCGATTCAAGTGAAAAATAGCGTTTCTAGAATTTGTTGGAATAAATGTTTCTTGACCAGAAAGAAACATCAATAACTCACCGGATTTAGATCAGATTAGAAAATTGGAACTTGATCTGAAATCCCTGTAACGTCACCTTTCCGACGATACCAAAACCGTGATCTAACTCGTTCTGTATCAACGTACACCTTCCTCCAAGTTAGCTCTGAGAAAGCGGAGAACATATTCTAGACAGATTGAGCATTCATCTTACCTCAGAATCGAAATCGTAAAACAGCCACCGAATCTGCGAAGAATCCTCTATCTAGATCGTTGCCTAACTCGTCACGGTTCGTCGGCAAATCACCCCGCTAGTGTTCTGGTCGGATCTGAGAATAAGAATTCCAGATTCAAAAAACAGTGATTTCCGGATATTCAAATATGATTTACAAGCAGACCATGCCTCATTATTCAAATCCGAAAAAAACTACAGAAACTATAATCCGTGATCTTTCCAACGAAACCAAGATCAACATCTAGTTCTTTAGGACTTGGCCGAAAATCACCTGCAAAGTCGACTGGTCGTATGTTCAGTCTGCACAGATCAGTCCCATAAAACACCAATAACTTTCAGATCATAACTCCGAATGACAAACGGTTTTCGGCTATAGAAAGGTCTGTGTCTTGCTTACTTACCCATAAAGTTTCATTCAATTCTGATACGTTTTACCTATCCGTTTCTCTCCTTCCACAGAGCGGGACAGATGTGCCTCCTTTCACGTTCATCTTTTAATTTACCTTCTTCTTTGTTTCTGACGATTTCTTCCTCTCTGTCTCTACGGCTGCTCATGATTAGCTTAGTGAGATCATTAGGGTTTAGATTATTTACTTTAAGTGATTAAATGTCATGGTTTGGACTTGGGGAAGAAAATAATATATTGACCCAACACTTTCAAGTCAATTTAGTGGGTTTTTCTCTTGGCCTATTTTGCATTCTCACTCTAGTAGAGATTCCAGCTCAAAAATATTAAATCCCCGGGACACGGTTGTGACACCAAGAGTAGTAGACTCCACTTTCTAAACCAGACCCGTTTATGTGGTATATGTATGTTCGAACCTTTGGTACAGAGAGTTATTTTTTAAATTGGAATATTCAAAAATTATCTTTGGATACCGAGAATATTATGAGCCAAAGATTCAAAACCCTCACGGTTTATAAAAAAAAAATCAAATGCTCGTACACCCATCCTTAAAAAAAGAAAGTTTCTCAAAAAAAAAAAATCTAAAACACACATAAAATGATAAAAATATGTGGCGTTCTACAAAAAAAAATTAACTAAAACAATGTTGGGCAAATCATAAGTTTTAGAATGTCTAAAGCACACATAAAGTATGAAACAACCCGACCCGTTTTTTTTTTTTTTTTTTATACATTGAATCAGATTATCATTCCCATAAATGATAATCCTCAATAATCCAATCAATTTCACAAGTCAACAAATAACCAGCGGAAATCAAACTAAACCTTTAAACCAAACAATTCCATCATCAATTTAACCAATCATTCAAAACAGTCAACCAATATTCCAACAACCTAACCCGTTCTAATCTGAATTACTATCAACCTAGCAATTCAATTAAAACACACAACGACGAGCCACTAGATCCATCATCCCGTCCTCGCCCTGATTCCACGATCACACTTTGTCTTTACCTGCATCACATGGCAAAAAGAGATGCGTAAGTATTATCATAAATACTTAGTGAGGCGGTCCTCCCATCTACAGACCATGTACTCAGTAATAGAACCATACAATACCAGGGTTATCAAACAGCAGTGAACAAGACAAGCAAACGACATGCAAAACGTGCAGAATTGCGCTGTGTCGCGTGACACGCTTAAATGTGTCGCGCGACATGTCGCGCAGAACCTGAGTCCGAGCCTCATCCTCTCATGGCTCGAATCCCAGTCCATTTTCATCGAAACCTGCATCGAAATCAACCAAACAACGCCAAATCCAACCAAGGAACGAAAAAAAACAATCATACCATACAATCCTACTTTCCGAGAGTCTATGGTCGCGCACTCACCTCGACAACGGATTGAAACGAGGAAAACAAGGAACACACGGCACGACACAAACAGAAGGGAATAACTCGCGACTCCCTTTACCAAATCAAGGTCTAAAACCTGATATGGAAACTAGACACCAAGAGCTTCGCAACGGTGTATAGAACGTCTCCTAAATCCAAACAGATCGACGGGAAAATAGCCCGCAATCTCGCTAATCGAAACTGAAAAAACAGAGATTTCAGAAACAACACTCTGAAATCAAACGAATACAGAGAACGGAGATTACCTCCAAATCAGGATTCGAAACCTAATACAAAAACTAGACAGAGAGAGATTTCCAACGGCATAAGGATCGTCTCCTGATTCTCTCTGGTTCGACGGGAATCCCCCCTCGAAATGGACTGATCGCAGACTCGAGACTGCAGAACCATCTCACGTGAAAACAACGATAACTCTTAGAATACTAATCCTATTTACAAACCGTTTTCTCCTGAATCAATCTTAGAGAGTGGAGAACTTACCCTCCAATTTTCACTCTGATCCGATCCGATCTTCCCCGCCAACCATCTCCTCCAAAAACCCGAGCAGAACTGTTTCTCTCTCAAGAAAAACACTTCTCACAAAACTCTCTAAAACTCTTTCTCTGCTCAAATTTTTGGCCCACCCCAAGAGAAAACGCTTTTCTCTGCTTAAATACGGAACCCTAGGTTCCCTAAACCAACCCGAACCAAACCCGATCAGAAATCAAAACCACACGGTCCAATTTAAGCATGTGTCGCTTGACACAAACCTCTTGTGTCGCGCGACACAGCTCCAGCAAACATATTCCTTCGCAAATTAAACACACGTGTCAATCGACACACAACCAAAAATCACATTTTTGGTTCACGGACGTTACAAAGTATGTGGCGTTCTACACAAAATACCAACTGTAAAAAAAATCAATAAAACAAGGTATAAAATACTTTTTTTTTTGAAAAATCACAATGTTAAAATACTTGGGAGAATCACAAAAATGCCACAAATGGACCAACAGTTTGCAAAACTGCCACACGTGCTGGACCTTTTACAAAAATGCCACGCTTTTATCCGAGAAGGACAAATTTACCCCTGAAACAAAAGAACGCTATCAATATTCTCTCTCCCGAAACCTAATCGCCATTGGCACTTTTCATCTCTTTAGAAAGGAAATCGAAGATTTTTAAACGTAATTGGAGAGGAAACCGAAACTTTTAAGAGGTCATTTGAGAGAAAATCGAAACTTAGTAGAGGTAATTTTCATCTCTATTTCTCGATTTCTCAATCTAGATCTAGATCTAGTTTTTGATTCGCGATTTTGCGATTTCGCAATTTTGTCGATTTGTGTAACAGATTTTACTAATTTATTTGATTTTGTCAATGGTTTTTCGATTCGCGACTATCTGATATTGTTGATATGAGTTTCAAACTCGTCGTCGCACTTGGTTTAAATATATCAATCTCGGTAGTTTTTTCTTATTGACGTGAATCTGGGTAAATTTATGGGTTTTAAACAGTTTTTAAAATGATAATATATGAGATAGAAATTGATGGTTTAAATCTGTAAAACTAGGTAAAGTTTTGTTCTTGAAGTGAATACGAATAAAATTCAGACAATTTACAGATTTTATAACGGTTTTTAACAGTTTATAAATTGATAATTGACATGTGTTTTCAACAACTTTTCAGATGAATCAGACAGATGATGAAATATTTGACGGCATAAACATGCCAGAACAGATTTACAAACCTGGTTTTGAACTTGACGATAATTAAACGGCGCAGCAACATGTCAATCTGGAATTAGTTAAAACTGTGCGAGCAATACTAGGACCTGAGTTGTTTAGTAGGATGGAAAACAGTTTTCTCGGTCCTATTGTACAACTTGCAGAGCGGAGTATCACATTTTCTGGTAAGATATTCCATTTTTTGATGCAAAGGAGAATCAAGACGAAAGGACAAGACTTGTGGTTCAGGATCGATTTCTAGCCAACAAGATTCTGACAAAGAGAGTTCTTCCTTACCACATGTAATTTTGAAAGAATTTTATAAAGATTTTTAAGGGATTTTATAAGGATTTTTAAATGATTTTATAAGAATTTTATAAGGATTTTAAACTGATGTTGTTCAGTTTTATACGTTTATTACTGGTGTACGCATGTGTTCACTGTGAAGAATTAGAGTGTGAAAAGACTATAAAAGGCAAAAGAACACATAGACCTTTTTACCACTGGATGCAGAATAAAAAAATTACAAACCTGGTTTTGAACCTGAAGATAATAAAACGGTAGGTGTGGATAAAATTCAGACAATTTACAGATTTTATAAAGATTTTTAACAGTTTATAAATCGATAATTGACATGTGTTTTCAACAACTTTTCAGATGAATCAGACAGATGATGAAATATTTGATGGCATAAACATGCCAGAATAGATTTACAAACCTGGTTTTGAACCTGACGATAATAAAACAGCGTAGCAACATGTCAACCTGGAATTAGTTAAAACTGTGCGAGCAATACTAGGACTTGAGTTGTTCAGTAGGATCGAAAACAGTTTTCTCGGTCCTATTGTACAACTTGCAGAGCGGAGTATCACATTTTCTGGTAAGATATTTCACTTTCTGATGCAAAGGAGTATCAAGATGAAAGGACAAGACTTGTGGTTCAGGGTTGATTCCCAGCCAACAAGATTCTCAAAACGAGAGTTCTTTCTTACCACATGTAATTTTGAAAGAATTTTATAAAGATTTTTAAAGGAATTTATAAGGATTTTTAAAGGTTTTCATAAGGATTTGATAAGGATTTTAAACTGATGTAGTTCAGTTTTATACGTTTACTACTAGTGCTGAGATGAAGCTGGATGCTCAAGGAACATAAGAACCCGCCAAAGGGATGAAGCTGAAGGAATGTAAGACCTCATCGGTCTGGTCGGTCTACCTAGTTTTTTCATTTATCTTAAACTTATGATGCACGATAAAAATTATTTTCTTTAAAAAAGTCTGTAAAAAATCATTTTGTTTTTTTGTTGATACAATCAAGATACCAAGACTGCATAAACGTATGATGCACGATAAATATTTTTGTTTATAGAAATTTTGAATTTCGGCAAAAAGTCTGTAGCAAATCCTTATCAAATCCGTATAAAATCCTTATCAAATATTGATAAAAGTTGTACATAATGCTTATAAGAGTTTGTTTGCATATAGTTTATCCAAAAATGTCTGTAAAAAAATACTTATAAAATCTTTATAGAAATTCCTAATTTTGGCAAAAAGTCTGTAAAAAAATCCTTATCAAATCTGTATAAAATCCTTATCAAATACTTATAAAATCCTTATAAAAATTGTAAATAATGCTTATAAAAGTTTATTTGCCAATATTTTATCCAAAAAAGTCTGTAAAAAAAACTTATAAAATCTTTAAAAAAATTGTACAAAAAAATGCTTATAAAATGGAGATGTTTTAACGGTTTATATATTGAACACCACATAAAATGTTATATAAAACACTTTAATCATAAAAGCTCTATAAGAATCTCTGTTTTTAATCCAATAAATGCAAATAAAAAATAAATGCTAATAAAAATTTTGAATCTTAGAGAGAGTTTGTAACTAAAAATATTCAGTTGATTGGATTCACACAACTTCCACTCTCTACAAACTTCTTCATGAATGCTTGCAATTGTCTGTCATTCCTAATATACATTGGCGGAAGATGTTTTCTATCTGGTAACATGTAACTAAGTTTGACAGAACTTCCGCACATATCAATCCCAAAATCTTCTGACATAACTTGCAATAACCCAGTAAAACTAATATCTTCATCGACCAAGCTAAGAGATGCTCCCCTTTCAACATCGAACATAAACTCCCACTGACTGTTATCCGTAATCTTACAGATTCCACACAAAGAATACAACTCAAACATTACGCTCTGTTATAGAAAATAAGGACGATTTATAAAACATTAAAGGCAATTTATAAGATTTTTTAAAAGTTTATAAACATGATTATAACATGATTATAAACAATTTATAAGATTTTTTTAAGGTTTATAAACATGATTGTCAATCAAAGAGAAACGATTTATAACTTAATTGTTAATCAATTAAGCTTGCTAAAACGCCCTGTAATGGTAATTTCATATGTTTATAAACATTTTTTAAGATTTTTTTAAGGTTTATAAAACATGATTGTAAATCAAAGAGAAACGAGAAACAGGTTATTACCTTAATTGTAACTCAGCGAGATCCGATCACAAAGAATCTCGACTCGGCAACGGAGGCGGATTTCGAATCAGCGACAGCGAATTCAGACTTCAACAGCAATTTTCCCAGAAAATCTGAGATTCAGATACGAATCGAGAGAGAGAGAGAGAGAGAGAAAAGATCGAGATCGAGATCTCTGTGTGAGAGAGAGAGAGAGAGATCGAGATCGAGATCGCAGAGACAGAAAGAGAGATCGAGATCGAGATCGAGATCGCAGAGAGAGTGAGAACGCGAGAAAGAGAGAGTGAGAACGCGAGAGAGATAGAGAGAGAAAGATCGAGATCGATAGCGCAGAGATCTCTCTGTGTGAGAGAGAGAGATCGAGATCGCAGAGAGAGAGAGAGAGATCTGAAACAGTTTTTAAAATAGGGTATTTTTGAAATATGAAAAAAAGGAAGTGGTATTTTTGCAAAACTTGCAAAAAGGTGGTATTTTTGCAAAGTGGCATGGGACATGTGGTATATCTCAAAATTTCTCAAAATACTTTAAAAATCATAGAGTTAAACGCGTAAAGTGAAGAGAGGAGATTAAGCATAACCTTAATCAAGTGTTAAGAGCATCTCCAATGTATTATACCATTTTATGCAAAAAAATAATATTCTAAGTATATTTGTTTTTTCAATTTTTTAAAATTTACGAATTAATCCACTTATTTTTTTTTAAGTTTAAAAAATTATAAATATTTTAACATTTATTATATAAAATACATACATTGCAACTTTCAAAATAACAAATTATATTAAATGTGTTAATTATCACCAAATATATTAGATTTGGATTTAACCATCACAATTTGTATATATTTTTCATTAATGTTTAAGTTGACTAAAATTTGAAGGATCTTTTTATAAATAAAAATGTTTAACACTAAAATAGTGTTGGATTGGAAAATATTTTACACCAAAATGACATTTGGTATAGGATAAGATGTTGGGTTGGAAATGCTCTAAAAAACAACAACTTCAGTATAATACGAAAATGAACGGAGATGCATAGTAGGAAATACTGGTTTCATAGGTGACATATAGAACCAAGTTTTAAAAGACAACAACTTTTTAGGTGTTGCTCTTACATTTGACCTATCATGTGGACTCAACCAAATGTTCTATTTGTTTTATATCTAGTCTCTTCCAAAATTTCATTCTACAAGTCGTAATTCTTCTAGCAAAAGTTACGACATCTTTTTGATTGTTACCTGACATTTGGCCAAGGCTTACATCTGACATCTTTTTGTTTATACAAAGGAAATCATTGCGACAAGAAGAAGGGTTCAATATGCTACATAACCCTTCTCGAGAAGTCATAGAAAGCATTGGAGAGATCTCATGCACTTTTGGTTGAGATAACATCACCCATTTCTAAACCACAACTCTATTTAAGATTTTTGCCTTGATTACTCTAAAATAGATAATGGTTTAATGTAATACTTAAATTGTTCATTGTTTCAATCATATTCATATTTTAGCAAAAAAAAGAAAGAAAGAAGGATTCACTCGGCCAACCACCACTTTTAAAGAAAGACAAACCAACCAATGTGCCAATCTTATAGCCAACCAAATCCTTTTGTATGAAGTTTTTTATGCAATTCACTGGACTATTCAAGTGGTTTAGAAAGAGGAAAAACAATCTATATGAAGTATTATTGATCGTTAAAAAGAAACCGCCATTCTATACTATACTATTAATGATGACAACTCCTGGGTTGCTGGATTCAATTCTCAACTATTAAATTTCGGTTATAACCTCATTTTCAATTTTTTTCTTTCTCTTATAATATAACATATGACATCAAAAATAATTTCTTACATCATATAGTTAATAATTAATAATTACGATAACTATTAAAGTAGCATAATACTGATAACAAGATGATGCAAGAATTCCATCCGATACTACATCAAATAGATATTGGTCATATTTTTGGCATAATAATAAAAAGAAAAAAAAAATGCACACACTGTGCCAAGATGTTCTAAGCAAATCGGTCATAAACCAAGTACGTTTGGAAGAAACCAAACCAAGAGAGATATCTAGCAACCTCCTCCACCACCACATCCTTCTCCATCACCACAGCCGCCACCACTGCTATCCCCACGGCCATAGCCGCAACTGCCCCAACCGCAACCTCTACCTGAATCCTCCTTATTTTTCTTCTTTTTGGAGCAAGCAAAAACAGCCATTGATACAAGTGATAAAGAAAAAAGAATCATGTAGATCAAGTAAAAAACATCCCCAAAAACTGCAGCTTCTTTCATGTCTATCGACCTGATCATGAAGAAACGCCCTCTTTTTTTTTGTTTTTTCCTTTTTTCTTTCTCTTGATTTTTTTTGGGATTTTTACAATTGGTCCTTCGATGACACTATAAAGTATAAAGAGAAGGAAACTTGAAAGTTTAATTTTTTACACCAGTATTGGTTTCAATAATATACTTCTAGTGCTATATTATTATTAAGGCATGGTATTCAATTCAATTCTGCAGTTTTCAGGTTTCCTTTCTAGTGCAACTCGTCTCTATATATATGCTATATTTTCAAAAACATAAATTTCAAAAGAAAGTAAGAAAAAAACTACTAGAAGAGAATAAAGAAGCATTGTCACGTGGAATTATGGAGAGTAAATATTGCCACAAAAACTCTATTATCATGAGCTGTATATCACTTCAACAAGTGACGTCAGTCAATGTTTTGAGACAGTTATCTCCACAAATTTTAGGAACCTTTTGATTTACATTTACACAAATTTAAAGAAAAAAATCAGACGATGAAATTTCAAACTCAGTAATGTGACTCACAGACGTATCAAATTCGAAATCTGAAATCTTCAAAAATTAAAAGAGAGTATCTTTCTTTAGCCGTCTTGATGGTCAATATATATATATACCGAGAAACAAGATGATACGTAAGATTTTTTCCGAACTTCTTGAAAACTTTTTTTGTACCAAATTAATACAATGGAAAACTTCTTGAAACAATGGAAAACTTCTTGAAAACTTTATCCATTATTCTTCGTGAAAAAAAAAATTCTAGACAACCAAGTAGATTTAATATTGAACCTCTCGAATAGAAAATGTTTACCGTACATTTTTTCATATTTATATCTTTACACTTTCACAATCAAAGAAAATGTTTGAAAACATCGTGTCTATTTTTACTGATAACCTTCTTTTTTTTTTGGAAAAAAAAATTTAATACTAAAAAATGACTCACCCTACGTTTGTTTTTTGGGGCAATTACAAAAATACCACTTTTTGTGTACACATTTGCAAGAATGCCACTTAGGGTGTCCATTTACAAAAATGCCACTAATTATAGATTTATAAAGCCTATATCTTAAAATTTTAAACCCTAAAAAAAATTTTGACACCTGAAACCTCCTAAACACTCAAAACTAAACCCTAATAGAATATAATTAACCTAAACATAAATAATATAAAGAAATAATAATTTTGAAAAAATAGCATTTTTGTAAAGATTTCAAAAATGTGGCATTTTTGTAAAGTGACACTTGAAAAGTGGCATTTTTGGAAATTTCTCTTGTTTTTTTCACTTACACTTATCCTCGCGATAACACATAAGCAAATTATAACTCACCAGATCATGACATCTGTCTACTGTTGATCAGATGATAATATGTGTTAACATTTAAAACTAATTAAAAATAGAGAAATTTCAAAAAATACCACTTTTCAAATGCCACTTTACAAAAATGCCACACTTTCAAAATCTTTACAAAAATGCCACTTTTTCAAAATTATTTTTTCTTTATATTATTTATGTTTGGGTTAATTATGTTCTCTTAGGGTTTGGTTTTGAGTGTTTAGGGATTTTAGGTGCCAAAACATTTTTTAGGGTTTAGAATTTTAAGATATAGGCTTTATAAATCTATAATTAGTGGCATTTTTGTAAATAAACACCTCTAAGTGACATTCTTGCAAATATACACACAAAAAGTGGCATTTTTTGTAATTGCCCCAAATAGAAATGGAAAACGAACAAATCTTATTATATAAAAAATGATGCACACGATAAGAACGCGACTCGTAAACAAATTATAACTCACCAGATCGTAAGATGTGTCTAGTATTGATCAGATGATAACATGTGTTAACATTTAAAACTAATTAAAAATATATAGAAATAAAAATAGAAAACGAACAAAGTAATTATAAAATAACTAAGTAAATAGTAAAAAAGAGAAAAAAATTTATTATTCAAACTAATTATGAGAATAGAAAATTTTTTAATAGTCCACACTACCTAGATTAAAAAAAAATCTATTAGTTTAAACTAACTTATTGTTAGTTTAAATAAATTTACTTTGTAAATTTATTGTTTTATAATTTAACTCTATAATATTTGAATTATTATAAGATTTTATCTTAATAAAATTTATAATATGTAAAAATATTTGTTTTTGTTATTAAGAATATGGTTTGCATTCCGTTTATGTATATGTATTTCTTAGTTTGCATAATATGAATTAGGACATGAGAATTAAGGTATAAATTAAATTTTAATGGTTTGAGATCTATGTTTAGATATTTTAAAATATTTTTGTAATTAAACGGGTTACTAATTGAAACATAAATTTTGATATTAATATTTTTTTAATGTGCTTATCCGCATATTAACGCATGTCCTATTCTAGTATATATATATATATATAACTATAACTGGATAGTGCTTTGTTACTTCATTTTTTTAATAAGTAGGTGGGTGTGATCTGAATTTTTCATTATAAGCTTGAAGTTGAAGTGTTTTTTTTTTTTTAACTTAGTTATTAGTTTGGAAGGTTTGATTTGATAATCTTAAGAAATTATTTAGTTTGAAAAATAAGCCATGTTTGAAGATTTTGAAAACAAACTTTTTTAAAGTAAAAGACAATATTATCTCCATAAAATTTGATAATTTATAATTACAAAAATATATTTTCAAACAAAATTGGATAAATTGCAGACAATTACTACTCTAAATGTAGCCAAACTACACCAACTAAATAGCCATTTTTTTGTTGTTGCTTTAATTAATTACAAAATATTAAAATATAATATAAACAGAAAATTGAATTTCAATAAAACCTATAAAATATAATTCTATAGTAAAATATAACAGTGGTATCCCTCAAATTGAGGTAGTAATGTACAACTTGAGATAGTAATGTATAACTCCCTCTTAACACATGTAAATAACATAAAAAAATCTCTTATACTAGATCGTTAAAATAAATCTTTCAATCAATTATTATAGTGCAAAATATAAGAACTTCGGTAGGCAAAAAAATTGCCAACTTAATTTTTCTATAATCAACTATTTATGAGAAGCTAAATCAAATGAACTAAACATTATATAACTTGAACGCGAACCATAAATTTTATGCAATTCACCATTCTTAATTTTGTCAGATATGTAATATTTATGGTTGTATAGTTTAGGTATAATCTACATTTTTTATTTTTTGATCAATCACATAAAATGATATTTTTAATTTTGTAAATTATTTTATAATAGAATTAATTACCCAATGATAACACAATTTGATTTTTAAAACAAACTTTATATATCTGATAATCTTAATTGCCAATAAAGTTAGTTTTTAAAATTTTAGAAACATGGGTTAGTTTTCCATATACAAAAAAATTTTGTAATATTTTTACAAATTTCCTCTATTAGTTTCGTATTATTATTATGTAAGACGTAATTATTGTTCCGATATGTGTTATATAGACAAAATTTGTAACATCTCAGTTTATGGAAATATGTGGTGCATGCACAGACGTTTAAGAGAATTGATTTGATTACCTATATCACCAGTGCACTTATATTTTCCGTCACACATCTAGAGAGAACTCCAGATTTAAATGTGTTTAGGCTGGAGCAATTTAAAGATGGATGACTTACTGGGAAGTCTTTTCCAAGACCGTGTGAGTGAGGACAAAACACGGAGAAAGATCACGTGGTGATTAGCAGGGTCAGTAACCAAGTCTTTCTAACCTCCTAGACTAACTCACCGACCATAGGATAGGGGTAGACCTAAAGACCGAGAGTGGGCGTGGGGTCCATTGGAAGATGAAGATTTCTCCTGAAGAGATGAGGATTTCTCTTATATGTTATTGAGAGATGAGGATTTATCTCGAGAGGATGAAAATTTCTCCTATATACCGATAGTTCGAGGGCGATTGGGGCGTTACAAAATTTAGGAGCTGATTGGTTAAAACTTGGATTTTAATTGTTTCAAAACATGCTTCAAAATCATGGTTGTGACTTTTAAAACTAGGATTTAATTTTGTTTTTTTTTTTTCAAAATCATGGTTGTGACTTTTATGGTCAATTTTGGTGGTGGGATGAAACATAAAAAATAAAAGAATCAAAGTTCCAAATAAAGATAGTGTGCGTAAGATATCATCAAATATTTTAGAGTATGTCCAATACAAATCTTTTACAGAGTTTCTAAAATAATATTGAAAAAATGGAGAGAATGAGAATATATTAATTCTCATGAGAGAATGGGTTCTCATGTATTTTAGAGTCCATGGGATAGTTATTGTTGTTTGACCAGTAGATTGTTAATTTTAGTAATTTAAAATTTAAACAAATAAATAAATAATTTTTTTTTAAATTATTAAATGAGAGACTATTTGAGTCTTTAGGGAAGTATGCTCTTAGGAAACATCACTAATTCTTTTGTGTAGTGTTTTTAATAATTTATGTAAAAGCTGATATATAAATCTTATTATGTAAAAATACCTTTCGATTGTGAGTGAAAAAAGCTCTCGATACAGAATCCTAAGCCGCCGCTGCTTGCTACAGTAACCCTTTCGAAAATTCTCCGATCTTGGTCCGGTGGCCGGCAGCTTCCATAGCGTCGGTACCGAACCCTTCCTTTTTGCTTTTTTGATTTCTCATTTGGTTTATATTAGCTTATTAGAGGGTTTCTATGGTTAGATGTGGATTCATGAGATCTACAAGGTTTTCAGTGATTTTGGTTTGGTTGGAGATTAGCTTTGTGTGAGGAGTCGTTGTGCGGGGTTTGGTCGAGAATGGGTCTGGTTAGATCTGTGTTAGTCGGTTTGGCTGGGTTCGTGATCTCGGTTTGCGGTTGGTCTCGCTTCGGTCTTCTTGCTATGGGATGGGAGGTGAGCCGTGTGTACTTGTTGAAGTCTGGCTTGTCTGGTTTCGGTCCTCTGGTTTGTTTGGTGGTGGTTTGATGGTGTTGTGAGCATTGGGTTTCTTATGATTTGGCTCATCGGATTAGTTGATTCATCTCTAGCTTTGGGTTTGATCTCATTGACTCTTTTACTTTCTAGTTGTGGAGATTGTAGTATTGTGTTCAGTACGACTTGTGTGAGTTAGGGTTCATTTGGTCGAAGAGATGTGCTAGTTTTTATCCCAGACGATTGTAGTGGTCTATGCGTTTGTTTGGTTGCAGAGCTTGGTTTGGACTCGGTGGTCATTTTATTATTGTCTTGGCGTCGTTGTCGTCTCTGCTTCCCGGTGTCTATGGTAAGGCTACTTGATCATTGGTTCTTTGCTATGTTACCATTTTCCCATGCGTTCTTGTCCGCCTTCTCTGCTTAACTTGTTAAGTTGCTTCTAGAGCCGCGTTTTGGTCATCCATGTTTCTTCTGGGTGTGCCTCAAGGTTTAGGTTCTGTTCATTGCTTATGTTTGTTGGCTCAGAGTTGGCTACTTCTTGATCTTTGGCTTTGATTGTGGGTTTGCTATTTGCTCTACGGTTTGAGCTTGGGGGGGTGACAGTGCTTTCCTCTTTAATCAAATCATCTTTCTTCTCTGTTTTAGTGTTTTGTATCTCTTGGAAAAAGATCTCTCTATGTATATCTTTGTGTCCTTGGACTTCATGCTTTATGGTTGTCGTTGTCGTTGTAACTCATGTGGATTGAACTCTTTCATTATAATATACCATTAGATGACAAAAAAAAAAAATCTTATTATGTTAAAATTTTCGTTCAAAGTGACCATTACACATATATAATATTATATTAATCAGATCGTGATATAAGTCTAATATTAATCAGATGATAACATGTATTAAAACTTAAAATTAATTAAGAATAATAATATTAAAGTGTAAAATTAAAAAACTAACTATCCAAATAGTAAAATAACTTTTTTAATAGTTCAAATTAATTATAAAAAAAAAGAAAACTTATGATAGTTCAAGCTAATTAGAAAAAATAATAATAGTCTACACTAATTATTAAAAAAAAATATGAAGAAAAAAGTAGGAAAAATATAACGCATAAAAGAACAAGATTTGTTTTTTAAATACCATTTTTCAAAAATGCAATATTTCTAGGGAAGAATTACGTTTTCTGGATATACTCAAGAAGAAGATTGGTTTTTATGTCATGTAATCCGACCAGTTCTGAGCTCGTGTGATAGAAGCTTACGAGAATGAGAAAAATGCAATTTGGAATGAACATTCAAATTTTTTTTATCCCATCCCGAGTTTAATCAATTGAGAAAATGACAAATAAATTAGATGCATGCATCGAAAAATGTTAAAAAAACTTTTTTTTAATTTTTTATTTATTTTATCACGACATACTTCAATCATTGATTACAAGAATACAACAATATATGGAAACAATAGAGAACTGAAATGCTAATAATAGAGAAAACTGAATTTCGTAAGCGAGCTTTTCTAGCAAGTAGATCCACTTTTTTGTTCATTTCTCTAAGACAGTACACAAGTGTAAAATCCAGAAAATCTATCTGTAACGCTTTCAATTCATCTAATTCAGAAAAAATCAGGGCCAATTATCCTGCTCCAACACCATAGTGACCAACTCATGTGAGTCCGTTGTAAATACAACACAGTAGTTCTTTTTTTTTTCCTTAGGCTTTCCATAACCCATAGAAGGCTATGTATCGCCATATGGAGTGGGGACAGACTACGTCGCATCCTGCATACTCCAAGTAGATCTGTCACACCATCTTGAAGTTGTAGAACCTAACCTAGTCCACTAGTAAGTTCGCCTTTTTTCTAAGATCCATCCAGGTAACATTTGAAAACCACATTACACATTGTTTGGAAGTTTGACGTCTCTCAGGTCACCACAACCTTCTCTGCCGAATCATTGGCTAGGAACCAATCCGCAACCTCTTTTTTAGCTATCTCAAGAAAAAGTACATTTAAGTGGTGGTTCAGGTGATGATATTGCAAATAGTTTGTTGTGATTATTTATAAATTACCTAAATTTGCTTTAATATTTTGTTTATTAAATTGCATGTTTGCAGTTCTATCAAGCTAAAGTAATGTTAACGGAAAACTCAAAGTACAAAGGAGATTGAAAATTTGATCATATATGAAATATAATCAAGAATTTTAACGATGGTGCCACTTATGTTAGAAAAAATATAAAACTCGTATAGTTATGGGTATAAATCTTCAGAATCAGAGAATTCTAACCCAGCATATGCTAGACTGCTACACAAACATCTCCAGGTTTGTCATTAGTTTCTTTGAAATTAGATGGTGGTGAAGACAATATTGGCGGCTCAGCGATCAATTTGGGTAAAAAAATCTTAAGCTAAAATGAAAATGATGATGAAACATCAATTGTTATCAACATCTTCGAAAAATGAAATATACAACTTTTGGAGCAATTAAAAAAGACAAATGCTCAAATACAAGAGTACTTAGGAATTCAAAATAAAAATTATGCAAAAGGTCACAGGATCGAGTAAAAAATAACCACAATTGTAGTTTGCATCCTATTATGGATGCTTGATTTCACCATGTATTAAACAATTTTGATGTAATTAAAGTGACATTACATTAGTTTGTATGTGTAGCTATGTACTATGCCACAATTTTTGTAGTTGGCAATAATTTTTCCATTATGTTTAGAGAGAATTAACAAAATAGGCCAATTTATTTAGGTAAAAAACATAACATAATACATAAACACTTGAAATTTATATTTATGAATTCAAAATAAACATAAAATAATACATAATACATAGAACACCATAATATTTTATTGATATTTTATTTTTCGTAAATAGGTGAACTGGAAAAAAATTATATTTATATTTATATTTATTTTACCTAGGTGATAGAGTTTAAAGAGTTTTTTTTATGAGATTGTCTAAATCATAATAATATCGTAAAGTTTTAGTTTGTAAACTGTAATTATCAAAAATAACTACAATTGTAGGTTGATGCACGTCACCATGTATTAAATAATTTTTGGTGTAGTTTAAACGACATTACGTAGTGTAGCTTATGCCATAATTCGTGTAGGTGGCAATAAATTTTCCATAATGTTTATGACTTTTTAAAAAGTTATGACAAATTTTTGATTCTTGGTAAACATCTAATTTGTGGTATTTATTAATGAGTATATCTTTTATCACCAAAACCTTTTGTCAGGCTTCCATAGTGTAATCCCAAACATTTAATGCATCTGACTCAGAGAAGATTTGAGGGTATAATCGCCTGCTTTGTCCAAAGTAACATTTTGTGTTTACAAAGTGCCTTGCGACACTTTTGCAAGAGGAAATTCGGAAATTGACATTTCCATCAATTTCTCTAAGAACATAGTATGCATTCTAATCTACAATGTACAATTTGCCACACGCGCTCAAAATGTCCTCTCAAAATGTGCCATGTGGAAGCGCTGGTTCTCTTCTCTACTCACTCAACGAGTTGAATATTTTCAACTTCTTTGAAACCCCATGTATTCAACAGTCATTACAAGCTTTCAATGTTGAAATTATTTTCTACATGCCCATTGTACATGGGCTTATGGAAAGTTTTATGACATGGTTGTATATGCTAGTTCACTTCAAAAACTAAAAAAAAAAAAACATTTATGATTCATAAATGTGTTGTGTTATATTTGCATGCACTAATTAGTATATTTTTTTGGGTCAAAAGTCTAATTTCATTAAAACCGGGTTTAACCAGTACATTGGATAAGGCTGATTTTGCTAAACCATCAGCCTCAGAATTTTTTTCCTTTTTTACAAACTCAAAGAAAGAAACATTAAGATCGATTTAGAGCTAATTGACGTCGTAGAGGATGTCAGAGAGTTCCAGATTAAGACTATTTGTATTGATCGTATCGATGAGGGATTGCGAATCGAAAGCCAATCGGAAGGATCTTAATCCCGTGGCTTTCCCATGTATCAGTGCTTCACGGATGGCCATAGCCTCCGCAATCAGAGGTGAAGAGATGTTCGATGTTGTCATAGATCCTTGGGAGAGAATCCGATCTTCGTGATCTCGGAATAGCCAGCCCAGGCTGCGACCTTCGTGTTCTCTCGCCAAGCGGCACCGGAAAAGCATCGAATGGTTTCTAGATCCGAGATCCCGCTTATCTGATTTGGTTCCAAACTTTTGGTTTGGGCCTTTGGAGTTTGGTTCATCGTCCATTCGCGAGTATCACAAGCGGCTTTGTGAATCGTATCTTCTACTGAGAAGGTTCGGTTTTTTAAAATCAGGTTGTTCTTTGCTTGCACTAATTAGTTATTATTATTTTTTCTTTTAATATGAATCATGGACTTTAATATTTTTATTTTAAGAGACAGAAACCAATCAAATTTGGAGCGGTCTATTTTTTGTGGTAAAGAGAAATGATTTAGGAAAGGGATGGAGAGACCAAATCATTTCTCTCATCCCATTTGTTCTTGTAAAAAAGGTAAAATGGACATTGTTTCTTTCATTTAGTTAATTAAATATTAAAATACGATAGCTATATAGTGGCCCAATATAACTAGCTAGCAAGTAAAATAGTATTTGCCATTTTTAGAAAGTTAATGCATCAATTTTTGGTGAGGGATGAAAAATCGTAAAATGAGAAACTGAAATATCAAAGTCTCGAATATGGATCGTATGAACATGACTTACAAAATACCCAACACATATCATCATTGTACTATTAAATCAAGAGAATTTAAAAAAAAATGCTATTTTTCAAGTATCATTTTACAAAAATACCACATTTTTGAAATATTTACAAAAATACCATTTTTTCAAAATTATTTCTTTTTTATATTATTTATGTTTGAGTTAATTATGTTCTATTAGAGTTTAGTTACGAGAGTTTATGGGAGTTTCGGGATCACAACATTTTTAGTGTTTAGAATTTTAAGATATAGGATTTAAAAATCTATAATTAGTAACATTTTTGCAAATGAACACCCCTAAATGGCATTTCTGCAAATGTACACATAAAAAATGGTATTTTTGCAATTTTCTCTTAAATCAGCGCGTCCATATAGATGTCTATTACTTCGCGTTGTCTTGTAGATGGTTATTAATACTCATTTATATATATATATATATATATATATATATTAGAATAGGATCCGTGTTAATACGCAGATAAATACTATAAAACTTAATAAAATAAATATTTAAATTTTAATTAGTAACCCGTTAAATTTTAAAATACTAATTAACATAGATCTCAAAACCAATATAAATCAATTTATATTATGATTCTCATGTTCTAATACATATCATGCAAATCCAAAAATATATATTATCGAAATTTAAATTATATTCTTAATAACCGAGAAAATATATATTTTAACCCATTATGAATATTTATGATTATATGATAGAAAATAAAAACAAATAAAATACTATATAGTTAAATCAGAAAAGAGTAAATTTTTTATGTTAGTAACCTCATAAAAACTATAAATAATGTTGTGAACCATCACATAAGTACATGATTGATAATTGTATTTTATTAATGTCATCGTTTAATTTCTCATAGAGATTTATACTCGCCCAATTCTATACAGTATTAACTTAATAATAAATATACTATTATTATTTTTTAACTTATAATTTTCAATATAAACACTTGAAGAGTACCAACTTCATAGGTCGAAATTTTTTATAACTCTACTCAAATAAGTATTCTTAAAGATTTTATTTATTGTATTTTTCCATGGTTGTGTATATTTTTAAACTTTTAAATTGAGGTTTTTATAACATTTCTAACTTTTGTTTTTTCAGTTTATATCCCTTCTTTTTTATCGTTCGTCTTTTTATTTATTTTAATTGAGATTTTTATTCTATATGTATTATTTGTTTATTTTCTGACTTATATCATGTCTATATTTTATATTAAACTTTGTTTCTTAATTATTATTGATAATTAGAAATTTTATTTTTTATTATTTGATTAGTAACTTGACTATTACTTTCCATTTTAAATTTTATTTTTCTTAATTAATTTTAAGTTTTAACACATTTTTCATTTGATCAATATTAGATACATGTCGCGATCTCGTGAGTTATAATTGTGCTTACATGTCTTGCTGATATAAAAATGCATTGTGGGAAACATTACTGATTTTAAAATGTATAACGCCTATAATTTGACAAATGTAATTAAATTCTAAATTACGACTCGCAAATATTTAGAGAAATTTTAAAAAATGTCACTGTTCAACTGCCACTTTCAAAAATAACACTTTTTCAAAATCTTTGCCAAATACCACTTTTTTAAAAAAAAAAGTTTCATTATATCATTTATGTTTGGATTAACTATATTGTATTAGAGTTTAGTTTTGAGGATTTTAGGAGTTTTAGGGGTCAAAAAGGGGTTTATAATTTTAAAATTTAGGCTTTAAAAATTCATAATTAGTGGTATTTTTGCAAAAAAACACCCCTAAGTGGCATTCTTCCAAATGTCCTCACCAAAAGTGGCATTTTTGTAACTGTCTCAAATATTTAATATTTATTTTATTATTATATTTTATTAAATATTCAATTTATTATATTTAATTTATACTAAAATTATCTCATACACGTTATTATATTAGCAAAATGATACTTATAAATATGACATTTCTTTTTGTATTTAACTATTAAGATAATTCATAATGAAAAGAATGTATTTTGTAATTAAAATTTAGAAATATGTATATACAAATTTAGAAATATTACATATTTTTGTATAACAGTTTTTTTCAGTTTTTCAATTAATCCATAATCCTTTTTTAGAATATATTCTTTTTTTTAATTTTTTGTGAATATTGGAAATATCACATATTTTAGTAGAACGATTTTTTTTTTCTTAATTATTCCATAGTTATTGTTTAAAATATATTTCTTATTTTCTTTTTAAATGTTTTTGTTAATATTAACACATGTCACAATCTTAATTAACAATTACACATATCATGATCTCATGAATAAGAATTTTGCCTACGTGTCGCATTCTCATCCTGCGCATTCTCTTTTGTATAATAAGACTAGAATATGATCCGTGTTAATACGCAAGTAAATACTATAAGAATAAATATTTAAATTTTAATTAGTAATCCGTTAAATTTTGAGATAATATTTAACGTGGATCCTAAAACCATTAGAAATCAATTTATATTAGAATTCTCATGTTCTAATATATATCATGCAAATCCAAAAATATAATTAAATCTGAAAAGAGTAAATTTTATGTTAGTAACCTCATAAAAACTATAAATAGTGTTGTGAACCATCATAAGTACATGATTGATAATTGTATTTTATTAATATCATCATTTTATTTCTCATAGAGATTTATAATTATCAAACTTAATACAGTATTAACTTAATAATAGATATAATATTATTACTTTTTAACTTATATAAATTTTCAATATATACACTTGAAGAGTACAAATGACGTCATAGGTCGAAAATTTCTATTTTCTTTGTGATATTTTGTAACTATATATTGATAAAATAAATACTCCTATAGATTTTATTTTTATTTTATTTTTGCATGGTTGTGTATATTTTTAGTTTTTTAAATTGAGGTTTAGACAACCATTCTAATTTTTTTTTTCCAATTTATATACCTTCTTTTTTTATCATTCATTTTTTTTTAATTAAATTTTTTATTTTATATGTATTATTTGTTTATTTTATGGCTTATGTCATGTCTATATTTTAACTTAAACATTGTTTCTTAATTATTATTGATAATATTAGAAATTTTATTTTTTATTATTTGATTAGTAAATTGACAATTACTTTCCATTTTAAATTTTATTTTTTAATTAATTTTAAATTTTAATATATTCTTCATCTGATCAATATTAGATAAATATCGCAATCTCGTGAGTTATAATTTTGCTTACGTGTCATGCTGATATAAAAGCGCATTGCGGTAAATAATTTTGATTTAAAATTTATAACGCCTATAATTTGACAAATGCAATTAGATTCTAAATTACGTCTCAAAAAAATATTTAATATTTATTTTAGTATTATATTTTATTAAATAGTCAACTTATTATATTTATCTTAAACTAAAATCATATCATACACGTTATTTTAAATTTGTAATATAAAAATTTAGAAATACTACCTATTTTAGTAGAACGGTTTTTTTTTTATTAGTCTATCATCTTTGTTTAGACTATATTTCATTTCTTTTTAAATATTTTTGTTAATATGTGTCAATATTACATATTTTAGTAGAACAGTTACATATTTCAGTAGAACAGTTTTTTTTTCCTTTTTCTTAATTAATCTATTCTCCTTGTTTATAATAGATTCCTTTTTTTTTTTTAGTATTGACACATGTCACAATCTTAGTTAACAATTACACATGTCATGATCTAGTATACATATAATGTATTAGAATACATATAAATAAATATAATAAAATAATTAATTTAATTTTATATCTAGTTATTCACAATTCTACCCATCACTTATACATATTAATCAAAGCATACTACTTGTGCAGCATACTGCTAATACTAATGTTGTTTCATGCTACTGCTCGGCTATAAGTCATACCAATCAAGGCCATATATGCAAATTTAATAAGATATTTAGTTTTTCATCAAGCAATAGAAGTTCCACCTTCATGAGAACATTGTTTGCTTTAAGATTTTTAGCTTCCCACTTTCGAAGGACATGTACGATAGTATGACGATCGATTTTGATTTAGTTGATTTAAAGTTAAATAGTTTTGATTGTTTGATTGATTTGTGGACCTTTTGAATTCATGGTTTTCTTTCTATAAATTTGATGAAGATGAAGAGAATATGAAAATTGGACACAAAAATAAATAATGAAATGTGTCGACGTTATTATATAGAGTTTGGTTTTTTTCTTTTTTTTGTGGAAGGTTTTGTGGGAACGAAAAATATGGTAGTGTTCCTTTTTTTTTTCAATTAATGACTTTTTTGAACAAACATAAAAAATTTTCCTTTTTTTAGTCACTTGCGTTTTGTTATTTTTCATTTTTGTTTAATCTAAGAGAATTTTTTTTTACTATTAAGAAATTTGTTGGTTTAACTTTTTTTTTCAGTTTTCCCCTTGTCTTTTAATTACTTTTTTTCATTTTAAACAATGGAAATTAAACTAATCTAAGTTGTTGTTTTTTTCTCTTGTTTTACTTTGAGTTTTTGAAAATTTTATATAATAAGTTGCTATAATTTTTTTTCTGATTTTTTTTAAAGTCATGTTTTACAGGAAATTTTGTATTTACCATTTTTTTTCTTTAAACAATGGGAATTAAACTAATCTACGTTGTTACTCTTTTCTCTTGTTTTGGCATTTTTTTATTGTTTTAGTTTGATTTTTTTGGAAATTTTTTTTAAAGTCATGATATAGGATTTTTTTCTTTTTTAAAAGTCATTTTTTTTATATAAAAGTCACGTTATAGGAATTTTTCTGGGCAACTGTTTTTGTTTTTAAAGATATTTTCTTTTTTTAATTTTTTTGGCTTTTCAAAAAAATTAGGATATTAAAATATTTTGACACATGCCTTCATCTGATGAATGATAGCCACATATCGCAATCTGGTGCTTAAGAATTTTGTATAAGTATCAAGCTCTTATCGCGCGCATTCTCCTTTATATAATAAGATATATATATATATATTTATATATATTGTAATCATTATTTTAATATAAAAATACATTATAGAATTATATACGCTTAGTTCGGACAAGCTAACCTGTTTTTGCAATGAAGAACTTCACTTTCGACATTGTGACTTCTCAAAAATTTGTTTTACATATAAAGGTTAGAGTTAATATATTTTTGGGGCAATTGCAAAAATATCATTTTTGGTGTGTACATTTGTAAGAATACCACTTAGGGGTGTCTGTTTGCAAAAATGTCACTAATTTTGGATTTTTAAAACTTAAATCTTAAAATTATAAACCCTAAAAATATTTTGACCCCTGAAACCCCATAAACCCTCAAAACTAAACCATAATACAACATAGTTAATCTAAATATAAATGTTATAATGAAATTTTTTTTTTTTAAAAGTGGCATTTTTGCAAAAATTTTGAAAATGTGTCATTTTTAAAAAGTGACATTTTAAAAAATTTCTCTTTATTTTTTCTAAATATCTTTTTTTTTTGGTCGAAATTTTTTTCTAAATGTCTTAACTAATTATGTTAACTGTTTATCTAAAAACTTAAACAATCTAAATATGTTATTAGCAATGTAGATATATTTAAATTAACTTTATTCAACTAACTCTTGTAATGCGATTGACAAGTATTTGTGGAATTGATCCCTTATCTCTACTAATTGTGATTGTTGTCCATTTGCAAGTAGTTAATTTAGAGACAAAACTCGACACACACTAGTTGCAAACATTATTACTTGAATAAATTTAATTTTATCAATTATCAGAAAAGACTAAGGACTAAATATTTAATAAATTATAAAAAAGTAAATTATTGTTTTTCTTTTTGTCAATAACAATACAATAGGCGAATTTGAATTTAGATGGTGGCACAATGATGATACTAACACAAATCACACTATGTTACACGTCCTGATGAGGCAATTTTTTTTTTGTTTTTATCAATCACATTATGAATTGATAGATAGATATCTTCATAGCTTGTTGTGCAATCTGGAGGAACGTTACATACAAACAAAATAACAAAGAATCTAATATGGGTTAAATAACCTTGAAGTTTAAATAACATAGAATCTAATGAAATAATTGACGCAAATTATTTTACCAAATTTATCTCTGAGGTTGAAAAGGATTTCTAGAGATTGGTGCTCTGAACAGTCCGTCTCATAGTTATTCTCTTTTCTAGGATGTTCAACATAAGCTCATAGTTAGATTTCCATCTACGGATATAGAAGCATTAAACACTGTACTTTAGCTTTGAAAAGCATTGTACGCTCTCTATGATAGCAAACCAATAGAGCTCGAAGATCGGATCGACCCTCTCCATGATCCATCTACTTAACATCTTACACCATGGGTTTGTTGATCCAAATACTTATAGACCTAAACTTCATATTTTGTATTTATCTATGCTTCTTTTCATATCGAAATTTCACTAACAACGTGTTGTAAAATAAATGGGGGGTTTCAATTCTGCACCTTGGAAGACCATTTTATTCATTTTCAAATAAACACATAATTCATTGGAACACTCTTTGGCCTCTGCTTTGATATTTTAATCATTTTATTTGCGTCAAACGAGAAAGCTTAGATTAAAGCAAACTGAGCTACACATGAATGTATAACAACCGGATGGTATTGGTGATCAGGCTCAAATTTGTAGTGCAAACATATATGGAGGGTTCCAATTCTGCACCTTGGAAAACCTTTTTATTCGATTTTCAAATAAACACATAATTTATTGGAACACTCTTTGGCCTCTGCTTTGATATTTTCATTTGTTTTGCGTCAAAAGAGAAAGCCTAGATTAAAGTAAACAGAGCTACACATGAATGTGTAACAACCGGATGATATTGGTGATAAGGCTCCAATTTGTAGTGCAAACATACATTCAAAAATGGCATAATTAACCGTCTCCTCCTCTGCTTCACACCTCTTACAAGTTTGAAACCTCGAAGAAACTGCCAAAGAACTGGATGCAACTTACCGGGTAAAATGTGTGTCCTCTCATATGTGTGATTCGATGACTTTGTTACAATTCTAAACTGTTCTTTTAATTTATAAAATGGGATCATTGAGTGGTTTACTCTCTTAAAATTATTAGTGTTTATATTGATTTTTTTTTTATAATAAATCAATTCTCTTGATTTTTGAAACTTTTTAAGTTGAAAGGTTTACCATATTTATCGACTTCAAGTCTCTAAAGTTTCGATACAAGATCGTCAAATCTTAAGGTGGTAATTCTACCACCTGGTGATTTTTCGTAAAAGCTACATGGCTCATGTGATTTTCCGTAAAAGCTACATGGCTCTTGAGTTTAGCATGATTAGCAAACCTAAAGGACTTTACTGAAACAAGCATACCTAACGATTTAAAACAGTAATGAAATCCATACAATCTTAAGAGGCACATATGTCATCTTCCATTGTACATCCTCTCCTCGTTTGGTAATACCAAGTGCAAGTTATTGCCATATTAGACAAATAGAAATATTCTCGGATAATGATGATACGAGATTCATCAGACGTGTCATCTACGTGTCATCAGTTGATTAGTTAATACATGATAAATGAAATATACCCCACTTGTGAATTAGATAAAGTCAGTTTTATCAATTTTCACAATTGTATTTTTTTACCAAAATTTAAAGAAAATATTTTGTACAACACCGGAAAGGAAGAAACTACAAAGGTAAGAACTTTTTTTTTCTTGTTTGAAAACATTTTATATACTAATCATGATCTAAAAACTGTGTGTCCTCTAAAATGGGATCACTAAATGGTTTACTCTCTTAAAACTAGTGGTGTTTTCATCGATTTTTTTTATAATGAATCAATTCTCTTGATTTTTGAAATCTTTTAAGTTTAAAGGTATACCATGTTGGGGAAAAAAAATAAGCACCAATGGCGCAGCGGAATAAATTTTTCCACACTTATGTGAACCTATGAGAAAAAAATAGAATACGGCAGCAGCAAATCAAAGCAGTAAAGTAAATGAGACAACGAATTATCTTACATGGAAAACCTCCTCGATGTGAGGAGTAAAAACCACGGGACCTTAGTCCACTCAAAAATTCACTATATCAAATTTGAGTTACAACCACGTCCTCCCTGTTCCCACAGAACATATCCAGAGACTAAGGCTCCAAAGAGCAATCTCCAACACAAGAAACACCACAAGAGAGCAATATAAGAGCCTAGAAACAAGCTGTCCCAAAAGACCCTATATTCACTAGGATTCCGGTCACCAAATCAGATCTTCACCGTACAAATCCTAGATCAACAATTCAGGAATACGTCTGCCAAATTTCAGCTCAATCCAAGAAGAATTCACCGTCGGATTTCTCAAACACTCAAGACAACACAGTCTGAAATCTGAACTCACAACTGCAGCGAACAGCCTCGCTAAAACCCAAAACCCAGATCTGCAACGAACCAACCATTGAAATACAATCTTCATCGTTGAATATCAAGACCACTGAGTCACGAAGCTAACCCTAAAATTTCAGCCAAATCGGAGCATGTTTAAGCTCCAAACGTTCTCTTGAACAAACCCTGACGAAACTGTTTTTCTCCTACGAAAATTGCCTCTCTTCAATTTGTTTCTCTTTTTCACCAAAAATTAGGCTTTGAAGTCATATATATACTCTTTCATAATCTTTAACCCAATAACAATCTCATGGATCATAATACGCCCAAGTTTGGTTTTTTTTAAACCAAACCCAAATTGGTTTCCCCACTAGGAGAAAAACCAACAAACTCCCTCTCCGACTAGGTGGAGGAAACAGCCATTCCGGCTATCTCTCGACAGACTCCAAGCTTCCCCCTCAGCAATGACTTCTTCATCATATCAGCTCCATTATCATCCGTATGAACTTTTGAAAGTTCCACTTCCTTTGAAGCAACTACTTCACGTATCCAATGATACCTCCTATCAATGTGCTTAAAACGCGAATGAAATAGAGAGTTCTTTCCGAGATGAATTGCGCTTTGATTATCACAAAGCAACACATACTTATCCTGCTTGAAACCAATATCCTCAAGAAAACCCTTCATCCACAACAACTCCTTACAAGCTTCCGTTACGGCTATGAACTCAGCTTCAGTGGTAGAAAGTGCAACACACTTCTGTAACCTTGACTGCCATGCTACAGCTCCCCCTGCAAATGTTACCAAGTAAACCGAAGTAGACTTCCTGAAGTCAATATCCCCAAACATATCAACATCTGTATAACTAACAAGCAAAGCCTTGTCACGTCCAAATGTAAGTTTCAAACTAGAAGTCTCTCGAAGATATCTCAAAATCCACTTCACAGCATCCCAGTGTTCTCTTCCTGGATTCGAAAGAAAACGACTAATTGTACCAACAGCAAAAGCTATATCAGGTCTCGTCCAAACCATAGCATACAACAAGCTACCAACTGCATAAGCATATGGAACCCTTGCCATTATCTTCCATCTCTGAATCTGTACTCGGACTCTGTTGACTGCTCATTCTAAAGTGTGTAGCAAGAGGAGTGCTTACAACTTTAGACTTGTCCATGTGAAACCTCTAAAATACTTTCTCAATATACTTCTCCTGAGACAAGTGAATCAACCTATCACCTCTATCTCTGACAATTCTTATACCAAGAATCTGCTTCGCTGGACCTAAATCCTTCATGGCAAATGACTTGCTAAGCTGCTTCTTCAATTCCTGAATTCTGCTCATGTTCAGCCCACAATCAACATATCATCAACATACAACAACAAGATGATAAAATCATCCTCACCAAACATCTGCACAAACACACTGATCAGAATTAGTCTCCTTATAACCATGCTCCTCTATAACTGACTTAAACTTCATGTACCACTGCTTATGTGTCTGCTTCAATCCATAAAGGCTCTTCTTTAAGCGACAAACTAAATCCTCTTTGCCCTTTTTTCTCAAAACCTTCCGGTTGTACCATGTAAATCTCTTCTTCCAAATCACCATGAAGGAAAGCCGTCTTTACATCCATTTGCTTAACCTCTAGATCAAGACTCGCTGCCAATCCAAGTACAACCCGAATAGATGACATATTCACAACAGGAGAAAAGATTTCATCAGAATAAATTCCCTTCTTCTGGCTGAATCCTTTCACAACCAGCCTAGCCTTGTATCGAGGTTGCAAACTGTTCTCTTCATGCTTAACCCTATACACCCACTTAATAAGCAATGCCTTTTTCCCTTTAGGCAACTTCACCAGCTCAAACGTGTCATTCTCATCAAATGACCCCATCTCATCTCCCATGGCACCAAACCATTTATTCTTGTGTTCACACTCCAAAGCTTCACTAAAGCTTTCAGGCTCTCCCCCATCAGTAAGTAACACATACTCACTAAGACTATACCTTGTTGATGGTATTAGACCTCTCTCAGATCTTCTAACAACAGGCGGGTTCTCAGTAGTTGGTGTCTCACCATGATCGTCACCATGATCACCAATACCATCATCATCATCATGTGCAGGAGCATTTGCACCAGGTGTATCAACATGAACATCACCCTCAACCTGACCGTGGACCGATGTAGAAGGAACAACTTCTGAATCAATCAGACTCTCAAATTTCTGAGCTGGTTTTATGGACTTGTCAATGTCCTTAATCGTCTGATCTTCCATGAACACCACATCTCTGCTCCTAATGAGCTTCTTCTCAACGGGATCATAAAATCTGTATCCAAACTCTTCCTGACCATAACCAATGAACACACACTGTCACGACTTCATCTCAAGCTTTGACCTCTCATCTTTGGGAATATGCACAAATGCCTTGCACCCAAAGACCCTCAAATGACCATAAAAAACATTCTTACCAGTCCAAACTATCTCTGGAATATCACCCTCCAATGGAACAGGTGGTGACAAATTCAACACATGAACAACTGTGATTAAAGCCTCACCCCAGAAAGTATGCGCCAAGCCTGACTCTGAAATCAAACATCTAATCCTCTCGACAATAGTTCTGTTCATCCTCTCAGCCAACCCATTCAACTGTCGTGTCTTTGGTGGCGTCTTCTCATGCATAATACCATGTTCCCTGCAATAAGCATCAAATGGTCCAGAATACTCTCCACCATTATCATTGCGGATACACTTCAACTTCTTTCCCGTTTGTCTGTCAACCAATGCCACAAAATGCTTGAAATATCCCAAAACTTGATCCTTAGTCATCATAGTATAAACCCACAACTTCCTAGAGTGATCATCAATGAATGTAACAAAATATGATTCACCACCAAGAGATCTTGTCTTCATTGGACCTCACACATCTGAATGAATCAGATCAAGTATCTTGGGTTTCCTGGAAGGAGTAGAAGACTTGAAGGAGACCTTGTGTTGTTTTCCTGCAAAACAATGCGCACACCTCTGCAAGTGTAAACCGGAGATACTTGTAATAGCCTCCTTCTTTGACAATACCGACAATCCCTTCTCACTCATATGACCGAGTCTCTTATGCCACAACTCTATGGCATCATCATTCTCCACGGCATTAACAATGTCTTTGGAGACCTTCGCCTGCATCCAATAGAAAAACGAATGCTTATCACCTCGAGCCATAACCATGGAACCCCTTGTGAGTTTCCATTTACCTCCTCCAAATAGACTATAGAAACCCTCATCATCAAGTTTTCCTATAGAGATCAAGTTCAACCGAATATCTGGGACATGCGTAACTCCCTTAAGCAAAACTCTAGTACCAACACTAGTCTCCAAGCAAATATCATCATTACCCATCTTCACAGAACCATAACTACTTGGAGTATAGGTAGTGAACAAATCCCGCTGCGATGTAACATGAGTAGTAGCTCCACTATCAACAACCCAACTAGTGTCCTGGCATGCAACATTAATGGCATCATTCTTAAGAAGAATAAGAAACTGATCTTCGGTGACAGTCACCCGATCTTCACCATCTTCTTGCTTCTTTCCAAGTTTGCTGTCCTTTTTCAACTTCCAACAATCCTTCTTCATGTGCCCTTTCTTATGACAATAATGGCACTCCAAGTTAGCAAATTTGTTAGATTTGCTCCTGCTCCTGTTCTTGTTATTCTTGGGCTCTCTATATGAACTCCTCCCCCTTGACTCAGAAACCATTACATCCGAACGCGAGAAACTAGGACTAGACTTCCTCCTTACTTTCTCATTCAAGACACTGTTCTTCACTAAGTCCATCGAATCACATCATTCAACGCGGAGTTACAAAGAGACATCGTGAACACCTCCCAAAAATCTGGTAATGTACTAAGAAGCCACAAACCGTGAGTCTCATCCTCAAACTTAATTCCCATGTCAGATAATTTATTGAGCAATGCCTGAAACACATTCAAGTGATCCGCCATCGGAGTTCCCTCCTGGTACCTCAGCTCAATCAATTTCTTAATCATGTACATCTTATTATTCCCGGTCTTCCGAGCAAACATCTTGACGTAGCGGAAGCTAGATAGATGCAAGGATCTTATTTAGTCTGAGAATACCTAAGATCAATGCCTTCCTGGATTCGTTGAGATCTCCCTGGATCTACCGAAAACAAGGGTTCGAGAATACTCTTCTCTGAAAATCACAAAGCTCTATAATTTTATTAATCAATCAACTGAATACAAAATGAGGCCTCTAGGACTTATTTATAAGAAATCCTAAAAACCCTAAGAAAGCTCTGGAATATTCTAGATACTCTAAGAGATAAACAACAAAATAAATAATGGAACTAATATATAAATAAAAGGGAATTATCCTAATTCTACGCTGCATCAGGTCTCGCCGGCCAAGAAAGATTCGTCCTCGAATCTTGTACTTGTGTTGCATCAGGTCCCCCCGGCCAAGAAAGATTCGCCCTCGAATCTTCAATAGGGTTTTCACCATACAAGTCTTCTTAGAAACATCTTCAAATCCATTCTTCTGGTAAAACCCGGATTTTGCATAAAACTGATGAAACCCTAAATATGCACGAACCGGATTTTGCACGCTTTCTGAACAGATCTGAAATCGCCCGAATTTCGCACAGATTTGTTTCTGCCCAAAATTTGCATGCACCTGATTCTTAAAATAACCTTCTTCGAAGATAAAGTCGATAACAAGGACATCATCTTCATACATGTCATAGATTGGATCGCCATGGATTTCCCTGAATATCTCATGGATCTCTTCTCTCTCGATAAAAGGACTTTTGCCCTCGAAAGTATAGCAACTACCATTCAACATGATCACCAGAATCGTTCTCTGATTAAGAAATCAAAAAGAGGGCTCTGATACCAACTGACGTAATGGAAGTTATATAGATGCAAAGATCTTATTTAGTCTGAGAATACCTAAGATCAATGCCTTCCTAAATTCGTTGAGATCTCTCAGGATCTGCCGAAACAAGGGTTTAGAGAATACTCTTCTCTGAAAAACACAAAACTCTTTAATTTTATTAAAGGAGGCCTTAATAGGCTATTTATAAGAAAACTTTAAAAACCCTAGAAATCTCTCGAATATTCTAGAAACCCTAAAACATAAACATTAAAAATATCAATAAATTAAAAATACAAATAAATGGAAATAATCCAATTATGCACTGCATCAGGTCTTGCCGGCCAAGAAAGATTCGTCCTCGAATCTTCAATAGCGTTCTTGGCACCAAATAGATCTTCTCAGCATGATCTTCATATTGCTTCTTGTAAAACCCTAAATTTGTACGAACATGATTTGACCCAGTTTTCGCACAGATCTGATTCTTCAGAGAAAATTCAGAAATCTGATGAAACCCGAAAATCGCACGAACTGACTTTTGCACGCCTACTAGACAGATCTGATAGCGCATTGATCCTGCACATATCGAAATTTGCACGTCTTCTAGAAAGATCCGATTCCACCCGGATTTTGCACGTGTCAGATTTTCAAAATCATCTTCTCGAAAGACAAAGTCGAAAACCATGACATCTTCTTCATAGATATCGAAGATAGGATCGCCATGAATCTCTTTGTAGATCTCATGGGTCTCTTCTCTCTCGACAAAATGACTTTTGTTTTCGAAAGGATAGATGTTGCTATCACTCACCATGATAACAAGAATCGTCTTTGATTGAGAAACCAAAGAACCTGGCTCTGATACCAAATGATGTAGCGGAAGCTAGATAGATGCAAGGATCTTATTTAGTCTGAGAATACTTAAGATCAATGCTTTCCTGGATTCGTTGAGATCTCCCTGGATCTACCGAAAACAAGGGTTCGAGAATACTCTTCTCTGAAAAGCACAAAGCTCTATAATTTTATTAATCAATCAACTGATTGCAAAAGGAGATTTATAAGAAATCCTAAAAACCCTAAGAAAGCTCTGGAATATTCTAGAAATTCTAAGAGATAAATACCAAAATAAATAATATAATTAAAATATAAATAAAAGGGAATTATCCTAATTCTACGCTGCATCACATATGCTCTAGCTTCAACCACAAAGAACGAGCATCAGTCTCATTTTCAATATGATTCCTCACATTATCATCTACCCATTGTCTTATCAAACCACACACTTGGCGATGTAGCAACTTCCATTGATCCTCAGTTTTATCCTCAGGTTTCTTCTCCTTGAAGACTGGAACATGAAGCTCCTTCACATAAAAGAGATCTTCCATCTTGCCTTTCCAAATATGATAATTAGAACCATCCAAGCTGATAATCCTGCCCATATTTTTCATCGCTCACAAAAGCAAACAACCAATAACCAAAGTTATCAAACCACAAAACTCTGATACCACTCTGTTGGGAAAAAAAAATAAGCACCAATGGCGCAGCGGAATAAATTTCCCACACTTATGTGTACCTATGAGAAAAAATATAGAATACGGCAGCAGCAAATCAAAGCAGTATAGTAAATGAGACAACGAATTATTTTACGTGGAAAACCTTCTCGATGTGAGAAGTAAAAACCACGGGACCTTAGTCCACTCAAAAATCTACTATATCAAATTTGAGTTACAACTACGTCCTCCCTGTTCCCACAGAACAGATCCAGAGACTAAGGCTCCAAAGAGCAATCTCCAACACAAGAAATACCACAAGAGAGCAATACAAAAGCCTAGAAACAAACAATCTCAAAAGACCATAAATTCACTAGGATTCTGGTCACCAAATCAGATCTCCACCATAAAAATCCTATATCAACAAGTTAGGAATACCTCTGCCAAATTTCAGCTTAATCCAAGAAGAATTCACCGTCGGATTTCTCAAACACTCAAGACAACACAGTCTGAAATCTGAACTCGCAACTGCAGCGAACAACCTCGCTAAAACCCAGATCTGCGACGAACCAACCGTTAAAATACAATCTCCACCGTTGAATATCAATACCACTGAGTCACGAAGCTAACCCAAAAAGTTCAGCCAAATCGGAGCACGTATAAGGCTCCAAACATTCTCTTGAACAAACCCTGACGAAACTGTTTTTCTCCTATGAAAATTGTCTCTCTTCAATTTGTTTCTCTCTTTCACCAAAATTAGGTTTTGAAGTCATATATATACTCTCTCATAATCGTTAACCCAATAACAATCTCATGTATCATAATAGGCCCACATTTGGTTTTTCTTAAACCAAACCCAAATTGATTTCCCCACTAGGAGGAAAACCAACATACCATATCATCGATTTCAATTCTCTAAGGTTCAGATACTAGATAGTTATTATGCAACATGGTGATTTTCCGTAGAAACTACATGGCTTATGAGTTTGGCATGATTACCGAACCTAAAACAATGCAACCCATACAATCTTAAGAGGCGAGCGTATGTCATCTTCCATTGCACATCCTCTCCCCGTTTGGTAATACGAAGTGCAAGTTATTGCCATATAAGACAAATAGTGATATTCTCGGATAAAGTTGATACGAGATTCATCAGACGATTTTTTATTGGCTTGACATCTACGTGTCATCAGTTGATTAGCTAATACATGATAAATGAAATCTACCCCACTTGTGAATTAGATAAATTCAGTTTTATCAATTTTCACAATTGTAGTTTTTTACCAAAATTTAAAGAAAATATTTTGTACAACACCGGAAAGGAAGAAACTACAAAGGTAAGAACCTTTTTTTTCTTGTTTGAAAACATTTTATATACTAATCATGATCTAAAAACTGTGTGTCCTCTAAAATAGGATCTCTAAATGGTTTACTCTCTTAAAACTAGTGGTGTTTTTATCGATTTTTTTTATATTGAATCAATTCTCTTGATTTTTGAAACCTTTTAAGTTGAAAGGTATACCACATCATCGATTTCAATTCTCTAAGGTTCAGATACTAGATCGTCAAATCTTAAGGTGGTAATTCTGCCACATGGTGATTTTCCGTAGAAGCTACATTGCTTATGAGTTTGGCATGATTACCAAACCTAAAACAATAATGAAACTCATACAATCTTAAGAGGCGAGCGTATGTCATTTTCCATTGCACATCTGCTCCCCGTTTAGTACTATCAAGCGCAAGTTGTTATCATATTAGACAAATATAGAGATTCTCGGATTATGTTGATATGAGATTCATCAGACGATTTCTTATTGGTTTGAAATCTACGTGTCATCAGTTGATTAGCTAATATATGATAAATGAAATCTACCACACTTGTGAATTAGATAAATTCAGTTTTATCAATTTTCACAATTGTAGTTTTTTACTATAATTTAAAGAAAATATTTTTGTACAACACCGGAAAGAAAAAAACTACGAAGGTAAGAACTAAGTTTTTTATCTTGTTTGAAAATATTGTATATACTAACCATGATCTAGAAACGGTAGGTAATCTCAAAAAAGTATATCCTTTTTGCAATCACATATTTCTTATTCATTCCGATTTTGTTTTTTTTCTAAAATTACTCATGTGAATCTTCGAATGATGTATATAGTTTAACAATAGTTATTTAAAAACTACGGTATATAATTTTCAACAACGATTTTTTTTAGAAAAACTACAATTTATAAAGGTACAGACATCAGACCTAGGTGAGGATCAGATATCCTGAAATAGTCCAATATATGTGATCCACTCCGCCTAGTCTGAATCTTTATTTTTATGATCCGATCCGATGCGAACTTTTTTGGATATCCATTCTTTTAGATATTCACGGATATCCGCTCTAATCCGTTAAATATATTTCAATTTTTTAAAAAAAAATATAGAGAAATTTTGAAAAATGCCACTTTTCAAAAATGTCATATTTCTAAAACGTTTTCAAAAATATTGCTAATATTATAATATTTACTCAAAATATCATTTATATTTAAGTTAACTATGTTATTTTAGTATTTTCATTTTGGGGTTTAGGGTTTGTTAGGGTGAAAACTTTTTTAAAAAATTAGAATTTTAAGGATTAAAGTTTAAAAGATCTTTGATTTGTGCCATTTTTGAAAATGGGAAAGTTATGGTGGCATTTTTACAAAAGTTGTATTTTTATATTCCCCCAATAATTTATAACACTTAGAATTGATATATATGAATTCAAAATAAACATACAATGATACATAATACATATATCACCATAATATTTAACTGATATTTTATTTTTCATAAATAATTGAATTGAAAAACAAAATTATATTTGAAACAGTTTTTTTATGATACTATCTAAATCAAAAGAGAATCAAGTTTTTAGCACGTAGTAATTATCAAAAAAGAAAAAAAAAGAAAAACTATAACATTAATGTGGGGGGCGTAGACCAATAAGAATTAACCGCGTGTGTCAACGAGTATCGTGACTTTGACTGTACCTAGTCGTATTGGAATATTTTGTGACTATTTAATGTGCATGGGAAGAAGAAGCTCAGAAGAAGAAGAACAAGTAGTGCAATCGAATTAGAGAGATTTGTTTCAAAAGTATTTACTAACCCTTTTTTATTTTTAGTTTTGTTCTCTCTGCAATTAATCTCTGTTACTTACCTTAATCACGCCTTCTCCATTAACTCCTAAATCCTCCTTTTAATTATCTCCTTTCCTTTTTATTTCCCTTTGGTATTTAATTTCCCCAAAACCCAGAAGAAGAAAAAAAAAAGTCTCTTTCTATTTTTCCTAATATATATTTCTCATATATTTTCTTTTTCTTTGATTTGTCAGCTTCCTTCTTCTTTCCTAACTCATGGATGCGTTTCGAGTAAACACTACCAACGGCGAACGCGACGGTTGGACGACACCGGTGAATCAGCCGGCGGCGACTACTACGGCTGTGTCTCCGTCTCAATCGCAGATGCAGTCATCGTCTTCTCAGGTCCGTCAACCGGAGACTCAGAGAGCCGACGAACAGCTCTTTGGTGTCCCGAGCGAGTATTCACTTGGTGTTGATTTACAAACCCTAGAATCCTCTTTCGGTAGACTCTCCGTCTTCGATTCAACCGCTCGTCAGCAGTATCCGCGTCAGAGCAATCGATCGTTACCACTCGAAAATCAAGGGATCAACGGCGGTGCTAGTGGTAGTGGCGGTGGTGGCTACTTGTTTCCTCCCAATGCTCACCGTGAAATTGCTGAATCTCAACATCACCAGTTGCAGAGATTGCCGTTCCAGAATGGTTATGCTAATGGATCTTTTGGGTATGATCCTAATGTGGGTCAAACTAGTAGTAATCAGATGCTTAACAATGGTGTTTTCAACGGGAATCTGCGAGACGTTCCTTATTTCTCAAGGAATCGGTTCGCAGATCAAAGTCCTTGGGGCTATGGGGCTGTTGCAGGAATCAACAATCCTTGGATGAGCGGTCAGAACCATGCTCTGCCTCCGGCTTTGGAGAATGGAAGGGGCTCGGTGGTTTCGCTTGCTAAAGACCGAGTGTCCTGTCTACAACTGCAGAAGATGATCCATGAGGGTTCGAGGGAGACGATTGATAAGATTTTCAAAGATGTCATCTTTCATATCTGTGACTTGATGGTTGATCCTTTTGGTCAACATGTCATCCAGATGCTTATTGAGAAATGCAGCTCTAAACAGATCACTCGGATTCTTGATGTCATCACTCACCACCACTTTCAGTTTGTTAGAATTTGCATCGATCCGCTCGGGTAAACACTTCTGATTCTTGTTCCACTTTCATTCCGTTTGTGATATTATTATGGTTATCCATTCTTTGATTCAATCATGAACTTGATTTTGTAAAATAGTCAGAGAATAAGCATTAGGCTAGGTTTGATTCTTTACCTTATTGACTGTTTTGGTTTGGAATTAAGGATAAAGACAACGAGTATTCTATTTTTTGTTTGGTAATTGTCTTTGCTTTTTCTTTTTCTTTGGGAGATATCAGGACTCGTACAATCCAAACGCTGTTGAACTGTCTCCAATCTGAGGATCAAATTCTGCGCATCGTGGAACCTATAAGCAGGGTAGCACTTACATTGACCAGGAGCAACAATGGTAAACATGTGGTTCTGCAATGCTTAAACCAGTTTACTCCCTCGCAAACTAGGGTAAAAGAGCATCTCATCCACACTCTGCTTCTTATGTTAAGATGATTGGTTCTTTGTTGTGGGGATATCTCAAAAGTTAGCTTGTTTAGAAATTACTTGGAACCTTCTGCTTAAAAAACTTGAAATCTACTATCTGCTGAATCTTTGCATGCCTGTACCATATAGTTGATGAATCAATTCATTGTTTCAGTTTGCAATATCTGTATTCTTTGATTCAAGATTTGCTATAGAACTCATGACTGATACATTTTCGAGAATCAGTATAGTGTGTTTGTAGCAATTTGAACATCGGTAATTATCTTGCTTGTGGTACAAGTTAAATGATCCATGATAGGCCCTGAATAATTTTGCAAACATATTTGATCTTCTCTGCTAATATTCTTCAGCAAAAACTTGTGATGACACTTTTTCTTGTGTCTGTTATGCTTTTACAGAATCTTCAAGACGTTATTGTTGGACACTGTTCTCAAATAGCAACTGATCAACATGGCTGCTGCATGCTTCAGCACTGTCTTGGCATCAACTCTGATCAGCTTAAGCACCGTTTGATTGCCGAGATAATCGCTCATGCGTTGAAACTCTGCGTTGACTGCTACGGGTAAGGATGAGATGATTGATGATTGATAATTGATATACAGCCTTACAATCGTGTTCTCATTTACTAACAATTATGTTCTCCATCAGAAACTATGTGGTGCAGTATGTAGTGGAGTTGGAAGATCACAATGTAACAGCTGAGCTCGTGAGACAACTAGTAGGGCACTACGGATACCTCTCCCGCAACAAATATGGAAGTCATGCTGTACAAAAGCTCTTGAAAATAAACTATATCGACTCGGGATTGATTGTACACGACTTGCTCAGAGAGATTGATACTCTTCTTCTAGACCCATTTGGAAACTATGTCATTCAGACCGCATGGTTTGTGTCTAAGGTAATGGAAATTCTTGAATGATTTGTGGTCTACCAAGATATTTATGAGAGATCATGAGAATCTTGTTTGGTGTTTGCAGGACGATCTACGCCACGTAATGTGGCGTTGTATACAAAATAACATTCCATTGATGAGTTGCAACAAGTTTGGGAGGAAAGTTCTTGAGAAACTCAATCTCCAAAGCCAAAGGTAAAAAGAATAAGGAAAAGAAGGAAAGAAGAATGTGTGTGCTTCATAAAGTGTTGATTGATTCAGGATTTGTTGTCTTTCGTTAGTATTGATATAGTCATTGTTGATTTTTAGGTGAGGTGTTTTGGGTTTTGTTAAATCATAGATTTTTGTTAGACATAGCCAAACAATGTCCTCACCAAAACACACCATGTCTTGAGAGATTTATGTTTTGTGTTGTGTTTTCAGCTTTCTATGTAAAAGATTTTACCATTTTCTAATTTTAGACTCTTAATGTTTGTTGTCTTTTGTTATTCTTGTTATTATTTCTTACTTTGTTGTCTTCCGTTTTGTTTGTCGTCTTTTATTTCTCTTCTTTGCTTCACAATACATTAATACGCACTTGCATGCATAAGTAAATGAAACTTCTTTTCGAATGATCGACCTTAGGTTTTGATTGTGTTTTAAACAATTTCGTTATGTTTCTATGTATAAACTAGATTTTTAACCATCGTCAAATGCGGGATTAAAATGGAGAAATTAGAAACAATAGATATCAAATGGTGTATCTCCATAATTTATCTTACAAAATTTAATTTGCATGACAATTAGATTTAACGTAAATTTTTTTATTGTAAATCAAATAGGTTTGAGATTATGGTTTCTCTCAAACTTATTTGAGCTTACTAAACCCAAAAACCTTTGCGCTATTATGTAAATATTCTTAAATAAAAAATGAAATAAATAATAAAAAAGTAAAAATTATGATTTTCGAAATTCAAGTATTAATATTTGATTTTTGAATTCGTACGTTTATAATAAAATTGAAACTTTAATTAGAGTAGTATGAATATAATTAAACGATAAAAAAAAAGAAAACAATTTTATGATCAATCACATATGGTATCAAATTGATATAAATATAATTTTTATAAAGTAATTGACATATGTCACTTTTCAAAAATATTAGAGAAATTTTTACAAATGCCACTTTTCAAAAATGAATTTTCAAAATATTTGCAAAAATAACACATTTTCAAAATTATTTACTCATTATATCATTGATATTTGGATTAACTCTGTTGTATTATGGTTTTGTTTGTTAAGGGTCAAAATATTTTTTAGGGTTTAGAATAAGATTTAAACTTTTAAAATTCATAATTAGTGGCATTTTTTGCAAATGAACCACCTTTGGTGGCATTTTTGCAAATGTACATACCAAAAGTGATATTTTGCAATTGTCCCAAAATATTATGTTATATAAAGTTTAAAATATTAAAATGTTAAATTTTAGTTGGATTTAAATTAGTAACACATTCATTTGTGAGTTCATATTAACAAAAATAATGTAAATATGTAAAGATTTTCAAATGACATATATAATTAATTGGAATATTTGATTGGTTAATTAATTAAAGTGTGACTTAAAATTCTTATTGAGTGACGTATATGAATTTTCTCTAATTTTCATTTAGTGTCTCCTTAATTAATATATAGAGGATTACTAAACTTGTTTGGCAACATGCCAAAGTGTTATTGTATTTTTAAAAAATATTTGCTTTTAATATGTGTGTACATGCTGAATAGTACTAAATACTGACCCAAACCTAAAATAGAAAAAAAATTTAAAAAAAATTATAAAAAGCGCCAACTCTACACTAATTTGAAAATAGAACAAATTATTCTCAAATCTTATTATAAAACAAAATAAATAAAACACATTTCATTAGCATTGGACAATAAAAAAAATTATAATCGTATATAATATTTTAAGGTTCTTCAAAACCAAATCTATGAGAGGTTGCCATGTGGCACTCATTCTTTTAGCATTTGGCATTTGAATTTGAATTATTTAGTGAAAAGAAAAATGAAAAACTTGTGTTAATAACTTGACAATTATTTCCAACAATTTAATGGCTAATTTCAATATTAAATGTGTTATTGTGAATTTTTAATGGTTTGAAAAATAGTTATTTTATTTGTTAAATCCAACAATATAATATACAAAAAAATGTTTAAGACTTTTATTTTTACATAGGTAATTGTGATTTTGTTTTTTTTAAAAGTCACAAAAGAGAAATTTCGGTAAAAAGATGTCTAACATGAACAAAAACAAAAAAAAAAATACTCTAAAAAAATTAATATGATTTTAAGATTGTTAAAGTCTGGACATATTCATAATTAATTTCTTTTAGTCTTCACACATTCTAAAGCCAATTTCTTAACTACCTCTTAGAACATCTCTAATGGTTTACACTATTTTTTACACCAAAAATAGTGTAACACCATTAACCATTAACACTCAACCCATTAGGGTTATGGGTTGGGTTGGGTTTGAACATCCATTTTGACACTCATAGTTTTGCTACAATATTTTACACCAATTTTTACACCAAAATAGAATATTCTTAATAGATTCTATTTTTCAATTCTTTAAAATTTACAAATCAACCCTACTTATTTTTTAAAGTTAAAAAAATTATGAAATAATTTAAATATAACATTTATTATATAAAAGAAATATATTGTAACATATAAAATAACAAAATATATTAAGTTTTTGTTTAATTATTATCAAACATATTAGATTTTGGGTTTAACCAACATAATTTGTATATGTTTTTCATTAATTTTAAGTTGATTAAAATTTGAAGGACATTTTTATAAATATGGTGTAAAAAATGGGTTTACACCATTTTGGTGTTGCAAATAGTGTTGGGTTGGAGAAACTTTTACACAAAAGTTAGGTTTGGTGTAGGATTTGGTGTTGAGTTGGAGATGCTCATAATGAAATTAATACAATTTGTAATAGACATAACACTTCTATCCAAGACTCTTGAAAATACTTTAATGCACCACAAATTGTGAATCTAGAAAAACAGAATCACTTCACCAATGAATCGATGTTAAAGATAAAAATTATAGCACAACAATAAAGAGAATAAAACAGAAATACAATAAAACATCAATTATTCTCTCAATACGATTCAAAATTCCATTGAAATAAACACAAAGATACATTCCAACATCTTTGTTGAGATAATGCATATGTCAAGGTAAATCAAAATCATATAACAACTTCTCTAATCAATAAAAAAATTTTTTATAAATGTGTTTGATGTAAGGAAAAAGACAATAAATTATTTTTTATGGAATCGTAGTGAATATTGATGAAGGCATACAAGTTAGAGACTTGTACCAAAGAAGATGTCTTCTATATGTTGTAGTTTTATGAAAGATATATTTCTTTTTTTTCATATGACATTGTATATGTCCAATAATTTGCTATAAATGTTTAATCTTCTAATCTAGATAATTAATTACTATAAACATCAAATTTTTGTAATTTTAAATACACAATTTGTCAATAAACTAGAAATTATTGCATATTATACACTATTTATTTTTAAATCCACGCAATACGTGGACAATCTCTAGTTAAAAATATTATAGCATGTTAGCTTTTTTGTTAAAAGAAGTATTGTCGAATATGTCAATTAATTTATTATATTTTGACCTATGTCAATCATATCATTTCTACGATTTTTTGTTATATCTAAATAAATTGAAGGGTAATTGTAAAAATATCAGTTTTGGTTTACCCATTTTTAAAAATGTTATTATAGATTACTCATTTGCAAAAAAAAAAAATGAATTAAAGATTTTAAAATTTTAAATTCTAAACTCTAAAATAAGTTTTAACCCCGAACAAGCTCTAAATCCTAATACAACATAGTTAACTCAAACATAAATTATATATTGAATAAATGATTTTGAAAAAAAAAAATTTCAAAAAATGCTATTTTTCAAGTGCCACTTTACAAAAATGCCACAGTTTTGAAATCTTGACAAAAATGCCACTTTTTCAAAATTATTTTTTCTTTATATTATTTATGTTTGAGTTAATTATGTTTTATTATGGTTTAGTTATGAGGGTTTAGGGGGTTTAGGGGTCAAAATATTTTTTAGTATTTAGAATTTTAAAATATAGGGTTTAAAAATCTATAATTAGTGGAATTTTTGCAAATGAAGTGGCATTTTTGTAAATGTGCACATAAAAAGTGATATTTTTGCAATTTTCCCAAGAGAAAATGGTATTTTTAAAAAGATTTTGAAAAAATGACATTTTTGAAAAATGGCATTTATAAAAAATTATCAAATTTATTTTCCAGATTCTAAGATAAATTATGTTTCATAAAACTGACAACATCTATTAAATAGTTTGTAATCGAATTTCGAAAATAAATTGTTCACTTTTCTTGTTTTTCATTCTTTTTGGTGTGTAAAAATATCAGTTTTGGTTTATCCATTTTTTAAAATGTTATTATAGGTTATTCATTTACAAAAAAAAATTACTAATTAAAGATTTTTAAATTCTAAATTTTTAAATTCTAAACTCTAAAATAGGTTTTAATCCCGGCAAGTCCTAAACCATAATACAACATAGTTAACCCAAACATAAATAATATATTGAGTAAATGATTTTGGAAAAATGGTATTTTCAAAAAGTGGCATTTCTAAAAATTATCAAATTTTTATTAATTGAAAATTTGTTTTGAAAAATGCCACTTTTTTTTTTGCTATAGCCGATTAATTCTACATTAATACAATAAAAATCAAAGATTAAATTGCCACTTTCAAAAATGTTACTTTTTCAAAAAAAATTAAAAATGCCACTTAGTTAAAATTATTTATTCAATATATCATTTATTTTGGTTAATTGTGTTATATTTGAGTTTAGTTTTGAAGGTTTAGGGTTTTTTTGGGGTCAAAAAAAATTGTAGGATTTATAATTTTAAGATTTAGGGTTTAAAAATTATCTAATTAGTGGCATTTTTGAAAATTGACAACCTATAGTGGTAGATTTGAAAATAAACACATCAAAATTAGCATTTTTTAATTTTTTTTTAAATTTTGAATTTTTTTGAAGCTTTAAATTTTTAAAAAATGACATTTTTTCTATCTCCACCAACTTTGTTGTTCATCCAATATTTTGGGCATGTTCGTTTGTCCATTCATATGGACTATTTGAATGGAGATGAGAATTGATATTCGTTTAATGTAAAACAAATTCAAAACCATTTGAATGGATCAAATTAGAGTCATTTGAATGGATATGGTCCAGCTGAAAAAACAAATGACAAACATAACCCTAGCTTAACTATGAAAATGTCAGATGAGTAAATGAACATGCTTTTTAAAAGAAAAAATTCAGAAAGAAAACAAAAAATCTATCTATCTTAAACTTTTTACGTTCTTCGAAACGAATGTCTAGGCCATCCACATTGGAGACATTTTACCAATGTCTCACAATATAAAAATATTAAAAACACACTCTCTCATCCTTTTACTCAACTTTATACCTTCTCTTTCATCTTTTTACTCAATTTTTATTAATTTTATATTTAAACACACTCACATTCTCTTTCCAAATGTCACTATTTATGTCTTCCTAAATACACAATCTCTCCAACAATATCCACTATCTCCTCTCTTTACTCAAATTTTATTAATTTTATATTTCAATACACCCCATTATTTCAACCAAAAACACTCTCTTTCTTCCTTTTACTCAACTTTTAATAATTTTATATTTAAAGACATCCACATTTTATTACCAATGTGTTATGGGGGTATTGTTTTTTCTGTTATGTCACCATTCCACATTACCAATCAAAATATCTCATGAAGAAAGATTGAACGGTTAGTCAAATCCGAGAAGACACTAAAAAAAATATCATGTTTCACTCAATGAAAATTTTAAAAAACACATCAATTAAACTAATCAATCTAAATATTTCATATTTACATTAATTTTTTGGGGCAATTATAAAAATACCACTTTTTGTGTGCACATTTGCAAGAATGCCACTCAGGGATGTCTATTTACAAAAATGCCACTAATTATAGATTTTTAAAGCCTATATCTTAAAATTCTAAACCCTAAAAAATGTTTTAACACTTAAAATCCCTTAAACACTCAAAACTAAACCCTAATAGAACATAATTAACTCAAACATAAATAATATAAAGAAAAAATAATTTTTAAAAAGTGGTATTTTTGTAAAGATTTAAAAGTGTGATATTTTTATAAATTGGCACTTGAAAAATGGCATTTTTTGAAATTTTTCTAATTTTTAATGCCTTGTTGGAACTCTTTTCATATTTACATTAATTTTTAACATAAACTAACAAATACATATGTTACTAATTTAAATCCAACCAAAATATAACATTTTAATATTTTAAATGTTATATCGATGAGTCATTTACCGAGGTCAATTACTTTATAAAAATTGTATTTATGTTCATTTTGATACCATATATGATTGATCATACAATTATCCATATTACTCTTATTAAAATTATGTTTTCGTTATAAACATAAAACTTTACAAATCAAGATTAATGCTTGAATATTGAAATTCGTCATTTTCATTATAAATGGTTGAATCTGGAAAATAAATTATGTTTCATAATTCATAGCAATAATTTGCATTACTGTTTCTTATTTGGACAGTTTTTGGTGTATCTCCACCAATTTGTCCATCCAGTATAGCAGTAAAATGATCCTAAACGTTTTTAGATTCATTTCAGAAACATACACCAAAAAGAATCAGTCACACGCTAAGACAAAAGACGCCACAATCCTTTTCACAAAGGCTAATTAAACCATTCAAAAGATGGCATTAACACAACAAAATCATTAGTAGCAAGAACCTAAAGGATTTATTTTTGTCGTTTATCTCGAGTTAATCAGAACCTCCTACATCTGCAAGCTTTGCGGAGAAATTCATTTTCTTGATATTCAATTTCATCTCCTCACCAAGCAATGCTTTCCATTCATCACTTAGCTCTTTTCCTTTCCCAGCTTCAAGGTCCCTTAGACTCTGAAGCAAGAACTTCTGGTGATTTCTACCTGTACTCGGAAATAATAACAATGTCGCCTCGAGTGCGTCCTGCAGAACACAAAACTCATCCACACCAGCTGTCTCACTCTTCTCTTTCTCACCATTATCAATGGTCTTCTTCTCTTTCTCCCCATTATCAATCTTTGTAATTATGTTACTCGCTCGCTCATGCTCCACATAAGGCACATCCTTATTCAAAACAAGAACAAACTTAAGATCATCACGCACTAGTAATATCAAAAACTTTACATAATGTTCTCAGATGGTACAACACAGGGAACTCTCACTCACCTCTGGTTTCTCCACATTCTCATTAATCTGCTCATGCTCCACATGAGTCAAATCCTTATTCAAAACAAAACATCGACGACTCATTAGTAAAATCAAGTTTTACATAATGTTTTGGTGAACACAAGGAACACTCCCTCACCTTTGCTTGCTCCACATTCTCATTAATCTGCTCATCTTGCCCCACAGGAGTCACATTTTTATTTCAAAACAAGAACATAATATCATTAACGCATTAGTAACATCAATGTTCAGAGATAGTAGAGTACTAAAGCAGATTGGTAGATCAAAAGCAAACACTGACTCACCTTTGCTTGGTCCATATTCACATTAGGATCACATTATGTTTCATTATTCTTTCCCCATATGATCATTGACAGTTTGAAGATTTCATCGTCATCAATACTAGTAAAGGTCGGTCCTTTCCCATCGTCGGATTTAGCAAGGTTATCTGTAAATCTCTTCTTCAACTTCCTGGTCTTGCTCCTTAGATGCACCTTTGAGAAGTCTGATACAATAGAACCTTTGATATAGCTGTAAAACCCATCCCAATCAGATCTGTAGCTCAATTTCGTTACATCTTCATAGTCCACAATACCCTTTTTCCACAATAAACAAAACCACAAAAAAAAAAAAAGCGAAAAGTAAGAAACAGAGTAACGAAGAATATAAAAATAGACAAAAAGGTAGAGACTTTTTTAACAAACCCTGAGAATGAGGAGCTCGTCGTTTTTAGTTCAAGTAATCTTCGAACCAGCGGAAGAAGATACCAATTTCGGTGTCGGTGTCGTTGTCGTCGAACTCCTCGTTCTATTTCTTCTTATGAGCCTCGCCTCCTTGTCACGCTTCCTCGTGAGTGGAGAAGACGAAGCCTTAGCTAGGTCATTGACTCAGATTTCGAAGCGATTGGGGTTGGAGTCGTCAGAATCAATGGAATCCATGGAAACAGTGATCAAAGATTAAAACTTTGCAAGGTTTAAGAGATTTTGAGAGGATTAAAAACCCTAGCTTTAACCCCAAATTACCCTTTCTCACATTCAGGAAAAAACCACCGGACGCATCAGAAATGGATAGTTGGATAGTTGGGATGCATGTGGGCTCGGTTGGTTCAAGTTTCTCGGTTATCCGGTTTAGTTCGATTGTGATAATTATGCCGAATTGATCTGAACTAAATAACGGTTTGGTTCGGTTACTTTGGGTATTAATTTTTGTTTTTTTTGTCGAATTGAACCGAGTTTTCCGAGTTTGTAATTCAAATTCGGGCTAACTCATATAATATCGTTATACACTAGTTCGTTCGGTTTCTCATTTTTATTTTTCTATATTATAATCGGACCAATTTGATTAAATGGGTCAACTCAAAGAAAAACAAAAACGAACTATTGGACCTCGGTTAAGTTGATCATGCCCAATAAAACAAAAACGATTCAGTTTCTTTTTTCGGTTAACCGTTCAACTTTATTGAACCCAACTGAAATAATCAAGAACCGAACAAATTTTTACTTTTGCCGATTGGTTTAACGTCCATAACCGAACCCAAACCAAATTTTCTAAACATCGGTTCAGTTTGGAAAGTTCGATTGGATTGATTTATAATCGCAGGCCTAGTTGGGATAGTGAAAACTACTTCCTCAACTATTCCCAATAAAAAACGAGACGAAAAATTTGGGTAAAAAGACACGCTTGAGAAATTTGAAAAATGGACTCCAAGTCAAAGTTTTTCCAACTCGAGGGGTTGAGATAAAGCGATCCACTTTCGCCATACATTTTCGTACTTTGTTCGGAAGTGTTATCGGTCTCTGTTGGAAAGCTCAAGGAGATGCCTCCTTAACAGGGATTAGAGTTTTTCGGAACAACCTTCAAGTGAATCATCTCCTCTTCGCAGATGACACAATGTTCTTATGCAAATTCGATTCTTAGAACTGTCATGCTCTCGCCTCAATTCTCCAAAAATATAAGCTTGCTTCGGGATGATGTATTAACCTTCAAAAGTCAACGATCACCTTGTCAGCCAAAACACTTGTTTCGAAGTCTATCGAGAAAAATCACATCTGTAAAGGACATTTTCAAAATTTTGGTCGAGACTTACGTTTTTTATCGCCAGATTGTTATCCGCGACACGAGAGATTATAGAGACATCGTGCAACGGCACGAGAGATTTTCTTCCCACAGCACGATGCATCGAGGCGCGGTACGAGAGATTTTCTCCTGCGGCACGAAAGCCCATGTGAACAGTAACTCTGCATATTTTTAAAATTGAAAACCCTAAACATTTAAAATTTATTTTTGGTTCCCTAAACATTTCGTAAGTTAATTTTAATGTCCTAAATATTTTGAAAAACGAAATTAAATCCAAAAAATTATGAAAATTATGAAATCCAATATCTTATATGGTACTTCCACAATTTGTAAGCAAACAGTTTTTCCCTTTCTTCCTAATTTACCAATGTGAGAAAATCCCTTTTAAAAAAGTGTTATTCAGTTTTACAGTCATTTTATAAAATCCAAATTTTTTTTGTTATAGATGCCTTTTCAATAAATAATTAGCGGGTTACGAATTTCTAAAAGTTTTTGAAGAAAATGAACATACATGTTTGTAGATTGTTAGATTTGGAATCATTTTCTTCATTGTATATTGTATTTTAGTAAACTTCTTTAAAGTCTTATTTACGATGGAATATGATAAAACTAGATTAATGTCCAATTTAGACATACTTTATTCATTTTTTTACAATAACGTCAAAACACATTAATTTTTTTAATAATTTGTAGGCTAACACCTTTGATAAAAAAAAAGTTTTTAATAAAAAAATTCTCTCAACTACGCTGAATCTTGAAAAATCCCCTCAACTATTTTTTAGTAAAAAAACCACTCAACTATACTTCGTTAGTGTAATCAACCCTCCGTCTACAATAACGTTTAATCCTAATAAAAATTATTGTCTTTTGTTACAAAAACGACAAAATATCTTAAATATTGACCAAAACATCAAGTTGTTTACAAGAAAACAACAGAAATGCGCAAAGAAGAAATTAGCTGCAACTTGTGTTCAAGATCGCTTTGATTGGAGATTATATGCTTCAATAAACAGTCGGTTTATGGTTGTGATATCCTACAACGAAACTCATATATGTTATTCAATAGGTGTGGTGAATCTCTACAGTGTACCTAAGATTGCCGCTGATTTTCTGAATGAGTTTAGCATTAATTACGATTTACAGTACACTTACAATCACATTTTTTGTCATAAGATTCACTTTGTGTTGTTTTCGTGTAAACAATTTGATGTTTTGGTCAATATTTGAGACGCTTTATCGTTTTTGTAACAAAAACAACAATTTTATTAGGATTAATCGTTATTATAGACTGAGAGTTTATTTCATTAACGAAGTATAGTTGAGGGTTTTTTTACTAAAAAAATAGTTAAGGGGATTTTTCATGATCCGAGGATAGTTGAGGGGATTTTTTATTTAAAACCCTAAAAAAAATTAGTAAAGTGTAGACGTACATAGAATCTTCTTAACGATAGAGTATGATCAAAATAGATTAATGCTCAATGTAAATATACTTTATCTCTAACATAATTACAGTCAACGAGAAGTTTGAGATTCATGATCGGGTAAAAAATACAGAGACATTCTCGGATAACACACGTGGTTATAAAGTGATACATGACTTACATTCACAATTTAGGGTCAAACATATGATACATTTTGGGGGTCCTAGAAATATTTAAAAGACAATAGATACTTTATGTAAAATTTGGAGACAACATCTATTAAATAGTTTGTAATCGAATTTTTAAAATAAATTGTTCACCTTTCTTGTTTTTCATTCGTTTTGGTGTGTATATGTATACAAAAAATTATTTCCACAATCTGCTACCTCGTCGACGATTGAACCGAGATCCTTGTGACCGTATGGATACATTCTTTGATTCCAATTAGCGAACTAGAAATTATGGTTGGGGTTATAGAGAATGGTGAAGCAGAGATGAAGACTTGATCGAAGTTATAAGAAGGGTACCTTGTACTTTTTACCTTTGCTTTTGACTCATATTTCAACCAAATGACTCGTATTTACATTTGAATCCTTGGTTACTTCTAGGTTCTAATTGGATTTCAACCAAATGACTCATATTTGCATTAGTGGTTACGTAATGGCAATTGGTTTTATATATTTAGACATTGTTTTCAAGAATAATATAAGTAAAATATAAGCAAAACAAAATAAGTTGGTTAATCAAAGTTATGATACATTCTTTGATTCCGATTAGCGAACTAGAAATTAGGGTTAAGATTTTAGAGAATGGTAAAGCAGAGATGAAGACTCGATCAAAGTTATAAAAAGGGTACGTTGTGCTTTTTACCTTTGCTTGTGACTCATATTTCAAACAACGGACTCGTATTTGCATTTGAATTCTTGGTTACTTCCAGCTTCTAACTCATATTTCAACCAAATGACTCGTATTTGCATTAATGGTTACGTTGATAATTGGTTTTTATATATTTCGACATTGTTTTTGAGCAAAATATAAGTAAAATTTATCGTCCTGAATGACATTTTAACCAGATCCACTTCCGAAGTTCACGCATAAGCGCTATCAAATGGGTTTCCCCCGACTCTTAGGATCAGAAAAGAAGGCGGTGCAAGTAAGTACTTGGGTTTGTCCAAAAACTGGCCGACGAAAAAGAAATATTTTGTAACTTTAGTGGACAGATTCGGCAACGCACACAAAGGTGGTCATCAAGGTTTCTCATCAACTTGTAAATTATTTTTACTCAAATAAGACTTATCCTCCATGTCGTGTTTCAAATTACCAAAATCCCTCTGTAAGCAAATGCAATCCGTTCTTACACGTTTTTGTTGGGTTAAAAAGCATGATAAGAGGAAAATGAGTAAGGTTTCTTGGGACAAACTCACATCACCAAAAAACGTGGGTGGTTTAGGCTTTCGGGACACTGGAACTTTTAATAACGTCATGCTTGCAAAATTAAGGGTCCGACTAATCTCCCACCCGGATGCACTAGTGTCTCGTGTTCTATTGGGCAAATATTTTCATTCATACTCTTTTATGGAGTGGAAAGTCCCTTCGAATCCATCTCATGGTTGGTGTAGCGTTATTGTAAAAAGAGAGGTTCTCAAGAAGGGATTATTAAATTGGGTAGTTCGCAATGGGGATAATATGATGACCTTTGGCTGAATCATGTATCTCCATCCAGTTGTCAGATGCTCCTCTACAACCTTTGCAACCAATACAAGCGCCTTCCTCGAGGGTTTCTTGCTATGTCAATGCAGACTGGCAGGCTACTTCTCGATGTTCGGGCTTGGAATACTATTTCACAATCCCTCTAATGGAAGAGAAACATAGTGCTCTGCTCGTCGGCATCATGTCTCTCTGCCTTGGCCGGAGAAGCGTAGGCTACTCGTAAAACCATACTACGAGCTTTGGATCATATGTTTGAGGATTTGCAGGTGCTATCGGATTCGCTATTACTTCTCAACCTCCTCAACTCTCAAGATACTCACACAAAGATTCATACTATTGTTAACGATATACGCCTTTTGGCGTTATTTTTCTCTTTGATTTTTTGTTTTGATTTATCCTTCGAGCTGCTAATGTGTTAGCTGATTTGATAGCGAAATAAGGTCTCAGAATTTTGTTAAACTCTTTAAGTTAATTTTCAATAAACAGTTTCGACCCAAAAAAAAAAAAGTATGCGAAAGAAAATCTGCAACAATGCCAAATATTGCAAAATCTAAGGCAACAAATCATTAAACTTTAGCAAATTTTGCGGGAAAACGTACTAATTCCCCTCTCCCCCCCCCCCCCCAAAATTGCCATATCTCTTTAGATAGACCCGGAAAACTAATCTCGTACTACTTCCCCCCCCCATAACTAACATTACACTCTTATTTCCCCCTAATTATGGGTTTGGTCGGTTAATAACAAAATCCGATCGTAAACCAAGTACACCGGCTATTATACCAAAATCGAAATCCGAGTAAACCGAATTCTAGGGAAAATAGTATGACATTAGTTTTCTGGATCTATCTAAAAGTATATGGAAGTTGGGGGGGGGGGGAATTAGTACGTTTTCCCGCGAATCTATCAATAAATTATGATTCACATGGTCAGATTATTAAAATATTAACACATTATGTAACTCATTTTATTTTGGTATACGAATATATTACTAAATTACCATTCATATGGTCAACGAGTTGCAGTGACATGTTAAATTACTTCTGCCAAAAACTATTCAAATCAAATGTATTTAATTTTATGGAAAATAAATAATTTATGTAGGTACACCTAATACATTTTTTCCTACTATTAACGCCATTGATAAGTCCAAAATTCCACACATTTATACCCCCGAAAAAAACTTTGGCATTACAAAATAGAATCCTTTACTGTTTTACCAAAATAAACCATACAAATCTCTAATAATATTTTATTCGAGAACCAAAACCGAATTCCACTTGTATAATATACTTGAAAACAAAAATTGAAAATTAGAATGGAACATAAGTGAATAAGAATCAGAAGAAACAGCCTACCTAAATACTAAGGAATTTACATTATTAAGATAATATATTCGAAGATTCTTTACAAATAAAAAATAAAAAAAATTATGGTAAGGATATCAACTAAACCCACCAATGATCTTTAATCCCACTTTCTAACACATTTGCCTATAAAAGCCAACATTCCTCTCTTTCAACCTCAAACTCAAATCATCATCTCTACATCAAAAACCAATATTAAGAAAGTATCTTAACCGAATTAAACCGACCCGGTCATTGTTCTCAGTCTCTATCTCTGGTATTCTTCTTCTTCACATGGATTTCCGACTCAAACGTTTCTTCACAGTCAAACATATTTTTTTTTTGTCAAACATGGAAAACTAATTTCGTACTACTTTCCCTCAGAACTAACATTACACTCTTATTTCTCCCTAATTCTGGGTTTGATCAGTCAATAACAAAATCCGATCGTAAACCAAGTACACCGGCTATTATACCGAAATCGAAACCCGAGTAAACCGAATTTAAACCGATTTGGGGTGAAATAAATCATTCTGTGAGGAAATAAACGTTTAATGTGTATTGTGTGGGGAAATAAAAGTGTAATGTTAGATTTGGGAGAAGTAGTACGAGATTATTTTTCTGGATCCATCTAAAAAGATATGGCAATTTTGGAGGGGAGGGAGAATTAGGATGTTTTCCCCAAATTTTGCCAGTAAAAAAAAAAGAGAATAGCAAATTTCTTTCAAACAAGATACGAAGAAAAAATATTTATTATATTTTTCTATAGGGTTTGAAAATTGACTAAAGAAATCATATGAAATAGCTGTGGCATAAATTTTCAATCGAATTAGCAATACCAAATTAGATTTAACCAATTTATATTTCTCTATGAAAACCGAATAACCAAAATTCTGAAATTTTTGGTTTCAAATTCAGAATTGATTTTCAAATACAAACTAAACCAAATTTAGCAATACAAAAAACCAAATCTAACCATTCTTAAATTTTGGTCCAACTCAGTGAAGCCGAATACAAAGAGTTGTGATCGTTGACAAGACTTACTAAACTGCTACGTGACATTACATGATTCGTTGTTAGAAGAGGAGAAGCACCAAAAATTAAAAAAAAAAAAAAAATTATTAGTGAAAATCATGAAACCACCACCACCGACCGTTTCATTCGCTCTTCTCTCTTCTCTCTCTTTTTTTTCTTTTCGCTTGTTCCTTCGACGACGACGGAGCCACGGTGGAGTTTTCTCCCCCTCCGTCGCCACCGGCGTTTCTTGAACCAAATCCACTGATCTCCTCAATCCCCCACCCATGGATCGAGCTTCGCTCCTCCTCATCCTCATCCTCTTCACCATCTGTATATTCTTCGATCTGAGCGCCGCTAAAACTCCCGATGAGCTCGATTTAGCAGCCGAATCGCGGATGATTTTCCCGCTCAGCTACTCTTCACTTCCGCCGCGAGTCGAGGATTCTCGCCGCCGTCGTCTACATCAATCTCAGCTCCCTAATGCTCACATGAAGCTCTACGATGACCTCCTCGCCAACGGGTTGACTTTTCTTCTTCCTTTATCCTCTAATCCAATCATTAGGGATTAGTTTTTATGATCTACACGACGCTGATTTTACAGGAATTCGTGAAACCAATATTCTGGGTTTTTTGCTCATATCTTATTCAGCTACTACACTACACGGTTATGGATTGGGACACCACCACAAGAATTCGCTTTGATTGTAGATACTGGAAGTACTGTCACTTACGTACCCTGCTCCACCTGTAAGCACTGTGGGAAGCATCAGGTAGTTCACCTCTACTAAGTTAGCTGGGATGATTCTGTTTAGCTTGTCAGATGTTAACTTGAATTCGTAGAATTTGATCTAAGAAGAATATGGTAGATTCAGTCTCTTAGGATATGGATGATCATCAGGAAGTAACTAAGGATATGGTAATTTAGTTTTTGTGATTAGGATTGGAAGTGGTTTTTTGGTTTGTTGCATCATTTTCTGAGGGATTTTTCATTACTGTTTCAGGATCCAAAGTTCCAACCTCAATTATCTAGTAGCTACGAGGCGTTGAAATGCAATCCTGACTGTAATTGTGATGACGACGGAAAATTATGTGTTTATGAAAGACGATATGCTGAGATGAGCTCCAGTAGTGGGATTCTAAGTGAGGATTTGATATCTTTTGGCAATGAGAGCCAACTTGCTCCACAACGTGCTGTTTTTGGATGTGAGAACGCAGAAACAGGGGATCTTTTCAGCCAACGTGCTGATGGTATTATGGGCTTGGGTCGGGGTAAGCTCAGTATTGTTGATCAACTTGTTGACAAGGGTGTCATCGAGGACTCTTTTTCGTTGTGTTATGGTGGAATGGAAGTTGGGGGTGGTGCTATGGTACTTGGTAAAATATCTCCTCCACCTGGAATGGTGTTTTCTCATTCAGATCCTTTCCGCAGGTAGAGTAACTTCATAAATTTGCAGTTTGTTGGTATTTTACAAACTGAGAATAGATTTCGAGCTTCTCACACATCGATGTAGTTTCGGGTGTTTGCAGTCCGTATTATAATATTGACCTGAAACAAATGCATGTTGCTGGCAAGTCTCTGAAGCTAAACCCAAAGGTCTTTAACGGAAAGCATGGGACCGTCTTGGATAGTGGAACAACATATGCTTATTTTCCGAAGGAAGCGTTTAATGCCATAAAGGATGCTGTAAGATATCTCTCTTAGCTCTTTTCTCTTCACAAGTCTCCACATGGTCTTTTTCTCCCTCTCCAAGCATTGGTTTTGACAGCTTCCTGTTTATGTCATTCTGTATCTCAGTGTACAAGCACATCGGATATTTAGAACTCATATTCTCTTAGTAAGTTGGTAGAGTTATGTAAATATTGCTATCATGCCCATAAATGGATTGCAATTAGCAAAAAATGTACTTTTATTAGCTTAGAATATGAACTGTCAGAGAGAAATGTTGATGTTACTTCCTTGTAAATCTCATGTGATGTCATTTTGCAGGTCATTAGGGAAATTCCATCTCTCAAACGGATCCATGGTCCAGACGCAAATTTTGATGATATTTGTTTCTCCGGTGCTGGAAGGTTTGTTTAAACCACAGTATTGCGGGACTTGGAATTTATGTGTTGTCTAAGGATAGTACTTTTGGATGCCGTTCAGGGATGTGGCTGATATACACAACTTTTTTCCCGAGATCGCTATGGAATTCGGCAATGGTCAGAAACTGATTCTTTCTCCCGAGAACTACTTATTCAGGGTAATAACTTGGTAAAGTAAAATGGCTTCATCCTTTTTCTTTTAAGTTGCTTGTTTGATCCTTTGAGCAAGTATTAACAGTTTCTTATTGAAACGAAAGTTTTATAACAGCTTCCATTTTTTCTTCGTGACATGCTTTATATAGCACACTAAAGTTAAAGGCGCATACTGCCTTGGAATATTTCCTGATAGAGACTCAACAACGCTCCTAGGAGGTAGTCTAACTTTACATATCTTGATGTAACATATATGATGTATTGAAGTTTCAAAGCAGAGTATAAGTTTTTCACTCTTTGTTCAATTTTTATGTTGGATTTTGCTTCCATGTGACAAGTATAAACTTGGTATTTTTTTAACATTTGGATTAGGAATTGTTGTCCGCAATACTCTTGTCACTTATGATCGTGAAAACGACAAGCTCGGGTTTCTGAAGACCAACTGTTCAGATCTATGGAGGAGGCTAGCGGCACCAGATTCTCCGGCACCTACTTCATCAGTTTCTCCAAATAAAAGTTCTCATATTTCTCCAAGCCCCGCTTTGAGCGAGTCTCCTCTGGCTGATCTTCCAGGTAGTTTAACGTTTTATGTTTCTATTTATATCAGACAGTACGTTCTGAATAAATAATCCAAATGTCTGGTGAATCGAAACACTTCTTGGGCATGCTTTTTTGTTAATGTATTTTGTAAGACTCTTTACTGGCCTTGAAAGCCTGGTTTTATGCCAATGAAAAATTGAAATTACTCCTAGTATCAGCTATTCATTTGAAAGAAATTGGTTGGTATTACTCGGAGCACTGTCATTGGCTACATCAGATTATATTTTTCTTTTCTATGTTGGTGTTAACCTCTTATTGGCTAATATCTTACAAACATGAAGGTGTTTTCCGCATTGGGGTTATCACCTTCGAAGTGTCAATTATTGTGAACAATTCTTCAATGAAGCCGAAGTTCTCAGAGATCGCTGATTTCATTGCCCATGAGCTAGAAATTAAAACTTCACAGGCAAGCATACACATTCATTTGCTATTAGTTTTGTTAACCAAGGTGCATTTTGTTGTGATTAAATCATCTCAGTGGCTCTCCTTGTTATTAGGTTCGCTTGCTGAATTTCTCGTCCAGTGGAAATGAGTATCGCCTGAAATGGGGAATCTTTCCCCCACAATCCTCCGAGTACATTTCCAATAATACGGCATCGGTAGTGATCCTTTTCCTTAGAAATGATGGTTTATGATAATACTTTGTTGCGGTGATAAAAAGAAGTGAGAGTTCTGTTTTTTACGTGATTGCAGAACATAATGTTGCTTCTGAAGGAAAACAGATTGCGCCTACCTGGGCAATTTGGAAGCTACAAGCTGCTAGAATGGAAGGCTGAACAAAAGAAGAAACGGTATGTTTCCTTGCCCTTTATATACATTAGTAGATTTGATCGATCTATTACGGGTCTGATGTGGCTGTGTTGGTGCAGGAGCTGGTGGAAGAAGCACTTAGTTGGGGTGGTGGCCGGAGGAATGATCTCGTTGCTGGTTACTTCAGTGATGATAAAACTTGCATTGGTGTGGAGACGGAGACAGCAAGAAGAAGCTACTTATGAGCCTGTAAGTGCTGCTGTTAAAGAACAAGAACTTCAGCCTCTCTCGTCTGAAACATCTAATGCTTGACTTGACTTGACTTGACTTGAGTTGAGCCTCCCCATCACTCATAGAGTCTCTCTCTATATATATTATATATATGATTCGATAGAAAGAAATTAAATCCCAGAATTTCAGGAAACAAGATTCATACAACTAAAGAGACTTTGATTTCAAGTAAATCCTTGTACTTACTTTGATGTAATAGGAAGAAAGAAATGAGAAAAAAATGGTTGGAATTATCTCTCTTGCTAAAGATTTTTGTGAGAATAAAGTTACTCATACTCGCTTCTAAAGTTGGATGAATTAAAACTTAGATGTTAAACAGGTTGAATATTCGAAATTGGCATCTTAATTGACAGATTATCATATACAAATATAAAATTTAAAAAGCGTAGATGAGGCATTGATTGGCAAACCATTTAAATGAGCATCATGCTCTTTATCAGTCCAAATGCTTTTACTCTCAAATCTCAATGTTCCTATATAGAGATTTTCCAGAGTGTTGACATAAGATATTATTAAAAAATATTTAAAAAAATATTAAATAACTAATTTTTTTATATACAAGATCAAAAATAAATTATATTAACTTTTTTTTAAGTGTATATTTATTTTTATTCTATTACAAACTATGAGAACTATTACATCAACGATTCCACAATGGACAATTCTACCGTTTTATCCACGCCAGACGAGTCTACCTTGCCCCACGTTGAAGATCTTCCGCAAGTTATTCGCCAATCTGCATATATAATAATAAATCGCATTTTCTAGGATTCGAACCCCAGATCTCCGAGTGTAAAAGCATTAATGAACCCTTAATCAACCACTGGACTAAGAGGGCTTCCACACTTTTATTTATTTTAGTTAATATTTATTATTATTTTATTGGTTTTATAATTATAAAATAATATTGAAATAAAACAATAAAATTTAGTTAAATATAATTTAAATTTGAAAATATTATGTTAAAATATATTAAAACTAAAACCTAATATTTAACCTTAGTTTATTTTTCTATTTGTTAAATAGAATTATAATAATAATTTAATTAAAAAATAATTGAATAAAAAAAGTTGTTATAACTTATGACTAGTATATATATAATGTATTAGAATACATATAAATAAATATAATGAAATAAGTTATTTAATTTTATATCTAGTTATTCACAATTCTGCCAATCACTTATGCATATTAATCAGAGTATACTATTAATGCTAATGCTGCTTCATGCTACTGCTCTGTTATAAGAGCTTGATTGGCAGAGCATTTAAAAAAGCATTATGCCTTTTTATCATTAAAACTTGATTAGTTGACAGAGCATTAAGTAGAACATTTACTAAATGTCAATGCTCTCAGAAAGCTCCACCTTCAATGCTCTCAAATGAAGTTTTTCCAGAGCATTGATCTCTAAATATTTTTACAAAAATTAATATTATATAACTAGTTTATTTTAAATTACATCAAAAATAGATTATATTAAATTTTAATTATTTAAATTCATATTTATCATTATTTTATTTATTCTGTTATTTAAGATAATTTTATGATATAATATTAATTCAATTAAATATAATTTAAATTTGAACAAATTATAAAAGAAATTTATGATATAATTTATAAATATAATATATACAATCATTTCAATAAAAATAAATATACATAATTTCTGTAATTATAAAACATATATATACTGTATATATTAATATTTATCAATTTTTATATGTTCTATCATTTTTTAAAATAAATTTTAATAAAAATAGAACTTAAATATTAAAATTTATATTTTATAAATATATTTATATTTGTATTAAAATGAAAAGTTAATATATACCATTAATTAATTTGTCATATTATTTATTAACTACTATTATAATAAAATAATAATTTAATAAAAAAATCTAAAAATTGATGTTATAACTTATTACTAATATATATATATATATATATATATTGTATTAGAATCATATAAATAAGTAAAATAAAAAAAAAATATTTTAATTTTATATCTAATTATTCACAGCTTTGCCAATCATTTTAAATGTTCATATTAATCATAGCATAATGCTCCAGCTGCTTACTGCTAATGCTGTTTTATGCTACCGTTCATCAAAAAGTTATACCAATCAAGACCTAATGCTGCATTATGCTAATGTTCATCAAAAACCTATATCAATCAAGGTGTAAGCCATCGATTAACGTTTTTCAACTTATGCATAGTAAGAGCCGTTATGGATTAACGTTTTTCAACTTCTACAAGTAGTAGTTGAGAAAAGGGAAACTAATTGAGAAAACAAAAATAAGGGATTACATATAAATTATGTTCATCGTTGTCCTTGATTCGTCCCCCGTAATCTCATATAAGCTAGATCCATGGGATGTTCTTTATTACCAATTCCAATGCATAGAAAGGGTACACATTTGTTGACAAAAATTACATACATAACATTAAAAAAACTCACATTTCACTTCGCCCGATGCATCGACCATATATGATCTTCCACTTTCTACTTGATCTTTATGCGTACGTTAGAATAGTAAATATGTAAAAAACAAATATGTAAAAAACAAAAATGAGAGATTAGTTAGAATAACCTATTTAAAAAAAAAATAGATAGAATAACTTTTTTTTTTTTTTTTGTTAAAATAATTTATTCTAAATTTTTTTTCTTTTATAATATCAAAATTGTCTTTCGCAGATTCTGCCGAGATATTGGCAGACTCTGTCGAAACATTGGCAAACTCTACCGATATATTGGCAGATTCCGCTAATATTTAAAAATACGTAGATTCTGCCAAACATTGGCAGACTCTGCTGAAATATTGGCAGATTCTGCCGAAACATTGACAGATTCTGCCAAAATATTGGTAGATCCTACCGAAACATTGGCAGACTCCGCCGAGGTATTGTCAGATTCTGCCGAATCATTGGCAGACTCTGCGGAAACATTGGTAAACTCTACCGATGTATTGGCAGACTCTGCTAATATCTAAAAATACGCAAATTCTGCCAAAACATTGGCAGACTCTGCCGAACATTGGCAGAGTCTACCAACGTTCGGCAGAGTATGCCAATACCTCGGCAGAGTCTATCAAAGACAATTTTGGTATTATGAAAAAAAAAATCCAGAATATGTTATTTCAGTAATAAAAAAAAATGATAAGGTTATTCTAACTATTTTTTTAAAAAATAAGTTATTCTAGATAAATTTTTCAACAAAAGTTTATCAAATTAGTAATAGAATATCAATTTTTCGGCTTTTTTTTTTTCCAACATGTTGGAACATTAACGAGTGCAGGCTGTCAAATTCAAAAAACTAGGTTGATAAAATTGAACCCTAATATGAGAATTCAAAAAGAATATTTATTCTGAGCTGTGTCGAAAAATAATAGGAGCAATTGCAAAAATGTCATTTTTTGTGTGCAAATTTGCAAAAATGCCACTTAGGGATATCCATTACAAAAATACCACTAATTATAGATTTATAAAACTTATATTTTAAATTTTTAAACCCAAAAAAATGTTTTGACACCTAAAACCCATAAACACTCAAAACTAACCATAATATATAAAACAAAATTTACCAAAAAGTGGCATTTTTATAACTATTTCAAAAATGTGGCATTTTTGTAAAGTGACATTTGGAAAATGGCATTTTTTGAAATTTCTCAAAATAATATGACAGGCTATTTCTTAAAATAAAACATAATCCATGCTGTTAGTTATAATCACCGCAAAAAAAAAAATATATATATATATATATATATATATATACGGTTTTGTTACCCGTTTTTTTGCAGATATTGTCTAGGATTTTGTCATTTCAGCAAAAGTAAATACCCTCAATTTTAATAATGTAAAACAATTTCAAAATTTTGGTAAACAAGTAGCTAAGATTAATGTTGCATTGTAGTTGGTAGGAAGTCGCCTTACAAATGCAAATATGTCGTTATACACATAGATTAGCAATTTACAACATACTGTCGAAACCAATATAATGTACTACAAACCGTTCGAAATTTTTTCTTTCAGTTGTATATATAAAAAAGGACCATTGCATTTCACTTTCTCATGCGGCCGCTAGATGTCATCACATCACTAGGCCACTTTATTTCACTTTTTGAATAAACAAAAAACCCCACTTTGATCATATATATGCATATCCACCTGGATCACATAGAAACCCTATTTCCCCTTTTTGTTTTAAACCTTCTTTTAATCAGCAAGAACAACCAAAAGACCAAAGCAAATCTCAGATCTTCCATGGACCACTTCTCTTGCTGTACTACAAACAAGATGGCAAGGACCCACGTCGTTGTCGGTTTCAGACCATGTTGTTTCTTCTGTGTCATGGAAGAAAAAGACCCTTGTGTTAGAAAAGCATGTCTAGAGTTAGCTCTGAGAGATATGCACATGACAAGAGACGACACAGAGCTCGCTCTCACACTCAGTTTCATATGGAGATTCGCCATGGCCGACCCCGAAAACCCTGAGTTACCCTCTCTGGGGGTCTTTGAGTGTATGACGAGGTTGATCAAGAAAGGTCTTGAGGATGTAGAATGGGTAATGACTGGTCAAAATGTGTATGTTCCTTACTATGCTGTTCATATCATTGGATCTTACACTATGAAGAAACCTGAGTTTGCTGTGAAAGCTGTTGAGTCTGGTGTCATTGCTCCATTGCTTGAGCTTATGAGAGGAAAGATGAGTTGGGTTGAGCAAAGAGTCGTGGTTAGGGCGTTAGGTCACTTGGCGAGCTACGAGAGGACGTTTGAAGCCGTAGCTGCTTACGAGGATGAAGTGGTGAGATTAGCCATGGAGATTGCAACGACGTGTGTTGATGTTGTCTACGAAGAGTTTGTGAGTGTTCAAGAAAGAGAAGGAACAGTGAGGTATCACAGTGAGTTGCTTACTAGAGGACTTGGAGGGTTAGAAATGGAAGACCGAAAAGCCGAGGAATGGGCAAGCCAGCTCCAATGCTGGTCACTCCATTTACTCAATTGCTTTGCTTACAAGGAAAGGTCTATTTCCCTTATATGCAACAAGACCTTTCTCAAAGACCTTAGCCAAATGTGGGGTGGATTGGTTAACCACACGTCTCCCGCAGGCATCGGGCTAATCCGGATTCTTTGTTATAGTAGAAAAGGGAGAGGGCATGTCTCTGGATCTAGAGAAATAATACTGAGTCTATGTAATCTCTCCCGGTCTTCGGATGATTGGCAATACATGGGTATAGATTGTCTTTTGCTGCTTCTCAAAGACCAAGAAACAAGGTACAAAGTCTTAGAGACATCATTGTTTTATCTATTGGACCTAGTTGAGCTTAAAGCCCTTAACGATAGGCAAAACCTAGGTGATAGAATAACTATGGTTCTTCTAATGGATTACAATATAAAGAAAGGTTGTGTATACACTCCCAAGACCCAAAAGGCTTTGAAAGAACTATGGAGGGTTAAAGTAGAGAGGAGAAAGAGGGAGAGAAAGTTGGTGAGTGATAACCAAGAAAATCTAACAGAGACAAGTGTTCTAGTGAGTTTGATTAAACAGCAAGCAAACCAATTGCTATGTGTAGGAGACATAGAGGGAGCTATAAAATGCTACAACGAAGCAATAAGCTTGTGTCCTTTGAAACTTAGGAGAAAGAGAATGATTCTATATAGCGATAGAGGAGAGTGTAACTTACTTCTTGGACTTGTAGATGCGGCCATAAGTGATTGCACAAGAGCTCTTTGCTTGTCGGAACCTGTGAACTCACATGGTAAGAGTCTTTGGACAAGGTCAAGAGCTTATGACATTAAAGGGCTTTCAAGAGAAAGCTTGATGGATTGTATCATGTTCGTCAATGGCCGCTGCTTCCGCGGCAAAATCCCTTACTACGCTACTCAAATGATCAGCAAACAGATGGAGGCCACGTGGCTGTTTGAAGAGGCTAGAGCTTCGAGGGTTCTTCCACAGATGATACTCAAGGAGAAGAATCACTTCACGGGTATATTCGATTTCTTATACATATGTGTATGAATACAAGTTTTTGGATCTTTCATAGATAAATTTGTTTCGAATTTTACATTGGTTTTCTCTCTTAATTAGGCTTGTCAACGATCACAGAAGAACCGGGGAAGAAGAAAGATGGAAGGATGATGCAAAGGAAGAAACCTGATCATCCCTTGGATTTTGATTAATCTATGTTCATTATTCTATCTTATAAACTAGTTTGTTTCTTCTTTTTAGTTTAAGATTTGTACTTTTGTAATGGATAAGTATCGGATTTTTAAAGAGTTGCATTTAGTCTTTGGAGTTATTTTTAGATTATTGTTTGCAACTAATATTAGTGTGGCAGTTCTTTCCTGTATATATGAGTTATCTTCTTAGCATATCCTCATAATTTCAAATGGATTATTTGTAATTTTGTATAGTGAAACATCGAATCCTAAAATATTCTGAACGCCTATTATGATGATGCCCAAAAAAAAAGTTGTCTTTGAAATTCTTGTGTTTCGATATATTATGGATTCTTACAAGTTCTGTTTTTATAATTATTCGTACAAGTTACAACGTTGTTTTGATGGCATCGGAGAAAGTGGAGATGCATATTTAATGTGAAGAAGGTGGGGAGGACCACAAAACCACATTAAGGTCCGCGTGATCTTTTTGTTTTGTTTTTATATCCATTCTTTTACTTGAATATATATGCTTAGTGTATGCAAATTCAATTGTTTTAAAGTTTTCATACAGACTAAACTCTATATTTTACTAATTTATTTACCAGAATTTTAGTTAAATTAAGAGATAATTACTAAAACAATTTTGAAAAGTAGCTTAATTACTAAAACAACTTTTATTCAAACTTAATATTGAACACAAGTTATAAAAGACAAAAAAACCTTAATAATTTATTTACAAAATTGTCATACTGAAATCTAAAATAAAAAAAAAATAAAAATAAAGCGTTAAAAGATAATTCAAGAGTCGCGGTTTGTTTTTACAAACCTCGTCTTCTTCGCTTTTTCCTTGGCGACACAGAGACGATTCTGACGACAAACTCGACGACGGTGAACGACAATGAACGAGTAAGAGTCCATCTTCTTTGCTGTTGTTAGTTTTGCCGATTTGGGGAGATAACGAAACTGAATGGTTCAGTTTGTTCGACAGGTTTTGGGTTCTCGGCGAGCGAAACTTCCGGCGACTGAAACTTCCGCCGAGTTTAGGGTTCCGTGTTGTTGCTTTGTACTATAGGTTTATGGATTTTGGTTTTCATTCGGGTTATTGTAGTGTTCTAAAAATCTTGAAACCCTAATCTTCAATATATTTTGCAGATTTGTATTCGTGATTTTCTTCAGATTCGGACGGTGAAATCGACCGTTCTGGTGAGAGAAATTGATAGTATGTTTGGAGATTGAAATTGGTGGTAGATTTGTTATCGGTTTTGATGGTAGATTTGTTAAAATATAATGACAGATTTGATGATTTAAGAAAAGTTTTTAAACTGAAGTTTCATTGTTTTTTTATAGTATGTTTGGAGATTGAAATTAGTGGTAGATTTGTTATGGAATTTGATGGTAGATTTGTTAAAGTATAATGACAGAATTAATGAGTTAAGAACGGTTTTTAAACTTAATCTTCGTTGTTTATTTTGATGGTAGATTTAATTGTATAATGGAAATGAATGTCCATATTTGTGTTGTTGATGATTGTTGATTGAAATGTCATATGGTATGGTATGATAGATTTATTTTTTGTTTTGATGGTAGATTTATTTCGCTTGATGGTATATTTATTGCGCTTGATGGTAGGTTTATTTGATTTGATGGTAGATTATTTGAAACTTATTTATCTTATCGTTTGTACAGAAATGGCGTCGCCTTCTATTGTGCCAGTTGAGTATCCGAGGAGAAGGTATCCGGTTGGAAAAGCACCATTGCTCAAAAGAAGTTTGCATCATAATTGCAAGTTGGGTGACTTTGAGAAGATGTTTGAAGCTGTTGGGGAAGACGTTTACAATGATATAATGAACAACCATGGAGTTGGAGTAATTCTGAAGCTGACTTCATGGAAAATGATATGGGCCAGAATGATTATTAAGGATATCCTTTCGAATGAATTGGTGACCGACATGATTAACGAGATTTGGTCCTTGATTGGTGGTCGTCCTGTTAGGTTTTCTCTTCATTGTTTGGCGAGATTACTCAGTTGAAGTGTGACCCAGTCGATGCCAAAGAAGAATGGGATATTGAGCACACTGATTATTGGAATGAAATGAAGATCAACCCCGGAGACGGACCTTCTTGGAACGAGTTGCTTGAAGTCTTAGACTTTTGCAGAACGTGGAGTTATGACAAGAAAAAAATGGTAGGATTGCTATCTGTCTTGAACGTCGGAATATATGGGTTTGCTAGTTCTAGTAGAATCATTGTGATGGCTGCCAAAAGAGTGTTGGATCTAGAGGCGTTTGAGAGGTATCCATGGGGCTGTGTGTCCTTTAGGGAGCTTGTCAAGTCGATAAATATTGCATGTTTGGAGGGTGGGTCGTTGACACTTCATGGCTGTGTGCATGCGATGCTTGTATGGGCATATGAGTCGGTAACAATCCTTGGTGAGAAATTTAGGAAAATAAGAGAAGCACCAATTCCTCTTCTACGTTGGGCTTCAAGTCCTGCGAGATACAACCTTGAGACCGTTTTGTTGGAGGAGAAGAAAAGCCACGGGAAGGTATGTTTAACATGATAGCTTGTTTGAATGTTTAATAGCTGTGGTAGACTTGTTCAGAATGCAAAATTGTGTTGTCGTAGACTTGGTTAAAATAATTAATTGTCTGTTGCGGGTTGTTTGAATTTTTAATAGTTGTAGTAGACTTATTCAGAATGCAAAACTGTGTTGTAGTAGTCTTGGTTGAAATATTTTTTTAATTGTCTGCTGTATTCAGAATTCAAAAGTTATGTTGTGGTAGAGTTGTTTGGAGATATTAGTTGTGTAATGGTACACTTGTTTGCAAGAGTAATAGTTATGTAATGGTACACTTGATAGAAAGATTCATAGTTATGTCATCGTAGACTTGATTAATTCTGTCATGGAATACTTGTAAACTCGTTGACATGTTTAATATTGTTGTTTGTAGGTTCGTGTTAGACACTTATTGATCAAGTCTTTGGTGGAGATATATTCTCCATGGGAGGGAAAGAATGAAGATAAGGTAGTTGATAACATGATACGTGATATATTATTGGTGGATGCTTGGATGAATCTGTTTGGGATGTTCAAAGACCGGTTGGTAAGAAGAAGAAGAGGAACGTGAAGAAGTTTGTTGAGGAGAGTGAGATTTTGTTGAAAAAAGCTGTGGAAAGGACTTCCAAGAAGAAGGGCAAGAAAATCCAGAAAATATCTGAGCTTGAAGAGAAAGAAGAGAAGGAAAAGAACAAAAAGAAGGAAAAGAAGAGGGATGGAAAAAGGGAAAAGAAGAAAAAGAAGAGGAGAAACAACAGTGAGCCGTTAAGCGAGGAAAAAAGTGATAAGGAAAACGAGGATGTTGACATGAGTATCCCGTTAACAGAGATTGTAAAGAAAAAGAGAAGAGAGCATAAAGAGAGTCGTAGAGGTGAAGAAAGGGTTGAAAAGAAGAAAGTGGAAGAGAGTGGTGAAATGATTTCGCTCCTTAATTCATTGCTTGGTAAAGTGGATGAGTTGGGCAAGAAGTACGAAGGCATCGATATTAGGATGGAATTACTAGAGAACAAGAAAGGCAAGGCGACTGAGCTAGATGCACATTCGAAGGTAGGCGATGAAGGAGATGGGTCTAAGAACAAAGATCTGGTACATAGGTCTCTCTTTTAGTGCAAGTAACTTCTGGAAGTTACTGGAGACTTACTTAACCTTGATGTTAGGAATTGTTTCTGGTACTTATATGATACGTTATTGTAGACTTATATTTCAACGTTATTGTACATTTAATTTGTGTTATGGTAGACCTATTTCTTAAATTTCAGTTTATTTATTACAGCCACTTCACTCAAACTTTACATTGTTTTCCGTATTGAATTGTATTTAATTATGTTATCATGACAGATGTCATGGATGGTAGAGCAGCAGGCAACATCTCAGGCCGATTTCCCAATTAACTGTGTTGTTAGAAACATGAAAGTTGGGGCAAAGGTCCTGCGAAATGTGGAAACTGTTGTTGAGAAGAAGAAAGCTATTGTTGAGTTTATCGATATGACTAAAGAGAACAATGAAGCCAAAAAGTCTTGGAAACCTGATGTTGAAAAGAAGAAGAAGGCTACTGTTGAGTTTGTCGATATGACTAAAGATGTGAAACCTACTCGAAAAGGTAACCATCCTTCTTCGGTGCCATCTTATTATGACCTATAGGAAGAGAAGGTGAACAAAGCATTGGGAGGTGCAATAGATAAGCTTCTTCACTTGACAAAGAATAATGATTTTGGTGTCTTCAAACGTCCCAAACTAACTCTTGCAAAAACCCAAGTGGACCCATTCATAGGAAGCTCTGGAACTATACGGATCATGTATGGTGAAACTCCTTCTCCTGTTATCTACGATCTTTTTGCAACGGTGGAAAAGTGTAAACTGGATCGGTTGCTTGAGTACGTGAAGACTGATTTGTAAGTTATTTCTCCTTGTTATTGTTAAAGCTATCTTATACAATGTACAACCTCTTTTCATCCTTCTCAGCATTGCACCCTTTCCATTATTTAGGGAAAATCCATTCGACAGTAGCCTCGCAGGAGCAGAATTCTACTTGGACATGATGACACCTAAACATATGTGGCCAAAAGACAATTCCAAGTACGGGTGGTTGAATACGCCGACAAAATTACAGTACACTTAATGCTGGTTGATTTTTGTGGGTATTTTATGGTAGACTTATATGTGTATGTGGTGGTAGACTAGACTTATTTATTTTTTGTGATAGATTATGGTAGACTTATTTATATGTGGTGGTAGACTTATTATGGTAGACTTATTTATTCTTTGAGAACTCTAAAAACCTTTTATTTCTTAATTTACAGCATATGTTGCTGGCATGAATATGCTCCGACAAAGGTCTTTGCAAAGCCAAGTTCTTTCAAAAGTGAAAGGATTGCTTTTATCGATCCTTTGTTTATGGGTCTTTGGTCTCTAGAATACGTTAGGGACTTCCTCGGAAGAGAGAAGAGCTGGGTGTTTCCGTCAGGATATTTTAGTCTCTACAAATGGTACAATTCCACATTTCGCTGCCACGAACAAAAAATGGGTTGAGGATGTGGATACTTTGTACATTCCTCATAATATCAAAAATGATCAATGGGTCGCTGTTGTGGTAGACTTGGTTAAAAAGGAGGTAAAAATCTACGATAGCATCTACACTGCGTACACCGACGACTACATCAAAGAAACATGCAGGGCTTACGCAAAGATGATTCTGATGTTGATCAAGCAGGCTGCACCCCTTCATCAAAGGAAAAAATGAGTGAGCAGGCTTGGAATGTATACATGATCAAAACTATACCACAGAACTACCAAACGGGTGATTGGGTTGTGTATACGCTGAAGTATATCGAGTGTTTAGCACTAGGCCATAGCTACGATGGCTTGTGTGATTCCAACATGCCTGCTATTCGTCTCAAACTTACAGCTGAGATGATGGACGAGTTACCAGAAGATGAGATTGTTCAGTTATCCGATCCAAACCCTCGTGGTCCATCAGATGATAAGGTTCCTTTGCAGACGAATTCTGTAAGTGAATTGCGAGGTGATGGTAGACTTATTTTGACAAGTCCTTTTGTGCCGTAGATTTAATTATTTCGTTATCATAAACATTTAAATAATTACGGTAGACTTGTATATTTTGTTGTCGCAGAGATATTGACTAAGTCCCGACCATTAGATCTAACTAGGTCTATACTTTCAAAAGACCATGTTTGTATGTATCACCATGCTAAACTTGGTGGTCCTTCAAAAGTATGGTAGACTTATATGATTCTTTTTGTAATGTAATGGTTTGAAAAACTATTTGTAAACTAAACATGATCGATGGTTTACTACTGTTTAGTTTTTAAACAAAAGAACCATATCATATGGAAAAGATACACATAGTTTTACAAACATATATTTAAGCGTCACAAGTCATACGATTATTGTCGTGTTGGAGACATTTAGAACGCTTGTGTTCTTTCTTAGGCCGCTTTCGCTCCATGGCAGTCTCCAATGCACCTTTTATCCTTGACAATTTAGGTCTACCGGGTGGTTTACGAACCACAGACGGATTACAAAATTTGGAGGCCACATCCTCCGGTGCGGGAAGCGCAACATCTCTTGACATAACACTTTGGGAGTAACCGTTTTACAAGTAGCTCTGAGTAAAGTACGAATGGGTAAGGCCGATCCGTGACTTATTCGCTTTTTTGGCTGCTACAATGGCATGGACACAAGGTATTTTATCAAAGTCAAACCTTCGGTAAGTACATTTTGTTGCTGTCAAATTAACGACATGCAACGATGACCCGCATGTTACTTGTATCTGATTCTTATTTATCTCTTGGACAATCCATACCTTTGCATTTATGGCCCTAGCCTGCTTACAATATACGATAAAAGCATAAGTTAATCAATAACAATTCTACACCCGTTGACATAAATCTACCACAACACCGCTTACAACGCCTATCAAATCTACCACACGTTGAAATAAATCTACCAGAATCATATATACCTCCGGCAGCTTCTCCACCCCACTCGTAAGTGTTGTGGTCACTAGACTTGCGTTTTTCCTTCTAGTAACGAACCACATGGTTAACATTGACATGATTGTATCCAAAAGTTGCACTATTGGATATCTTCGAGAAGGAGAGAGGACTGTGGGAGTCGAAACCCGCACAATCAAAACTTGTAGAGATTTTTGAAGGGAATTGAATTTCTATGATTAAACCAACACAAACGAAAGAAGACTTGGAACTTGTTCTTTTGCTGTTAAGAAAGCTTTATTGTATATGTCTGTGTAATGATTTTCGGTTTTTTTTTTTCTCCCTCTTCAAAAATGAAGTACATGGACTTTATATAGTCACATATTGTTCAGAGTACTACTGCTGGATAGTGGCTTAGTCATGCTCCACTTTAGTCTACCCGAATCTAGTCTAGGTCTATATAAGTACCCAATGACATATGCCATGACATAAGTCTACAAGGATGCTCAGTGACACATGCCATGACATCAGATTGATGTTGACGTGATATCATCTTTGTTGACTCTGTAGCGTCCCGGTATCGAAATCCAATTAGATCATGATCAGTACTTGTCATCGGTATGTAATTTCCTAGACATCGGTATCTGACCATGTCGTGACCATGTCATGACATCGGTACCATCGGGACACGACATCGGAACCATCATGTCGCGGTAAGGCCATGTCGCGATGATCCTCGTGTCGCGGTAAGCCTATGTTGCATTACGGTAAGGTTTCCCGTGCCGTGTCGTGGTAAGCTTATGTCGCATTGCGGTAAGGTTTCCCGTGCCAAGTCGCGGTAAGGTTTCCTGTGCCAACATCGGCACGACATCGGTACGACATCGGCACGACATCGGCACGACATTGCGACATCGGCTCCATCGCTACTCGACATCGGCACCATCGGGACACGACATCGGAACCATCATGTCGCGGTAAGGCCATGTCGCGGTGATCCTTGTGTCGCGGTAAGGTTTCCCGTGCTGACATCGGCACTACATCGGCACCATCGGGACACGACATCGGAACCATCATGTCGCGGTAAGGCCATGTCGCGGTGATCCTCGTGTCGCGGTAAGGTTTCCCGTGCCGACATCGGCACGACATTGGCACGACATCGGCGCGACATCGCGACATCGGCTCCATCGCTACTCGACATCGGCACCATCGGGACACGACATCGGAACCATCATGTCGCGGTAAGGCCATGTCATTGGAGCGGTTTTCACACTTAGCCATTTTATGACTGTCGTTCTTCAGGAGGAGATCCGACCCCAACAAGGACCTTGTTTATCGATTCCGCAATGTTGCTCGTCAAGAAATTGTATCTATGGCCCGAGAAATGATCGAACACGAGTCCACAAACAAATGTCGGCTTTTTGTAAATAGCTATGAAGAGCAGGATACAAAGCCTCAATCTCCCCAAATAACTGATTAAACTCTAGAAGCCTATATGCGGTCGCTACCTTCTTGACTAGTCCAAATGATTTTCGAACTTTAAATTTCAACAAAATGTTCTTATGCAAATGATATGTGTAAATACCACGAGAAGCAAGCGGGTATACCCTCGCAATCGAATTTGCTATTTATCGATACCTATCCGAGATAATTGCAAGTCCTTTATCATTTGGGATAACTCGGTGTAGTTTTCTAAAGAACCAGTCTTTGGATTCATCATTCTTCGTATCAACTATAGCGAAAGCAATTGAAAATCTGTTAAAATTTTCATCTTGCGTAGTGGCGATTAGCAATGTACCTTTATATTTTTCTTTCAAAAATGTCTCATCCACGACAACTACTTTCCTCATAAACTGGAAACTATGCATGCTTGCGCCAAATGCAATGAAAAGAAACTTGAATCTATCTTCTCCATTGACTTCAAGCTTTATAAGTGTCCCTGGATTAACTCGCCTAATCATGTATAAGTACGTTGGAAGTTCTTTGTACCCGTTCTCGGAGCTTCTCCCAACTAATTCTCGTGCATACTTTAATGTCCTATGGGCTTTCCAATAATCGACCTGAACCAATTGAAATACATTGCTTCAGTATTAAATCTACTTAAACAATAAGTCTACCGTCACTTAGAAATTAAATCTATCCTCATTACAGCAAATAAATCTACCACCTGTCCAAAATAAATCTACCAAGCCATGAAAATAAATCTACCATCATGTTGAAAATAAATCTACCGGTCTTGACAATAAATCTACCATTATGTTGAAAATAAATCTACCATGCCTTGAAAATAAATCTACCAAGCCTTGAAAATAAATCTACAATCATGTTCATAATAAATCTACCAGCCTTGAAATTAATCTACAATCGTGTTGATAATAAATCTACCACCATGCTGAAAATAAATATACCATCAAGAGAACATAATTCTACCATCATTACAATATTTTCAATACAAATACCTTGATTCGGTGTCCTTTTGTTATAGCCTCGGCTATGTGACTTGGCAACATTGATGGTCCAACACCACCGAAATCTTTGTAGAGACATCCTAGCAACTGATATGTTGCTTTACGAGCATGGCTTGAACGTTCTGTAATAGAACATGAGTGTTTTCCAACATAAGTCTTCACATGGAAATTGGGACTCTGTCCGATTGTGGAGGCACGAACCTTCCATGTACATCCTTCAACCCAACATCTAACCGTCAATAACATTGGTGTTGTGTAGCCGACGTTATAGTCAAACTACTGTGCAACCGAAAGAATCTGCAATCTCATCTCCAAGTCCTCTTTTGTATCATAACATTGCCCGACAGCTAAGTCTACTAACCGCATTTCCAACTTCACAAATTCAGGAATCGATGATAAACCTCTTTTCTTATGTGGTAGATTTTCCCTTGGTTCCTCGTCATCTGTAAATCTACCACACCTACCGTATTCGTCATGGTCCAAACTTGCACCGTCCGGATCGTCGCAGTAGTCAAATCTACAATTATCTTCTTCATCCTCTTCAACATGTTCATCACATGCTTCGGTTGCGACTTTCTCATCTACGACGTTTTTGTAACGCCCGTGAACCAAAATGTATATTTCGGTGGTGCGTCGATCGACGCAGTGGGACTCGTGAGGAGTCGGTTTCTGGGTGTTGCGTCGACCGACGCAAGGGAGGTGCGTCGAGTGACGCAAGTCATTAATCTGACCTAGGGTTTTGATTTCTGGTTTGTTTTGGGTTAGACCAGTTTAGGGAACCCTAGGGTTTGAGTATTTAAGATCTGGGGTCGTGTTTCTCAGTTCTTTTGTCCACTTTTGAGAGAAAACTAGGGTTGAGAGAGTTGAGAGAGTTTTGAGAGATTTTGGAGGTTTTGCCGTCGGTTTTGGAGGAGACAAAAGACAGGGAATATCAAGTCAGATTGGAGAGAAACTTTGAGGGTACCTTCTCCTATCTTTTCTCTTGATGTGGGTGAAAACCGCGTGTGATTTGGTTAAGTATTCGCTGAGTTATGGTCGTTTGAATGTGTGAGGTTGGTGCTGTTACGAGTCTGCGTTCAGTCTTCTTCGAGGGAGGATTCCCGTCGAGCCAGAGAGAATCAGGAGACGATTGAGATGTCTTTGGAAATCTCTTTCTGTCTAGTTTCTAGATCAGGTTTCTGATCCTGATTCGGAGGTAATATCCGTTCTCTGTGTTCTTTTGACTTCAGGTTGTCGTTTCTGAAATCTCTGATTTTTCGGTTCTGATCAGTGTGATTGCGGGCTGTTTTCCTGTCGTTTCATTGGGAATCAGAGGAGGATCTACATACCATTGTGTAGATCTCTCTGTCTAGTTTTCAGAACAGTTTTCTGAATATGTTTTGGAGCTGTGGTTGAAGAGATAATCGAGTCCGAATCAGAGGTTCTGGGTTAGGGTTCTTCGTGTTCTTCATCCTTTTTCTCCAGAATCAGGTGAGTGCGCGACCATAGACTCTCGGGAAGTAGGATTGTATGGTATGATTGTTTGTTTTCGTTCCTTGGTTGGATTTGGCGTTGGTGGTTGATTTCGATGCAGGTTTCGATGAAAAGGGACTGGGATTCGAGCCATGAGAGGATGAGGCTCGGACTCAGGTTCTGCGCGACGTGTCGCGCGACACATTTAAGCGTGTCACGCGACACAGTGCAATTCTGCACGTTTTGCGTGTCGTTTACTTGTCTTGTTCACTGCTGTTTGATAACCCTGATATTGTATGGTTCTATTACTGAGTACATGGTCTGTAGATGGGAGGACCGCCTCACTAAGTATTTATGATAATACTTACGCATCTATTTTTGCCATGTGATGCCGGTAAAGACAAAGTGTGATCGTGGAATCAGGGCGAGGACGGGATGATGGATCTAGTGGCTCGTCGTTGTGTGTTTTAATTGAATTGCTAGGTTGATAGTAATTCAGATTAGAACGGGTTAGGTTGTTGGAATATTGGTTGACTGTTTTGAATGATTGGTTAAATTGATAATGGAATTGTTTGGTTTAAAGGTTTAGTTTGATTTCCGCTGGTTATTTGTTGACTTGTGAAATTGATTGGATTATTGAGGATTATCATTTATGGGAATGATAATCTGATTCAATGTATATAAAAAAAAAACGGGTCGGGTTGTTTCAGTTTGGTATCAGAGCCCTTATGGTTCTAGGGCGGGAGAACGTAGTTGATTGAATGTGATTGTCAATTGCGTTGTTTGTGGATTGCTTGATTGATTATGAGTAGTTAGTCAGTTGATTGTTGTGTGGATTTGGAGTCCTAGATCATCATCTCCGAGCCTTCAAAGAGATTCCACGGTATGTGTTGTTTGACCTCTTATCTTTTTAGTATGCTTAGTTTCTGCTTCTGGTTGAGAAGAGGAATTGTTAGAGATACTAGAGTTCTGCCATTAGTAGGGCAGAGTGTGATGGGTAGAGGTACTAGAGTTGTTAGAGGTATTGGCCGGGGAGGCCAAGGTGGGTGTTGAGGGCGTAGGCACGGGCAGGGACTTGTGAGTGAGTCTGCTGCCGCATGTGTGGCCCAGGAAACCACGCAGGAGCAGGTGGCGGATTCGCAGACGTATCAGGAGGGATCCGTGAGTGTGGCCAATGCGTGTACCAGTGTAAGGGCTGGTGGGACTAGTGAGAGTTCCGGGGTGGCCACTGCGTGTACCAGTGTAAGGGCTGGTGGGACTAGTGAGGGTCTCGGTGTGGATGGCGATGCGGCGGGCCCAGGTGGGGGTGCTGTCGTAGGTGTCGGCCAGGATCGAGATGATAGTTTGGCGAGTCTGCTACAATTGATCTTGGAGCGGTTACCGGGAGGGGTGCCGGCTTAGAGTTAGGCTCCGGGGGTTCAGCCTGGTGTGGCTAGTGTTCAGCCGGGTATGGCTGGGTGCAGCTGGGACTGGCGGCTGTGGAGGAGCTCCCATCCTATCTTAGGATGATGGAGCAGATGTAGAGGATTAGCACGAGAGTTTTCCCGTGAGGTGCTAAGCCTGAGGGGCCGATGAGCGGCGGATGAGTGTGAAGCGTAACTTCGACTCTTTGAGGTATCCGGAGGGATTCCGAGTGCAGGCAGTGAGGGCATGGGTAGATTTTTGGCTGGGTTTAATGCCAAGTATTCTACAAGAGGCGGCATCGACCTGAGTTGAGTTTTTGGAGTTGACTCAGGGCGACCGATCAGTGAGGGAATTCGATGCGGAGTTCTGTCGACTCCTGGTTCATGCAAGTGGAGGCATGGAGGGCGAGTAGGCCCAGGTGGAGAGGTTCTTGAGAGAACTTCGAGCTGATTTGAGGACTTGCTGTAGAGCGAGTAAGTTTGCCAGGAGGGCGGAGCTAGCTGAGATTGCTGCGACGGTTGAAGAGGACCTGAGAGAGCATGTGGTGGTGGTTAATCCTCCTGTCCAGCAGAGAATGTCACAGTAGCATGTAGATCCGAGCAAGGGCGGTAAGCCTGCGCAAGGACAGAAGAGGAAGTGGGAGAGCACTTTGGGACCGAGTCAGAGGGTTCAGGGTGGTCTGAGATGCTTTGGGTGTGGGAGAGCACTTTGGGACCGAGTCAGAGGGTTCAGGGTGGTCTGAGATGCTTTGGGTGTGGGAGCATGGATCACAGGTTGGCGAGCTGTCCTAGGATGGACGAGTCTCGGGATAGTACGTTAGGGTTCTTAGGCACATGAGAATTACGCAGGGACCTTAGTAGTGAGCGGGTGTGAGTCCCACGATTGTTGATTCAGGAGCAACGAATTGCTACATTACTCCGGAGTGTACGGATAGCAGCGGGATCCAAGTGATTAGGGAGACGTCGGGAGTAGTTAGAGTGGCTGGTGGGAAGTCGTTGGCTACTTTTAGGCGGGCTCGTGGAGTGAATGCTCTGGTGGCGGCAAGTTGATGCCCGCAGATCTGATTATCAGTCCGGTGGAGTTGTATGATGTCATCTTGGGGATGGATTGGCTGGATCGGTATAGGGTCCATCTTGATTGTTACCGAGGACTTAGTTGAGTAAGTGTAGTTTCTGGTAGCGAGAGATGGGTTTTCTCGGCCATATTGTGTCGGCAGAGGGAGTTTCTGTGGATCCAGCTAAGATTGAGGCTATCAGAGGATGGCCTAGACCGAGGAATGCGACGGAGATCAGGAGTTTTCTCGGGTTAGCTGGGTATTATCGGAGGTTCATCAAGGGTTTTGCGAGTATGGCGCAGGCAATGACGAAGTTGACGGGGAAGGATGTCCCTTTTGTGTGGTATTTAGCTTGCGAGGAGAGTTTTGGAAAGCTAAAAGAGATGATGGCTAGTACACCAGTATTGGCGTTGCTTGATCCGGGTGAGCCTTACGTGGTGTATACGGATGCATCGGGTGTTGGTCTGGGTTGTGTCTTGATTCAGCAGAGGAAGGTAATTGCATATGCTTCGCAGCGGTTGAGGAAGCATGAGTGCAACTACCCTACTCATGAATTGGAGTTGGCTGCGGTGATCTTCGCCTTGAAGATTTGGCGATCTTATCTTTATGGCGGGAAGGTCCAGGTATTCGCGGACCATAAGAGTCTGAAGTATTTCTTCACTCAGCCAGAACTGAACTAGAGACTGAGGCGCTGGATGGAGTTGGTAGCAGATTATGATCTGGAGATTGGGTACCATCCGGGTAAGGCTAATCTGGTGGCTGATGCTTTGAGTCGGAAGCGAGTTGCTTCTGCTCAGAAGCAGGATTGGAGGAGTTAGCGAGTGAGCTCAGTACATCGAGGTTGTGCGTGATCTCACAGGAGCCATTGGGGTTGAGGCAGCTAACCAGGAAGATGTGTTGAGCAAGGTTGGGAAGCTCAGGAGAAGGATCAGGGGTTGATTGATGCTTCTCGGGTTGCAGGTTCAGAGTATCAGGTCTCGGTGAATAGGATGATACTAGTGAACGGACGGGTTTGTGTAGCCAGGAATGAGAGTCTCGGGCAGGAGATTCTGAGAGGGGCTCGTTTGAGCATGTTAACGATTCATCCGGGAGCGACCAAGATGTACAGAGTCTGAAGAGGTATTATTTTTGGGTTGGGATGAAGAAGGATGTGTGTGCTGGATTATAGTGGTCTTTGGGCAGATCATCTGAACCTGGTAGAGTTTGCGTATAACAACAGCTATCAGGCGGGTATCGGGATGGCTCCATATGAGGCATTGTATGGGAGGTCGTGTAGGACACCATTATGCTGGACTCAAGTGGGGGAGAGGAGCATGTTTAGTGCGAGGTTCGTTCAGGAGACGACGGAGAAGATCTGTGTCTTGAGGCTGAACATGAAAGAAGCTCAGGATCGGCAGAAGAGTTATGCCGATAAAAAGAGGAAGGAGTTGGAATATGAGCTGGGAGATCTGGGGTGTCTCAAGGCAGATAGATTGAGGGATCCTAATAGATCCATTTCGGAGAATAAGCTAGGTCCGAGGTATGGGTCCGTTCAGAGTTGTGTAGCGGGTCGGACCGGTAGCTTATCGTTTGGAGTTACCTCAGAACATGAAGGCTTTTCATATAAGGTCTTCCATGTGTCGATGTTGCGGAAGTGTCTGTATGAGTTTGAGAAAGTGTTAGCTAGGATCCCGGAGGATCTTCAACCCAACATGACTTTAGAGGCGAGACCTATGAGGATTCTCGAGAGGAGGGTCAAGGTTCTGCATCGGAGGAGGATACCGTGGGTGAGAGTCGTGTGGGACTGTGACGGTATTGAGGAGGAGACTTGGGAACCAGAGGTGATGATGAAGACTAAGTTCTCAAAATGGTTCAAGAAGCAAGCAGAGGCTTGAGGAGTCTTTCATTTCGTTGGTTTCAGTCTTTTGGTTTGGTTGTAGCATGTGGCTACGGTTGCTGTATTTTCGTTTTGTTGTAACGATATACATCTTGTGTTTAATAAGATGGGATTTCTTATTATTTGTGTTTCATAAGATGTGAGTTCTTATGAGGGGTTTTTAGGATATGGAGTTCCTATGTCATGACAGAGTGTCATGGGGTTTGGACTATGAGATGTGAGTTCTTATAGTAGATGACCGGTGAGGGTCATGTGTGTTGTGTTGTCTGGCAGCATGGACATTCTATGGGAGTTAGAGCTAGTCCATGGCTAGAGATCCTAGGGGCGGCGATCATATGGGTAGTTAGGTCGTCCGTTCGCTAGGAGAGCTGGCTAGAAAGTAGAAGTCTTAGGTGGAATCGAGACTGGTCTATTTTCTAGAGGAGTCAGGAAGCAGGCCTTAGGTGGGATCGAGGTTTGTCTGTCCCGGGACTCTAGCTGGCTGGAAAGTAGAAGTCTTAGGTGGAATCGAGACTGGTCTATTTTCTAGAGGAGTCGGGAAGCAGGCCTTAGGTGGGATCGAGGTTTGTCTGTCTCGGGACTCTGAGCTGGGGAATAGAGATCCTAGGTGGGATCGAGATCTGTCTATTTCCTAGGGAAATCTGGAAAGAAGGTTCTGTAGGACTTGTCTTTTCCAGGGACTCCAGATGACTCGCTGAGGGGTCATATAGGATATTCCGCTGAGAGAATGTCATGAGAGCCACGTGAAGGAATTCGAGTCAATATGTACTGATAGCCATGTTACAGAAGATGTCGGGCATACCTGAGGGAACATGATTCTCTCTAGGGAACCAGTACGGTTTCCTGTATATATATATATATATATATATATATATATCGAGAGAGACAGATGAGATCTCTCCAGGGGACAATTGGTGTCTCCTGCTCGCAGAGCGTTTGACGGACTGTGTGTTCCGAGGATGTGTCAGCGGGGAGCAGACCAGCCTGATGGGTGGCCGCTCGGAGGGTGATTGGATGTTATACACTTGACCTCAGGGTGACGACCTTGGGGGTGCTGGGTGTGTATATATATATATATATATATATATATATATATATATACATATACATTGAGTGCGGGCAGGGCGTTCTGTAATGTGACTATGTGTTGAGACTTGATGAGTTTCGGGGATCGCTGAGGATCTCAGGTGGTATCGGCCGGGTAGGGCCAGGAGTGTGTTTTGATGGATCTAGTCTAGGGTTGTTGTTTGTGTCTGGAACCTCGTTCAGACGACTCTAGAACTTATGTAGCGTCTTGGTCGTGCATGTTCTTGTTTGATTGTTGCACGATCAATTGGTTCTTTCGCCGGGTCTACGGTTGGTCAGGCATGTTCTTGTTTGATTGTTGAACGATCAATTGGGCAGACCTGGTCGGGACTATAAACAGTGCATTTCGGTGTGTTCCGGGGAAATTTGGTCGGGTTTCTGGGCGTAAGTGACGGTTTTGGCAGGGGTCATCTCGACGCACAATCCAATCATCTCGTTCTTAAATTGTTGCAAAAACCCACTCAACTATTTTTAATTCCCAACAAAAATGGGTGGTGTATCTAGAGGTAAATGTGATAAGAACTTCTTTGACAACATGTAACTCAACAATACCTCAGAAAACCGTCGATCCAAGCCGAAATCCTTATATACCATACCAAGGAACTCGTTATAGGAGGTTGCATGATCTGTTCCTATAACTCTACACTCTTTTGACTTGTCAACTAAGAAGATCCATCAATTTTTTGGAAAACTCCATCTACCACATACCAAAATTATTTGTTCCATTGAAAATAACCCAATTTTTAGTTTCAAAAGTAGAGGTTGAAGAGAGGAGGTTCGTCAAAACAAAGAAAAGAAGCTATGGCGGCTAACCCTATTTTTTCAGCGTCGTTGAAGGTTTTGCCTGCAATTGTTTCGTTCTTCTGAGGGCAAAAATGATATTTTACGTACTCTGTAAACAAGTCTACCACCTACCACAAAAAGTCTACACCTACCAGAAACAATTCTACCATAACGCTTATTGCAAGTCACAGGAAAAGTCTACCATTATTGTATAAAATATTATAAATCTATCATAACATAATACATCCAAACAAGTCTACCATTGGAATCGAAACAACTCTAACGTCGTTCAATATTAACAAACAAGTCTACCATCAAAACATAAAGTCTATCGTAACTCATTATAGCCAAACAAGTCTACCATTGGAATCGAAACAACTCTATCGTCATTCAATATTAACAAACAAGTCTATCATCAAAACATAAAGTCTATCGTAACTCATTCTAGCTAAACAATTCTACCAATAGCCAAACAAGTCTACCATTGCAATCGAAAACGCAATAAGTCAACCAATGTCAACAAGTCTACCAATGTCAACAAGTCTACCAACTGAAGGTTGTTTTAGTAAAAAAGTGAAAAGATTGAATAAATCTACCACTACAATAAATAAGTCTACCACAAATTATAACTCTACCACTAGTATGAATAAGTCTACGATTGCGCGAACCATTATAAGTCTACCGATCACAAAATAACTCTACCATAACTACTAATAAGCCTATCACTTTAAAATAAATCTACAACTACTGTAAATAAGTCTATGATTGCGCGAACCATCAATAAGTCTACCGATCACAAAATTAACTCTACCACCACTAGAAATAAGTCTACCGATCACAAAATTAACTCTACCACTACTACAAATTAGTCTACCATATTTTATAAATCTACCACCACTATAAATAAGTCTATCATTGCGCGAACCATCAATAAGTCTACCGATCACAAAATTAACCCTATCACTACTACTAATAAGTCTATCACTCCAAAATAAATCTACCACTACTATAAATAAATCTACGACTGCGCGAACCATCAATAAGTCTACCGATCACAAAATTAACTCTACCACTACTGCTAATAAGTCTATCACTCCAAAATAAATCTACCACTATTATAAATAAGTTTACGATTGCGCGAACCATCAATAAATCTACCGATCACAAAATTAACTCTACCACTATTAGAAATAAGTCTACCGATCACAAAATTAACTCTACCACTACTAGAAATAAGTCTACCACATATTGAAAATCTACCACTACTATAAATAAGTCTATCATTGCGCGAACCATCAATAAGTTTACCAACCACTTAATAAATCTACCATTATATTAACGGTAGACTTATTCGCTTTTGGCGGAAAAATTTTGTTGTCTCATTAATGACAGTTTCATAAATACGTTTTTTCTCTTCAAAGGAAATAAGGTTAAAACGGGTATAAAATTTTTTTTAAATTTGTTTGAGTAATAGTCAAAGAAGAGTATTATTTTGGTCAAAAATCAACTTTCCAAAGTTATTTGTAAAACTCCCTTAAATTAAACATTCATATTTTCCTTATTCCTACTGATTTTGAGATATCGGTAACGTTCAAGAAAAACTCTCAAACATGTTTTTTAAGTTGATTTTTCGATTGGGATACGGTAATTTGCTTTTGCTGCTAAAACAGTTAAATACTAGATTTTGACTCGCACTTTGTGCGGGAACATACGTTTTTTATGTTGTAAGCTAAAATTTCGGATTATGTCTTATATAATATGTTCAAAATGTGATATGTATTGTTTTAGTTTGTAAGTAGGATCGATTATATTGAAAAAGTATGATTAATTTTTTTAGTTTGAAGGTAGAGAATAAGTATGTTAAGTATTGAATTTTATGATGAATAATCATTGTAATTGGTATACATAAATTATAATATTTAGTTTTGTGCATGTACGAATGTCTGTCGTATCAATTATTTAGTTTTGTGCATATACGTATGTCTGTTGTATTTACTTATGGAATAAGAATGGATTATAATATGGCAAATGTACTGAATCTCTATGTAATAAAACAAATCTAAAATAACTAAAAAAAACCAAAACATAAATTGTAGGTGTAACTCCGAAGATTTGATCGAAAACGCAAAACAATAATACTTGAGAGTCTCCATCGCCGAAGATTGATCAAACTCTTTAATCAAGTTCAGAAACTAATCTGTAAAAAAAAAAAACAAAAATATTTAAAAAATGAAGCACTTGTAAGAGACGAATTTGAAAGAAGTTGAATAGATGAATATCCATACCTTCATCACACAACAATTGCGAGTCAATATTTTGGAAAACCTCTTTGAAAACAACGTTCATAGTCTTCTTCTGAGTTTTACCATCGCTATCTACAATAAGAATTTTCAAACCTTTCTTGGAAGTCACTCTAGAAATAGCCACATATAGCTGACCATGCGAAAACACTGGCTGAGGCAAATACAACCCAACTTCTCTACGAGACTGTCCTTGACTTTTGTTGATGGTTATCGCAAAGGCAACAGATAAAGGTAGCTGTCTACGACGCATTTTGAAAGGTAATCTTGTGTCTGAAGGAGTAATCAATAACCTAGGAATCACCCGCCCATAGTGCGGGAACATTTGTTGTTTATATTGTAATTTTGAGTAGTTTGTTGAGTGAATGATTAAAATGCATAAGCAAGGAAAAAAATGAATGGTTTGTTGAGTGGATGGTGGCTAGCTAAGAGAGTCGATTTAGAGTTTCTAAAAATTATATTTTTTAATGAAATAAATCATTTGAAAAGCTTATTCCACAATTTTCGAAACGAATCTTAACATAACGTCGAATTAGAGGAATTATTTTATTTTGGTACAATTAACAGATCATGTGTTTTCTTCTATATTAATTAAGTTAAAAATTAATAATTATTTAATTAAGAAAATTATCAACTTAAAAGTTTAAATCTTAGCGATTGTACCAAAATAATTTTCTTTAGTTTCGTAATTTTTGTTTGGAATTTGTTTAGAATATCTCATTTAGTTGATCAAGAGATGGTTTTTTTAACTTTTTTTGTTTGTTTTCTAATAATAAAGAATAAGGAAAGCAAATTAAATTGAATAGTCGGTATTTCTAGCGATTTGGTTACTGGGCGGCCTGATTTGTGCTCGTGGTATTACGAAATGTTTAGATTTTAAAAATTAAAACCAGATTTGTTTTTGGTTGGTTATTATTTATTTAATTAGTCTAAAATTAATATCCATGTCATTTTTATCTAAAACTATGTCAGAGTTTACAGCCAACCAAATTAAAACACATAATTAAACTATTAAAAGCATTTTCTTTTAATCAGATTATCAACCAAAATTATTTTATTACTTTGAATTCAACTTTTCTAAGAAATCTTTGAGTAAACCAAATTATAGATTCTAAATGAATAATAAAAATCATGGACCAGAACGTGAGGGCATATCTTGTAGGTGTAATTGAGATTGGGATTGAAATTGTTGTTTCTGTTGCAATTGTTGTTTCTTTTCTTTCACTTTCTCAAACAATTTAGAAGATAAATATAACCTTTGTCGAAAAAGGATACATGTCAAATTATATTTAATTTGCCTGATTTAATTAAAAAAAGCACAAGTTATTTGAACGGGAGTATAACTACATAAACGAAATTCGACATAGATATACATCAAAACAAATAGATTAAAAACCACGAAAAACAATGAAAAGAAATAAATTACGTCAATTTAGGAACTTTAAAGAAAAGAACATTCTTTTAATGAAATATATTATTAACAAAAATCAAAATTAACTCCGCATCATTAACCAATTGATTTTCATGGCAGCAATTATTTTTAAAAATTGAAAGAATTTGTGATGATAAAAATACACCTACAATATATGATATATATCCTTTAAAACTAAGAATATACCAAAATTAACTAAAATTTTTTGGAATATATAATATTGTTATAGAACATTTAGTCTCGGAAATTATATTTATGGGATATAAAATTTATAGAAATATCTTTGCCATTTTTAATTGGTATTATGTTAAGTGTCTATAATTAATGATAGTGCAATAATTTTTATAATATATAAGGAAATTATGATTAATATAATGGCAGGTCATTTTTAAAATCAAAAGCAATTGAACGTCAAGATCGTGTGTTATAAGAATATTATGAAACATTGTCATTAATTACTTTCCAAATCTTTTTAATTTTTCTAAAAATATTAAATAATTTCTAAAAATTAATATTATCAAAGATTGTCATTTAACTACCTTCCAAACATTGGGCTTTGTTACCTTTTTGGCTAACTATATATATGAAACATTAAAATGTCAAATTGATTAAATTTTGAAACAATTTGGAAAGTACGTAATATGAGGAAATTTTTCAAATTTAAAAATTTAAGATATATGTAATATGAGAATTTAAAATATATCAAACAATTTTCTATGAATGTACTATAATAAAAATTGAAATTTGGAATTAATCAACAAAAATGTTTTCTAATAAAGAGTCGAATATCTTATTATAGTTTAATCGTCTAACTATATATCATCACATGTATAATTATAACTTAACGACATTTTAAATTGGTGTAAAAGAGCCGAATATGAAAACCAAATATGGTGATGATGAGTGAAGAAAAGTTGATGGTGATTTTGCTCAACAATCTTCATCCTCCCTTAAAACTGAAAAAACCAAATAAAGATTTTAACAATATTCCATGATTCTGACAAACAAAAACAAAATGGATTCGTTAAACAAATTATATTATTTATATATTTAAGAGGATGCTTGAACATAGGAACTTTAAAGAAACGGATATTCTATACAAATATATTACACGAAAATAAAAAAAATTAAATCTGCATTGTTAACTAATTTATTTTTTATCATATAAATTATCCGATTATTTAATTTGTATATTAGAAATATCATCAAACAAAGATGAATGGGAGATAGCATTTTTAAAAATTTATTATATATTTTTTATCATTTTTTTATGCAGTTATAAAACTTTCCTAAAATAACGAAAATGCTATTAATGTGTCATAAAAAAAAAACGAAAATGCCTTTCAAAATGTCTGAAATTGATCCCAAAATTACTGAAATTGTCACTACATATGTACAAAATTACCCTTTTCAATTGAATTTCTTTAATTTAAAACCAATGGCAATTTTAGTAATATTAGATAGGATTTTGGACATTTACTCTAAATGACTTTTCTTTTAATAGTATAGAGATTTCGTTGACAATTATTTTATGTAATTACGAATACATGTATCGAAAATATAATTGATGCAGCTGAAAACTACTTTACTATCTCAGAGATAGGTTCAATGTTTTTTCTAGTTCGACTTAGTGCCGCTCTTTTCCTAGTTTGCAGTGGTCCGGTTTGAAATGGATTCAATTTTTTTTCTCAACGCAAAAAACATGTGGAAATGTTGGTGAGTTGACTCAGTCTGAGTTCGAACGTTTCTATCAAAACGTTTTCAAGTTGTTGGTTTTTTCTAGATGTCGTTTGAAGGTTTGTTCGGTTTAGATTATTAGAAACACATAAATTAGCAACTAGCCACTCCGTTAGTCCTCCAAGATTTAGGAAATTTTGCGGGCAAAGTGTATATTTCTATCTTCAAGTTTTAGTGTCTATTTCTTTTGTTTCACTTATTCAATCTCTTTAATCTTTTGATTTGTTTTTAGTTAGGGTTTATTGCAATTTCTGGGAAGAGAGGATAGTCGTGGACTCGTGGCGAAAGAAAAATGCTGCGTGGTATCATCCAATCCTCCTCTAAGGTATTTCTACTTCAATTGATCTCTAAATTTCACATACACAATAGAGGTTTAGGGTTTGTTTCGATTGACTGATTCCATTCGATTTTCCAGATTTGTACGAGAAGGGCATCTTTGTATCAAGTGAGGTCCTTTGCAAGAGCTAATGAACTCAACACCAATAAAGATGAAACTGAGCATAAAAAAAAACAGTGTTGAGTGCGAATTCAGCTCTACTTGATGCTGAAAAATGCATAATCGATTACGAGAAGATGATCAGAAAAGTTCGTCTAACAATGTCTCGTGTAGAAAAAGCCATGGAGTCTGGAGACGTTACCCAAACCAGAGATGCGGTTAGAGACTTGAAGCACAATCTCATCTTCAATGGAAGATCATCATCAAGAAAGGAGGACACTTTCCCCAACTGAATTGACCGCCGTGCTTCTACAAAGGTTTGGATGGGACGAAATCTCAGGATTTTGCAAATGAAATATGATCTCGACTCATACCACATTTCTGATGAGCTTGCAAATGTAACTCTAGCAAGGACAATTTTTACAACTTTGGTTTCCTATCTTTAGTTTAGTTGCAGCATGTATGGAATACAATGTTAAAGTTTTCTTCTTGATACGAGTCTTTCTAAGCCCTTTGGCATAGTGACTGTCACAGTCCGTTAGTTGCTTGTCGATGGGCACATTTTCATGTAAACTTTGTTGGAGCTAAGCCTAGTGAAATGGTGGATGAGGGAACGAATGTTTCCCTCTCTCTCTCTACTTTATCAACCCATTTAACCAGAGAAAAACAAAAGACACTCGTAAATAAGCTCTGTGAAAATCTTCAGACCCTGTGGTAAAAACTGACAATTCCAATTAAGGCGTCTTGGTATCTCGAGTCCGTCTGTTGAATGGTACTGATTCTATTATTTTTTCGATGATCTTGGTTAGGCGAGTTGAAGAGGTTTGCGGTTTCCCATGTCTACGATCATTCCTTTCCTTTCAGATATGTGATTGATGCTTGAAACACATACCGAATGAGAATCCGATATTATAGTCAATTACACACAGATCTGAAGAAAGAGGAAAAGATGTGTCCTCTTGTCTCTTGTTTGGTCACAAAAGAATTGTGATTTAAGTTATTAAGAGATTCTTTTGCAAATGACTCAGAGAACCCATCACCAATTTAATACTACTCTAGTCAAAGAAAGTAATATAATTCCATATGGATAGTCCTTACCCATATGCCTCACTTAGAAACGATGAATCCAATATAACAAGTAAACAGACACAATGGCATATAAATCACTTGCGTCTTCTTAACGATTATATTATCAATCAGAAGCTTATATAAAGTAAAATAAAATAAATATAGTGAGATTTTTCTCTATTGAATTAATCGATACATGAGAGTGGATTTGGACATTTGCGGCTCTCTTTCCAGGACAGCGATCACATCTTTCGCAGAGATTGTCCTCACCTCTTTTGGCTGATTCGACGAACCTTGGTTCTTTCCTAGTCTTCTACCACCTGCAAACAAGAAACAAACAATAAGCTTTATATTATGTATCAACCAATATCGCAAGGAATGAATATGATTGATAGCTGCAAAAGTGGAACCACAAGATTTTACTTTATGAGACAACTAGTTATCACAAGGAGCCAGCCATATTCATGCCACGATCATCCCAATGTGATACATATTCTTTCTACTTCCTACTTTTAGGAAACTAGTTATGATTTCCATTTCTTTTCTCGCCTCCAAGAGGGTTTTATCAGTTGAAAACCAAGGGAAAAGCTTTGGAACTTTGTTTTTCAGATTTGCCAAGGGAAACAGTTTGATTTCAATAAAGAAGACCTTCGGGGGGTTTCATCTCGTTTGTAAATAAAGGGGTAAATAGAATGGACTCACCAGTTCCAGAAAACCGTCGTCCACCATCTTGCCTGTCCTTGGAGTTTCTTCCTCCACCTGACGTAGCTTTCTGGTTCCCATCTTTACCAGCTTCACTTACAGATTTCTGACGAGCTTCTGCCATTAATTGCCATTTTAAAAACGCATCATCTCCTCCAACAGCAGCACGAGCAGCAACATTTGCAGCTGTGGTTCTCATTTTGTCGTCATCCTCTTTGTTTCCCTTCACATATCAAAAACACTTTTCAAACAACATTGCAGAGGTAATTTTAATGTGTCCCCGCAAATGTATCATTTATATCTCTATACCTTCACACCCTTTGAACGGTTATCTTCTTTCTCTTTCTCACTATCAACTCCATCACCTTCTTCACTCTGCAGCCAAAACAAAATAAAAAGGGCAAACATTGCTATACGAAACAAAGCTAAAAGGGCAAATGTTGCAATGCCTGTGTGCTATCATAAGATTAAGAACATTGATAACGAGCTCAGAACTGACCTCACTCGGTTTCTTCAGCTTTTCTGCTTCAGCCTGTTTCTTCTCCCATTCCTCTTTCACTTTCTGATTCATTTCATTGATTTGTAGCCGAATATCTGACGTGATAAAGGTTCGGTGTCTAGATTTCTCGGTATCAACCCGCTGCATAAGCACTTTTAGCTTGACAAAGATTGAATCTAAACAATGTTGAAGTAGGTAGTAAGAGAAAGTTAGGCTGACCTGCTTTGACAACCGAATTATATGAGAAAGCAGTCCTCGCATCCTTTCCTCCACACACTGAGAGGGCAAACGCATGAGAAAACAAACAAATAAAAAAAGCCTCAAGTACTGAATGCAGACAGAAAATGCACAATAAGTTGACATCTCACCAAAGACAAGCACCGTTCGACATCATTGCTTATATGCTTTAACCCAACTTTCGCCACTGTCAGATATGAAAGGCAATATATAAGCTTCTTCTCAAAGTGATTCAAAACTTTAAGCATGATAGAGTTCAAAAGAATAAGATGCAGGAGGTTTCTCAACTAATTTCCGCTAGTTTTTTCTGCAGCGGACTTTTCTGCAAGATCAATCTTTCTTCCTCTTCGTGCACAATTCTCCGGGATGCTTCAGAAACACGACCATCCTCCTTACCCCCAGAGAATAATTGTTCTTCCTCTTCCTAAGCCAAATGCAGACCAATTTTTATTTATTTATTCAGTACTTCACACCCAGATTTTATATTAAACCCAAAGCTACCAATAATACGCACCCTGAGATTAACACCACTGACTGCAGTAACATCATTGAGCTGTTCAATACTTTGATCCGAAGAATTTCCCGCTACTTTTTGCTTCTTGCTGCAGGTTCAAACATACAAAAACGCTATGATTATAATTTTACATGGGGAACCATAAAAAAAGTGATTCAAGTAAGCTGAAAGAATCCACATACAAGAAACTCTTAACTATAATTTTAAATAGCTAATAAAAAAGGAGCAACATAAGAGAGACCTGAGCAGCTCAATTACCTTGCTGGTGGGGGTGAAGAACCTAATGTGTCAAGAGGTTTCTTCTGACCAACAGAAGGCTTTTTAGGTGGCGTCCTACCATTAACTCCTGCTTGAAAGGTACCCGATGAGCCACGAGAATTCATCTGATGGATACACAAACAATTTTTCAATGAGAAAAACTGCCGAGAATCGGAAAAAAAAAAAATCCATTTACGTCGAGTTGAAGGTTGTCCAACATAGTAAGGAGAATATTAAAGGGCTGTTGAAGTACCACGGTTACCCCAAGAGTTCAAAGAGAAGAGACAAACAAAAAACATTTTGAAACTTATAATGAGAAAATGATATATTAACAGCTTTCTTACTTCTGTGCTAGCGTCGAGTTGGTTTGTCATGGAAGGAGAAACAGAGCTTGCATGTGCCACGTTACTAGGTGTGGATAAAACCATTCTAGAGGACTCCTTCTCTAATCCCTCGTTTGAAGTCCCTATGGCTGCATTATTATGTTCAACACTTTGTTCAACTGATTCCTGCTTCACATGGGACACTGATGATCCTTGACCAGGTACAGAATTTAGATGCAATGAGGAGCTGTTCTGGAAGTGTGATGTAGTGCCACCTTGAACCCTATTAGGATCATTTACAGAAGTTGGCCTCTCAAACTTGGGCATAGTCATCATGTTTGTGGTAGACTGCGGCGGTCCTCCAAGACCTGTTGATCCCATAGTCTGGTTATGTGCCACATGTCTCATATGGGAGTCATGAGCGAGTGGTCTCAAAGAGGAACCAGAAGCATTGGTGGTTGGCCCCGGGTATGAGTGAAAATTACCAGAGCCAGTATACATAGGAAAAGAAGTTGATGGAAGCTGCATCTGGTGCTGCGGATGTTTGGTAAGTCCCTGCACATGAACTGAACTCCCTAAGGTGCCTGATGTCGAGGAAGGCAGTGGGTTAAGGTGGACTGCACGAGGATCAGACTGGGATTTTTGATTACTGATTTCTGTGATAGATTAGGTTGAATTAGGTAATGGTTTTGGCTCTTACATGTAAATTGTAAGACATATCTACAGAAAATATACTGGTTTTATAATAATCGTGAAAGAAAAAGAAAAAATGCATCAGTGAATAATAAATACCAGTACCAGTAGAAGGAGCTTGAATTCCCATTTTTACCTGGTTATAGTTAATCTGAAAACAATGAACACACATTACAAATAAATAAGGACTAAACTTGTACTGCAGACACACTCAATGCCACCCATGCTAAAATGCGCACTGAGAGATAAAAGTATATATTCCAAAATTCAGTTGACTGAAAGATAACCAAGCTCATGTTAAACCATTCTATGTGCATACTGCATACAAGCTAATAAAAAAGAATAATCTACAGGGATGCAGCTAAATGTAAAGGACCAAAGTTTTCAAAGACAATTCCAACATGAATTCCTTTAGCAAACTTATACCCCAAGTCGAATACATGGTATTAGTTACTACATACACAAAATATGCAAAATGGTAATACCTGCTGTAGTTTACTAACTGCCAACCTGAGCATCTGATCACCAACAATATCCTTCATATGTCGTGTGAACCCCTCTTTGGGAATTTCATTTTTCTGCAAACAAGTACCAGAAGATAGCAATGATAATGCAATAGCTTTTGAACAGAACGTCAAGTGATTTCACAGATAGGCATACCTTAAGTCTAGCATATAAGTTACGGAGCTGCATTGCTCTATCTGGATCAAGCTGGGACACTAAAGCAGGAAGCAAAGCAGCAAATGGTACTTGCTTAAGGTTGCGGTTCATAGGGTTAACAGGCTGTTCCACTCCCCGAGCCTGTTGACTACTCATCTTTTGCAGTTTTGCATACTGAGATTCATTCTCTTGATTGTGCGATCTTTCTAATTCATTACCACTGGGAGTCTTTTCAGACATCTGCAACCCAGTTGTTTGGGAGGCCTGTGAAGGATTCTCCCAGAGTTGACCTGCTCGATGAAGGTCTTGAGGCTGGTTGTGTTGTAAATGAGATTCATTTGTGCGCTTTAAATCGTGTTGGTGTTGACTGTCTAAAGCTGATCCTTGTTGCTCCTTCATCTGAGTACTTTCAAGGCTGTGTTGCGTCTGGAGATTGATGTTAGCATCTCCAAGACCATTCTTCCATGTTGCAAACTGCTGGCTGGGAGACTCGTTGTTTCCTATAGATATTAATTTAAGAAATTGATTGATGCAACTCGAAATCCCAAGTAAAACTGGAGGAAAAAATCAGACAATTCCCACATGAACCAATTTTTATTGTAGTAGATGATGCAGAAAATGTATGTTTGATAGCCCTTAAACACCTACCCACAGATCAAAACCTAATTGTATTTCAATATATAACACGGAGAAAGAGAGAAAAGATCACTTCCAAGCACCAGAGACAGATCTTTAAGAACAACCCACAAAATATTATCTTTGTTTTAACCAATAGTGCATCTGAATCCCTCCATAAATTCAAGAATTTGATACAGGGTTCCTCATACCAATCCAAATACTAAATTTTTTCCCTGGTTTCTAATACTTTCCGCAATTTATGCGTCATAGGTTTAAAAAGTTCAGCTTTCATCCTCCACCATGGCCATCACAAAGCAGTGTACACGTATAATCTCAGACGTAGATGTTACCTAACTAGCCCTATTTTACAACGAATGAACTTGTAGAGAGAATGAAGAAATTGAAAAAGGCGAGACAAACTCCCCAACGCCAAATTTGAAAAAAGCATACCAGGGTTCGTCCCGAGTGGCGGTGAAATTGTCATAGAACCTTCAATATCCCGATTGAGAGCGGCCTGGAACGCGTCGACGTCAGCTCCGGAATGCATCGATTCATCCTAAACCACACGAATCACCGGAAAATCAAAATCACGACGACGCTCCAGCCACATATCAATATCACAACAGATAAATGGTTGTGAAAAGGTATGAGAATTTAGAAAGCTAACCTCGTCTTCTTCGAGAAGCTTGAAAATTGAGGGATCCATGGAAAAAGCTTTGGCTGGGGAAGGAAAGAGAACTCCGCCAAGAGGAATGAATTATAAGGAAACAGGTGTTAAGTTTAAAATTTCCAATCAGTCCTTCAATATAGACAATATTGCAGATGAGTCCTTGAATAAAAGAGTAATTAGAGGTCTCGCATTTGGTTTGACTCGGTTCGGTTATTTCCAAAACCTCATGTCGTTTATTGGTATTGTTTAAGAACTGTACGTCGTTTAGTGTATGAGCCAAAACGTTGTCGTTTGCTCTGTTGCGGAGAGAGCTACATATACTGTAGCTGCCTGCCGCCGTTAAACGAATCATCATCATCGGAGATAAAAAAAAATGAACATGGTTGGCTTGAGCAAACGTTTTCTGTCTCCTCGATTCTCCGATCGGAGTCCGATGATCGGATTATCTGGCCGGTTCTTTCACCAGCTTCGTAGGCCTGGGAATTTCGTAGTGCCTCGTGCGTTGTTCGTTTCGTCGTGTTCGCGCAATCTATCGACGAATGCTTCGAAACAGAATGGGTTTCTACGTTGGTATTTGAGAAATCTGGATTCACGCCCTTTCATGACCAAGAGCATCACTACTTCCCTCATTTACATGGCCGCCGATCTGACCTCTCAGGTGAGATTATCACGTTCGTCGTTTTTTTGTCATATACTAGGATGGTTTTGGGAATGTATGTTCTAATGTCATTACTAATTACGGATTTATCTTAGGGAATTTTCGTTTATCTCTTGCTTTAGGAAGAAAACTCCAATCTCTCAATGTTTCATACCTAGACAAATCGAAATATATTTTGGTACTCTTTGTAAAATTCATATTAGTGAACAAAATTGATGTGGTGATTTGCTTTTTTGAGGTTTGGTTGGTGTTATTGTCTTAGTTGTGATACTCCTATCTTTGGTCTCTCTCTGTTCTTAACTGTTGTTATTTGATATGTCATGTGTGAAACAAATATATCTGTTTTGTAGCTCGGGTAAATGCCATGCCAATCGACTAATCTGTCTATTTTATCTTGTGAATTTGATGTCTTTCAGTACTGAATACTTGATTTGGTCACCAGAATAATCACATTACGATCATCTAATCTTCTTGTGAATTCTTATCTTCAAGAAAGCAAAGTTATAGGTGTGTCTTGCGTTGCTTATAAACTCTCTTTTTCTTACTTTCATCGATGAATTTCTCTTCGTATTCAGTCATTCTATGATCATGTTGTTGTTGCTTTTCAATTCCCCTAGGTAGTATGCAGAAATTATGAAAGAAAAAAAAGGAAATTGGAGACCTTGATGTGTTTTATTTGTGCTGACTCTCTAAAATCTTCAACAGATGATCACGATGGAGCCATCTGGTTCTCTTGACCTGATAAGAACAGCCAGAATGGCTAGCTTTGGGTTGATTTTCCTCGGGCCGTCACAGCATTTGTGGTTCAGTTATCTTTCTAAAATATTGCCAAAGCGTGACGTCTTGACAACCTTTAAGAAAATAATGATGGGGCAGGTTCTTTTCGGACCTTGTAGCAACACAGTCTTCTTTTCCTATAATGCTGCTTTACAAGGTACATGATACGCTTATGTGTTGAAGCATTATTTGTTTCAAACGCGTTTAGCTTTTTACGATTCTGCCTGTTAATATATGGTACTCGTCATGTTGTGGGTTCATATTAAGGTGAAAATTCTGAAGAAATTTTGGCGAGATTGAAGCGAGATCTTGTGCCAACATTGAAAAATGGACTTATGTATTGGCCTGTCTGTGATTTTGTTACATTCAAGTATGTTCCAGTTCATCTACAGGTAAACCAAAATTGTCTATCTTATTACTTCTTCCTCTTTTTCGGATGATTTTTCAAAACGGTTTCAACTTCCAACATGTAATCGTGTGGTTGCAGCCTCTGATGAATAGCTCGTGCGCATATATATGGACGATATATTTGACTTATATGGCAAACCAGACGAAAGCTGACAGCTGAAGACTGGTTCTTGGTAACACGCAATCGCAATCTCTTTATTCCATTGCAATTATATTTAGTTTATTTTTTTTGTGTCTAGAATGCAGCAAAAGCTTGGCATATGGACACAAAAATGTATGAACGGATATCACATTTTTGACGAAGCATATTATATTTCTCAGGAAGTCCCAAAGTTTTATAACGTTTTACTGCAAAAATTGTCTTCACCATCTTCTTTTTCTCTCCATCCGATTAACTGTTATTAACTTCAAGGATATTATAGCTGTGATCGTTTTTCTTGAGTTTTACCAAGCCACTTATACTTCAATGAAATCACTTCGACACTTATCTTTTCTCGATTTATCAGCGTACAAGGGATTTGCAGGAGAAAGAGAAGTAAGATTCAAGTGTTTTTTTTGCTTCCATTGATTCACGATTAGCTACATTAAGGATTCAGTGATAGAAAATTAGGGTTTTGTAGTTCGAGAATTAGGGAATGAATTTGGTTTCTGGGTCTCAATTTAAAAGACCTCGTTATGAATAATTCACATTTAGAAGCTCAATTTAGTTCAATTGGTTGTTGGGCTTGGGTAATTTTATTATTAGGTGTCTTTGTTTTAGTTTAGTTATTAGTTTTTATTTCTTTGGGCAAACCAATTTCTTTCATTCGACTAAATAGAGTCCTTACACAAAGAGAAGACTAAGCAAGAGTCAGGAACATAAAGAAAACGGATAAAAAAAAAAGAAAAAGATCGCAACAGGAAACACATGTCGAAGAGAAAGCTTATGATCACACCTCCGCTGATGAGGAGAGTGAATAGAGATTGAGAATCAGAGAACAAACATAGTTCTCAAATCTCCGACTTTGAAGAAGCAACAAGACGGCTTTAAGAGCAAGGTCTTCAACAACCAATGCCGATGGGGCAATCCGGTAAAGAAGTAGATCTTAGATGTAGAGTTATTAATTTTAAACCACATATTTAAAGTTAAATGATCATCAAACACCAAATTAAAACGCTGGATAATTTTAGATAGTTTTTTCAAATGTTGTGACGATCCGAGAAATTTCAACATAAACCTAGCCATTTTGGCTGTTCTTATCAGGTGAAATTAACCAGATGGTTGCTGTAACGCCCGTGAACCAAATGTGTATTTTTAGTTCGGGTGTCGATCGACCAACTCGTTTTGAATCGACTGGGTAGTTTTATTTTTGGAGAGAAAAATCAGAATTTGTTAGTGAGTGTTAGTAGGTGTTAGGGGGAATCTTGTTAGTAGGTGTTTGTGGGGGATTTGTTAATGAGTATTTGTAGGTGTTAGGGGGAATTTTGTTAGTAGGTGTTAGTGGGGGATTTGTTAGTGGGGAACATGGGGAAGTGGCTGATTTATTTAAGGAGAAGAATCAGACTTTGAGAAAAGGAAGCAGAGAGAGAACGTGGGAAAGAGAGGGAGAAGAAGAAAGGGAGAGGAGAAGAGAGAGAGAGGTGGAGGAATCTGTCCGGTTTTGTGGGAGACGAACGGAAAGGGAGTTCTGATCGGATCGGACTGAGATTTTTAGGGTAAGTTCTTCACTCTCTTAGCTTGATTTAGGAAAAATCCGTTTGTCAATCGGACGGTTAGATTGGTAGTTATGATCGTTTAAAGTTGGGCCGTTTCTGCAGCTTTCTTTTCCGATCAGTCAACTTCGGAGGAGTTTTCCCGACGAACCGTTGCGAATTAGAGGACGATCTATATACCGTTGTGTAGCTTGTTCCGTCTAGTTTCCAGATCCATTTTCTGATTTGGATTTGAAGCAGCCGTTCGCCCTGTGCGTCGACTTCTTTGTATCCAACGTGGTTCCTGTTCCAGTTCCGATCATCGGGATTACGGGCTTAATTGCTGTCGAACCAGAATGACCCAGAAAGCGTTCTATATACGGTTAGAAAGCTCTATCTGTCTACTTTTCAGATCGGGTTTCCGATTTTGATTCCGTTGTGTTTTCCGTTCCCAGTGTGCTTTCTTGTTCAACATGTCATTTCTGTTCCAGTTCGGATTGTTGAACTTGCGGGCTGTTTTCCCGTCGAATTGTAGGGAGTTAGAGGACGTTCTACATACCATTGTGTAGCTCGTCGTGTCTAGTTTCCAGCGCCGGTTTCCGATTGGAATTTGGAGTAGCCGTTCGTAGTATACGTTGAGTTCTTTGGGGCGTGCGTGTTCTTGGTGTTCTGGGTGTTCTTGAACACTTTTGAATCCGTTTTCCTTCCCAAATCGAGGTGAGTGCGTGACCATGGGTGCGTATAAGCATAAGAAGTGTTAGGATGCGTTTGTGTGTTGTTTGGGATCGAATTTCGTGTTGTTTGATGGATTAGTATGCAGAAAATCGCGTGTGCGAGTTTTCTGGGTTTGGTGTGTCGATCGACACATATGGGTGTGTCAATCGACATGGTGTCAGTAGGTCACCGGGATGGTGTGCTGACGGACATGAGTGTCGGAGTCGGTGTCGATCGACACGGGTTAGTGTATCGATCGACACAGGTTGTTTTTACGCGATTGAGTTGTTTTCATGTTGATTGTTCATCCTGGTATTATAGCACTGCTTATGCTTATATTTGTACATAGCCTGTTGATGGGATGACCGTCTCACTGGGTATTTATGATAATACTCACGCATCTCTTATAACCATGTGATGCAGGTAAAGACAGTCAGTGATCGTGGAATCATGGCCGGGACGAGGGGAATGATCTAGTGGCTCGTTTTCGTGTAATAAGTTAGAATTGCTAGGGTGTTAGCAATTTCAGAACTATGTGTATTACCGAATTGAACTAGAATTAATAAGTATGGGCTTGTTAAACGATAATTGTATTTGATTGTTGAATCATTGTTTCCGCGCTGTTTGTTTATTGGACCGTTGAGGATCACTATTTATGATAATAGTGATCCGGTTAAAAATTTTTTTTTTTATTTGACGGGTTGGGTCGTCACAGTTTGGTATCAGAGCCCTAGCGGTTCTAGGGCTAGTTAGTTAATTGATTATGCGAGTTAGTCAATTGATTGTTGTGTGGGTATGGAGTCCTAGATCATCCCTTCCGAGCCTTCAATGAGATTCCACGGTATGTGTTTTGTGATTTCTGTTTTTCTAGTACTTAGTATTCTGCTGGTTAGTGCAGAGTGATGGCTAGAGTGGCTAGAGGCAGAGGTCGCGGGGGCCGTAGAGGTCGTGGTGGTCGTGCTGGGCGTGGACGTGGGCGGGGACTTGGGAGTGAGTCTGCTGCCACGTGGGTGTCCCAGGAGACTACACAGGAGCGGGTAGTTGACTCGCAGGCGTTTCAGGAGGGGTCCGTGGGTGTGACAGCTACGGGTTCCAGTGAGAGGGCTGGAGGGGATAGTGTAGGTCCCGATGTAGCTGGTGGTGCGGTGGGCCCTGGTGGGGGTGCTGCCGTAGGCGTCGCCCCGGATCGAGATGATCGTCTGGCGGGTCTACTACAGATGATTCTGGAGAGGTTACCGGGAGGGGTGCCTACTCCGGGTCATGCTCCTGGGGTGCAGCCGGGTATGGCTGGGGTGCAGCCGGGTATGGCTGGGGTGCAGCCGGGTATGGCTGGGGTGCAGCCGGGTTTGGCTGGGGTGCAGCCGGGTTTGGCTGGGATGCAGCCGGGTATGGCTGGGGTTGAGGAGCTTCCATCTTATCTGCGGATGATGGAGCAGATGCAGCGGATTGGTACTGCATTTTTCTCGGGCGGTGCTAGGCCTGAGGAGGCTGATGGGTGGCGGATGAGGTTAGAGCGTAACTTTCGCTCCATCAGGTGTCCAGAGGGATACAGAGTGGATCTGGCGGTACATTACCTAGAGGGTGATGCGCATCTCTGGTGGAGAGGTGTTGAGGCCAGGAGGGTGCAGGCCGAGATGGTCTGGGAGGATTTCTTGGCGGAGTTTAACGCCAAGTATTTCCCGCAGGAGGCGGTGGACCGTTTAGAGTCTAGGTTTCTGGACCTGACTCAGGGAGATCGGTCAGTGAGAGAGTTCGATTTGGAGTTCAGTCGACTTCTGGTACATGCAGGGAGAGGCATGGAGGGCGAGGATGCCCAGGTTAGGAGGTTCTTGCGAGGACTTCGACCAGATTTGAGGACTCGTTGCAGGGCGAGTAGGTTCGCCACGAGGGCGGAGCTGGTTGAGATGGCTGCTGCGATCGAGGAGGATCTCGGGGAGCAGGTTGTGGTGGTTAGTCCACCGGTGCAGCAGCAGCAGCCGAGGAGATCTCAGCAGCAGACGAGTTCAGGCAGGGGCGGCAAGCCTGCTCAGGGACAGAAGAGGAAGTGGGAGAGCACTTCAGGGGCTAGTCAGGGCGGTTCGGGATGCTTCGGGTGTGGGAGCATGTCCCATCGTGTGGCGAGCTGTCCGAGGAGGACCGGGACCGGGACTCGAGATGTGCGGGTCGGGGTTCAGGATACGCGGGTGTGTTATCACTGCAGAGAGACGGGGCATATTAAGCCCAAGTGTCCGAAGCTGCAGCAGTTGGCGGTGGCCGCAGTGCAGCCATTGGCAGTGCAGCCGTTGTCTCAGATTGCAGCAGCACCGCGTGTGTTCACGTCTGCGGAGGCGGGTGGATCTAGCACCAGACCGATCACAGGTATTTCCGAACTTGACTTTTTAAATTCATGGTTGTTTGAGTTTTTGTCTGTTGGGAAATTGTGAGTCTGTGCTAGAATGGTAGGGTTCTGAAGCACATGGAATTGTGCAGGGACCTTAGTTGTGGGCGGGTATGAGTCCCACGTGTTATTTGATTCGGGAGCTACGAATAGCTTTATTACGCCGGAGTGTGCGGAGAGCAGCGGAATCCAGAGTGATTCCGGGGAACAGGCGGGAGTAGTCAAGGTGGCTGGAGGTAGGACGTTGGCTACTTTCGGGCGCGCTCGTGGTGTGGATGTTCTGGTGGCGGGAGAGTCGATGCCAGCAGATCTGATCATCAGTCCGGTGGAGCTGTATGATGTTATCCTGGGTATGGATTGGTTGGATCGTTACAGGGTCCATCTGGATTGCCACCGAGGGCGAGTTGTGTTTGAGCGAGAGGCGGGGAGGTTGGTTTATCAGGGTGTGAGACCGACTTCCGGGAGTCTCGTGATTTCCACGATACAGGCCGAGCAGTTGCTTCTCAAGGGCTGCGAGGCGTATCTGGTGACGATAGTGATGCCTGAGTCTGTTGGAGGGGTTGCAGTGGAGGATATTCGAGTTGTTCGGGATTTCCAGGATGTGTTCCAGTCATTGGAGGGATTACCGCCATCGCGGTCGGATCCGTTTGTTATTGAGTTGGAACCCGGGACTACTCCGATATCTAAGGCACCTTACCGTATGGCTCCAGCAGAGATGGCAGAGCTGAAGAAGCAGCTGGATGATTTGTTGGATAAGGGTTTTATTCGGCCTAGTGTTTCACCGTGGGGAGCGCCGGTGTTGTTTGTGAAGAAGAAGGATGGTAGTTTCCGGTTGTGCATCGATTATCGGGGACTTAACCGAGTCACCGTGAAGAACAGGTACCCTCTGCCGCGCATTGATGAGTTGTTGGATCAGTTACGAGGGGCTACCTGGTTCTCCAAGATCGACTTGGCTTCAGGGTACCATCAGATTCCGATTGAGGAGGCAGATGTGAGGAAGACTGCTTTCAGAACGAGGTATGGGCATTTTGAGTTCGTGGTGATGCCTTTTGGTTTGACGAATGCACCAGCAGCGTTCATGCGGTTGATGAACGGGGTATTCCAGGAGTATCTGGATGTGTTTGTGATCATCTTTATTGATGATATTCTGGTGTATTCCAAGAGTCCTGAGGAGCATGAGTTGCATCTGAGAGTAGTTCTGGGGAAGCTGCGGGAGCAGAAGTTGTTTGCGAAGTTGAGCAAGTGCAGTTTCTGGCAGCAAGAGATGAGTTTCCTTGGCCATGTGGTGTCTGCAGAGGGAGTTTCTGTGGATCCGGCTAAGATCGAGGCTATCAGAGGGTGGCCTAGACCGAGGAATGCCACCGAGATTAGGAGTTTTCTTGGGTTGGCAGGTTATTATCGAAGATTCATCGCGGGATTTGCGAGTTTGGCTAAGTCGATGACCAAGTTGACAGGGAAGGATGTTCCTTTTGTGTGGTCTTCTACTTGCGAGGAGAGTTTCGGGAAGCTGAAGGAGATGTTGACGAGTACACCAGTGTTGGCGTTACCCGAGCCGGGTGAGCCTTACGTGGTGTATACCGATGCTTCGGGTGTTGGTTTGGGTTGTGTCCTGATGCAGCAGGGAAAGGTTATTGCGTATGCTTCGAGGCAGTTGAGGAAGCATGAGTGCAACTACCCTACCCATGATTTGGAGTTGGTTGCGGTAATTTTCGCTCTAAAGATTTGGAGATCTTATCTTTATGGCGAAAAGGTTCAGGTGTTCACAGACCATAAGAGTTTGAAGTATTTCTTCACTCAGCCGGAGCTGAACCAGAGACAGAGGCGCTGGATGGAGTTGGTAGCGGATTACGATTTGGAGATCGGATACCATCCGGGTAAGGCTAATCTTGTTGCAGATGCGTTAAGTCGGATGAGGGTTGCTTCGGCTCAGGAGCGTGATATGGAAGCTCTGGTGAGCGAGATTAGTACGTTGAGGTTGTGTGTGATCTCACAGGAGCCGTTGGGGTTAGAGGCAGCTAACCAGGCAGATTTACTGAGCAGGATTCGGGTTGCGCAGGAGAAGGATCAGGGGTTGATTGATGCTTCTAAGGCGACAAGTTCGGAGTATGTGGTCTCAGCGAGTGGGATGATACTGGTGAATGGGCGGGTTTGTGTACCCAAGGACGAGGATCTGAGGCAGGAGATTCTGAGAGAGGCCCATTCGAGCATGTTATCGATTCATCCGGGGGCGACCAAGATGTACCGTGATCTGAAACGGTATTATCACTGGGTCGGGATGAAGAGGGATGTAGCTAATTGGGTTGCAGCGTGCAACGTGTGTCAGCTGGTGAAGGCTGAGCATCAGGTTCCGAGTGGTATGTTGCAGAGTTTACCCATTCCGGAGTGGAAGTGGGATATGATTACCATGGATTTCGTGACGGATTGTCGTTGTCACGGACGTATGATGCGATTTGGGTGATTGTGGATCGTCTGACCAAGTCAGCCCATTTTCTTGCCATCAAAAAGACCGATGGGACGGTAGTGTTGGCTAAGAAGTATGTGCGTGAGATAGTGAGGCTGCACGGGGTGCCAGCGAGTATTGTGTCAGACAGAGATCCGAGGTTCACGTCTGAGTTCTGGAGGGCGTTTCAGGCAGAGATGGGCACTAAGGTGCACATGAGCACGGCGTATCATCCTCAGACAGATGGACAGTCGGAGAGGACTATTCAGACTTTAGAAGACCTGTTGAGGATGTGCGTGCTGGATTATGGTGGTCATTGGGCGGATCATCTGAACCTGGTTGAGTTTGCGTACAACAACTCATACCAGGCGAGTATTGGGATGGCTCCATATGAGGCTCTGTATGGGAGGCCGTGTAGGACACCATTGTGCTGGACTCAAGTGGGGGAGAGGAGCATGTTTGGTGCGGATTTTGTTCAGGAGACGACGGAGAAGATCCGTGTCTTGAGATTGAACATGAGAGAGGCTCAGGATCGGCAGAAGAGTTATGCTGATAAGAGACGAAAAGAGCTGGAGTTTGAGCTGGGAGATCTGGTGTATCTCAAGGCAGCGATGTTAAGGGGTCCTAACAGATCCCTTTCAGAGAATAAGCTAAGTCCGAGGTTTATGGGTCCGTTCAGAGTGGTGGAGCGGGTTGGACCAGTGGCTTATCGGTTGGAGTTACCTCAGAGTATGAGAGCGTTTCATAAGGTATTTCATGTATCGATGCTGCGGAAGTGTCTACATGAGTCTGAGGGGGTGTTGGCTAGGATTCCGGATGATCTTCAGCCCAACATGACGTTAGCGGCGAGACCTACGAGGATTCTCGAGCGGAGAGTCAAGGTGCTGCGTCGGAAGAGGATACCATTGGTGAGAGTCGTGTGGGACTGTGATGGTGTCGAGGAGGAGACTTGGGAACCAGAGGCAAGTATGAAGGCAAAGTTCTCGAAGTGGTTCGAGAAGCAAGCGGAGGCTTGAGTGTCTTTCTGGTTTTCAGTGGTTGTATTAGCTTGTTGCTATGAGTTGTATGTATTTTTCGTTTGGATTGTAACGATATACATTGTTGAGATTAATAAGATGGGATGTTTCTTATTATCTTTGGTTATAAGACGGATGTTCTTATGAGTTAGATGACCTGGGGATTGGTCATGAGGGATATTCCGGGATAGGGAATATCGGGGTAGGAAACACCCTGGCGATTGGGTTGTTTCAGATGACCTGGGGATTGGTCATGAGTGATATTCCGGGTTAGGGGATATCAAGATGAGAACCACGGAAGTAAATCGGTCGACAGGTGCTTATGATGCACGTTACAGCGTTACTGCTCCAGGGGATGGTGATATTCTCCTGCATATACTTTGAGGGACAGAGATCTCTCCAGAGGATGTGTGATTTCCTCTGCAGCCGATAGCTTGACGGACTGTGTGTCCCGAGAGTGGGAGGGGCTGGAGCATACCGAGAGCCGGTATGGTATACATCGAGAGCTCGTAGGGTGACGATCTTACGAGTGGGAGTGGTGTATAGAGATATGAGTTTGAGCAAGAGTACATGTAGTGTGATTATAAGTATGAGATTTGATGAACTTCAGAGATCGGGAATGCTCTCAGGTGGTTTGTGGATGTCTAATCTAGGGTTATTACTCGAGTTTGGAATTTTAGTCCAGACGACCCTGGTAAACATATGTAGCCTCTTTGGTCGTACATGTTCTTGTTTGATTGTTGGGCGACCAATTGATCCAAGGTCTGGGTCTACGGTGGGTCGGGCATGTTCTTGTTTGATTGTTGCGCGATCTATCGGACAACCCTGATCCGGATCAGCGAGTGTTGCATCGTGGATGTTTCCTGGGGGAATTTGGTCGGGTTTCGGACGAGAGTGTCAACCTTAGTGAGACGGGTTTTGGCCAGGAAGGCGAGCCGTAGAGAGACGGTGTTGCGTGATTCGAGGACGAATCCGTGTTAGTGGGGGAGAATTGTAACGCCCGTGAACCAAATGTGTATTTTTAGTTCGGGTGTCGATCGACCAACTCGTTTTGAATCGACTGGGTAGTTTTATTTTTGGAGAGAAAAATCAGAATTTGTTAGTGAGTGTTAGTAGGTGTTAGGGGGAATCTTGTTAGTAGGTGTTTGTGGGGGATTTGTTAATGAGTATTTGTAGGTGTTAGGGGGAATTTTGTTAGTAGGTGTTAGTGGGGGATTTGTTAGTGGGGAACATGGGGAAGTGGCTGATTTATTTAAGGAGAAGAATCAGACTTTGAGAAAAGGAAGCAGAGAGAGAACGTGGGAAAGAGAGGGAGAAGAAGAAAGGGAGAGGAGAAGAGAGAGAGAGGTGGAGGAATCTGTCCGGTTTTGTGGGAGACGAACGGAAAGGGAGTTCTGATCGGATCGGACTGAGATTTTTAGGGTAAGTTCTTCACTCTCTTAGCTTGATTTAGGAAAAATCCGTTTGTCAATCGGACGGTTAGATTGGTAGTTATGATCGTTTAAAGTTGGGCCGTTTCTGCAGCTTTCTTTTCCGATCAGTCAACTTCGGAGGAGTTTTCCCGACGAACCGTTGCGAATTAGAGGACGATCTATATACCGTTGTGTAGCTTGTTCCGTCTAGTTTCCAGATCCATTTTCTGATTTGGATTTGAAGCAGCCGTTCGCCCTGTGCGTCGACTTCTTTGTATCCAACGTGGTTCCTGTTCCAGTTCCGATCATCGGGATTACGGGCTTAATTGCCGTCGAACCAGAATGACCCAGAAAGCGTTCTATATACGGTTAGAAAGCTCTATCTGTCTACTTTTCAGATCGGGTTTCCGATTTTGATTCCGTTGTGTTTTCCGTTCCCAGTGTGCTTTCTTGTTCAACATGTCATTTCTGTTCCAGTTCGGATTGTTGAACTTGCGGGCTGTTTTCCCGTCGAATTGTAGGGAGTTAGAGGACGTTCTACATACCATTGTGTAGCTCGTCGTGTCTAGTTTCCAGCGCCGGTTTCCGATTGGAATTTGGAGTAGCCGTTCGTAGTATACGTTGAGTTCTTTGGGGCGTGCGTGTTCTTGGTGTTCTGGGTGTTCTTGAACACTTTTGAATCCGTTTTCCTTCCCAAATCGAGGTGAGTGCGTGACCATGGGTGCGTATAAGCATAAGAAGTGTTAGGATGCGTTTGTGTGTTGTTTGGGATCGAATTTCGTGTTGTTTGATGGATTAGTATGCAGAAAATCGCGTGTGCGAGTTTTCTGGGTTTGGTGTGTCGATCGACACATATGGGTGTGTCAATCGACATGGTGTCAGTAGGTCACCGGGATGGTGTGCTGACGGACATGAGTGTCGGAGTCGGTGTCGATCGACACGGGTTAGTGTATCGATCGACACAGGTTGTTTTTACGCGATTGAGTTGTTTTCATGTTGATTGTTCATCCTGGTATTATAGCACTGCTTATGCTTATATTTGTACATAGCCTGTTGATGGGATGACCGTCTCACTGGGTATTTATGATAATACTCACGCATCTCTTATAACCATGTGATGCAGGTAAAGACAGTCAGTGATCGTGGAATCATGGCCGGGACGAGGGGAATGATCTAGTGGCTCGTTTTCGTGTAATAAGTTAGAATTGCTAGGGTGTTAGCAATTTCAGAACTATGTGTATTACCGAATTGAACTAGAATTAATAAGTATGGGCTTGTTAAACGATAATTGTATTTGATTGTTGAATCATTGTTTCCGCGCTGTTTGTTTATTGGACCGTTGAGGATCACTATTTATGATAATAGTGATCCGGTTAAAAAATTTTTTTTTTATTTGACGGGTTGGGTCGTCACAGTTTGGTATCAGAGCCCTAGCGGTTCTAGGGCTAGTTAGTTAATTGATTATGCGAGTTAGTCAATTGATTGTTGTGTGGGTATGGAGTCCTAGATCATCCCTTCCGAGCCTTCAATGAGATTCCACGGTATGTGTTTTGTGATTTCTGTTTTTCTAGTACTTAGTATTCTGCTGGTTAGTGCAGAGTGATGGCTAGAGTGGCTAGAGGCAGAGGTCGCGGGGGCCGTAGAGGTCGTGGTGGTCGTGCTGGGCGTGGACGTGGGCGGGGACTTGGGAGTGAGTCTGCTGCCACGTGGGTGTCCCAGGAGACTACACAGGAGCGGGTAGTTGACTCGCAGGCGTTTCAGGAGGGGTCCGTGGGTGTGACAGCTACGGGTTCCAGTGAGAGGGCTGGAGGGGATAGTGTAGGTCCCGATGTAGCTGGTGGTGCGGTGGGCCCTGGTGGGGGTGCTGCCGTAGGCGTCGCCCCGGATCGAGATGATCGTCTGGCGGGTCTACTACAGATGATTCTGGAGAGGTTACCGGGAGGGGTGCCTACTCCGGGTCATGCTCCTGGGGTGCAGCCGGGTATGGCTGGGGTGCAGCCGGGTATGGCTGGGGTGCAGCCGGGTATGGCTGGGGTGCAGCCGGGTTTGGCTGGGGTGCAGCCGGGTTTGGCTGGGATGCAGCCGGGTATGGCTGGGGTTGAGGAGCTTCCATCTTATCTGCGGATGATGGAGCAGATGCAGCGGATTGGTACTGCATTTTTCTCGGGCGGTGCTAGGCCTGAGGAGGCTGATGGGTGGCGGATGAGGTTAGAGCGTAACTTTCGCTCCATCAGGTGTCCAGAGGGATACAGAGTGGATCTGGCGGTACATTACCTAGAGGGTGATGCGCATCTCTGGTGGAGAGGTGTTGAGGCCAGGAGGGTGCAGGCCGAGATGGTCTGGGAGGATTTCTTGGCGGAGTTTAACGCCAAGTATTTCCCGCAGGAGGCGGTGGACCGTTTAGAGTCTAGGTTTCTGGACCTGACTCAGGGAGATCGGTCAGTGAGAGAGTTCGATTTGGAGTTCAGTCGACTTCTGGTACATGCAGGGAGAGGCATGGAGGGCGAGGATGCCCAGGTTAGGAGGTTCTTGCGAGGACTTCGACCAGATTTGAGGACTCGTTGCAGGGCGAGTAGGTTCGCCACGAGGGCGGAGCTGGTTGAGATGGCTGCTGCGATCGAGGAGGATCTCGGGGAGCAGGTTGTGGTGGTTAGTCCACCGGTGCAGCAGCAGCAGCCGAGGAGATCTCAGCAGCAGACGAGTTCAGGCAGGGGCGGCAAGCCTGCTCAGGGACAGAAGAGGAAGTGGGAGAGCACTTCAGGGGCTAGTCAGGGCGGTTCGGGATGCTTCGGGTGTGGGAGCATGTCCCATCGTGTGGCGAGCTGTCCGAGGAGGACCGGGACCGGGACTCGAGATGTGCGGGTCGGGGTTCAGGATACGCGGGTGTGTTATCACTGCAGAGAGACGGGGCATATTAAGCCTAAGTGTCCGAAGCTGCAGCAGTTGGCGGTGGCCGCAGTGCAGCCATTGGCAGTGCAGCCGTTGTCTCAGATTGCAGCAGCACCGCGTGTGTTCACGTCTGCGGAGGCGGGTGGATCTAGCACCAGACCGATCACAGGTATTTCCGAACTTGACTTTTTAAATTCATGGTTGTTTGAGTTTTTGTCTGTTGGGAAATTGTGAGTCTGTGCTAGAATGGTAGGGTTCTGAAGCACATGGAATTGTGCAGGGACCTTAGTTGTGGGCGGGTATGAGTCCCACGTGTTATTTGATTCGGGAGCTACGAATAGCTTTATTACGCCGGAGTGTGCGGAGAGCAGCGGAATCCAGAGTGATTCCGGGGAACAGGCGGGAGTAGTCAAGGTGGCTGGAGGTAGGACGTTGGCTACTTTCGGGCGCGCTCGTGGTGTGGATGTTCTGGTGGCGGGAGAGTCGATGCCAGCAGATCTGATCATCAGTCCGGTGGAGCTGTATGATGTTATCCTGGGTATGGATTGGTTGGATCGTTACAGGGTCCATCTGGATTGCCACCGAGGGCGAGTTGTGTTTGAGCGAGAGGCGGGGAGGTTGGTTTATCAGGGTGTGAGACCGACTTCCGGGAGTCTCGTGATTTCCACGATACAGGCCGAGCAGTTGCTTCTCAAGGGCTGCGAGGCGTATCTGGTGACGATAGTGATGCCTGAGTCTGTTGGAGGGGTTGCAGTGGAGGATATTCGAGTTGTTCGGGATTTCCAGGATGTGTTCCAGTCATTGGAGGGATTACCGCCATCGCGGTCGGATCCGTTTGTTATTGAGTTGGAACCCGGGACTACTCCGATATCTAAGGCACCTTACCGTATGGCTCCAGCAGAGATGGCAGAGCTGAAGAAGCAGCTGGATGATTTGTTGGATAAGGGTTTTATTCGGCCTAGTGTTTCACCGTGGGGAGCGCCGGTGTTGTTTGTGAAGAAGAAGGATGGTAGTTTCCGGTTGTGCATCGATTATCGGGGACTTAACCGAGTCACCGTGAAGAACAGGTACCCTCTGCCGCGCATTGATGAGTTGTTGGATCAGTTACGAGGGGCTACCTGGTTCTCCAAGATCGACTTGGCTTCAGGGTACCATCAGATTCCGATTGAGGAGGCAGATGTGAGGAAGACTGCTTTCAGAACGAGGTATGGGCATTTTGAGTTCGTGGTGATGCCTTTTGGTTTGACGAATGCACCAGCAGCGTTCATGCGGTTGATGAACGGGGTATTCCAGGAGTATCTGGATGTGTTTGTGATCATCTTTATTGATGATATTCTGGTGTATTCCAAGAGTCCTGAGGAGCATGAGTTGCATCTGAGAGTAGTTCTGGGGAAGCTGCGGGAGCAGAAGTTGTTTGCGAAGTTGAGCAAGTGCAGTTTCTGGCAGCAAGAGATGAGTTTCCTTGGCCATGTGGTGTCTGCAGAGGGAGTTTCTGTGGATCCGGCTAAGATCGAGGCTATCAGAGGGTGGCCTAGACCGAGGAATGCCACCGAGATTAGGAGTTTTCTTGGGTTGGCAGGTTATTATCGAAGATTCATCGCGGGATTTGCGAGTTTGGCTAAGTCGATGACCAAGTTGACAGGGAAGGATGTTCCTTTTGTGTGGTCTTCTACTTGCGAGGAGAGTTTCGGGAAGCTGAAGGAGATGTTGACGAGTACACCAGTGTTGGCGTTACCCGAGCCGGGTGAGCCTTACGTGGTGTATACCGATGCTTCGGGTGTTGGTTTGGGTTGTGTCCTGATGCAGCAGGGAAAGGTTATTGCGTATGCTTCGAGGCAGTTGAGGAAGCATGAGTGCAACTACCCTACCCATGATTTGGAGTTGGTTGCGGTAATTTTCGCTCTAAAGATTTGGAGATCTTATCTTTATGGCGAAAAGGTTCAGGTGTTCACAGACCATAAGAGTTTGAAGTATTTCTTCACTCAGCCGGAGCTGAACCAGAGACAGAGGCGCTGGATGGAGTTGGTAGCGGATTACGATTTGGAGATCGGATACCATCCGGGTAAGGCTAATCTTGTTGCAGATGCGTTAAGTCGGATGAGGGTTGCTTCGGCTCAGGAGCGTGATATGGAAGCTCTGGTGAGCGAGATTAGTACGTTGAGGTTGTGTGTGATCTCACAGGAGCCGTTGGGGTTAGAGGCAGCTAACCAGGCAGATTTACTGAGCAGGATTCGGGTTGCGCAGGAGAAGGATCAGGGGTTGATTGATGCTTCTAAGGCGACAAGTTCGGAGTATGTGGTCTCAGCGAGTGGGATGATACTGGTGAATGGGCGGGTTTGTGTACCCAAGGACGAGGATCTGAGGCAGGAGATTCTGAGAGAGGCCCATTCGAGCATGTTATCGATTCATCCGGGGGCGACCAAGATGTACCGTGATCTGAAACGGTATTATCACTGGGTCGGGATGAAGAGGGATGTAGCTAATTGGGTTGCAGCGTGCAACGTGTGTCAGCTGGTGAAGGCTGAGCATCAGGTTCCGAGTGGTATGTTGCAGAGTTTACCCATTCCGGAGTGGAAGTGGGATATGATTACCATGGATTTCGTGACGGATTGTCGTTGTCACGGACGTATGATGCGATTTGGGTGATTGTGGATCGTCTGACCAAGTCAGCCCATTTTCTTGCCATCAAAAAGACCGATGGGACGGTAGTGTTGGCTAAGAAGTATGTGCGTGAGATAGTGAGGCTGCACGGGGTGCCAGCGAGTATTGTGTCAGACAGAGATCCGAGGTTCACGTCTGAGTTCTGGAGGGCGTTTCAGGCAGAGATGGGCACTAAGGTGCACATGAGCACGGCGTATCATCCTCAGACAGATGGACAGTCGGAGAGGACTATTCAGACTTTAGAAGACCTGTTGAGGATGTGCGTGCTGGATTATGGTGGTCATTGGGCGGATCATCTGAACCTGGTTGAGTTTGCGTACAACAACTCATACCAGGCGAGTATTGGGATGGCTCCATATGAGGCTCTGTATGGGAGGCCGTGTAGGACACCATTGTGCTGGACTCAAGTGGGGGAGAGGAGCATGTTTGGTGCGGATTTTGTTCAGGAGACGACGGAGAAGATCCGTGTCTTGAGATTGAACATGAGAGAGGCTCAGGATCGGCAGAAGAGTTATGCTGATAAGAGACGAAAAGAGCTGGAGTTTGAGCTGGGAGATCTGGTGTATCTCAAGGCAGCGATGTTAAGGGGTCCTAACAGATCCCTTTCAGAGAATAAGCTAAGTCCGAGGTTTATGGGTCCGTTCAGAGTGGTGGAGCGGGTTGGACCAGTGGCTTATCGGTTGGAGTTACCTCAGAGTATGAGAGCGTTTCATAAGGTATTTCATGTATCGATGCTGCGGAAGTGTCTACATGAGTCTGAGGGGGTGTTGGCTAGGATTCCGGATGATCTTCAGCCCAACATGACGTTAGCGGCGAGACCTACGAGGATTCTCGAGCGGAGAGTCAAGGTGCTGCGTCGGAAGAGGATACCATTGGTGAGAGTCGTGTGGGACTGTGATGGTGTCGAGGAGGAGACTTGGGAACCAGAGGCAAGTATGAAGGCAAAGTTCTCGAAGTGGTTCGAGAAGCAAGCGGAGGCTTGAGTGTCTTTCTGGTTTTCAGTGGTTGTATTAGCTTGTTGCTATGAGTTGTATGTATTTTTCGTTTGGATTGTAACGATATACATTGTTGAGATTAATAAGATGGGATGTTTCTTATTATCTTTGGTTATAAGACGGATGTTCTTATGAGTTAGATGACCTGGGGATTGGTCATGAGGGATATTCCGGGATAGGGAATATCGGGGTAGGAAACACCCTGGCGATTGGGTTGTTTCAGATGACCTGGGGATTGGTCATGAGTGATATTCCGGGTTAGGGGATATCAAGATGAGAACCACGGAAGTAAATCGGTCGACAGGTGCTTATGATGCACGTTACAGCGTTACTGCTCCAGGGGATGGTGATATTCTCCTGCATATACTTTGAGGGACAGAGATCTCTCCAGAGGATGTGTGATTTCCTCTGCAGCCGATAGCTTGACGGACTGTGTGTCCCGAGAGTGGGAGGGGCTGGAGCATACCGAGAGCCGGTATGGTATACATCGAGAGCTCGTAGGGTGACGATCTTACGAGTGAGAGTGGTGTATAGAGATATGAGTTTGAGCAAGAGTACATGTAGTGTGATTATAAGTATGAGATTTGATGAACTTCAGAGATCGGGAATGCTCTCAGGTGGTTTGTGGATGTCTAATCTAGGGTTATTACTCGAGTTTGGAATTTTAGTCCAGACGACCCTGGTAAACATATGTAGCCTCTTTGGTCGTACATGTTCTTGTTTGATTGTTGGGCGACCAATTGATCCAAGGTCTGGGTCTACGGTGGGTCGGGCATGTTCTTGTTTGATTGTTGCGCGATCTATCGGACAACCCTGATCCGGATCAGCGAGTGTTGCATCGTGGATGTTTCCTGGGGGAATTTGGTCGGGTTTCGGACGAGAGTGTCAACCTTAGTGAGACGGGTTTTGGCCAGGAAGGCGAGCCGTAGAGAGACGGTGTTGCGTGATTCGAGGACGAATCCGTGTTAGTGGGGGAGAATTGTAACGCCCGTGAACCAAATGTGTATTTTTAGTTCGGGTGTCGATCGACCAACTCGTTTTGAATCGACTGGGTAGTTTTATTTTTGGAGAGAAAAATCAGAATTTGTTAGTGAGTGTTAGTAGGTGTTAGGGGGAATCTTGTTAGTAGGTGTTTGTGGGGGATTTGTTAATGAGTATTTGTAGGTGTTAGGGGGAATTTTGTTAGTAGGTGTTAGTGGGGGATTTGTTAGTGGGGAACATGGGGAAGTGGCTGATTTATTTAAGGAGAAGAATCAGACTTTGAGAAAAGGAAGCAGAGAGAGAACGTGGGAAAGAGAGGGAGAAGAAGAAAGGGAGAGGAGAAGAGAGAGAGAGGTGGAGGAATCTGTCCGGTTTTGTGGGAGACGAACGGAAAGGGAGTTCTGATCGGATCGGACTGAGATTTTTAGGGTAAGTTCTTCACTCTCTTAGCTTGATTTAGGAAAAATCCGTTTGTCAATCGGACGGTTAGATTGGTAGTTATGATCGTTTAAAGTTGGGCCGTTTCTGCAGCTTTCTTTTCCGATCAGTCAACTTCGGAGGAGTTTTCCCGACGAACCGTTGCGAATTAGAGGACGATCTATATACCGTTGTGTAGCTTGTTCCGTCTAGTTTCCAGATCCATTTTCTGATTTGGATTTGAAGCAGCCGTTCGCCCTGTGCGTCGACTTCTTTGTATCCAACGTGGTTCCTGTTCCAGTTCCGATCATCGGGATTACGGGCTTAATTGCCGTCGAACCAGAATGACCCAGAAAGCGTTCTATATACGGTTAGAAAGCTCTATCTGTCTACTTTTCAGATCGGGTTTCCGATTTTGATTCCGTTGTGTTTTCCGTTCCCAGTGTGCTTTCTTGTTCAACATGTCATTTCTGTTCCAGTTCGGATTGTTGAACTTGCGGGCTGTTTTCCCGTCGAATTGTAGGGAGTTAGAGGACGTTCTACATACCATTGTGTAGCTCGTCGTGTCTAGTTTCCAGCGCCGGTTTCCGATTGGAATTTGGAGTAGCCGTTCGTAGTATACGTTGAGTTCTTTGGGGCGTGCGTGTTCTTGGTGTTCTGGGTGTTCTTGAACACTTTTGAATCCGTTTTCCTTCCCAAATCGAGGTGAGTGCGTGACCATGGGTGCGTATAAGCATAAGAAGTGTTAGGATGCGTTTGTGTGTTGTTTGGGATCGAATTTCGTGTTGTTTGATGGATTAGTATGCAGAAAATCGCGTGTGCGAGTTTTCTGGGTTTGGTGTGTCGATCGACACATATGGGTGTGTCAATCGACATGGTGTCAGTAGGTCACCGGGATGGTGTGCTGACGGACATGAGTGTCGGAGTCGGTGTCGATCGACACGGGTTAGTGTATCGATCGACACAGGTTGTTTTTACGCGATTGAGTTGTTTTCATGTTGATTGTTCATCCTGGTATTATAGCACTGCTTATGCTTATATTTGTACATAGCCTGTTGATGGGATGACCGTCTCACTGGGTATTTATGATAATACTCACGCATCTCTTATAACCATGTGATGCAGGTAAAGACAGTCAGTGATCGTGGAATCATGGCCGGGACGAGGGGAATGATCTAGTGGCTCGTTTTCGTGTAATAAGTTAGAATTGCTAGGGTGTTAGCAATTTCAGAACTATGTGTATTACCGAATTGAACTAGAATTAATAAGTATGGGCTTGTTAAACGATAATTGTATTTGATTGTTGAATCATTGTTTCCGCGCTGTTTGTTTATTGGACCGTTGAGGATCACTATTTATGATAATAGTAATCCGGTTAAAAATTTTTTTTTTTATTTGACGGGTTGGGTCGTCACAGTTGCATCGTGATCGTCTGTTGAATATATGAAAGAGTCAGCACAAAAAGTTATCTAATTTCCTTGGTTCTGCATATTAACCCGCATATGGCGTGCGTAGTCATCTCGTGATTTAATGTTCTGGGTAAGTGGATTTAGAGGAAAAGAACTGTTTTTTTCCCATTTTCGTTTATAATTCATAATATTAGTGTATTACTATTAGAGAGTATTTGATGCTACTACATCATAGAAATAAAGGGACATTGACTGTTTAATATAAAAATTCATAATGACATATAAAAATGAGTGAATTGGGATGGAAACTAAGTGGTCAGACGTATAATAAGTAAATGAGCAAACAACAAGCAAAGCATTGAGCCCGAGTTTCTGTATCAAAAACTCAAAATAGGTATGAAAATATATTCTTATCTAAGCATGAACTTTGAATTATTTAAATATGCTTGAATTATTCAAATATGCTCAAGTTATTCTTCACTCATATGGTTACTATTATTAACCTTAGCAATGTTATATGTAAAACAACTACATGACATCAGTTCCATCGAACGATTAAAAAAGACAAAGTTGTTCGTATAAAGACAAAAGTGGTATGAAAAAGCAGTTGAGTGCATCGTATATGTCCACACCCGGCCTGACTTAGGACGCATAATCCGATATTATAACTCGAATAGGTAAAGTCCTATAAATATTGTACTCTTCTACGAGAGAAGGGATCTGATATTTACTTCTCCCTTAAGTTTTCGAGTTCATACTATTTTCTAAACACTTGAGCCATTTTTCATTTTTCTTCAGAGACTTAGTCTCCTTCCGACCTTCTTACGAGCACACTCTCGGCCAACCCCTACCATATTTTTTGGGTGATACTGTGTCCATTTTCTTACCGAATATTTTGTTTTCTCCTGTCTCACCAACAAATTTCTACCATTCGATATGGAGTCACTTTGTTCTTTTCTTTCATTTTTCGAATTCTTTCTATTCTCTTCACACCATACCTTAGGGTAATTTTTTGTTTCTTTCTATTTTCAAATTGAACTTATCAGAGAGTCATCTGAAAAACATCTCATGATCGTGTTTTCCCAACTAGTGGTTGGATCTACTAACGAAAAATCTCGTAAACAACATTAAAAAATTTAAAAGAAATAGATTAACCATCTTGCACATGCAATTCTACTTCATACGTTTTAGTATTGTATTATCGATCTGTTTCTTATTTATCTTTATTTGCATCAGTTGTGTATTGTAGAAATTAAAATTCTTATCCTCTATATATTAAATGAGAAGTATTTTTGGATTAATTTGCTTAGGTATCAAGTTCTCAATTTTTTGGAGATTTTAATTAAAAATTAAACCCTATTATTAATTTTCTGCTATACTATTACCCAAACACTTCACTATCCTATTTATTCTCTACTATACTATTATCCAAACACTACACAATCACACAATCCTTACAATCAAACATCATTAGAAAACAATTTTTTGGATTTGTATTTTAAAAACGAAAAATAAAAGAAAGTTTGCTATTAATATTCACATATTCTTATAATTACCTTAAACCTATAAAATTCAATTCATATTTGCAATATTTTATTTTGTATATTTGAGTCATAAACCGTATTTTTTAAAATTATGATAGTAAATAAATACATTTTATTAGTAAGTGATATATTGACAAAAAAAAAATTCAATTATTTAACGGGTGGGATGCATTTCTATACAAAAGAGTTGCAAAATTCATATATATAAATGAGTTTTAAATTCCGTATAATAATTTTTCTAATAACTATAGATAATGTTTTAAACTAAAGCTAGATTAATTTTACTCGCGTGTCACATTATCCCGCGTATAACGCGAGTAAGTATCTAATATGGTTTAAAGAGATTTAGATGAGAAATGTTTTGTTGTTTTCTGGTTTATCTCGGAGAAGAAAAAGGAGGAAATGTTTTTTTAATCCAAAAGTCTATTATATTTGTAAATCACTAACACTCCCACTTAGGGGTGAGACGATTTCGGATATTCTGGAATTTCAGGCTATCCGGATCCGGGTCCGGAATCGTCGGATCTATGGAAAAACTATCCGGATCCGGATTCGTGACCTCCGGATATCCGGACTCTAGATATCCGTCCAAAAATCAGGATATCCGCAGATATCCGGATCCGGATCCGAAATTAATATTAAAAATAATTAATAAATAAATAAAAATATATTTTTTAAAATTATTAGTTAATATATTAAATGGTGTTTTTTCATTATAAATATAATTTATTATAAAAAGAACTAAAATAAAATTTTATATATATTTATTTATATAAAATTAGTTTAATAGATATATAATATATATATTTTTAATATATTTAATGCGTCCGGATCCGGATCTGGATATTCGAACCTTAAAATTTTGCTATCCACATCCGGATCCTCTTTTCACAGATCCTAGATTTTATTATCCTTATCCGTTTCTAAACTCACCGGATATCCTAATTTTCGGAGCGATTTCGAATAGATAACGGATCGAATCTCGAATCCAGATAATAATTCCACCCGTCCCACTATCTGCTATTACAAAAGTATTTTGAGTAAAGTTAAAGAAAGAAATGAGCGGCAGATATTGATCACTTGGGAAAGACAAAGATCCATGATGTTTCATATTGATGCCAAGATTCTGTCTGCATTTCCAAGGTCTTCATCGCTTAAAAGAAAACAGTCTTCAATTTTTATAAAGAAACAAATCTTAAGAAATACATAGAAGCAACAAAACTTTGACCGAAAAAATTTAAACTTTTATTTTAAAGGAATTACATCTAATAGCTTCATTTTGTTTTCGTTTTACAGTTCACTGAGAAAATGAAAATTAAACTTATAAGAAAAAAATTGTTTTAACACATAGTATCATTTATATATATAACCGACTCAAAAATTAATTATTTAACATCATTTATTAATTATTATAAATGACACTAAATTTATTTTTAATTTTGAATCACTTTTGTAAATGATTTTAAATAAATGATGCAAGATACTAATTTTTTAGTAGTGAAATCACTTAACCACATAAATAGTTTAGTTTAATCCAATTTTATATCACCACATATTAGTCTAATTTTTGGTCTCTTAGAATGATTATTTAAACTCGATTCTACAAAAACGAACAACTGAATCAATAAAATTATTTTTCACTTATCTGATTTGCCATCCACTCAAATAATCCAATTTTTCCTTCAAAAATTCTGGAATAAATTCACACAAAAAATTCTTATCTTTAAAATTATAACCTTATATATTATTATATTTGTCTCTTACATTCTCTCGTAAGATATATTTTATATTATCTTCTTCTTTTTTTGAACATATATTTTGAATTATCTTTAATACATATATATATTTATATATGTATGCATACGAATAATTTTATATAGCAAGTTAACTATAAAAATTGACGACAAATAATAATAATAATAATTAGGGTAGAACATGTACGAGGTTAACCACATAATTCACATTTCAAACCGAAATTAGGCTACGATTTAGGTCATTTTGCTTTCAATCGTAACACATCTATCTTTGATTGTGGCCAACACATATCATTTTTCTTAAACATATTTGTTTGCACTTGTCCTTTTGTCCCACCTTTTTATGCGTTTTCGTTAACAAATTTTGAACACGAGATATTTGTCAAAAACAAAAAACCATAAAATAATTATTTTTCCTCATTCTCCACAGAAAATTAATTAAAAAAAAAACCAATTTGAGATCTCCACGTGGAAACATTTAAGACCTACCGACAGTTTATTAGAAGGGACGGTCCTAGTCGACAAAGGGACCCACACTGATTTGTCTCATACGTGGCGCGAATCTAACCAAGGTTACTGACGTCAGCATGCCGAAAGGAAAAAATACGCATTTTAGTTCCATTTGTTTTATTTATGTTTGTAGTTGGCCTCCTCTCATTTTCCCTCTATAATTTTTAATTTGCTCAACTATAAAATAGTATAAATAACTGAATAAAATTTTACATTATTAATTTAGATTTGTGCATCTAAGGTCAAGAATCAAGATAGTTTATTCTATCGAATCTGGTAATTATTCGGATACCGTAATTACTTGTTTGAGTAATTAATTTTCTTAGTTATCTCCGAAATAACAAACCCGAATAAAAATCTTAACTATTCAAATAGTACGAGCCCGAATTACTAGTATCCTACTTGCTATGTATCGATCCATTTTCTTCATTGATTGACAAATTATCCGGCATATATTCTACTTGCTATATATTCAATTTGTTTTTTTTTGGAAACTCTTATCTATATTTCGTCAGGTAATATAAGAATATAATTGTACACGTTATTCTTATATTAGTGCTATGTTAGTTAAGAATAAAACATAGAATACGTAAGAAAAAAAGAAAATTAATAGAATATTCTCTCTTGGTCTATATATTTAAAGTTATTGCTTTGCAACGTCAGTTTTTGGGGGTTGGGTTGGGTTTCTTCTCCCATTTCTAAAATTCTCTCTCCTCTCTCAGAAGATGAGAAAGCTCAATCAAATGGCCGGCCTGCGATGGAGAGAGTGGTGGAACACGATGGCCTTCCCCACGCGCCGTATCTGGAACCGTTTCACCGTTCGCGTCGGTTTCCGCCACACCGGTAAGCTCCGATCATCTACCGCTGGGACGTTATATGTCATTCATCCGTTGGTCATAAGACAAAAGTATTTTTGAATTGATCTTACGGTTTCTCTGTTTTGATACAAAATATTCTCATCATAATAAGATATGATTTATTATCAAATTTCTTCCTGCTTCTCGATGATTTATGGAAACTGTCGGTGGAAACAAAATAGTATGTGATTTGAATTAGCTAAAGAAACTCTCTGAGTTATACTTTCTTATTTCTGGTGGGCCACTTGATTGTTTTATAGTATGTGGTTAGTCCCCAAAAGATGAATTTAAAAAGGTTGATTTGAATTGGAATTGGAAGAGTTGGAAAATTTAAAATTTAGATTCGGGTCTCATAGTTCACTTTTTATTCTTCTTGATTGCGTCCTTATGCCATCTTGTGTGTGTGCAGGACTCTTGAGGTTACAAAACGACGTGAGTTCGTCGGAATACGAAGACATACACATAATGTGGAATCTGTTACACAAGAACAACGAAGATCTCCCACGCGGCACTGCACAGAGGAAGAAGCCTTGCTGGAATCTCTTCGGGTCATATCTTTGCCAAAGATTCTGATCTATATTAACCCAAATATATTCCTCAAAACCATCCCTTGTATTTGAGAGAGCCTTAAGGGGTCCCTTGCACTGTGGTGAGAGGTCTTTGAGGACAAATTCCCAATAAAATAAAATTTGAGGTTGCTAAGTTTTTACATGTTACAATATGTTATTCCCATGGCAGGCCTCTCTCTATGTTTATATGACTCTATTATCATCACTCGACTGTTTGTATATATGAATGATGATACAAATGCTTCCCACAGTTAATTTGATACTCACTCCTATGTTCATCTATAAAATTGCCCCCAAGTTTCTTGATAATATTATGTATGATAAAGTCACTCAAATTAAAAATCAAAATCGTTTTCAAGAAACAGAATAATAGTGGTATCTAAATTTGCATCTTTCATATATATCTTTTAAAAATAAATAAAGCAAATGAGAGATCCAATTTTGTGGTCATTGAAAATCATCTTAATTAAAATAAAATAAAATTCAACCAACGAATCAGATGGAGAAAGATGAAATGTCAGAATCAATTGGTTAGATAGACTAGTGATGTCCAAGCAAAGTGTGCGTTTACTATGTGTGTTGTTGTTGCATCTATGTGTCAGCTTATTTTAAAGAGTAATCGACAAGTATTGTGTGATCATGTGGTTGCTTTTTCTCCTTTTTGCTAGACATTTCACCTAACGACTACTCACGACTCTTAGATTTTTATTTAAGTGTATGTGACTAACCAACGCATTTTTCATTTTTATATATTCTCTTTGCATGCCTCTCTTTTTTTTTTTTTTTTTCTAAGGTCAATCTAATTATATATTCTTCTCGTGTGATCCTTTTTTTTTTTTTTTTATCTTTATTTGTCTCAATCGTTTTGGTCATCTTAATTTGAGTGCTGAAATTAAAATCCAAATTGTGAGCAACTGTATTGGTTTTAATCAATTTATATTTATTTTTTTGGCAATACACGTAGAGATCAAAGACTTTTAAGCTTGTGTTAAAGCTTTGCCAAAAAGTTAAATGCCCCATCACAAGTCACAATAAAAAAAAAAAAAAAAAAAAAAAAAACTCAGCTCCTCTTGATGCTTACAGTTTGTTCCCCTCATTTGGCTTCTCACGGCAACAAGATATGGTCATGGCAACCCCGTAAGAACAAACCTCTATTGCGCTCAAACCATAATGAGACACTCGAGTCATAATGAAAAACTGTGAGTAGAGGGCCAAGAAAACATGAAGTTAGTATTAGTATATATGCATAATAGTTAGTTTTACTTCATGCCTGCCTGGTTAATAATTGATCCGAGGTCCAAATAGATATTTAGATAACTTTAAAAAAGGTCGAAGGAGCGAAATTTTCCTCAGAGTCGGGTTAAAATTCTATCTCCATGGGCAGGGCCGTCCCTGAGATAAATGAGGCCACAAGCGAAACAAAAAACGGGGACCCCTACTTCGTATGTTAAAACCATAATCAAACGTATCCGATTTCATACATAAACGAAAGATTAGATGTATACATATAAAAAAATTTTAAATGGGGGCCCCAAAATATTGGGGGCCCAAATCTAATGCTTTATCCCGCTTGGTTCAGGAACGGCCCTGTCCATGGGGCATATGCGTTTGGCAGACTAGTTTCCAACTATAGAAAGTTTTGATAAGTTCTGAACAGAAGAGGTGTTTTATGTGACGTAAGGTCGGAGCATCAATATTATAGCATGAGCATGTGTACGGTAGTATAGAAGACGTAGATTTATGATATTTAGATGTCCATCTCTTGATCTGTTTTTCATCTTCTATATGTCATCCTTAAAATAAAATATCTGACTCAGGTCTAGAAACGGAGTTTTGAGCTAAGCTGCATGGAATCGAAAACGAAAACGTGGAAGCAAAACGTTAGAAAACGCGGAAACGATTTTTCTTTAGAAAAGAGGAAACGGAAACGTTTTGGAAACGTATATATATTTCATGAAACAAAATATATCAATGGTTTTAAAATATTTGAAACAACACAAATCCAATCCGACTTGAACAAAAAACACTTCGTTTATGTAACGACTTCAAGATTTCAATAATTAATAACAAATTTACTGTAATTGGAAAAAATACTTTGGTTATCTCTTCGATTCTTCTACCTTTGTAGGTTACAATGATGATTATAGAAAAAGATCGTATTAGTATATAATAATTAGGTTTTAAAACTTATTGAAAACGATAAATAAATCTATATATTTTTAAAGTATTGATTCAATTTGCTTCCAAAACCAAAAATCGCGTTTCCAATTTTAAAAACAAGTTTTCGGCCGCGTTTCCAATTTTGGAAAAACGTTTCTAAAACGTTTCTAAATTGGAATATTTAAGAAATGTGTTTTCTCGCGTTTCCGTTTCCGAAACGGTTCCAAAATGGGAAACGGATATTGAGTTAAGTTTTCATACAATCTACGTTTTGAGTAGTAATCGTATGATTCTAGGAGACCAATTGCAGTATACTTTTGGCGAGTGGGACGTGTCATGATAACTTTGGTGCATCCAATTGACCTTTGATGATATCACTTCGGTTGGAAAACCGTGTTCCATGCACTGAGTTGTTTTTGCTTTATTAGATGCATTAAATGCTTGGTCGCTTGTGTGTGGCCAACCGAGAGAGTTGTCTTGCGTGATCGTAACCTCCAAAAAAAAATGATGCTGGATTAAAGAGTTGAGAACCGTTGTTGTTACATACTGATTGTTCAAGGGGAGAACTAACTATTCGTTGGCATTTTGAAATTAATTAATTCTAACCAAGTGTTGTGGTTTTGTTGATAGCTGGAAAATCACTCAATGGTTACAATACAATTCGGAAAAATACTGTTTACATTTATTATCACACCTATTTTGGATGTCGTTAAAGAAAGTTAGCATGGAAGAAGTAAAATATTAGCCCTAACTTTTTTGTTTTATTCACTAAAACCATATTAGAAGCCCATCCCGCCGAATCTACCTAACCGGAACGTTGTTTTGGTATTTTTTTTTGGTCAAAAGTTGTTTACGTATTTAAACTACCAAATAATATTTGGTTTACACCAACAACAAAATTGGTTGCTCGATCCTAATGTCCATTGATCTTTTTTTAATAACGTGTATAGCTTTTCTAGTCCCTTCAAGTTTTCTCAAAAAATATCTAGTACGTATAGTCTAGTAATATTATATTAATAGGTAATATATATCTTTGTATAGTAATTACTTGTTAGTAGGGCCCGGCAAATTATATGTTAGATTTGTTCATTAGTTAGTTTAAATATTATATTTAAACAATTTTTTTTTCAAAAGAGATATGATTTAATTATTTTTCTGTTTAAAATAGATATCCGTGAATATTACAAAAAATTTGGATATCTGCAATTTCGGATATCCGAAGTTTTCGAAACAAAACGAATCAGATTATTAGATATCCGACATAAACAAAACGAATAACAAATATTGTATTTTTTTAGATATCGGCTTCGTGCCAAGGTTTACTTGTTAGTCTCAACTATCAAGTCAACTAATTGAGATTTGTAAAGTAACTTTCATTTTTTAACCTCACTTATTTAATTTAATTCACTAAAATTCAAAAATGTATTATGATGAATAGTATACCATTTTTCACGTTATGTAAACAAGATTCCACTATTTTTAGCATATAACATATATTCTTTTTAATTTTAACCGTTTTCCAAATTTCAAAAACATATTGATGACGAATATTGTCACTATTTTTCACGTTTTGTAACACATGATTTCGCTATTTTCTACGACTCAAACATTTTTAATTTTTTTTATCTTTTAAAAAAATGATCTTGTAGTATTTTGAGAATTTTCCTTGTTATCATTATGTTAAAAATTATAAATAGAAATAACAAAATCAATACTACCATTTATTAAACTAAATTTTCAACATTTTATAGTTATTCAACAGAACTTTTATCAAGGGCCAATTTAATTCTTTCAGTTATTTGATCATTCAACTATTAAATTATTTCACTATTTTATCAACATATCGGTCAAATTATATAAATTTTCAATTTGAACAATTGGTAGCAACCAAATGCAAAGAAATTAAAAGAGGAGTTAAAAATTTGGGAAAAGGAAAGCGAAAGCGAGGTACGAGGAGATACGACAGTTATGCTCACAAATGAGCCGTGATTATCTCCGGACTCTCCACCTTTCTCACTCTCTAATCTCTCGCCGGCGATTTATACTAAATACTTAAAAACCAAACCCTAGTTTCGCCGGAATTCTCTCAATCCCGTTGGAGGAGAAGCTTCTTCCCCTATACCATCTCCTTTACTCTCACACTGAGGCGATGTGGATTCCTCAATGTCGGAGATGACTGCTGCAGTTTCGCCTTCTTTCAAGCCTACAAGGCCTCCGTCGGAGTCAGCGTCAACGAGAGATGCTCATCGCCGGCCTAAAACACGAGATGTTGCTTCACGATACCTCACCACCTCCTCTTTTTCGTCTTCTTCTCTCTTCCAATCATCACCTTCACCGTCGTCCTCGGCCAAGAGATGTCAATCGCCGATCGTTACCAGGACGAATCGACCGGCGACTCCTTCCGCTACTCATCGGACGCAATCAACAGGTCGGAGGGAGTTGGTTACGCCACGCCGTGACTCGTTAGATCGACGAGGTGGTGGAGAAGTTTCTTCAGCGCAGCGAATGTTGTTGACTTCTGGGAGAGGTTTGTTTGCGACGTTTCAGGCGGACTCATTCACACCGCTTGACTACAACAGATCGAAGATAAACTCATCGCCGACTGTTTCTGGGAGGAAGACGACTTCGACGGCAACACCTAGGAGTGGTGGTGCTCACCAAGAGAAGTCGAAGCTTTCTGAGCAATGGCCTAGGTCACTGCAACCTAGTTCTATGAGTAGAAGCGTAGACTTCACCGATACTAGGAAGAAAACGAGCGGATCGATCAATGGTGTAGCTAGAGCTCTACAGAATTCCATGGTAAGTAATAGACCAGTTTCTCGTGGAAGGATAAAGGCAGATTCATCTAGTGTAGATTCTTCCAAAGCTGGATCCTGTTCTCATATATCAGATACAGAGAGCGTTTCTTCTGTAAGCTCAAACGAAAGAGGGAAAAAGTTACCAGCTCGTGGCATTGTAGTTAATGCAAGATTTTCGCAATTGCCAAGTAATCGATCGCAGCATCACAATGTCGAGCCTGCCTCACCTGTTGCCAAGCTTAATGGACTGAGGACATTAGAATCTCCAAAGCTCATTGTTGTACCGAGGAAGAACTCTGTGGATAGTCCTGTATTGTCCCCAAAAGGAGTTGCCACAACGAGAAGTCAGTTGTTTCCAAAGCGTGAGCAGATTCGACCTGCTTCACCTAGCAAGTATGGTATAAATGCGTCTGCTTCTAGTCCGAGAGGAACGAGCATTGCTAGGGGAATAAGTCCTTCGAGAGGCGTGATTCCTTCAAGAGGGATTAGTCCTTCTTCAGGCAGGATGAGTCCAATAAGAATGAGAACCTCGCTGAGTAGTAATAGCACGCCTTTGGTTCTGAATTTTGCTGTAGATGCTAAAAAAGACAAGATCAGAGAGAATGGGCTTGCTGATACTCACTTGTTGAGGCTCTTTCACAATAGGTTGCTTCAGTGGCGTTTTGTTAATGCACGAGCAAATGCTGTTATCTCTGTGCAAAATATTAGAGTGGAGGTTAGCAATCCTTTTCTTCCTGAATTCTGGAGAACCTTGGTTATTGATGAGCACAATTAGTTTTGCATTTTAGCACTTAGTCACTAAGAGAGAATCACTGATGGTGTGAGAAAATTCGTTAGTTTCAATCAAAACAAACTTGTAGGACGTCTGTCTTGTGTTGACACTTTGAGTTTATTATGTTGAGAGGCTTGTCTATGCCACCTATGTCCAAATGATCATATTTTAGATGCTTAATTTTCAATTGGTTGTCAATAAGAGCACCAAACTCTGATGGAGCCCTGTTTTCATTGCAGAGAAGCCTGTACAATGCATGGATAAGTATCTCTAAACTGTATGATTCTGCCAGAGTGAAAAGAATTGAAATGCAGCACCTGAAGCAGAATATGAAACTGATTTCTATTCTCAATAGGCAGGTAAGCTAATCCGCACATGAGTTACAATCTATCTTCTGGGTTTCGACTTTCTGTTGCTTTCTATGTTTTATATCTTACAGTTTTAAGAGTTTCTTCAAACTGAATCTTTCATAAAAAGAAAGTTATTTGCTATCCATGCATATAGATGGTACATCTAGAAGAGTGGGCTCTTGTGGAACGGGATTATATGGGTTCTTTAGTAGGAGCTGCTGAAGCATTGAAAGGCAGCACGCTTTTTCTACCTCTTGATTGCGGGGCAATGGTTTAGCTTTCAACTCAAAAGCTATTTTCTTAGCACTATAGTGGGAAAATGCATGCGATGCATGCTTGCTGATGATTATATCATATGCAGGTAAATGTAGAAAGTGTTAAAGATGCCATTTGTTCAGCAGTTGATGTTATGCAGGCAATGGCATGTTCCATATGCTTGTTGCTTCCAAAGGTGATATCCCTCTTCTTTTCTCTCATTGTGTTCAGTTTTTTTCTTGTTTTCAGTGCTTATTTTGGGTTCTGTCCTTGAATAATGGTAGCTCAGTGCTCCCAACCTTCTAACTCCTAAAAGAAATTGTTAAGACAATGAAATGAGCTGTTATATTCGTCACCTCTTATTCCCTAGTCAGGAAGAAATATATAATCTGAGCACTTAGCTGAGAGTAAAGTATATCCTACGTACAAACATTGATAGTGAAGGCTTTTTGGGATATCCTTACTTGAAACTAGGCAAACTTTCATGAAAGAGAATTGATAACTGGTATACACTGAGTTGGTAGAACACAGTTATCCTGCTGTAGTCAAGCCAATATTATTTGATAAGTGACGTTTGTGAAAGCATGGCGAAAGAGAATCGCCCAATATCTCTGAGTTTAACTTAGAATACGAAGACCTTGCTCCATATTTAAGAGCTTTTTGCCGTCTGTACTTATATTGTATAATTTGTCATTCTTTATAAAAGGTGAAATCTATTTGTTTTCTCAGGTTGTGAGAATAAGTTGCTTGGCAGCAGAACTTGGCCATGTGAATGTCAAGGAGCAAGGGATGCTCGACTTGTGCAGGGACCTCCTAAACACAATCTCAGCTCTGCAGGTAGAATTATCAATTTCAAAATCGATTTTGGGCTCCATAAATAATTCCCAGTTAGTGACTTTGGGTGATTTATCTTCAAATCCGCAGGTAACAGAATGCAGTTTGAGAACACAGGCTTTACAGCTACAATATCAGTCGCCAGAGTTATCTAACAACCCGTAAGTAAGAAAGCCACACACTCATTTATGGGCAGTTTTTTTGGACTTATGAAGGAAATCATCTAATTCAAATAGGGAGACCAAATTACCTTTGATTCAGTTGTAAATATTTCAGGCTTTTTACTTTCGGCTGTGTTCTAATGAATCAATGTGAGGTTGACTAACTTTGAGACATGCTCTAGGGATGCAATCATAGATTCAAGTATGTCGCTGAGATAGTGATCAGAGAAGAGAGAACCGTTGCAATTGATGATATTTTTTTCCGTCAATCCAAATCTTATAAGAAAATGAATATATACTCGACAGCGAAGTCTTACTTTCTTATCACGTGCGTTTTATTAAATAAACAAGTTAGCTTTTAGCCTTGCGAAAATTCCATAAAAATAAGTCTTTTAATAGCCAAATTTTTTGAACTAAAAATTACAATAAGCTTTTTAATACCCAAACTTTTCGACTAAATACCCCAGAAATATATATATATTTTATATTTCAAAAACCAAAAATTAATACCCAAACTTTTCGACTAAATACCCCGGGAAAATATATATTATATATTTTAAAAAACAAAAATTATATAACTGTTGGTAGACTAATTTAGAACTCATCAAAATTATATAATTGTTGGTAGACTAATTTCGAACCCAAAATGAAGTTTCATAACCATCTTCTTAAACTCATTATAATCATTATAAGACATTTCAATAGCCATAACGTCTCATTTAACTTCTTAAACACGACTATGCACCATCTCCTTGAAGAGAAACATCTCGTCGGGAGAATAAAATATATTATGTACAATCATATGAGGACTAACATACTCGCTATTATCCCATTGTAACGTACATAAATTTGATTCTCTAATTCTTCAATTTTAGTTTTTAATGCACATAAATTTTCTATCATTACACAAATAAATATGTCATAATTTTTGGTACATTTCATAATTCTTCAAATTTTTGGTTCTAAAAGTTTGGGTATTAATTAAAAAGCTTACTGAAATTTAGTCGGAGTATATTTATGGAATTTTCCCTTTAGCCTTTTACCAACTATAGAATCTTTCTTACATAAAGTGTATGTTGCTTGCAAGTTGAGCTTAGGGTGGGTTCTAAGGTAGCTAGGGATGTGTTGATAACACGATTTCTAACCCAAAAAATGACAAATGTTTACCTATTTAACAAATAATCCCATTAATTCCAGGGAAAGAGAAAACTATTTAACAAATACGAAAGATTTGTTTAGGACCGTAAAAGAATCAACAAAACTGAAGAAGAGGAACGAATTGTAATTGGTATTCACAGTAACCGATAAATTCCTAAAAACTCCAACTCATCTTTTTATCATCCTAAAGGGAGAAGACAAATCGAGGCTTCTTCACCGGCATGGGACTCATCACTTGGTCGTCGGCGTTGACCGGAGATAACTCCTGTATCGGAGTTATGTTCAGGTCGAATCCACGGTGGCTGCTGACGTGGCTAGTAGACCCCACACCTTCCGAATTGGAAACGCTTCCTTCGTAGTGACACCGCTTGTGTCCGCCAAGAGCTTGTCCCGTTCCGAACGATTTCAGACAGATCGAGCAGACGTGCGATTTCACGGTGGTGGTCGGCTTACCATCATCTCCGCCGCCGGAGTATAGATTTTGATTAAAGCTTTTCCGGTGACTCGCCTTGTGTCCACCGAGAGCTTGGTAAGACTGAAACGCCTTGTCACATACGCTACACTTGTAGATCGGTCTCTCAGCCCGATCGCCGTCACGAGCGAGAAGCATGAGACAGAAAGCGAGATACTCTTCCTCAGTGAGACTGTTGTTGTGGTGATGATCAGATCTGGAGCGTTTGGATCGCTTGCCTTTGCCATGGAAACCTGCGGACGAATCGTCAAAAGGAGTCGAAGCTAATAATCTCGGAGAATTAAGAGCTTCAAGAGCCATTTTTGTTGTTGTTTACATGTAGCCGAAAGAGAAAGGAGAGAGTGTGAAGAAGATATGTAACAGAAAGGAATCTTGAAAGAGAGTTGTAGAGGAAGTTGCGTGAGAACAAGTGTTTAAAAGAGTGAGAGTGGGTGGCCAAATTGGCCTTCCATTTTTTTTAATTTTTATTTGCGTGTGCATTTAATTTTGAAACAAAAAATGTGTTGCGCAAGTTGTTGTAAGTTGTAAATAACTGTTTACAATTTGGTGAGAGTGGAATATGTGTAAACTTGGGAACGTTTGTGATTGAGATAAAGCCAACACAAGTCGGCTCTCAACTCTTCTTCTGAGATTAGCTTAGAGTTGACATTTGCACCCAACTAATGTCGGCTCTCAACTCTTCTTCTGAGATTAGCTTAGAGTTGACAGTTGACAGTAGCCAATGCTTCTTTAAATTTAATCCGAAATAATCATACTTATCTTTTAATTGAGTTTCTAACTTTAAGTTTCTTTGAAAGTAAAGAGCAATTACCCATCTTGACTGAAGTTAATAGAAACAAACTGTTTTACAGTATCTCCAAGCATAATAAAATTACAACATATATATTTGGCATAATTTTAACACTATTTATTTTTCTTCTTCAACCACAACAATAAATATCACTCTAATTTTATTTCTTATTATTTTATAAAATTGAAATTTTCTTTTTATTTATTTTAATAAATAATAAAAATAAATTACATTCGTCGTTACAATCGGTACACACCACAAGTCTTCAAATAATGCATTTCAAAATCCAATATGAGCTTTTGGATCCTTGATTTTTTTTTTGTCAAAGTAAATTTTTTTTGAAATCGAGCATCGTCACCACCCATCATTTCAATTTTTTCACTTTCAATTTTTTTACTTGGGACCTCAGCTCGTTCTTCACTTGTCGCATCAACATCACGTTCATCTTCTATAATCATATTATGCATTATATATGATACAAGTTCTTATCGTATCATATAACACTTTTTTACTCCATAAACGCGATGGTCTTGTCACAATTGCAAATCTTGACTACAATTCTCCAAATGCACATTCCACGTTTTTTCTACATGATTAAAATATCATTGCAAATAATTTCTATTTGGGACAACACGAATCGTGGATTTCTTAAACAAAAATTAACCATTATGGATATATACCAATAGTAATCCATATCATAACATTTTCAATTAATATTATAATAAGTGGATGAAACATGAAGGGGAAATTGCAAAAATGGCATTTTTTATTTGCACATTTGCAAAAATGCCACTAATTATAGATTTTTAAACACTATATCTCAAAATTCTAAACACTAAAAAATGTTTTGACCCCTAAACCCTCATAACTAAACCCTAATAGAACATAGTTAACCCAAATATAAATAATATAAAGAAAAAATAATTTTGAAAAAGTAGCATTTTTGTAAAGATTTCAAAAGTGTGGTATTTTTGTAAAGTGACACTTGAAAATGGTTTTTTTTTGAAATTTCTCATGAAACATTACCTTCAACTAGACTAGTAAAAATATGAGACGGTTCTAGCACATTAATATCATTATTAGATCATGGTAGACTGAAATATACATACGAAATCCAAAGATCAAAATTGGCTATAATCTCTTGAAAATAGTAGGAGATCCACTACGACCACAATATTGTCTTTCCCAAGCTCTTGGACAATACCAATGCATACAATCTAAATGAAATAGCCACTATTAAATTATGTTCAAGACCTATGGAATTGGATAAAAGCAAAAAAAAAAAAAAATCAACAATATAAGAAACAATTCAAACAAATGATGGAGAAAAATGACAAACTTTTCAAAACTATAAGTAAAAGTACTTCGAAAAAAAATGAAATTCAAAGATAGATGATCGAAATAGCAAAATTGAAGAAGGAATACAACATTACTTTCGGATTATAGTTTTATATTTGATATTGCTAGTCGTGCGTATATTAAAAATAAAAGAGAATTTTTTTTTTTTTTAAAAAGAGCACAAACAAACCAATATAAAAAACATGACGAAGGTTTCAATATCAATATCATGGATCTCAATATCGAGTATCTCATTATCAAAGAGATCAAACTTAAGGAGAAAAAGTTCAAAGAGAACAAACTCATGATGAAAACCAAAGATCACCAAATGATTGAGAAAAATTTACCTAGTACTATAACTATCTTAGCGGAACCGAAAATATTTTTTCCTTCAGTTAGATTATGATGAGAAAAAATTCTTGGTTTTACACTTCTTAAAAATTTATTTCTCCAAATGGCAAAGTAGCGTGAGCAGATGATTTTATCTCTGGCGTGTGTGAGCACTTGATGATTAGACAATTATCTACCAACATAGTTACGCATGTGAGTACACAAAATCATTTACAGTCAGTAGTTACGCATGTACGTACACGAAATCATATCCATATAATAATTATATATATAAGCAGGTGAACTGGTTGGTAGTGTTGTCAAAATTTTTAAGAAATATTCATTTATCGAATTTTTAAAAACTTTAAAGGTATGTCGCATATAGTGTTTAACGTAGTTTACTTACTAGTGACAGTGTGACACAGTCGAGTACACATGACCATGTATGAAACGAATGTACATCGTGAATGCGCCACTTAGTTACACACAACTCGAAACCAAAATTCTCATTTTGATTCATGTAGGACCAGACTAATGTTGAAGAAGTGATGTGAAGCAACAAGAAGCTCTGATGGACCATCAGTAGCCAACTCTACGTATCCCTGTGGAAATGATTGTTTCCCTGTTTCTTTAGCTCGTGGAATCACAGTTACTCTACTCTCTTTACATGTTGAATTGGGTGAATAGTTATGTGAAAAGGGATCTTTGGTAAAGCAAAGGCCAATGAAACTTGTATTAACCATATACAAGTTAATTATCTAAAACATATACAAATGGATTCTCATGAAAAACCATCTGGTCGCGGTCGTTACTGGTCACGGTCGTTATTGGTCACCGTCGTTACTTGTTGTGGTCGTTACTTGTCCGCAAAAGAAAATGTCAGCTCGGACATGACCATTTGGACACGGTCAACTATTTTGACAGCGCTACTGATGGTGGACGATTTGAAGGGTGTGAATTTTATGTACACACATCAGACATAGATTTGAACAACGATGTCCAAAATGATACAACAAAGGTACATAAAACAATGATACAACAAAGACCAACATTCTAATATACCACATATATACTACTTCAAAATTTTCTTAATTTCCGATGTGGGGTTTACAACTTTCTAACAAACAATATATACTTCTATCATTATATGATCATCCATTACATCGTAAAAGAAATTGAATCTAAAGCTCTAAACTTTTCAAGCTAACAACTTTTTAATGCTAAATCTAGATTTTAAATTAAATATGGATATTAAAATCAGTATCAAAACTCAGTCTATTATAATTTTGGAGAAAAGAACATGTTGGGTTCACATGATTTTGTACCATTTCCATAATAGTTTTTTTTAGTAACCAAGATGGATCTTAGGCCAAAATTTGTAGACAACCATATATTTTGACATTTAAAGTGAGTGACAAGAGAAAATCGCAACAATATTCTCCCAGATGATGAAATTTGATTCCTGGTTTATGACTCACGCGACGAGCTTTCCACCCACTCTATCAAAACTGTTAAATTTGGGTTTCTCATGGACTTTCAACTCAAAACCACTTGATAATTAGTGGAGACCCCCTGTCCCTTATATATTAGTCATTTCACTTTTCATCTTTACGAGGTGAGATCTTTTCTTCACATATCCCCTTGAGATAATGGCTCTTTTAGCCATTAATCTTGACATAAATCATAACGTCCCCTCAAGATAATACTCTTCTTTAGCTATATCGAAGAATTGAGCCTCTCTTTGGGCCATCAATTAGTGGGTCATGATCATCGAGCCTCTTTCATGGCCGGATTTATGGGTCAGCGTGTGTTAGGCTCTAGTACCATGTTAAATTTGGGTTTGTCATAGACTTCCAACTCAAAACCAATTAGCAATTAGTAAAGAGGTCCATGCCCCTTATATATTAATCCTGTCATTTCTCATCTTTCCGATGTAGAATATTTTCTCCACAAAAACCAGTTAGCCATATTATTTCATTTCATTATTATAAATCTAAAACAATAGTCCATTGTTTCTTGGATCTATCTCTCTATTGTTTGCAAACAACTTTTTTGGCGATTGGGGGGAAATCAAACTGATACAACACCCAAACAAGGCCTAAGGAAGAAGCAATCACCGGTAGCGGTCCAAACATCCAAAGCAACAACGGTACAGAAACACACATTACTCTGTTTCCAAGCATAGCCATAATAAACCCTCTCTCCAACACCAACCTCGTATATTCCCTAAAAGAAGCCGTCCCCGTCATGCCGTAACCGCAATCGCAGTCTCCTTCTGTCTTCTTAGCGATTGCGTTGATGAGAAAATTGGCGTCCATCAAGTAACTCACGGAAAGTGAGTTAAAGAAGAAACTTGCCGTGAGAAGAAGCGAGGCAGAGGCGTATTTGAGGACAACTATTGTACCCTTTTGTGAGCCGAAGAAGATGTCATTAGCATTTGTGAAGAGGTGACTCGCGTTGAAGGCGTTGTTAGTTATCGCGGCTAAAGAAAGGAGGATGAGTATGGCGATTGTAGCTGTGAGAATTGTCACCATTTTTTTGTTCCTTAAGCTTTGCACTGCTAACATCCCAGTCTTATCGTCACCCTACGTTTTCATTTTGATCAACAATTTAATTAACAAGAATTATACCCAAAAAAATTAAAATTCATAATAAGAAATGATTTGTTAACCAAAAAAAAAGCGATAGGGCTTTGAATGTAATAAAAGCTTTTTGAACATGTAAAAATCATTTTCAATTGTCATAAAATATTTATGCAAATTACAAACGTAAATACAAATACTAAATTATTTCGTTTGTGTTTTGCGTTTACAATAATTTTTGTTTAAAATGGTAAAGCAATGATTAACATGTATAAATCTAAACTTCAAACACAATCACAAGCGTGTATAAAGTATAACGTATACAAACTATCAAATTAAATCTAAAAGTAAAAAAGAAAAACCTCCTTGATTTCACGGAACCAAGATTTACGTCTGGAAGATTCGATGCCAAATGAAGTACGAGAAGGGTTGTGTTTGAAGGTATTCCAGAGAAAGACATGATATCCCACTGCTATGAACAAACTCAGTGGTACTAAAACACCATCTGTATCCACCTTCATTCTCATTTTCTCCTCTTTTTGTTTTTTGTTTTTGTTTCAATTCTGATTTTGATTCGCACTATCAAAGGTATATTTATATATAGAGAGAGATTAAAATTTAGTGGACAAATGGGATTCATTGTCAGACATCAAATGAGCATAGTCGATAAAAGAAAAAAAAAATAGTATTTTGACATGTTTAAAAAAGAAAAGAAATAGTGGATATGTCCATATCTTGCCGGTGTTATTTTGGACGTATACGCAACTTATTTTTGTGTGCGGGGGTTTTTACAAAAAGTTTAACTTTTACACTCACTTTAGAGATTAATTACAAAAATTATAGATTAATAAATCTTCTGTGACTATACACTCACTTTAGGGATTAACAACTATTTCTAAACACTGAGAAAATAAGCAATGATAAATGTTTGTTTCTTTTGTTTATCGAAAATGGTTTTTAATTTCATTAGGCCCGATTAAACCGGGTAAACCACAACATTTGATAGACCTGATTTGGCTAGACAATTAGTTTCAAAGTTTTTTCCCTTTTGAACAAACTCAAAGGAGATAAAATTAGACGGATTGAGAGCTCCTAGTGATTTCCAGTCTTTTGGTCTTGGAAATGATTAGGTTGATAAGGGTTTGCAAGTCGGAGGCTATTCGGAGATGTTGTGTTTGACTCAGACTGGACTGGGCCTTATCGAAATGGGCCACGAGCAAAAAGTTAAACGAAAAAAGAGGAAGCTGGGCTAAACTGGAAAAAGCCCAATAACAGATGATGCTTGAAAATCTGTTATATAAAGGATACAACAACGAAACAGAGTTGTTACAGAGGAGAGAGAAAGAGAAACCAATTAGAGAGAGAAAGCTCCATAAGAAGCAGAGAGAGTTCTTCACGTTTTTTGCTCTTCTTCTTCTTTGATTCTCTTCTAATCTTTCTTCTTCTCAAAGTGTATATTCTTCCTTAAGCTTCTTTGTACTAAGCTACTCGTGTAACTCTTTCTCTTGATAGTGAAGTTTCGAGAGGACCGGCTCTCGACGAGATGTACCAGCGTGTTGTTGGGAACTCGTAATACTTCTTTGTGTCGTTAGTTTCTGCAATCGCAAACACAAAGATTAGTATTAGGATCAAATCAGAGATCAATCGGAGTAACATCAGAGTAACTTGTCAAAGAAGCTACGTCAAATACGAACCTGAATTCGGTACAAATGGTATCAAAGCACCAGGCGGTGCATTGAGGGATCAAGAAGAGCCTTCAGAAGCTGTGGAGATTATCAGTCGTGATAATCTGAGGCCAAGTGTCTGCGAAGGAAGAAGAAGAATCAAGGATCAAATTACAACAAGAATCTAGTCAAGTTACAAAGATCAATAAGTCACCAGAAGTCACCTACCTTGCAAAAGACTTTGTGAGATCTTTTCCAATCTGAATCTTTTTTTTTCCTTTAGTTTTTGTGTGTGTTCTCTCTTTGGTACTGCTTCAAGTGTTTGCTTCTATTACCTATAGGATAGAGACAAACATAAGATCAGTACAAGATGGATCCTACTCTTGAAAGAGTTGAGATTGATAAGTTTGATGGAAAAGGAGACTTCGGGTTATGGAAGTACAAGTTTCTTGGTCAGTTGGAGATACAGGGTCTTGCATCTGTGTTGCAAGAAGAATCAGAAGTTGTTGATGAAGCTTAGGTTCCAAGCACTCCGGTTCAGACTCCTGCTCAGACTCTTACACCAGCGTCTGCTCCACCTGCAACTGGCAACACAGGCTTGCCATCACCATCAGAAATTAGAGATGCTATGAGAAGAACTGAAACAAGAACAATACAAAGAGATCCTAGAAAACAAGCAAAAGATTTGAGAGTAAGGAATCTTTTGAGTACTTGCTTGAGTGATTTGATCTTGAGGAAGGTCATGAAGTACAATACGGCTCTTGAGATGTGGAAAGCCTTAAAGAGAGATTATCGAACAAAGTCTCTGCCCAACATGATCTACCTCAAGCAACAGTTTGCAAACTACAAAATGGAAGAGAACAAATCAATAGAAGAAAACATGGATTCTTTCTTGAAGTTGATTACAGATTTAGAAAGTTTGAAAATTACCATTTCGGATGAAAACCATGCAATACAAGTTCTATCAGGTTTACCCTCAGCATATGAACAGCTGGTTCATACTCGTAAGTATGGGATGGGTAAAGAGACTTTGACTCTCAGTGAGGTTATTACTTCAGCTTATGCTAAAGAAGCTGAGCTCAGACAGAAGGGTTTGTTAAACAGAGGTAAAGGTAACTCAGAGGGTTTGGTTGTTGAGAACAGAGGCAGGTCAGCTAACAAGTCAGACAAGAATGGGAATTCTAAAACCAGAGGAAGATCTAAGAGCCGTGGGAGGTCTAAGTCTAGAGCAAGGTTTAATAACAAGGCCAACAAAGGCACTTGTTTCCAATGTGGCAAAGAAGGCCATTGGAAGAGGGATTGCAGAGAAAACAGTGCTAATAAGTCCAAAGACTCCATTAACTTAGCAGAAAAGACTAAACAACCTATAGTCTTAGCTGCTAGTTCTGTTGTTGCTCAGCTAGAGTGAGATCAGCCTGTAGTTCCATCTGTTAGTACGGTTGAAACTCTTGATGCGTGGATACTAGATTCATGAGCTATTTTTCATATAACTCCTGATACAGAAGTGTTGTTTGACTTCAAACCTATTAAAGATGGAAATGTTCTAATGGCTAATAACACCATCAGTGAGGTTGAATGCATAGGGAATGTCAAGGTGTTAACAGAAGATGGCACCACTGTTATACTCACAGATGTGAGATATATGCCTGATGGTGGAAGGAACCTAATCTCTTATGGTTTACTAGACAGACTTGGTTGCAGATATGAGGGTGAGAATGAGATTGTGACTTTCTACAGACAAAAACAAAATGTGTTCTCTGGTAAACTACAGGATGGGTTGCATCACCTACAAGGAAGTATCCTAAAGGGTGAAACTAATGCTATAGAATCCAACAAAGACCAGACCAGCCTTTGGCATTCAAGACTTGGTCATATTAGTCAAAAGGGTCTGAATCAGTTAGTCAACGATGGTTATCAGCCAAAGATATATAACTGAGTTGGGATTCTGTGAGAGTTGTATATTTGGGAAATCACACAAACTCAAGTTTAATGCTGCTAAGCACAAGACTCAAGGTGTTCTTGACTATGTGCATTCTGATCTTTGGGGATCACCTTCTACACAAAGCAGCAAAGGAGAATGCAAATACTTTGTATCCTTTATTGATGACTATTCCAAAAAAGTCTGGATCTATTTCTTAAAAACAAAGGATCAAGTATTTGGTACATTCAAAGAATGGAAAGTTTCAGTTGAAACACAGACTAGTAAGAAACTCAAGTGTCTGAGGACAGACAATGGTTTGAAATTCTGCAACAATCAGTTTGACAACTATTGCAAGGAGTTTAGAATTAAAAGGCATAGGACATGTACCTATACTCCGCAGCAGAATGGGGTTTCAGAAAGGATGAACATGACTATAATGGATAAAGTAAGGTATATGCTATCCGAGACATGTTTGAATCAAAGTTTCTGGGCGGAGGCAGCTTCTACTGTAGTATACATCATCAACAGATCGCCATGTACTGCTATTGGGTTTATACTTCCAGAGGAAAAGTGGTCAGGTCAGAAACAGGATTTGAGTCATTTGAGGAGGTTTGGTTGTTCCGCCTATGTTCATCAAGAGAAGGAAAAGACTAGTCAAAGAGCTGTTAAGGGAATCTTTGTTGGTTATCCTTTGGGGTAAAAGGCTACAGGGTTTGGTTACCTGAAGAGGAAAAATGCACAACAAGCCAAAATGTTGTGTTCCATGAACATGAAGTGTTTATTGATACTACTGGGCAAACTAAGGTGAAACCTAAAGCTAAAAGGTCCAGGAAAGTGACTTTCAGCAATGATCTGATCAAAGGTCCAACTCCGAGTGTATCATCAAACAGTGAGTCATCAGATCAAGATGGAGATACTTCTTCATCAACATCACAAGAATCTGATGAGAAAAGTCCTTCTGAATCTGAAATATCTTCAAAATCAGTGAAGGAGACAAGCAGAACCAGTTCAGATACAGGAGAATCTGATACTGATGAATCAGAAGAAGACTTAGAAGAATTAGCAGTTAAGTCTAAAGAGCCTAAGGCTAAAACAACAGAGCCTGTAGGAGAGTCTGTTGGGGAACCTAATATAAAAGACTACATTCTTGCTAGAGACATGGTTATTAGGGACAACAGAGACCACCTTCTAAGTATGCAGATTCTAATAATATGGTTGCATATGCTCTATCAGCAGCTGATAATATTGAGGTTGATGAACCTAAGACATATGCAGAGGCTCTTAAGAATAAAAGGAGAAAATAATGGGATTGTGCTTGTGATGAGGAGATGGACAGCCTAGCTAGGACATGAACTTATGTTTTGGTGGAAAGGCCTAAAGATCAGAAGGTTATAGGCTGCAAGTGGGTATTTAGACTAAAGTCTGGTATTCATGGTATTGAAGACCAAAGGCATAAAGTTAGGTTGGTTGCTAAAGGGTTTTCAAAAACAAAAGGGATAGACTATAATGAAGTCTTCTCTCCTGTAGTCAAGCACGTCTCTATTAGACTTATGTTGTCAGGCAATGTAACAGTGATAAGAGGTTTGAAGGAAAGTCTAAGTAGGGAGTTTGAGATGAAAGACTTAGGTAAAGCATCCAGAATCCTAGGGATGGATATCATCAGAGACAGAGAGAAATGAACTCTCATTCTGTCACAGGAGAACTACCTGGTTAAGGTTCCAAAAACCTTTGGGGTTATATATGCTAATCCGGTTATAACTCCTACTACTTCTCAGATAAAGCTGAGAAGCCTACATGAAGATGAAAAAGTAGAAGAAGCAAAACATATGGAAATGATTCTTTATGCTAGTGTTGTTGGTAGTTTGATTTATGCCATGGTCGGCTCAAGGCTTGATCTAGCCTATAGCCTATGCAGTTGGGTTAATAATCAGGTTTATGTCATGTCCAAGCAGAGAGCATTGGAAAGCAGTAAAGTGGGTTTTGAGATATGTTAAGGGTACACTCAAAAGGTGTTTGACATTCAAGAAAGATTCAGATATCAGAATTGATGGGTATTCAGATTCAGACTATGCTGCAGACCTAGACAGAAGACGATCTATAATAGGCTACATATTCAAAGTTACAGGAAACACAATCTCATGGAAATCAGGCTTACAAGATGTTGTAGCTCTTTCAACTACTGAGGCAGAGTATTTGTCTTTGTCCACAGCAGCTAAAGAAGCAATTTGGCTAAAGTCTATATGCACAGAGATGGGTTTTGCTCAAGACAAGGTTATCATGCATTGTGATTCACAGAGTGCTATTGCCCTAGCAAAGAATCCAGTTCATCACAAGAGAACAAAGCATGTTGATTCTAAGTTTCATCATATTCGAGATTTAATGGAAAATGGAACAGTGGTCCTAAGCAAGATTCATACATCAGTAAACCCAGCGGATTTCCTAACTAAATCGTTACCTAGTCAGTAGTTCGAGCTCTGTTGTGAGCTGCTCAACATCCACTAAGACCAGGATCGGCTCCGGTAACTCCATATAAGTGTCCTTGACCTCGCAAATACAATTACAGGCTGAGTTAGTTGTTCATTTTGCAGGTAAGATCTCAGGTAAACATAGAACAAAACATTTACACATCAGAACAAAGGAAGTCAGAGTTACCTTATCGGAGCAGGAATGGAGTGAGTCAGTCACTTGTTCCAGGTGGAGAATCTGCAAGTAAACATGCAGAATGATTAGTACAAAGCTCAGCACAAGCAGAAGCAGATCTAAAGAGAAAGAACACGAAGTGTCAGAGAGAGTACATGAGGAAAAAAAATCAAAGCCTTGAGGTCGATCTGAAGCTATGTTCATGGTTATCTAACAAGGAACAAAAGCTGGTTAATGGATCTTCATCAACAGAAGAAGAATCAGCAAAGTCAGAGTGTAGATTGAGAAGAAAGGTGAAGGGTTTACCTGGGTTTCGCTTGAAGACGTCACTGGGTTCTTCAAGCTCCAGTCTCCGGTGTATCGGATACATGTAGAGACAAAGGAGAAAGGAAGAAGTTAGATCGGAGCTTGTCGGAGATGAAGAGTCATCAACAGGGAAGAGGTTCTACTTTATAAAGCTTCGAAACAAAGAAGAGAAGAAGAAATAGAAGAAGGAGGTGTACCTGCAAAGACCGGCGATCTGATTCCGGGCGACGGAATCACCAGAAACGGCGGAGTATGAGCCGTTCTTCACTCGAGAAAGAGAGAGAGAGAGCTAGGGTTACATCTTTTGCAGAGAAATTAATGGTCTGTGTCTGAAGTCAAAAGGTGGAGTTTTGTTGTGTTTGACTCAGACTGGACTGGGCCTTATCGAAATGGGCCATGAGCAAAAGGTTAAACGGAAAAAGAGGAACCTGGGCTAAACTGGAAAAAGCCCAATAACAGATGATGCTTGAAAATCTGTTATATAAAGGAAGAAGATGAAGACTTCGTCTTCAGGAGATACAACAACGAAACAGAGTTGTTACAGAGGAGAGAGAAAGAGAAACCAACTAGAGAGAGAAAGCTCCATAAGAAGCAGAGAGAGTTCTTCATGTTTTTTGCTCTTCTTCTTTGATTCTCTTCTAATCTTTCTTCTTCTCAAAGTGTATCTTCTTCCTTAAGCTTCTTTGTAATCCTAAGCTACTCGTGTAACTCTTTCTCTTGATAGTGAAGTTTCGAGAGGACCGGCTCTCGACGAGATGTACCAGCGTGTTGCTGGGAACTCGTAATACTTCTTTGTGTCGTTAGTTTCTGTAATTGCAAACATAAAGATTAGTATTAGGATCAAATCAGAGATCAATCGGAGCAACATCAGAGTAACTTGTCAGAGAAGAAACGTCAAATACGAACCTAAATTCGCTACAGGAGAGAGATCAAGTCCATGTCTTTTGCATGTATCATCGCCTCTCTTAAGGCTAAGGCTTCCGCCATTAGAGGTTATGGGATGTTCCTCTTAGTTGTGGCTCCTCACGATGTCCTTTATCGAGCCTAAGATTGCAGATTTTGTCTTTGTGGATTTTCCCAGGAGCCCTTCTCGAGCATCGAGTGTGGCTTTGTGAATTGTGTCCTCCACTGTGAACACTTGATTGCTGAAGATCAAGCTATTTCTTGCGAGCCACAGATTCCAGCACATCCACGGAAGGATAGGGCCCGAGCTAAGTCTTGTAGGAGGAAGGCTAGTCAAGAGTTTCGATGTATTCAAACCTGTCTCCATATCTGGTATGGCTTGAAGGTTGATTGTTTCTTTAAGAAGGGCTAGTTTCCAGACTTGTTGAGCAAAATCACATTGGAAGAAGAGATGGACCAAAGATAATTTATTGTTACGATTATATGATTGAATCAAGTGTGAGGTTTGTTATTTTCATGTTAGCTTGTGAAATGTGTTGTATCTCCAGATGGATTAATTATCTGAAATATTACAACAGGTTGGATAACAAAAAAAGGCTGAAACCTTTCATTTGAACCATGGAATATAAAATTGTTGACAAATAAATATTTGGAATATTGCCCGGAGCTAGTAGCTCTACTGGTAAAACCCTGTGACCGAAAGGGCAGAAGTGTCGGGTTCGACACCTGCTGAAAACGGAGAAGGAATTAAAACCCGCTCTTATCCCTGGCCAGAGAAGATTATGAACCTAAGGCCCATAACTTCTAGGATTTCAAAAACCAATAATTGGAATAAAAATATGTTGGAGAATTTTTTTCAAAAGAAAGACGACCGAGATCTACGTAGCGTCGAGGCATCCGCCTAGCCCGCATTTTAGAACAATGCGAATGCATAAGATGGTTTAATGTGGCGTGGCTTAGTCCGCGACATTGGGACCAATCGGGATTACTGTATATGAACACATTGCTACATATAGTCAGTACATAGAACGTGCTTATGTTAAACTTTTTTTTGTTTTTGTAGTACACTAAGTTTGTAGGTGCATCGGATCATAAACTCAAGCGTTAATCATCATTTAAACTTGATAGTAGTCCGATGTGATAGTAATGGGCCTAATGGCTAAGAACAAATTACAACTTTCAACCAATACCATTTGTTTGGTTCTAGATGCACAATATATCGCATTGGTTTGCCATGCATGGTTTGGTCTAATCACAAGTCAAACCGATCCATCAAGAGAGGGAAGCTTGCGTGTTGTGTGGTGTAGCCGTGCAGGGTTAATCACTTAACCGGATCAACCCATTATAATTGAACCAGAATTAACCAAATTTGATTTCCACCAATAAACTCATCCCTAATCCAAGAGTGTGTGTATACTTTACCAAATCACTGAACCAAAACCGAGTCTAAATTTGACGAAGAAGAAGAAGAAGAAGAGATTAGATTCCAAGAGATTAGCATGGGTGAAAACGAATCGGCCGATGACTACTTCGATAGAGTCAACGAAATCGTCCAACAGTTGCGCAGTTTGAAAATCGAGATATCGGATTTTGAGTTTATCAAAAAGTTGTTAGTCTCGTCTCCAGGGGATAACGATGGTGTAGTTACTCTGTTGAAGGAACTCAATGAAGTGCATAATATGACTTTTGAGAGTCTTGTTTGGTATTTATTTTTTAATGGCAATGGATATCAACCGATAACAGAGGAAGATCTCCTTGTAGTAGTCAAGGATTTGAGGCAAAGATCGAATGGTGAATGCTTTCAATGTGGAGGACGCGGCCATAAAGCAAAAGACTGCAACATAAGGATTCAGGAACCGGTAGATTTAAATGATTCCACTTATGATGAGAACATGTGGATGGTATCCGATTTTGCCACGATTCATATGACTCGATATGAGAAGTTTTTCACCACTTTAGACAGAACACACAAAGCTAAGGTTGGTTTGGTGGACGGAAGTGTTCTCATGGTCGAAGGTAAAGGAGATGTAAAGATCATGATGAAGGAAAGGGAAGAAGAAGACTATCGGTAATGTGCTTTTTGTTCCCGAGATCAAGAGAAACGTGTTGAGTCTTCTTTCTCAGATGGAAGATAGAGGCTATTCATTCAGCGAGGGAGAAAGCATTATCCGCGATCGGACTGGAGCAGAATTTGGAGAAAGTATGTGGGTTGGAAAAGAATTGGCTCTCCGTTTGCGGGTGATTGAAGGTAGTCTCGTCTCTTGAGTAGCTGCTTCTCACTTTGGTAGGAGACTTTACTCGTTAAGGTGGAAGTATCAGTCTTTCATGTGTTTTTTTTTTTTTTAGTTTGGGTTTTTTCTGTTTTCAGTTTGTTGGTCTGGTTCATATTCTGCTACTGCTACTATAGAACCTTGTTTTCACTTCGCATTGATTTTATCGAGTTTTGTTAATGGTTAAAGTGAGCGAATTTTAGGGAGAACAAAAATATTCTGAATTTTAAGAATTGGAAATCGAAGCAGGAGAAGCTTGGTGTGGTTACTAGTCACAAAAGTCTAAACCATCAATAACTCTTGTTGACCACCGTTGGACGTTTGGAGAGAAGATAGCGTGTAGGTTACGGTTGTTTATTTAACCGGGTTATTAAGATTTCCTTTAGAACGACACCATTGCTTCCACCATTTTGTATATTTTTTTAGTTAGGTTAATTTGTGGAATAACAAAGAAAAAAATTGAAACTAAATAACTAACCAAAAGTGACTAATGTGGCAAGCTCATCACCGTTGTTAAAGGTTTTTGTTAGTTATTTAGTTTTAATTTTTTTCTTTACTATTCCACAGATTAACCCTTTTTAGTTTTTTTTTTGTTATTCCAATTAAGGTTTTAAAAACCAATATAATGTGTTTTTTTTGCTACGTAGATTAAGGTTTTAAAAATCGAACCAAACCGATAAACCAATATAATGTGTTTTTTTTAAGTTTTAATGTGTTTTTTTTGCTACGCAGATTAAGGTTTTAAAAACCGAACCAAACCGATAAACCAATATAATGTGTTTTTTTTGGTCAAACTATAATGTGTTTTTTTATTTAATAAAATAACAATATTAAATAATATTATAGATGTGTTCCTAAAATCTAGATTCACTATATCATGTTTGATTATTTCTTTTTGTCAGTCTAATTAGTTGGGTTAATTCTTCCTATTAAAACTTAATTTTTTAAAACTACAAATAAATAAAAAACTCTTTGTTCTTCTCTCTATCTATACCTATCGCACCTTCTTGTTTTCATCTATCTTATCTTCTTTCTTCTAATTAAGTTTTGTTTTATTACACTGAGTTTTTTTAAAAGTTTTTACATGTTTTTTTTTTAAATATCATCTTGATTGCTCTTTAGTTAGTAAAGAAATGTTGATAATCGTCATGGATAAATCCTCTTTAATTACATGGTTTTTTTTATTTAATTTAAAGTTTGAATAACTGGATTAATATAATTTATTTTACGAATTTGGTTTTGTATTATTGAAATATTTTTTTCCTTAAAATCAATCTGAACGAAAACCAAATCAAACTAAATTGAACCAAAACAAACCATACTTATTTTGGTTTGAGTTTGTTTAATGATTTACTAAAACCGAACCCGAAAATATACCGAAATGACAATCTTACGAAAAGTGACATTATAAAGAGTGAACATCTGACACGTTTTGTATGATTATTATGATATAAAGATTTTCTATATTATAAAGACTAGGGGATACCCGGACTACGCCCGGGATTTTTCATAATTTTTTCATTAATTTTAAGTTATTATGTATTTGAATGATATAAACCTTTTACATATTTAAAATACGTTCATATGACAAATTTAAACATTCCAATGATAACGTTTTTACGTCTGTCGAGGAAACATAACTCTGGAATCGCCAAGAGAAATAGATAGAAGAATAAGAAATTATAAAATTCAAAAAAGGAAAAATAGATTTTAACTTAATTTAAAGTGAATACACATTTTGTTCCCTCTCTTATGAATCCCCCTGAATCCTGACAACGTTTTCGTTTTTTTTGCTAAGAACTTGTCCCATGTTTGACTAACAAATGATTTTATAAGAATACACATGTATTCCACAAACTTATAGAGGCATATATCAATACATACATGGTATACGAACATGCATAGTTACCGGCTTACCAACAAAACAAATGATCTCAGCGACATCCTTTGCTTTCAGCTCTCCGGCATTCTCAATAAATTCAGACACCTGCTTGATCAGCTTAACATCAAATCCAAATCCCACTTGCATGCAATATATTAGAAAGATTAGATAGGAGATGCCTACAAATAATCTTTCGGAGAATGCTCATATGGCCTCTTATCCCTTTTTCCCTGGTCAAATCCACATAGCAACGGAGTTACACTTTCTACTACTCTTACCTCTTACCAATTTGCATTGTCCCTGACTTTGTCAAGCTATTTCGTTTTGAAGACCAACCTTGGGAGAAAGAAAAATGCAAGGAATTTTAGTTAGTACAATGGAGACAATTTTAACTTAGTTGTGGTAGAAGCACGAAATGAAGGATAAAGAGACGCTAAACAATCGCTTTAGAACATATCTTGTTTTCTCGTTCATGTTGCGGGCTTACCTCGACATATGCTAGCCATTACCAAAATATCTCATACGTTCCGCTTTGCTTCTGATTTGGTTAGCGTCCAAGATTTGTTCGTCATCTTGCATCTCATTGCTACATCAAAGTTTGTTTTTTTGACATTTTCCTGCATTTTGTTAAAAGTGTTGAAACATAAAATCAGCAAATTGGTGTACTAAAAGAGCCAACTCATTGTAATAAGAAGCTTACACCATCTAAAATATTTTTTTTCTCGTCTTTCTTTTTCTGGCTTAGCTCATTTTCCTCTATCTAGGCATTTTCTTCTGTGTTCTTCTATCCTCAAGCTCTTATGCATGTATGTTTTGTTATGTCTCATAAATTAGCTTCAGAAAGAACTTTAGAATTCTTCTGATTTTCCTCATGTTTCTGCAAAAGAAGGGAGAGGGGCCAGTTAGATATTACCAATCTATAAGAATAACATGCAAACTTTTTGTGTGAAAACCCAAAAAATTGCTCCCAACTCATCAAAATGAAAACAAAATTGAGGAAAACATAATAAAGTATGCTAAGATTTTTTCTTGAGTCTTGCCCACATATATTATGAGTTTTGCTGGAGACCATTATGAGGCCTAATTAAATCCAAATCGAAGTGAGACATAAATATATACGTGTCCTGCAACAGCCAACAGATCATAATCATGCATGAATCTTAATTCAATCTCAAATTTCTATCTCAGAACATAACATACCGAGAAGACCTGTAAAACCTATGATCATATTCTATATTACGTTGTGAGCAAAGAAAACCAAGGGATAATAATTCGCTATATGAAATAAAAGTTGAGGATTTACCACAAAATAGTACCAATATTCTAAATTTGACATTAGATAAATCCTAAATATAAGAAGTAAGTAATGGAAAATGATTAATAATAAATTATATACCAGAAGATGAGGACTGAAAAGCTTGAAATCGAAACCAACGACGATTGACATAGATGAGGAAGTTTGATGACCCTTTTACCTTTTTTTAGGGTTGGACCTTTTTCTAGTATTTTGTCCCCACAACTCAGCGTTAGTGCCGTCGTTACATTTGATTCTCTCTTCTTACTCATCGTTTATGCTCGTTTGATGTATGTAACACATACACAGAGCATGAATATAGAAAGCATTGAACTTTCTCTTAACCTTCATGATTCTGTAAAACAGCGTCTTTGAGGTATCCCATGTGTTTCTAAATGGGCTCACGTTTGCTAAGAAAGTGCCATCTACATGGGTGTTTGACCATGATTTTAGGCAAAATAACAGGAAGGGTGACTAGTATTAATGCTATATATGGGATGAAAGGTAGGCTAAATGATTTACTGTCACTGCGTAATAACATTGTGAGGAAAAAAAACCATTTGATAGCTTGGCCAAAAATTTGCATCAAAACCTTAATTTAAAGGATAATGATACACACATCATATGAAAGATAAGCTTAGGATTGACGTCTGGGGGATAGGATTCCTTTAGGAGATGGCCCTATGTTATTATTTTGTCCCTATCAAGAAATATGAGTATTTTGAATGTCAACAATACAATACATATTTATAAGTTGAAGAAAGCGTAAACAAAAGTTTCTTTCTAGATAATGATACAATTCAATATTATTTGCCAAAGACCATATAGCTTTGGAAAAAGTTTTTCAATCGTACCACTTTCCCGTAGCTATCAGATCCAACTTTACCCTCATGAACAAACTCATTAACTGTTTTGTTTCCATCTTGATCCTGTAAATAAAATAAGAAATCAATTGGCATAAGCAAACAAAAGAATATCAAGCAAAATGAGTTTCTTTGGTAAAGCATTCTAGACATGGACAGAAGTTGCGTATAAGTTTATTAGTTTCCTTGACTGGAAACTGCCTGCAAATTAGTCCATATGTAATCTTTTGGAATATCTTTTGGAATGGCTTCTGCCTGTCATAGGAATATGTAGCATCATATTAGAACATCAGTCTTTTGAATAGGAGAATAAAGTACATATATCCTTAATATAAGAAGGAAGAAAAGGAAACCCTGAAATTGAAACCAACGGACTGTTAATACAAATGAGGAAGAGTCATTTGAAGGATAGCTGCACATGTTTTTTTTTACCTTGTTTCTTCGTCGGATCGCATCTTCTCTTTTCATTCTCTCAGCTTATTCATCAACTATGCTTCTTTGATTTCCCTGCCTCGATTTCTCTTTTTGTTTGAAACATTAGGTTTCCCGTTTTCGAAATTGAAAGGGAGCAACAGAAATTTGAAGGAGACGAAACAAAATCTGCAAGAGAATCGAGAGGAGTCGAAGAATTTAGGGAAGGAGGAAGTTTCATCGTCATGATGAAGAATGTAATTGAGTTTCTGATTTATGTGACGTGGCAAATTCTGTGTGTTTTGGAGGAAGATTTATTTGGCCGAGACTAATTTGGATGACGTGGCAGCTTTAGAATATACTTTCAATAAGTTGACGTGGATAGCTTAAAGAGTTTTAAACTGTTCCTTTTAGTTAGTACTAGGCAAGACCCGTGTCCTGCGCGGGAGTGAATTTCTCGAAAAAGTATACTGCTATAATGTTCATGAGAGAAGACTGTGAGTCCTCGTGCTTATACCAAAGATGATCCAAATATGTTATGTTTCGAAAGCATATTTTAGAAAATGATATTTGTGAAATCATATTTCAGAAGATGATCCATTAGATAATAGAATAAATTCAGAACACCATTGAAAAAAAAAAGTCTATTATGTTTTCATAGAAACCGGAGGTAAGACACCATAAAGTAAAGATTCTGAAAGATTTCTTTGAAAACAACATTTGTTGTATGTGTAATCGCATTTCCGTCTTTGTCGGTTATAAGAATCTTTAAACCTTTTCTTGACCCCATGTTTGAAGATCATGGTTTGTTTGATAAAATGGATGAGAAGCGAAGAGAGATAGAGTCCCTAGAAGAAATAGTAGGGTTGGAACTCTTTTCCTAGTTATTAGATTAACAGAAGATACTTTTGAGGGAGTATCTCATTGTTGTCTTCTTCTATGAAATGTTTCTTTCTTATTCTTGTGTTAGTTTCCTTTTTCTTCCTTCTCTGCCCTAAAGTAGACGATAACCATAACCTCTTGTATTTCTCAATCGCCTTGAGAATTTTAAGCCATTGTTTTACATTTTTTTTTTACGTATGATGGATCAATTATAATGACACTCTTGTTTACAAATGTAGTTTTCGCGCCTCCTTCTTCAAGAGTGTCAAATATTGTTTTTGTGCCTCCTTCTTCAAGAGTATCAAATAATGATTTTGCGTCTCCTTCTCCTCGTACTTCTTATCCTCCTATTCGTCCTTCTCCTCCTCTTCCTCATACTTCTTCTTCTCATTCTCCTCATTCTCCTCCTCCTTTTCCTCCTCCTTCTCCTTCTCCTTCCTAGGGATTAGGATTCCTAAAGATACTTTTGAGGAATTATCTTCTTTGACGAAGTGTTGCCTCATCATTCTTGTGTTTGTCTTTCCTTTCTTCCTATCTCTCTTGGGTTTTTGAGTATTTATTAGAAAATGACACATATCTTCATCTTTAGCTCGGTTAATACCTTTTACATTTCACATTGCCCGTATTTGTTTTAAGTATCCCTTCACCATCAATTTTTTTATTAGGGTTGCTAAAATTATACTTCCGAAAATAGATTATTAAAATCATTAAAATCCCCATTCAAAAAATAATATACATACAATGAGACTATTTTTTGTTTGTGTTTTTCTTTCATCAACTTTTTTTAAGACATTATCAAGCTAGAAGAGTATTCGTGGTGTTAGGGATTTGAATATGATAACTTCTTAAAGTCTGGGTTTAAGTCTTTTCCTAAGTACTGTTTGCGTGAAGATATTTGTGAGGGAGTACCCTGCTATTGTTTTATTCTATTAAATGTTATCTCCTTATTTTTATGTCGTTTTCTCTTCCATCTACCTCCCCCCCAAGATCCTCTTCTTCTTTTCCACACCCTTTCTTATATATATATAGAAGAAAGACATTTACCTTAGAGTCTTTAGCTTGTACTTTATTGTATATATAAAAATAAAAATGATGCGAAAAAAGTATATACACACAATGAGACCATTTTTTTTTCTGGAAAAATATCAAACCATAAAATCGATTTTTTTTTCAAAAATCTTAGCTTTGTAATAATTTATCAATGGCAAGACTACAAAGCATAAGTTCAGATCCACATACTCACAAAATTTGATACTTAAAGACAATAAACATTAAAAAAAATACCATTAAAAGTTTAATGTTCTTAAAATATCATTAAAAGATTTCAAGTGAACAAAAGATATTAATAATTAGAGTCTAAAGTGAGAACCAAATAGTAGAAGCCCCCTTAATCTGTGGATTGACAAATAGTTCATTAATGCTTCTACACCAGTATGTATGAGATTTGCGTCCCAGAAAATGCAAATTAGTAAATGCACAAATTATAGAAGATTTTCAGCGTGGTGCAAGGAGAGTCGTTCGGAGTGGTCATGCATGTCAAAGCTAAAATTATATGTTGTATAATAGTCAGTATAATTGTTCTCATAATTTGTGATAATTCAAAAATCTAGACGATTATAAAATAAAAGTGAGAACCAAATATATTTGAAAATCATTTGTTTATATTAGGAATATATTTGTTACATTAGGAATATATTTGTATATAATTTCCATTCTCTAAAAATAATTAAACTTCCTCTTTATCTTTTAAAAAATTTATTTATGCATTGTAGCAATTATTCCATGATGAGCTTAGTGGTTGTCGAGTTTCTTTCATTCTCTTCTCCATAAATATCATGAATGAAAGTAACTTTGACTAGTACATGATTATATAAAAGGAGTTGATTATTAACTCAAACTCTAAACCAAAATAATTTTTATGATCTGAGTGGTTACCGATTTTTCTCTATGAAGAAGCAAACAATAGAAGAGACAACACGAGTACCATAACAAAATAAATATATAAACATATGCATAGATCTTGTTCTTACGAAAACAAATATTATATGCACGGTGATTTATTCTTGATTATAACTTGAGTAAGAATTAACTCATAAATTAACGTAATGTAAAAAACTATAACAATGCAATATAACGTAATATGTTAATATATGCCACAACTTCACATGAATGAGATATTGGCTTGAACATATTAAAGGAAACCTCAGTTGTGGTCCCTTCTTCATCATTAATCTTCGTTTGTACATTTTGCTTCTTCTTTAATGATACTTTTTCTTAGCCTCTTCTCCCTTAATTCCATGGACAAATATCTTCTTTGAAATAAAATCTCGTTATACAGTTGTCATTTAGTCGTTTTTATCGCCTTCAGAATTGAGATGTTAAAACACTCGTGAAGTTCCATGTTCATAAACTATAGACCAACAAAAAAGGAAACAAACTATATACCAAGGATCCTTTACCAAAAGGAGAGAAGTATAAGGAGAGAAGTATAAAGAAAATGTATACTTAATGGTGTCTCAAACATATCATGGTTATTGAGAAGGAGATTATCCTGCTCTTTCTCACGCCAATCTAATCTCAAGAAAAAATGAAAGCTCTTCCATTTTCTCAAACAAATCGTTAAATTTTATACTCTTAAATGTGGTAATGATAATTAGAAGCAATTGCCTTAAAGTAAAACATATCTATTTAGCTTTTGGTTAAGCTTTTGGTTAAGCATATACCTCAATAAAAATAACTAAGGACTCTACGATCTGCTTCAATGCCTTCTCCTCTTATTCCGACTTCAACTCTTGATCATCATCTTCTTTATGGCACAAGCGATCCATCGTTGCTAAGCTATCTTCGCCCCATCGTGTCTCATGTTCTAACTTCAATCCGTCAGCTTTAGCCGACACTTGGTCTAGGACCAAGCTCGTTGATCGGTCAGCGTATATCTCTCCTAAGATAAAAACACAATCGACGGAGACCGCATCGTCAAGTAAGGACACTACAAGAAAACTGTAATTTAGCGTCAGAATTTTTTTGACGCTAAATTAGTGTCGAAATTGCGTCGAAGTTGTGCCAGTCTAAATATTTGACGCTAATTCGACGCTAAGTAGGGTAGAATCAATTCGACACTAAATCGACACAAATTAGCGTCGGAATTCCAGTTTAAGACTGAATTCGACGCTAAATCGATGCTAATGTTGCAATATAGCGTCGAATATAGCGTCGATTTTGCCTCAAATTGGTAGGTAGGAGACACATTAAAAACGAGTTTACCTACCTGGGTGCAAAATCGACGCTAATTCGATGCAAAATCGACACTAAGGTATTCGACGCTAATTCGATGCTAAATATTCGATGCAAAATCGTTGCTAAATCGCTGCTAAATTCTCCTATATATACTCAACCCCCCGCATCGCCTGAATCAGCCCACCATTTTAAAAAAAAAAAAATTCGAAAAAAAAGTTTTTTTTTTACAAAATTTAGAAAAAAAATGGGGGATATATACGAACTCCGACGCTGGATGTATCAACGTATAGATGCAAATGGAGGGCTTTCAGAAGAGTTCCTCAACGGCCTTGAAACTTTCATGGCTCAAGCGAGTAGTATGCCTACAATTCAACGAACCAGAGTGATGGTGTGCCCGTGTCGGAAGTGCAAAAATTCGAGGACGCAGACAATTGATACAGTTGCTACGCATTTATTTAATAGAGGGTTTACATCTGAATATTATGTTTGGTTTCATCATGGAGAGGGATATGAAGATGAAACTTTGGGTAGTACTAGGTACCAACCTATGGATCAGGGTTATTCGAATGAGCAATTTGATCAGCATCAATTTGTTATAGAAAATGATCATGATGTCGGATTAGAACATAATAGGTTCGAAGAAATGGTAACCGATGCATTTACTGGAGTTATGTCTACTCCTGATGTTGCTGAGGAACCCAATGTAGATGCCAAAAAATTCTATGATATGCTTGATTCTGCAAACCAACCAATCTATGAAGGTTGTAGGGAAGGTCTGTCTAAATTATCATTGGCATCTAGGATGATGACAATAAAGTCTGATCAATCAATCTGAGAGTTGCATGGATGATTGGGCAGCTCTTCTAAAAGAATATTTGCCAGAGGGTAATCAAGCTGCTGAGTCATACTACGACATACAAAAACTAGTCTCTAGTTTAGGATTACCTTCGCAGATGATAGATGTTTGCATTGACAATTGCATGATATTTTGGAAAGATGATGAAGATTTACAGGAATGTCGATTTTGTCACAAACCAAGATTTAAGCCCCAAGGAGCTGGTAGAAGTAAAGTGCCGTACCAGCAAATGTGGTACCTACCCATAATAGATAGGCTACAAAGGTTATACCATTCAGAACGAACAGCTACATCAATGAGATGGCATGCGGAACATTCAACTATTGAAGGAGAAGTTCATCATCCTTCTGATGCAAAAGCTTGGAAACACTTCAAATCGGTATACTCTAATTTTGCTAAAGAGAAGCGCAATGTTCATCTTGGCCTATGTACAGATGGTTTTAGTCCGTTTGGTATGTCTGGCAAGTAATATTCTTTGTGGCCGGTTATATTGACACCTGATGTTTGTCCTTTTTCCGGTTATAAGGTTTAAACCTAGGATTTCACTAATCAGATGTAGAATAGTGAGGTTCGTAAAGGGACCAGCAATACGCTCTAATTCTATGGATTTCAATCTCAGCTAAGCAATTCAAGTTGGGGTTTTAATGTCACAAAAATAATTCGAACAAAACACAAGTAAAAATCGGTTGTAAACAATAATAAAAAAAAAGGCGATAGGTCGGGGATAATTCTCAGGGATTCGATTATCAAGAACCAAGCAATTATTCAGGTATGCAATTACAACCAAGTCTAGAACTCAACCATAAATATAAGGAGATCCACTTTCGTGGCATCTACAACTTTCACAATCAATCTAACACCCTAACTGTCGTTGAGGTTACAAGGATTATCAAGCTTTATCGATTAGGGTTGATATGTTCACGAGATTCCCTAACTTCAACTTTCGTTGGCTAAGGATCAAATCGCCCACCTAAGTCAATTCCAGCGATTTACAACACTGTCGCGAGTAAATTCAACCTAAAATCAAAGGCTAGGTGATCAATCTAATCTAGGCATAAAGATCGACTATAGGCGGAGACTATCGAATAATTATATGAAAACCTATCTATGCTTAGTTCATGAATCAAAATCCCATCGAAAAACCCTTAACCTAACAAGATGACTACTCGCTCATAATCAAACGACCAACAGCAGCAAGAGATGAAAGAAACTTCATTAAATCAAAAGCAAAGAGTTTAGGGTTTAGAAAACTTCGATAAGAACGTGAAGGATAAACTCTAAAACAATGGTTTGAATCTCTCTCTCTCTCTCGTCGTGATGCTGCTGCTGCTTGAAAACGTGGCTGCTGTGTGGCGTGATCGTGGCTGTCGCGTGTTGGCTCTCCCCAAAAATCAGCAATAAATACTTATTTAAAGGCCCATTACGGCTGGCCCAAAAATAGGCTTGCAGAATTAGGGTTTTGCAAAAGGCCCATTAATGATTCTGCTGGGAGCAGGTGCTCCCTTTCTCGTACTAGGTGCTCCCTCCTTCGTACCAGGTGCTCCCTCCGGATCGATCGATCATAGAATTTACGTCGGTCGATCTGAATTTCAGATCGACCGATCTGCTCGGATATCGATCGATCTGCTCCATTCTGGGTGTCAGGTGCTCTCTTCTGGGCGTCAGGTGCTCTCTTCTAGGCGTCAGGTGCTCTCTTTCTCCAGAATGTCCAAAAAGGGTCTAACTTCATTCTTTTCTAGCCAATTCCGATTGTAAGTTCCAGTTATTGCTTCCAGCCACTTTTTGTACCTAGAACGACTCGATAGAGAGTGAAAGACTCGATAAAAGCCTACAAAACAAGGGTTAGAATGCGCCAAAAACGCATTATATCAATTCCCCCAGACTTAGATCTTTGTTTGTCCTCAAACAAATTCAAGACCAAGTGAAGGAGAAAGGTTTGAAAACGCGGGAACTCTTTTATCCTCAGTGAACCGGGTTTAAAACTTTCAATCTGCAGACCACATAATCCAGACTACGAATAGCAAAGCTTTACTAAAACATCCTCAACACATTTCTCAACCAAGTTCCATTTCCCAAACACAAACTCAACGCATTCAAAGTTGCGTGAGGGTCTCGCTAAAGACACCATTTAGGGTAAACGACGCTAGAGGGTATAAGGCCATTTAGAGGTGGAGCTAAAAGTGTTTAAAGGTTACCCGATGTTTCGTAGAGGATGCAGGATATCGCCCAAAATTGCAAGAGAGAACGGATGCGTTGATACCCACATTCTCTAAACCACTCTTTCTTCTCCACATCTCTCCAACGTCTCAACATCTCATCATCCACCTTGGGTATATTCGCTGTGTAGAGAGACATTTCTAATATACAGATTTTACCACTCTTCATCATCTGTTGAGATTCAAAAGCAGTGCTTTCACTACTGTTGTTCCTTGTGAGGAGACAGGGTCGTGAGATTTCTCGTCCTCTACATCCGTTCTACGGGACTCGGACTACTGCTTTTGAGCTCTGGATGATCACTTCTTGAGTACCGATTCACTGGAAATGCATTTCCTTATCGCGTATTCAAGAACTATCATGTCATCCCTATATTTTTTATTTTTATTTTATTTTTTTTTTTTTTTTGATGAAGAGGGTTTGATCACAAGCGTATGTCTCTCAAACACGAAGAAAAATCAGAGTTACTGTACATACCCAAAAGCGTGAAATCATCTCCTGGAAATAAGAGCGGGTGCTCCTTCTGTTCTTCAGAAAGAGTGATCTAGATGCAGTGTTGACCCAATTCTCTCCAACTCTTTTGCGCATATGCTGCACATGTGACAATGAAGTAACAAGAATGCAAGGGGTTTGAAAAGAGGTAAGGGTTAAGGAGGGTACTAACTAAAAATGAGCTAGCTATTCAGGATCAACAAGAGTGATAAAAGGAGTAAGGAGTCCTGAATATGATTCGTTTCCCTAATCTAGTGCCAATAGCGAGATAAATTTTTGGTCAATATGGAACCTGGAAGATAGTGTATCGAAGTGTTCCAGATGTTCCTTGTACTCATGCTCTGAAGAAATGGTCACTAGAGAGAAAGTTAAACACAAATAGTTCAAATATCATCATGAGATAAAGTCCTAATTTCCTACAAAGTTTTGACTCAATAAAACAAACGAAAAATAGACTCAAACAGGACATAAGAAAATAAGAAGGAAAATAAAAAGTCATTAGCAACAACTCCCCCCAGACTTACTTCACACCGTCTCGGTGGGAAAATAAGAAAAGAGAGAGCAGAAGAAAAAGAAAACATGATGAAAATGCAAGAAAGTAAAAATGTTCAGAGAAAATACGAGAGTGGGAGAAGGATAGCGATGACTAATCGCTGGTGGTAGCATCGGATTCCTTGTCGTCATCCGTTAGTGGCTTCTTCCTCTTGGATGAGCGTGTGGTGGGGCGAGCAGATGATGATGGTTGCGGAGGAGGTGGCTGGACCGGTGCAGTGGATGGCATTTTCTCCGTGGCTTGTAAGCCGCTGCATCCCTTCTGCAGCATGTGCAAAAGGCGGCGAAGGAGCCCGTTGTTCTTCTTAGTGGAAGCCACCATCCAACGGCGGTACTCAGCGTCATCTGGGTTGTCGGAGATATCATCAAGTGTCAGCTCGCTGGTGTAAGGCCGGCGGTAGTGAGCGCGAGACTGCTGTGTACGCTGTGTGTCAGCTGCCAAATCCTCTTCTTCCTCTTGGCTCAGCGGGTCCTCAGCAGCGGGAGCAGGAGTAGGTGCAGAAGTGGAGGTGCTCTTTCGGGCAGCAGAGGTGCTCCCTTTCTTCTTCGGGGTGCTCCTGGTTAGTGCTCCAGGGGCTGGGCACAAATACTCTGTTCCAGGGGTGAACCCGATGTTGGCAGCAACCCCCAAATCGGTCAGTGATGGTTGAGGCAACCTGCAAAACAGAATACTACCGGCGCGTGACGTGAAACGGTAAGTGGTGGGTTCAGCTAAGATCTCACATGAGAGGAGGTAGGCCGTCTCCATAGACTCGTACTCCGTGCTGCGCGTATATCCGCTGACATCGATTTCCAGGTGAAGGAACAAGCGTGTCAGCAGGCTCCCCATCCGCTCTGCGTGGCCCGCGGCTTTGCCCTTGGCAACCTTGGTCCTCTTATCAGCTATACATGAGGCAAAAAGTGCTCCCATGTTGACGCTTCCATCGAACTCGCAGCCCAAACCGGCTTCACCACTAATGGTGTCTCGCACAACATTGTAAAGCATGATCAATTCATCGGTGCGCACCTTGCTTGCATCATCTCGTGAGAAGAAAATAGTGCTGATGGCTTTGACACCGATTCGAAGAGCAGGGTTGCGAATGATGGATTGGGCTGCGGATCTGGAGAAGTAATCTCCACTTGCGATGAAATCCCAGAATTCGTGCGCAACCGGTAGGCGTGTGGGGAAAGTCACCTTCTCCTCCGTGGAGTCAAAACCGTAAAGGTCACAGAGATCCCGGACAGTCACCTCATACCTCTTTCCTCCAACAAAGAAAGAGAGAACTCCCTGTGAAGCCACTGGTCTACGCGGGTCCGAATAGGTCAGTTTGGCAGATGCCAAACACTGCCTCACCAAATATGGGTATAGATCATCGGGCTGTGTGAGCAGATCGGTCAGTTGGCAAGCCTCAAGTATACTGCCCACATCATAGAGCAGCCCTAGATCCTTTAGCGTTTGCCCACACAAGAAGTGAGTCGGCTCAATGGTAATGTCTAGCCAGTTATTGTAGTAATATGCGTCCGCCTGGTCCCATTCCATGTCGGAATCGAGAGGAAGGGTTGAATTGCTCAAATCAAAACGTTGGCATTCGTCACATGAATGCCAATGGCTTGTTGCGAGTTGGGTGGAGGTGGAGACACCTTTTCCCTTGCGTGAGCGGGGTGGGTTACCAAACGACGTTGTCGGTTTGGACATCCTGCAATGACAGCAGCAAACACGAACCAAAGCCAGCATAAGTTCATTGTCCCAATATCCACACAAATACATATCCAAGCGGGTAACTACAATAGTTGAAAATCAACAAAGACAACAGTCCGGACAGAAGAAGCATAAACCAATTGTCCCATAAGAGTAATCTTCATCCCCTTAATTCCGATTTCACACCACAAAAGTGGGTTTGGTTTCAAGCGAAAATTTCAGTCAAATTTTTGCACACCCCAATGTACTCGAAATCGGCCCTAAAAAAGTTTAGAGTAACCCTAAGCAATCGCATTCAACCAATCAAGCCAAACAAACCCGGAATTTTACCCTTTGTCACGAAAACGGCGGAGATAAAAAGTGAGTTTTTGAATCGTTACCTTGCTGGTTTGGAGAAACGAGTGGTAGATTCGAAAAGAGGGCAAAAAATCGAGTGGGATAGAGCCTAAAATTGCTCAGATTGGTTGAGAATCGAAGGAGTTGTGCTTTGGGCAAAAAGCTTTGAAACCGTTTCAATGGAGGAAAAGAAAAACGCAGAAGGAAGGAGAAAAAGGAGTGAGAGGGGCGCGAGATATATAGGGTGTTTTTAGGGATGGCCCATTATGCCTATTTTTTTTATATCCATTTGAAATTGGAAAAATCTCTTAATTAATATCTCTCGGACCCACCTCATCATTCTTATTGGACTTACCTGGTGATAGACCCAGACCGAATTTTGAAAATTCGTTTTCCGTTTTAGGTTGGGGAGCAGTGCTCCGCTCTGGGCATCAGGTGCTCTCATCTGGGTTTCAGGTGCTCCCTCCGGGTTGTGGTGAAATCCTCATTTGGATCGATCGATCTCAGAATTTACGTTGGTCGATCCGAAATTCAAATCGATCGATCTGTGAAGAGATCGATCGATCTCCACCACTTTTTTTTTTTTTTTTTCTTTTTTTTGAAAACCTGAAAATTCAAAACTCAAACAAAAGTTAGTAATAAAAGAAATCAAATTGAAAAAGTTAGAAAACGTACCGGTGGGTTGCCTCCCACCAAGCGCTTGGTTAAAGTCGTTAGCTTGACTTGATTAGCCTTTTAGGCTTTGGGCGCGTCACCTAAGGTGATAACTCCACCTTCGGTCGGGGTTGCATCGGCTAAGTACGGTTTGCAGCGCTGTCCATTGACCACGAACTCTTTCCCTTTGGCGTCCAGCAACACCAGAGCTCCATATGATCGAACGTCTTTGACGAGGAAAGGGCCGGACCACCTAGATCGTAGTTTTCCAGGAAAAAGTTTAAGGCGAGAGTTAAAGAGAAGTACCATGTCATTGGGTTGGAAGTTTCGGTTAAGAATTCTCATGTCGTGGTACATCTTGGTTCGTTCCTTGTACAATTTCGAACTCTCGTAGGCTAGGTGCCTAATCTCCTCTAACTCGTTAAGTTGCATGGATCGCCTTTCCAAGGTGGGTTTGATGTCGTAGTTCATTAACTTAACTGCCCATGCCGCCTTATATTCAAGCTCTACCGGAAGGTGGCACGACTTACCATACACCAAGTGAAAGGGCGTTGTCCCTAATGGCGTTTTGTAAGCGGTTCGGTAAGCCCAAACTGCGTCGTCCAACTTGGCTGCCCAATCTTTCCTTGTGGTGCCTACGGTCTTTTGCAAAATGTCCTTGATCTGCCGATTACTAACCTCAACTTGACCACTAGTTTGCGGGTGATATGGCGTTGCAACCTTATGCTTTACACCGTTCTTTCTCAAAAGGTTCTCAAAAACCCTATTGATGAAATGGGTCCCATCATCACTAATCACCACCCGCGGAACTCCAAACCTGGGGAATATTATGGTTTTGAACATCTTTAAAACCACAGCGGCATCGTTCATTGGGGAAGCAATGGCCTCAACCCATTTTGACACATAATCAACAGCCACTAAGATGTACTTGTTTCCATAGGAGGATGGAAACGGCCCCATAAAATCTACTCCTCATACGTCAAACACTTCAACTTCCAAGATGAAGTGCTGAGGCATCTCGTTCCGTCGCGAGATGTTTCCTTGCCTCTGACATTTGTCTCATCGCGAGATAAATGCGTGTGCATCGCGGAACATCGTTGGCCACCAATATCCAGCTTGGAGCACCTTGGACACTGTCTTAAAGGTCGCGAAATGTCCAGCGTAACTTGAACTGTGGCAGTGAAACAAGATTCCCGGGATTTCCTCATCGGGAACACATCTCCGAAAAAGACCGTCGGAGCATTATTTGTAAAGGTATGGTTCATCCCAGAAGTATCTCCTTATGTTGCGCAAGAATTTCCTCTTCTTGTCTCCCACAAAGTCAGCTGGTTCCTGGTCAGCAGCTAGGTAGTTCGCGATCTAACCAAACCACGGAAAACTCGGAGCAACCGTTTTTCAGACAACCGCATAAACCTGGTCTGGACCAGGTGCTCTGTTCTGGGTAGCGGGTGCTCCAGTCTGGACTGGGTGCTCCAGAACGCAGATTCCAATGGCGTACACTTGTTCATCCGGCAGCGCATCATCAAGCGGGACTGTTTCATCCACTTTCAGGCGGGATAAATGATCAGCAGCTCCATTCTCAGTACCTTTCTTATCAACAATCTGCAGGTCAAACTCCTGAAGCAACAAAATCCATCTCAAAAGCCTAGGTTTTGCATCCTTCTTGGTGAGCAAGTACTTCAACGCTGCGTGGTCGGTATGAACAATGACCTTTGAGCCTACGAGATATGATCTGAATTTTTCAAAGGCAAAAACAACTGCCAGTAATTCCTTCTCAGTCGTCGCATACTTGCATTGAGCCTCATCCAGCGTGCGACTCGCGTAGTAGATAACGTGGAGCCTCTTATCTTTCCTTTGCCCCAAAACTGCTCCCACAGCGTAATCACTCGCGTATGTCGTTACCTCAAATGGTTGATCCCAATCCGGTGGTTGAACAATGGGCGCACTCACTAATGCTCCCTTAATCGTGTGAAACGCCTCGAGGCAAGCTCCATCAAACACAAACTTGGTCTCCTTACACAAGAGTTGCGTTAGAGGTCTTGCTATCTTTGAAAAATCCTTGATGAAACGTCTGTAAAAGCCCGCGTGACCAAGGAAACTCCTTATTCCTTTAATTGAGTCCGGTGGTTGCAGGCTCATCATTACCTCAACCTTTGCTCTGTCAACCTCAATACCCTTTTCTGAGATTCGATGACCCAGAACTATACCATCTCTTACCATGAAATGGCACTTTTCCCAATTCAGCACTAGGTGTTTCTCTTCACGACGTTGCAATACCCTGCACAAATTGGACAAGCAAACAGAAAAAGAGCTTCCATAGACGGAGAAGTCGTCCATGAAAACTTCCATTATATCCTCAATTAAATCAGTAAAGATGGACATCATGCACCTTTGAAAGGTCGCGGGGGGCATTGCATAGTCCGAAAGGCATCCTTCGATAAGCAAAAGTGCCGTAGGGACATGTGAAAGTCGTCTTTTCCTGATCATCCAGGTGAATAGGTATCTGAAAGAAACCTGAATAACCGTCTAAAAAGTAGTAGTAAGGGTGGTTAGCTAATCTTTCGAGCATTTGATCAATGAATGGTAAGGGAAAATGATCTTTCCTAGTCGCTGCGTTTAGCTTTCTATAGTCTACACATATCCTATGCCCTGTAACAGTCCTAGTCGGTATCAATTCGTTCCTACATTGGCGATCACAGTGATTCCGCCCTTCTTAGGTACTACATGCACAGGACTGACCCAGTTACTATCAGATATAGCATAAATAACACTAGCTTCTAAGAGTTTCATTATTTCCTTCTTAACAACATCCTTCAAATTCGGATTCAATCGCCTTTGGTGCTCTACAGAAGTTCTAGATTCACCCTCTAAATGTATCCTATGCATGCATAAATCAGGTGAGATTCCAGGGATATCATCTAGTGAATAACCTAAAGCCTTCCTATACTTCCTAAGCTCGCATAAAAGTAAGGCGGATTCCACATTGTTAAGATCAGCATTTATTATGATAGGATATGTGGAGTTAGGACCGAGAAATGCGTACCTTAGCCCAGCTGGTAAGGTTTTGAGCTCAAGTTTAGGAGCTTTCAGCTCGCTCCAAGGATCATCAGTAAGGTCCCGAAAAGCAGAGGCAGGTGCTCCGTCTTCTCCCTTTGTGTCGAGTCTCAGAAAGTCCGTCGATTTCTCCATCTGCCCGGAATCCAGCATCCTTGCGAACCCAATGGTATCTTCGCTCAAATAACCATGTTCGCTCTCAGCTTTTGTCAATGCAACATCCAAGGGATCATCAGCAAGTATCTCTTCAATCTCTCCCTCTGAGATTTCGAGATTATCCTCAATGGCAAAAGTCTGCCCATCAATGGTCGGCTTCTTCAGCATCCGATCCATCTCAAACTCCATAATAATGTCTCCCAGTTGGAGACCAATCGTTCCGTTCTTTACATCAATGATCGCACCAACTGTACGCAAGAAAGGACGTCCCAGAATTAGAGGGTCCTTCGGCTCATCATCCAGTTCCAACACCACGAAATCCGCTGGAATGAAGATGTTCCCAATCCTGACCTGCAAATCTTCCAAAATTCCTACAGGCAACTTGATAGATCTGTCAGCAAACACTAATGAAATTCGTGTTGGTTTAAATTTTGTGTACCCGAGTTTCCTTGCAACTGAATAGGGCATTAGATTCACGCTGGAACCTAGATCACACAAAGAACAAGCGAATCGCATATGGCCAATATCAACAGAAAGAACGAACTTACCTGGGTCCTCTTGCTTTTTAATGGTTTTGTTTTGTAGTACCGCGCTACAATTCTTGCTTACAACCATGGCACTTTGCTCTGAAGGAATCCGTCCAGTAACTAGGCCCTTGACATACTTTTTCATGGATGTCATCATTTGAATCGCATCTGCCAATGTCAGCTTAACCGTCAAATCTTGCAACATCTCCTTACATTTCGCCTCCTCCAAATCTTTCTGCGACTTCTTTGGAGGTACTGGGTAAGGGATAGGAGGCCTGTAGACACGAGAACGAAACTTATCAATAATCTCATTTGGTCTTAATACCTTAGAAATTGGTTCAGCAGATTCTTTATCGTTTTTCTCTGTTTCGGGAGCAGGTGCTCCCTCATCTGGAGCAGGTGCTCCAGGAACAAGAGCAGGTGCTCTAGGGACAGGAGCAGGTGCTCCTTCTGGGCAGTTTTCAGCTTCTGCCCTTACGACTCCAGGTAAAGTTCTACCACTTCTCAACTCTATGGCATTCACAAATTCCCTAGGGTTCGCATCAGTTTTACCAGGCAATACCCCCTGGGGTCTCTTAATTGCTTCTGCCGTCTGAGCAACTTGTGTGTCGAGCTTTTTTACGTGGTTGCGAACTGCTTCGAGCTGACCATTAAGGTCCGAGTACATACCATCCACCTTTGTGTTGATCTCAGTAGCACACTTCTGCTGGTTCGCCATCAGTTGCTGCATCATACCTTTCAATTCATCCTGAGAAGTACTTCCAGAGCTCGGGGGAGCCTGAAAGTTAGGGTATTGCGGTTTCTGGCTTTGAAAAGGAAGGAACGACTTCCCTTGGAAACCCTGAGGAAAGGTTTTCTGGAAACCTTGATCCTGAGGTTTCGTGAATTGAGAGCCGGTTTGCTGCGGATAAACCTGGTCCTGCGGGTTCTCAACATTCGTACTCCTGTAGGAGAAATTGGGATGGTTCCTGTAGTTCTGGTTGAAACCGCGATTCCTCACAAATTCTTGGCCATTAACGTAACTTACCTCTTCCTGAGCATTGTCTCCATCTTCAACCATTTCCTCAGCAAGTGGCTCGCCAGCCTCATCAGCAAAATGAACCATCCTTTGGTTCGCCTTGAGCAACAAGTTGACTTTAGCCGCAAGGTCATCGATCTTAGCAGAATCCGTTCCATTGGATTTCGTAGTCCTGTCATACTCCTGGGACTTGTTACTTGAACTTGCAGCCAAGTTCTCAATCAGCTTATATGCTCCCTCTTTGGTTTTGGTCATGAAATCACCATCGCTAGCAGCATTGAGTGCGTTCCTATAATCCCAGTCCACACCATCGTAGAAAATCCCCAGCAAGTTTTCATCAGTGAACCCATGGTGTGGGCACTCTCTCTTGTACTCCTTAAACCTTTCCCAAGCCTCATAGAAGGACTCTCCGGAATGTTGGTGGAAGGAAGATATCTTGTTCCTTAAACTCGCGGTTTTGGCTTTCGTGTAGAAATGGTCCAAAAACGCAGCTCTGCATTGCGCCCAAGTCGTAATGGATCCAGCAGGTAAAGACTTAAGCCAACAAGAAGCTTTGTCCGCGAGTGAAAACGGAAACAGCTTGCATTTCACGAAATCCGGGTTCATCCCATTAGAGCTTGTCGTGGAGCAAATCTCCTCAAAATTCTCTATATGGTCCATCGGAATTTCAGCAGGCAATCCGTGGAACAAGTGCTGCTTAACCAACGATATCATCTGTGGTTTGATCTCATAATCATTCCTTTCAACAGCCGGGGGAACTATTGCAGCTCGGTTTCGGTAATAGGCATGGGGATTGTCCATATCCCCTATGGTTCGCTGCTGCTCACGCGCGCGTTGTTGCTGTAGTTCACGCGTGTGCTGCTGTTGCATTTGAGCCATCTACTCTTGCAACCTTTTCAATTCAACTGCCATGTCGTTGTTGCCTTGTTCGCCCATATCAGCGGGATTAGGCCTTTGTCGTCTATTTCCTCGTTCTAGTCTCGCGAGTTCAGGATTACTCAAAGTGACAAGGGGAGTCTGAAGATTTCTCCTTGTTGTCCTTGAGTTCATGCACCTGAAACACACGTAAAGAAAAACAAAAGAACGAGATTAGTGCTTAGTCTAAAATCGTAGTCGAGAAGTAGAGGTATCGAGTTGGTCCCCGTCGCAACGGCGCCAATTTGATGTTTGTCCTTTTTCCGGTTATAAGGTTTAAACCTAGGATTTCACTAATCAGATGTAGAATAGTGAGGTTCGTAAAGGGACCAGCAATACGCTCTAATTCTATGGATTTCAATCTCAGCTAAGCAATTCAAGTTGGGGTTTTAATGTCACAAAAATAATTCGAACAAAACACAAGTAAAAATCGGTTGTAAACAATAATAAAAAAAAAGGCGTTAGGTCGGGGATAATTCTCAGGGATTCGATTATCAAGAACCAAGCAATTATTCAGGTATGCGATTACAACCAAGTCTAGAACTCAACCATAAATACAAGGAGATCCACTTTCGTGGCATCTACAACTTTCACAATCAATCTAACACCCTAACTGTCGTTGAGGTTACAAGGATTATCAAGCTTTATCGATTAGGGTTGATATGTTCACGAGATGCCCTAACTTCAACTTTCGTTGGCTAAGGATCAAATCGCCCACCTAAGTCAATTCCAGCGATTTACAACACTGTCGCGAGTAAATTCAACCTAAAATCAAAGGCTAGGTAATCAATCTAACCTAGGCATAAAGATCGACTATAGGCGGAGACTATCGAATAATTATATGAAAACCTATCTATACTTAGTTCATGAATCAAAATCCCATCGAAAAACCCTTAACCTAACAAGATGACTACTCGCTCATAATCAAACGACCAACAGCAGCAAGAGATGAAAAAAACTTCATTAAATCAAAAGCAAAGAGTTTAGGGTTTAGAAAACTTCGATAAGAACGTGAAGGATAAACTCTAAAACAATGGTTTGAATCTCTCTCTCTCTCTCGTCGTGATGCTGCTGCTGCTTGAAAACGTGGCTGCTGTGTGGCGTGATCGTGGCTGTCGCGTGTTGGCTCTCCCCAAAAATCAACAATAAAGACCTATTTAAAGGCCCATTACGGCTGGCCCAAAAATAGGCTTGCAGAATTAGGGTTTTGCAAAAGGTCCATTAATGATTCTGCTGGGAGCAGGTGCTCCCTTTCTCGTACTAGGTGCTCCCTCATTTGTACCAGGTGCTCCCTCCGGATCGATCGATCATAGAATTTACGTCGGTCGATCTGAATTTCAGATCGACCGATCTGCTCGGATATCGATCGATCTGCTCCATTTTGGGTGTCAGGTGCTCTCTTCTGGGCGTCAGGTGCTCTCTTCTGGGCGTCAGGTGCTCTCTTTCTCCAGAATGTCCAAAAAGGGTCCAACTTCATTCTTTTCTAGCCAATTCCGATTGTAAGTTCCAGTTATTGCTTCCAGCCGCTTTTTGTACCTAGAACGACTGATAGAGAGTGAAAGACTCGATAAAAGCCTACAAAACAAGGGTTAGAATGCGCCAAAAACGCATTATATCAACATCTTATAACCTTCCGCCTGATATGTGCATGCAGAGGGAATTTCTATTTTTGAGTATTTTAGTCCCTGGTCCGAAGCATCCAAGAAGATCTATTGATGTGTTTTTACAGCCGCTGATTCACGAGTTGAACTTGTTGTGGTCTCATGGGGTTCGGACTTTTGATTACTCCAAGAAAAAGAATTTTACCATGCGAGCTGTGCTTATGTGGATGATAAGCGATTTTCCAGCGTACGGAATGTTATCTAGTTGGATAACACATGGTCGGTTATCATGTCCGTATTGCCAAAATGAAACAGATGCCTTCCAACTTAAAAATGGTAGAAAATCTTGTTGGTTTGATTGTCACCGCAAGTTTCTCCCTATGAACCATCCGTACCGGGGGAACAGGAGACTATTCACAAAGGGCAAACGTGTACGTATCCCACCACCTCCATATCTTTCAGGAGAGCAAATTGAAGGTCAACTTGATTATTGGGGAGCTCAGGATACAGCAAAACGTGGTGGTAACTGGCTTAATATCCCGGCCAATCTTCCAGATCGATACCTTGTTGAATATAATTGGCATAATAAGAGTATTTTCTGGGATCTACCGTACTGGAAGGATCATCTATTGCGCCACAATCTTGATGTCATGCACATTGAGAAAAATTTTTCGATAACATCATGCATACCATCTTAAACGTTTCAGGCAGGTCTAAAGACAACGTGAAGTCTAGATTGGATTTGCCTCTTATATGCTCTAGATTTGAGTTACATCTCACGGGAGATGGTAGAGCTCCAGTCCCTATCTTTAGATTATCAAACGAAGGCAAATCAACATTCTTCAACTGGGTTTCCACCGAGCTAAAGTTTCCAGGTGGATACGTGTCAAAACTCTCTAAGTGGGTAGAGCAAGGGAAAAAATTTTCTGGCATGAAGAGTCATGATTGTCATGTGTTTATGCAGAGATTATTGCCTTTCGCCTTTGCCGAGCTTTTGCCAACGAACGTGCATGAATCACTTGCAGGTATAATTTCTATGATGATATATAAATATCTAAACAAATCATGTGTGAAAAATTATATTTTTTTTTTGATGATATTGAACTTCGGTTTTAGGTGTTGGAGCATTTTTTCGAGATATGTGTGTGCGAACTCTAACTGAGGATGGAATTCAACAACTAAAACATAACATCCCAATATTGTTGTGCAACTTAGAGAAGATATTTCCTCCATCTTTCTTTGATGTTATGGAGTATCTTCCTGTCCATCTTCCTCACGAAGCCGATTTAGGAGGGCCCGTTCAATTTCGTTGGATGTATCCTTTCGAGAGATTCATGAAACACTTAAAAGGAAAGGCAAAAAGCCTGGCTAGGGTTGAGGGATCAATTGTTGCGGGAAGTTTAACTGAAGAAACCTCTCATTTCAGCTCATATTACTTCTCTCCCACTGTCCGAACACGAAAAAGAGCTCCACGTAGGTACGACGATGGTGGCATTGCGCAAGCGTATCCAGTTTCAGATGTCCTAGATATATTCTGTGCAGTTGGTAGGTATGCCGTAATCACAAGAGAAGAAGATTGGTTCTCATACGAAGACTACAATTGTGCACACACATATATTCTCTTACAATGCGATGAAGTTACACCATTTTTGAGGTACATATTATAATTACTAACTACGGACTGATATCAAAAGGGTTATCTTCGTACTTATATATGCTTTGAAAACATTTATTATAACTATATTTTCTTGTAGTGAATTCATTCGTCAAGTTGCCAAGGCTTTCCCAAATGCATCCGCGATGAGATTGAAAAACGTAAAGATCTCCACTTTGCTAAATGGTTGAAAACTCAAGTAAGTTAAAAACAAAATTATATATATCTAGTTTCCATTAAAACCTATATATTCTCTTATTATATTTACAATGTGTATACTGTATTTGCGAGGTTGATTATGGAGACACGTCGTACCCTGTATGGTTTAGAGAGTTGATCCAAGGTCCATTGGGAAAAGTTACGTCATCTCCAATGTATTTTACACGAGGTTATGTGTTTCATACGTTCGAACGTGGAAAAAACAGAGCAACTGCGAACTATGGTGTGGTAGTTCGAGCGGGGGACACGGATTTTTATGGCATTATACAAGACATTGTTCAAGTGCAATTCCCTGGTTTGGTTAACTTAAAGTGCACCCTTTTGAAATGCGAGTGGTTTGATCCAGTTGTCGGGCGAGGGATTCGAGTAGGAAAGTTTGGTGTCATCGATGTTAACGGATCTCGTTCTTATGCAAAGTACGATCCATTTGTCCTTGCATCACAAGCGGATCAAGTTTGTTTCATACCATATCCACGTGTCAGAAAAACAGGGATTTCATGGTTATCTGTGCTTAAAATAGCTCCCAGAGGAATGATTGTTGAATCCGACGACGCTCTTATGCAATATGAAGCTGCCGTGGATATAACAACTCCAGAACAAGATATAGACAACATCATTCTTATAGATCCGCAAAATCGAGAAGCTGAAATTCTTTCGGAGGCTACCAATGCAGAAAACCCGGAAGACGAGTTCGCAAACGAGAGTGGCGAAAATACCGATGAGAATGACGATGACTCAAATGACGATTCGGAGTGAAGCATATACATGTGTTTTATTTGGATTTTTGTTTTTATTTCATTTGTTTCGGATAATATTAATTTGTTATTATACTATATTTTCTATTATTATTAAGTTTTTAAAAAAAAAAATAAGCTGAATTAGCGTCGAATTAGCATCGAATCAGATGAATTCCACGCTAATTCGATGCTATATAGCGTCGTTTTTGCATCGGGTAATAAAAAATCCGACACCTTTTCCATTCTATACCCTAAACCCAAAAAAGAGAAATTTTTAAATTTAGCGTCGAATTAGCATTGTATCAGATGAACTCGACGCTAAATCGATGCAATGAAAAAAATTAAAAATTTCATTCGAGTACAACGCACGATTGGCAGATTAAAATCTATCATCTCTAATATTAAATTCGAGTATTATCAGTCTAGGCAAGACCCGCGCCCTGCTCGGGAGTGAATTTCTCGAGAAAGTATACTGCTATAATGTTCATGAGAGAAGACTGTGAGTCCTCGTGCTTATACCAAAGATGATCCAAATATGTTATGTTTTGAAAGCATATTTTAGAGAATGATATTTGTGAAATCATATTACAGAGGATGATCCATTGGATAATAGAATAAATTCAGAACATCATTGAAAAAAAAAATAAGTCTATTATGTTTTCATAGAAACCGGAGGTAAGACACCATAAAGCTAAAGATTTTGAAAGATTTCTTTGAAAACAATATTTGTTGTATGTGTAATCGCCTTTCCGTCTTTGTCGGTGATAATAATCTTTAAACCTTTTCTTGACCCCATGTTTGAAGATCATGGTTTGTTTTTCATTAATCAACGCACGATGCAATAATTTCTGATTCGACGCTAAATTAAAAAATTTCACCAAAACCGCGGTAACCATTTATTGTGCGTGAAAATCCGGAATAGATGAATAATTTGGTTTTTTAATTAAATTTGACGCTATTTCGACGCTAATTACGTCGGATAGCGTCGAAATAGCGTCGAAATAGCGTCGGATAGTGATAATAAAACTCAGAACCAGACTTCTTCTTCCTCTTCCTCATTTCCGATTTCTCACGCCGACCTCACTCTCTCTCTCTCTCCCGCCGCCGCCGCGACCTCTCTCTCTCTCTCTCTCCCGCCGATGACCTCTCTCTCTCTCCCTCTCTCTCCTGCCGCCGCTGCGACCTCACTCTCTCTCTCTCCCGCCGCCGCCGCGAACTCTCTCTCACTCGCTCTCTCCTGCCGGCGACCTCTCTCTCTCTCTCTCCCGCCGCCGCCGCGACCTCTCTCTCTCTCCCGCCGCCGGCGACCACATTTCAGATCTTTGGTAATTTTTTCTTTTTTTTTTTTTTGTTAATAATATTATGTTAAGTTTGATTTAGGAATTTTTAGAAAATAGAATAGATTTTTAGGAATTTGAATGGATTTGTAGAAATTAAATTGGATTTTTAGGAATTGAAATGGATTTGTAGTAAATAGAATTTATGTGTTTGTATTTATAAAATTTATAAAGTCATGAGTTTATGAAAATTATTAATAAACGAATTTGAGAATTTTAATTTTTCAAAACATATATATTTATGTAAAATATAATAAAAATCATTTGATCTATAATTTAGAAATGTAAATAAATATTTGTTTTAAATAAAAATGATTTTATAAGTAATTTTATATTTATACTCTATAATTATGAACTTATAAAAATAAATTTTTGAAGTTAAAATAACAAAACAAGTTTACAAATTATGTTCATATTTTATATACAAAATTTAAATTTTTTTAGCATTTTTGGAATTATTTTTACAAATTTTATATTTATTTATGAATTTATATGTTTTCTATTTTTATTTATTATTTTTTTTGGTTTTATAGGCGGATCCACCACCTTCTTACGGACAGTTATTTGGCGAGGATGCTACGATTCCTGGATATGATGGTCGTCGCGGATCAGGATTAGGATCAGCGTCGGGTTCGCAAGCTGCGACATATCGTCCACGACCTCCACCACGATGTCCATCACGAGTTACACCACGTGTTGCACCACGAGCTCCGCCACCACCGCCGCCTCAGCCAGAGCCAGAGACACAGACAGAAGAAGACGCAGCAGACCCTTCTGATGACCACCAAGAGCCGCCACCGGCAAACGCGCCTCTCATGATGCGGATTACCGAGCTTCTCCGCCAACCTGGACGAGAGACACGGGTTAGGACTCTCCATCCGATGAGGCCTCCTGGTACATTATGGTATGATTATATCTTTTACAATATTACTAATATTGGTTATTTAATTTTTAATTACAAATTATAATTAGATCATTGTAAATTCTTGTTTAACAGGTTTAGCGATAACAAGGTATCGCGTTCGGTCACCAAGGCCATCGCGGCCTATTTCTCTATACCCCATGCTAATTGGAGCAAGACGCCGCAGCATGTGCGGGATAATTGGTTCGAATCATGGGCGGTAAGTCTTTTTATATTATTTATTTTTAATTATTAAAAAAATTTATTTTAAATATATTCATAATATTATTCGTATTTTTGTAGCAAGGGTGGCATTGGGAAGAAACTCGTACTTTCGAAGTGCGAGCAGAGTTCGAGCATAAGGTGCTAAAGCGTCTCAACGGTTACGTCGGTAACTTGAAGAAGGCGTGGCGCGCGAAAGGCGATGAGGCGAAGCCGATAGGGATGGATCCCAATGTTTGGTCGGGTCTAGTGCAGTTCTGGGAGGATCCCCATTCGGTGGTTAAATCGGGGAAATGTTCTGTAGCCCGTCTCACGCCAGTGGCTGAAGGAGATGGACCTTCAAAACATTGTGCGGGTCAAAAATTGTACGCCACAGTACGACTAGATATGGTAATTTATTTGATTTCTTTGTATTTTAAATATTTATATAATTTATATTTAAGTTTTATTTACGTTTATTTTTGTTTAACAGGCTGATGGCGGTGATCTTCCTCCGATGGTTAAAGTGATGGAGAAAACTCATCGAAAAAAGGATGGGACGTTTGTTACCGCTCAAGCGGAACAAACGTTCAACGAGTACAACGCACGATTGGCAGAGCTAGACGAAACTGTCCAGTCTACGATGGGTGTCCAAGATTTGGATCGACTTTACGAAGAGGTAATTTTTTAGATTTTCTTAATATATTTAAAGTTATTTTTTATTACAATTTTATTGTATAACATTTTTATTTTATAGGTTGCACCGAAGAAGAAGGACGAACGATGGGTGTTGGATCCATCAGGGATGTCCCAGCAACTTGTTCGTCGGCTCGATATTCTTACACCGCGGGTCCATCTCAGCCGCAATTGACCAGGCAGTTGGAAACTGCTAATTCTAAGATTTCGCAGCTAGAGACTAACCTTTCGGCAATGACCAGTCTCTTTAACATCATTGCAGTGGATAATCCGACATTAGCAACTGCCTTGCAAGGGCTTCAGTTTCCTCCACCGCCTCCTCCACCTGACGGTCCTACGCAATTCGAGCAAGAATCCGAAGAGATGATCCGGGAAGATGTCATCAACCTAAGGACCCAACAACAAGAGTAGATTAGAATTTTTATTTCATTTGTATGCATATTTTGTTTTATAATGTTTTTAATTTTTAATATATTTTTATAATATTTTTATTTTTATTTTTAAAAAAAATTATAAACGACGCTACATCGATGCTATTTAGTGTCGAACTTGTCGAAAGCGACGACGCTAATTCGATGCTAAATAGCATCGATTTAGCGTCGTTTTGTTGCATCGAAATACTATGAAGCTAAATCGATGCTATTTAGCATCGTTTTAGCGTCGATTTGTTGCATCTAAACACTGTGACGCTAAATCGATGCTATTGCGACGCAAAATTAGCGTCGAAAATTAATTAGCGTCGAGGGTTTAGCATCGAAAATGATTTCGACGTTAATTCGACGCTATGGGCTTTTAGCGTCGAATTACGCTGACGCTAAATGTCTGTTTTCTTGTAGTGGGAGGAACTTTTCATACGTCCGTGCCAACTACATTACCTTAGTACCAATCTTGCTCGCTACGTCTCTCATTTCCTTTACGTTTTCCGTCCCGCGAATCAGTCGTTGCTTTGCTCCAACTATTTTTTTGGAGGAAGATTTTGTTTTTTAAACACTTCATGGATAGTTTTAAACAAAACTAAACGAAAACACAATATGCTCTTTATCATAACAGAGCAAAGACAAAAGCTCCATACACCAAACCAAGTTTTAAAAACACGCTCCATATACCAAACCAAGTTTTAAAAACACAAGCTCCATGATTTGAACCAATAAGCATGACATCTTTATTTGTTTTCGATGCTTCCCAACTAACCTTCCATTTGTAAGTCTTTCCTTAGATGTGAGGAATGAGAACGAAAGACAGGGCACGCCGAAGATCGTCAACAGTGTTGGAGTCACCAAAATTGAAAAGAGAGAACACAGAGGGGAGATTTGAGATAGAAAGAATTAAAACTTAATTTTACTTTGAACAGAGACCTATTATGAGAAATCTAGGACGAATGACATATCTTGGTTCAGAGGCCTCTCCAATCCCCCTGCCATTGAAGTCTCATTGAACTCTCCCGAGTTATCAAAGAAATATCACTTGCAAGAAGCACTTGCTAGGAATAAATCACAATGGGAAGCACATATACGACACATAACGTATTATAGAAAAGATCCATGCAATCGTTTGTCAATTAGGTAACACAGGATCATTAATACATAAAGCAATTTTTTTTTTTGCTTGTTTGATAATAAACTCGGATTACATCAGTAAACTTGATGAAAAACGTATGGAGCTATGCAATTATTTACCAATTAGGATTAAAAAATAATGTAACTAAAAAACAGATGAGTAAAAAAGTTTACACAATAAAAAAATGTCAATTACAATGTTCATTGTGTTGTTCTCTTCATGGCTATCATCTTCTTTTCTTTTTGTGGCGGTGGATCTTCTTGTCCTGATCTTTTAATAACTAAATTTTATATAGACAATAAAAAATAAACTACTCAAATAAACATGGCATATCAAACCGTATATGATAGAAAACAAAAATCAAATTCTATCATCTAGACAACACGCGTGACGGTGGGTAAGGGATTCAATAGTTATGAGTCGTAGAGTGACTACATCTTGTCACAGATAAAGGCAAGCCCTTAATTATGCAACTAAGAATATGCTTCCTCTTTAAAACCTCAGTACAGAAAAGTAAAAAATAAAACAAAAAGACCAACAAAGAAGAAATTTACTAAATTATGCTGAAAAATTATACAAAAATTCGATGTATCAATCAATGTAAAGACATACCAACACTAACCATTCTTAGGTTCTATCCTCCGCTCTTGTCTCAACTTTAGTTAAGATCATGGGATGTTTGACCAAGCCATCTGCAAACACAAAGAAAAACAAAGTTATCAAACTTTGTTTTTAGTTTAGGGTTCCTAATTGACGAAAAAAATGTAAAGATTATCATCAACCAAACCATGAGTAAAACAATCTTCCAAGTGGGCTAACGTTTGTATTGGAACTAAACTCTTTGAGAGCTTTTTTTCTGTATTATTGGTCATAGTCTTACCGAACAAACGGATCGCTATGTCTTGCAGTTCTTTCACCTACACATCCTTTGAACTGTATGACAATTTTTAAAGGTTTCATTAGATCAACAGTATTGACCATACGATAACTGATAATGTATGCAAGTGTGTGTGTGATTGATCTTTAAGATTTTTCCTCTACCTTCCCAACTGTTTAATCAGTGTAGCCTTTAGATGCAGCAACAAAAGCAATTCCAAGACCAATATTTCCCGTAGTTGGCTCTACTAATACTATACTTTCTGTTTTCTATTGCATGATCTATTGCATGAATCAACAAACAGCCTCACCTTTAAAAAAAAAAAAAACAGCCTCAAAATATTTATCTAGACATATTTACAATAAATAAATTATTCAAAATATTAAATTTAACTAATACCTATGTTTCTTCATTCTCCACGTGTCTCCAAGAGAAGCCATCGCCAAACATTCACCAGCACCGTCGAGAAGCTCCGATCACCACCATCCTTCTGCCAAATATTTTGGATAAGATTTCCACGTGTTCAAACGATAACCATTGCTTTAATTTTTTACTATTTGTTAGTGGGTTTAGTTTTAAGAAAGAGGCCCAACAAAATATTTAGGCACGTTAATTTTATTTTCTTATATCCACTGTACTTCTGTATCTATATTTCATCATCAATAAATGAATGAAGTTGGCCGCCAAAAAAAAAAAAAAAAAACTAATACCTATGTTAACATTGACGTAAGACACGACAGCCTTTTTTATTGAATCATGCAGATCCTACATCAACGTAATACCGGATCCACAGCCTCCACTGCTGCCAAAACAAATTAAAAAAAAAAATATTCGAAAATCGTACATTTGTTAATCGTAGCGTTTGCCTATAATCTAGCCAACAATAGAATAATAATCATATCAATAATCCAGAATAATAATAAAACCAAAGGATTGAAGTGCACTATATTAATGAACGTGCAAGAAGGGAATAATTTTATATTATTAGTTTTTAGAGAAAAAGGAATGTTAACATATATGTGTTCCCATGCGATTTCCAAGGAAATTGAGAGCCATACAAATTCGAAGACAATAAGCAAGTAAGCAGCCTTCAATTCAAGATAGAGAAACATGTCAAACGCTTGTATCTATAGAAAAGGATTTATTTTGATACGAAAATAAAATATACAAAGAAGGTATATATAAGATAGGAAATCAAATGTAAACATGAATTAGGGTTTGGCACACAAAAATGGCCGACCGTACCATATCAAGAAGAACTCCATAGGAAGAAAACTTATAAAAAGAGGAACGTACGATTTGTTTAGGTGTTATGAAATCAAGAGGAAGGTAATATATATGAATTACTGAGATCATATCATCAAGTTAGGGTTTAATGCTAAATTCGATTCATATATATATATTTATAATATAAAATTCGAAAACAATAAATCGGATATATCCATTAACTTAATACAAATACAAAAACCATAAAATAATTATAAAATTCAAGATCTAAAATTCGATTTTCATCAAAGGTAAGATGATAAAGAGTATGGAAACCATAAGATTCAAAATACGAATCGAAACCAACTTTGACAAACTAAAAAATCATAAAATTAATATATTACTTACCTCGTTAATCACAGAACCAACATGCAATAAATCTACAAAACATCAAACACACATGTATCATTGGCAAAACAAATAAACGATTAGTTAGTTTAATTTTATATTATTAACAAAATATAAACCATAAAACGAAGCAATCTCATCAAGTAAAGAAGAAACAAACAATTTATTTATTAAAATAAAGATAGATCGGACGATTGTTAAGAAAATAATATACTAACAAAACTATAAAAGAAGAACAAACATATCAATACCTTTATACTTATCGCGAAACCTATTAAAAAAATTAATAATATTAAAGAATCACTCTACTAACGAATGTTAAGAAAGCATACCATAAACGAAAATCAATTAAGAAGATGAGCAAATAAGAAAAAGAGCAACGTACAATGCAAAAAACTCAAAAGTAGCAAAGAAAATATTTTGTTTAGGTGTTATGAAAGCAAGAAGAGAGTATATATACAAAAACAATGACATCATATCACCAAATTAGGGTTTACAATACACATTCGATTCATATATATGTGGAATGTATAAAACTATAATAAAAATAAATCGAAACATATAGTTCACACCAGAAAGAGAAACCAGACATACTAAAGTACAAAAAAATGCGAATAAGAAAACTATCATTAGAAAATCAGAGAAACTCGTTAACAACCATATAAACATATGAACGTAAAACCTAAAAAATACGGTAGTTATAAAACTATGAATTGCAATGGATCGAGGAACTATATATATAGATAAAAGTTTTAGGGCTTCACTTATTCGATAGTAGCTAGGGTTTGTTTTACTAACATATTATTTTATGGACTTAAAATATGGGATTAACACTATATTTTATGGGTTTAATATGATCTGACCTAATAAAATATTAAAAAAACGGCCAGGGGTATTTTGGTCAAGAAAAATCGATGGCACAAGTAGTAATTAGGATGATTTTATTAAGGATATCCCTGTAATCAACCACCCTCAAATTCATTCTGAGAGCGCCACGTAGGATTTCGCACTTCATATATAATTATATAGATAATTTTTGTTATTTAAAATTTATGGGATTTGAATAAAAAGCTACTCACTATTATCTACTCTTTATTTTTGTTCGGTTCTTAATTATGCTTCTTTTTTTTATCTCATCTAATTAGTTTTCTGAATTTAGATTTTGAGATTTTTAAAAAATAATACAAACAAAAAAAAGAAGAAGACGATGAAAAAGTATAAATAAAAATTAAAAAATTCGAATTATACAAAGAAAAGGAAAAATAATGAAGAAGAGGAAAGAAAAATAAGAAAACAAATCGAAAAAAAAGGAAAAAAATTAGATAAAAAAGAAGGAAAATAAAACAAAGAAATACAAGTAATAATAGATGAACAAAAATATAAAAAAGAATAAAGGAACGTAAAAAAGTTTAAAATATGCATGTAATGTTTAAAAATAACAATCATTCATATTTATTTTTATAAATAATAAATCATGTTATTTAGATTCTAAAATTTATCTATTTCTCTAAAATATTTCATACCCGTACACGCTTTTCAAAGCTTTTCTAGAATATAAAAAATGAATTATAAATGAAAATGTATCCAAAAGGTATGAGAAAGAGACGTAATCCTCAAAAATGTTTTCTATAATTTTAGAATATTTATTTAAATAATAAAATAAAAAGTTATGAGACTCAAAAATTTTGACGTTTTTAATCACCTACATGTTTTGAGTAAATTTAAAAATTAGTAGCCATAAATGAAAAAATGTTTAATGAAACAACTATACAGAGTTTTCACCCAAAAAAATATACATATACAAAGTTAGAAAAACACAAATCTAAACATTTTTCCGAAAAGACGCTATCTATGATATATTGATAACTGTAAAAAGAGGGTTTTTAAAAGACATGATTCTTGGAAAAAACTATAAAACGGTTTTATCGAAAGACGCAACCCTTGAAAATAATCGTAAAGCAGTTTTATCAAAAAAATACAACCTATATAACGGTCCTAAAACATGCTTGTTTAGAAGATGCAACCTAAGATATACATCAATAATGAAGCGGGTTTTTCAAAAAGACACGACTGTTATAAATAATCATAAAGCGGTTCCATCCAAAATATACAACCCTTTAATATACGTGATAACTATAAAAACGTTCTAAAATGGTTTTCTCAAGAAGATGCAGCCTATGATATATTAATAACCATAGAATGGATTTCAAAACGACACGATTGTTAAAAATAATTTAAAAACAATTTTATCGAAAACAAAAAAAACCATTAGAATTAACCATAAAACTGTTTTATCAAAAAGACACAACCTATAAAACGGTCCTAAAAAGTTTTCTCGAGAATACGCAACCTATGATATATTGATAACCATAAAACATTTTTTCCGAAAAGACACGACAATTGAAAATAATCATAAAGTTGTTTTATCAAAAAAAACACAACTCTATAATATACTGATAACTATAAAACGGTTATCTCCAAAAGACGCAACATATGGTATATAAATAACCATAAGCGGATTTTTCAAAAAAACACGTCAGTTTAAAATACTCATAAAGTAAATTTATTGAAAAGACACGACCCGATAATATGATGATAACTATAAAATAGCTCAAAAGATTTTTTCGAAAAGACCCAACCCAATAATATATAAATAAAATAAGATGGCTCAAACAGTTTTTTCAAAAAAAAACTATAAGACGCTTAATCCGGAAAAAAAACATGACTCTTTGAAATAACTATAACCATAAAGCGGCATTATCAAGAATTAAATCGACCGCATAATATAATATATCAGTAGCCATAAAACAATGGTTTTCGAAAGGACACAAATCAGAAAAACATGTCCTTTGGAAGTAAACATAAATCAATTTTATCAAGAAAACGCAAGCCTAGAATATACTAATAACTATAAAACGGTTGTTTCCGAAAGGATACAACTCTTGAATTTTTTTTTAGGATTGCTATTATTTATCCTAGAAAATGAATTTTTTAGGTTGTGTCATTTCGCTTTTTATGTAATGGTTATTTTCAAAGATTACGTCTTTTCGATATAACCGTTTTTCCAAGAATTGAGTTTCTCGATATGACTGCTTTTATGGTTATTTCCAACAGTTGTGTCTTTTTTATATAATCGCTATATGGTTTTGTCTTTTAAAAAGTGTCTTTTCATGGTTATTTTCAATGTCTGCGTATTTTCCTTATAAATATTTTTCAAGAGTTACGTTTTTCGATATAACTACTTTTTTGATTATTTCCAAGGGTTATGTTTTTTTAGATATAAATGATTTTTAATAAGAGCAATTCTAAAAATGAATATTTTAGGGTTGTGTCATTTTGAAAAAACGTTTAATGTCTATTCCTAAAGGTTGCGTTTTTTCGGTATAACCGGTTTTTGAAGAATTGCGTTTTCGGTATAATCACTTTATGGTTATTTCCAAGGACTACTTCTTATCGATATAATTTCTTTATGGTTGTGTCCTTTTGAACATAACTGCTTTTGGTTATTTCTAATGATTGTGTATTTTTGATAAAACCGCTTTATGATTATTTTCAAAGATTGCGTCTTTTCGATATAACCGCTTAAAGATTATTTCCAAAGTACTTTCGGAAAAACCGTTTGACTTGTTTTTTTAACTTGTTTTATGCATTTGTTTGATTAGCTTTACTGCATAATGCAGTGGAAACAATGGCATGATGCTCGTTATAGATAAAGGGGATACCAAAAAAGAGCTGTTTTTGCTCGAGCTACAAATAGTCGAAACACCAGAGAAACTTCTACATAGTTAACTAATTAGCTGGCTTCAAAATATTATACTTGTCATTGTTTTTAATTTCCTGTACAAAATTAAACATCGATGATTTTCTATTAAAAAAAGAATAATTATAGAAAAATATGAGGTTCGAAACGACGGTTCTCATATTAGTCTTTTTCATCGGTCTGGCTAAACTCTATTGTCATGTACTCTTGAATGTAACTCACGTAATTAATCTAAGAAAGAAAGAAAAAATCCAAATTTTGTTTAGGACTCTAAGTAAATAAATTCTCCAAGTTCACTTATAAAGAGATAGAATTTTTTTTTTTAAAAGTTACCAACCAAAACCTAGATAAAATAAAAGAAAAACAATGACGAAAGTAACAAGTTTAAAGAAATACAACTCGATCCCAAAAAGTGAACTCTTGATAAGTTTAAAGAAAGTAATAGAACATGTGAATAAGAATGTATTGGAAATGATTTTCTTATTTCTCGTAAAGAACAGTAAAAGAATTTACATCTGTTATATACAACTAAACCGTCTCACTATACTAATCTAATGTAGCTATTGAACCGGAATCTATACAATAAACCGGAATCTATACGTTAATATTCCCCCTCAAGATGAAGGTGTGGTGCATATATATTATGTACTCCCATCTTGCTCATAAACTCGCGAAAATGAGCAGGATGTAATGCTTTAGTGAGAACATCAGCTATCTGATTACCAGTCCGAACAAACATAGTTTTTAAAACATCCTTCTCTATGGCCTCCCTGACTTTGTGACAGTCAAACTCTATATGTTTATTCCTCTCGTGGAAGACGGAGTTGCTGGCAATATGAAGAGCAGGAGTGTTGTCACAGTAGAGATAAGCAGGAGAAGAGAAAGAAACTCGAAGAGCCTTCAACAACTGACTAATCCAGATAAACTCCTTAGTAGCAACACACATAGCACGGTATTCGGCTTCAGCTGAACTCTATGAAACCGTGTCTTGCTTCTTAGATCTCCAGGAAACCAAAGAGTTGCCAATAAACATAGCATAGCCAGAAACTGAGTCAGTAAAACCCCTAAGATCAAAGGAATAATCAGTACCATAAAACAGACCTTGACCTATAGTCCCTTTCAAGTATCTCAGAACTTTGTGAAAGGCTTGAAGATGAACATCACGAGGGGCAGATGAGAATTGAGCAAGCTTGGAAACCGTAAAGGCAATATCTGGTCTGGTAATTGTCAAGTACTGCAACTTCCCCACAAGTCTCCTGTATTGTTTACCATGCTCCAATAAGACTCCATCAGAGAGAGACAACTTCTGATTCGGCTCCATTGGAATTGTAGATGGCTGATAATCAGCAAAACTAAAATCACTCAACAGATCAAGCACATATTTTCGTTGACAAAGGGAAATTCCAGAAGCTGACCTTGCAATTTCAATACCAAGGAAAAATTGAGGAGGACCAAGATCTCTAAGCTAAAAAGCAGAGCTAAGTTGGCCTTTTAACTCAATCACTGCACCATCACAAGTACTGGCTATGAGTATATCATCCACATATACTAAGACAACCAGAAACTGTCCATTAGAACACTTCACAAACAACGTATGATCTCCATGTAGTTTCTCAAAACCAAAATAAAAAAGAGTAGTAGAAAACTTGAGAAACCATTGTCTAGAGGCTTGCTTGAGTCCATAAATGGATTTGTGTAGTTTGCAAACAACATTTAGACTAACAACTTCCCCCTGAAGATCAGCATAACCAGGTGGTAATTTCATATAAATTTCCTCATCAAGGTCTCCATTAAGAAATGCATTAGAAACGTCTAATTGATGAAGAGACCATTACATCTTAGGAGCCAAAGAGAGGATAATTTTAACAGTTGCCATCTTAGCTACAGGTGAGAAAGTGTCAATGAAATCAATATCCTCCTGCTGAGTGTAACCCTTAGCTACCAACCGAGCCTTGTAACGTTCTATACTGCCATCAGACAAGTGCTTGATAGTGTAAACCCATTTACAACCCACTGCAACCTTACCAGGTGGTAAATCAGTGATACTCCAACTTTCAGTCCTAATAAAACCAACCAGCTCCACTCCCATAGCATCGTTCCATACCTTCTCAAGTCTAGCCTCTAAATATTTTTGTGGGATTTTGATAGAGGTGAAGATATTAATGAAAGCACGAAAAGGCTCAGATAGATATTCATTAGAAATATAGTTGACCATGTGATAAGGACTTGTTTTAATAGGTGTACTATGAGTATTATTAAAGCAATGAAAATCTGTAAGTGTGAAGGAGGTTTATGTTGTCTGTGTGATTTAAGCTCAGAAGGAACAAAAATCACAGAAGATGACTCATCAGGATGTGGATGAGCATCAGAAGATGGTTGCACAAGAGGCAAATGACCATCAAGGATAGCAGGTGAATGAAGATGAGGAAAGAAATGCTTAACATCTGTTTTGATGTTAACAAATGCAAAGAAAAAAATATCCTCATAGAATATAACATGTTTAGAAATAGATACTGAGTTTGTCTTTATATCTAGTAGCTTATAACCCTTGTAACAAGCTTTAGCTCTAGGATCAAACTTAGTTTTAAACTTATAAGAAGTTGACACATAACAAAGACAACCAAAAACCTTAAGACAATGATAATTTGGAACCTTAGAAGTTAACTTTTCATAAGGAGACTTATTGTCTAATACAAAGGATGGTAAACGATTGATTAAAAATGCAGCAGTTAAGACACATTCTCCCCATTAATCTAAAGGTATACCAGATTGAAACATAAGGGATCTAGCTACATTCAACAGATGTTGATGTTTTCTTTCTACTACCGAATTCTGTTCAGGTGTCTCAGGACAAGAATGAAATGCTTTAATGCCTTTGTTCAAATAAAAACTTGTAAAATTCAACTCATTAGCATTATCAGACCTAACCAAACATACCTTAGTGTTTAATTGAGTTTCAATCATTTCAACAAAACCAGAAAACACAACCAAAACATCAGACTTTTGTTTAACCATAAAGACCCAAGTTGCTCTGCTAAAATCATCCACCATAGTCAATAAATATTTGAATCCATCAAAGGTGGGGACTGAGAAAGGACCTCAAGTATCAATATGGACTAGTTCAAAAGGTTTAGAACACAAGTTATTTCTAGACTTAAACGGTAAACGTTTTTGTTTAGCAAGATGACAAACAGAACAATGGGGAGATGTCTTATTAGATGGATGTTTAGGTAAAGACAATACATCAGATAAAAAATTCATTTTCTTAAAAAAAGGATGACCAAGACGATTGTGCCAAGTTCCTTGAATCTATCTTAAAACTAGTTCAAATAGAATGTGTACCTGGAAAAGCAGTACTAGAAATGTTTACAAGTGTTTTATCTAGATTCAGAACATAAAAGTTGGCCACTTGACTGCCTTGACCAATCATCAACTCCTGAGTAAGAGCCTGAATGAAACTTGCATCAGATATAAAGCGAACTTCAGAATGCAAGGTTTTGGTGATTACACTAACACTCAACAAGTTAAACTTGAACTCAGGAATGTACAAAACATTTTGTAGGGAAAGAGAATCAGTGAGTTGAATGAAGTCAGTTCCTTCTATCTTAATTGTGACAGCATTTGGTAATCTAACATATGTTCTATCTAAGGGTTTATACTCTCTAAACAAATCTCTCTCATGTGTCACATGATGACTAGCTTTTGAATCTATTACCCAAGCTCTAAGAGACAACTCAGTATCATGAGGTATAGAGGAGGTCAACATGTCATAATAAGAGTAGTCATAAAGAGAAAGAAGTGTACCAGAAATCTGTGAGACAAATGGTACGGAAGTTGAAGATGAAGCTAAAGATTGTTCAGGACAAGAAGTAACAATAGGAGATTGCAGCTTGATACTCAAATAAAAAATCATCTGTTGGAGTTGATCTTTATACATGTTTTCATTACCTTCACCATGAGACCCAGAGATTAGAGTAACAGCAGCCATATTAGTGCTCCCTACTGAAACAGGCTTCTTAGCTCGGGGATGGCCAGGTGGATAACCATACACCTTGTAGCATTTATCCACAGTATGTCCCACACGAAAACGATGAGAACACTTAGCCTTACGAAAATTACTCTGTGCAAGCAAGATAGGAGACTGATCAGGAACCATAGATTGAGTTTGGAAAGCTGAAGGATGAGATGGAATTCTAGTAGAAAAACAAAGTGTTCTTTGACTCTCATCTTGATCCAACATGTTGTATATCTCACTCAAACTAGTCCTAGGCTTCATGTTGAAAATCTGACCACGGATATTGTTGAAGTTATCATTTAGTCCCATAAGAAACTGTATGATCCTACTCGTCTCAGCTTCTTCCAGCAGCTTTTTAACGTAATCACAATCACACTTCTTCACAGACTGAGACTTCGTGTTAGCTAATTGGTCCCATAAGGTCTTCTTCTTAGTGTAGTAAGTGGAAAGATCAAGCTGTCCTTGTTTCAACGTCATCACTGCTTGCTCAAGCTGATACTTCCGAGGTAGATTACTAACCTTGAACCTATTGAATAGACCACTCCACTTTTCTGCCGCATCTTGATAATAGAGAATGCTATCATATATTTCCTTACTCACAACGTTAAGAATCCAGGATTTCACCATGCTACTGCAACGATCCAGATTTTAAAAAGATAATCATCAACAACAGGTCAAGATAAGGTTCCATCAACGCAACTCAGCTTATTTTTCGCATCCAGACTGATTCTCATGGCAATAGACCAACTATTGTAGTTTGTTCCATCAAGATGTTGAGAGACGATCGACAAACCTGGATGATCCGAAGAGTGAAGATAGAAAGGACTATGAACGTTATCAAAAGACTCTATCTCCTTCAGAATAGATCCATATGGACGCGATCGATTCAATCGGTTGGATTGCTGAAGCTGAGCTCCCAGAACTTCCAGATCTTCGAGATCGGCAGATTCCCGACGAGTATTGACGACAACTTCTTCATCATCCAGTGCCGAGCTACGAGTCCTCATTTTTTCCCATTTATTCACCATTTCGCTTCATATCGATGGTATAGAAAGCCAATCGAAAGTAAGAGAAGCAGAATAATCGGTCAATTGTTGAAGAAATTGAAGAAACGAAGGCTAAATCACCAGTTTATGCGGAAGATTTGCTCTGATACCATAATAGAATCTGTGAATAAAAATCTACGAAAATAATTTTCTTATTTCTCGTAAAGAACTGTAAAAAGATTTACATCTGTTATATACAACAAAACCGTCTCACTATACCAGCTAATCTAATGTAGCTATTGAACCGGAATCTATACAATAAACCAGAATCTATACATTAACAGAAACATCCCAACCATACACGAACACGGGCTGAAGAAGCTGTATATAGATTCCGTCTTCTCTAGCTTCCCATACATCGTAAACATCAAACACTTGGTGATACTTGAAATTAGGTCCTTGCCAAAGATGACACCATAAACCATCTTCGGTAACTTATAAGTAAGTGAACAATATAGTAGTTCAAAACACAAAAGATAAGTTACGGAAGATAATATTGTTATTTATATCAGATAGAAATTTCTTCGTCCGCATATTTTCTTGTCATAGTCCTACATGAACTATGAGATACTTGTCATAGTCCTACTAGTTTTAGGAATCACCAAAGTAATAACAATATTATCTTCGGTAAATAAGTCAACAAAATAATTTCATGTAGTATCAGAATATTAAGAATACTTTCAACTTGTTTCATATTTTCATACTTCCGTAATAGATTTTAGAGTTCAAGTATGATATTTTAACTCCAATTTATGCAAAATATTGTAGGTGATGTTTTTGTGGTGATATGTATAACAGAATCATTTGAACATGGTTTAGTGTTCGCTCCCCACTGAGAAATCTAGTAGATTAATAAATGAAAATCTTTAAATTGTTATTATTTATTAGCCAACAACGATATAAAAAAAAAATTATAAAGTGAAAAGAATATGAAATGTAGCTCGCAGTTAAATTGTTTGTATTTTTACGAGGCTAGCTTAATATAGTGTAGATGTACTATAACAATGATTAATACGAATGATAACAACACGTCTATAGATCGCACATTTATATGGCGGACAAAAATATGATTTGATAACTTAGATGTTCACGTGAAAGTAAAAATGTTAAAAAAAGATAGAAGAAAGAGGAGTAAAGCATGCATGTTTCAGAAAAAAAACAATGACGCACCTCAAATATTGATCGGCCACGAATATAAACCCATCTAAAACGTGTTTTTTTTTTTTAACTCGTTACGCCTCCGGTATAATTTTTTTTTTTAACTCGTTACTAGACTTTGACCTACTGTATATTCAATATTCCGACCAATCACGTTCTTCCTTTCTAACCATCCGAAAGTCTTTAGGAGAAAGAGCTCTATTTGTCCTGCTATGAGGCATCCTTAGTCATGATTCCTAATCATGTTAATGTCTAAAAAAAGTCCATTCGCATTACGAAGCCAAATGAAAAAGTCTGATCCCGAACACCATCTGGAATCTTGTTAAATTTATCTCCGAGTTGTTGAATTGCCTACTTTCGCTCACCCAAAATCCAGCATTGACGATATTTCCTTGACGAACAACCCTACCCCTAGATTTCCCACGAAATTCAGCTGTCTGGTGGATCCCAAAAAATATGTCGTGAAAACTTATGGTTCTTTTTTCAATATTGAGAATTATGATGACTCAAGAGTAGTTGGTTATGATAACTTTTTTTGAATGATCATTTGTGGTTTGTTCGTATGCACCTACAAGGTTTTATGTAATCATTTTGTTTACATCCTATTTCAAATTTCAAATGAGATTGAAAATGAACATGTTTTTCATTTCAAAAATTTTGTTCTCGTTCCATTTAAACTGTTAAGTTTCCCCATTGTTTTTTAATTTTTTTTCCGAATTGCTATATCTTTAATTAGATCAATGCAGTTAGAAAAAATTATATGGTGAAGTTGTAAAATATACACTGCACCAAAAACGATTTACATTTGATAGAAAGGCCGAAGGAAGAAACCTAGAAAAAATCAGGTTGTCTGGGAGATGGGATGGATGCTGGGAGAATTTTCGCCACGCCGACAATTACGACAACGTTGACAGATGCCTATAAGAACAGTAATAGAGAAAACAAGAAGCATCATCACAGGAACCATCCATGGCTTAAACCATGGAGGATCTTTTGGGAAGATCAATGCAGCTTCTTCTTCTGCGACTTGGTTTCGCGAGAAAGCTTTGATGTGTCTTATATTGTTGTTGTTCATCAACATCCACCGCATTTTTCTTCCCACCTCCTGAGTTTTTGTTTCTCTCTTACGAGATGAGAAGAAAATGACAACACGGCGAAAATTCTTTGTTCCCAAATCTTTGTTTTATGATATGTTGTGTTTTGTTAAAGAATTATTTTTAGTGTTTTTGCTATATATTTCTTTTGAATGTTTTGGACATTTGCTATTTTTGGACATCTTGAAACTTGATCATGAGGTGTACATCATCATAAAATATACTAGTAGATAAGCAAGAGGATCTTATAATGTTCCACCTCAGTTCGAACAGTTTCCCCTTCGATTTTCTCCTACAATTAAGGGCCCTCAATAGTTATGCAGAGGCGAACCCACTAACGATAATGGGGTGTCAAGTGACACCGTAATTTTTTGAAATAAACTATTTTCATATTGAATTTACATAAATTTTGTTAGAAAAATGGTAAAAAAAACCATTTGACCCCGCATAATCAAGATTAAATCTCTTCTTGACCCCATTATATCATATTTTTTTCTCTTGTTAATATTAATTTTCTTTATTTGTTTTCACCCTTAATTAATTACATCTTTTTTTATATCTTTAAATTTAGTTTTCCATATACTTTATTTTATTATTTAAATAATTTTCTTTTTGTCAAAAACAATTTATTGAATTATATTGTATTACAAACATTAGGGCTGGGTATAAGACGGGTACCCTGAAAATTTGGACTACCCGTTATCGGACCCGATCCTACAGGGTATTTGACAAACAATATTCTTACCCGACCCGCAAAAAGCGAGTATCCTATACAATGGGTACCCGGCAAAAATTCGTTGATCCACCGGATACCCGGTCCTTTATCCTTATCCGCCCAATTGTAATATAGTTTATATATAAGTAAAATTAAGCAACTTATATATCAAATAAATGAAAGAGTTATTAGGAAAAAAAAAATTCTTAATAGACAACATATAGTTCATAAAATATAATATTACAAACTTCAAAACTTGTAATCTATCATCTCCAAAATTATCGATGACAATTCAAAAACACAAAAATTTGACATTGTGAGTATTTATAATATACTAAATATTATACAATTTATTTTATAACTAAGTTTATCAAATATTAGTGATATAAAATGCGTGTATTTACGGATCGGGTAGAAAATCGAGTTCGAAGACGGGTAACGAGACAGGTAGTGAAAAAAATGATACCCTTTACCTGATCTTTATCCGCGAGTATCAAAATTATAGTATCCTTTACCCGAATCGAATGTTACGCATATCCTATTTTTCGAAACGAGTACGAGTCAGGTAACGGGTAAAGGACGGGTACCAGATATATGTTCCCAGTCCTAACAAACATACAGTTAAATCAAATGGAATTTTCATTTATTTTCAAAAATTTGTTTTTAATCATAAAAATATATTTATTTTAAACTATGATCCCGGTAAAAATTTATTTTAGATTCGCCACTGCTTAGTTATGTCATCATGAGACGACATTTTTTTCGAAATTTGACCTCTTCTTTTGTGTCATTTCCATTTGGTAATGAATGTCAACGTTGGTCAAAGTTAAGACTCGTTATCATGTGACTTATTACGAACCCAAAAGAGTCCGGTACGTATTTATTTTTCCATATCAATTCAAGGTTCGAATTATGAACAGCTTTCCCACCGCGTGTAGCATCATTTGGACTAACATTTATTTGACCTTTTCCGCCTATAGTATACATCGTAGTGCTACATACATTAATAGTCAATCAAACTCAATTCTTCCTCTCTTACCTACGCGGCATGTTATGCGTGTCTCACGCAACCATCATATAACAACAGTCCACACAGTCCTTCTCCTGTGGCCAGAACGACACCATCTTCTTCTATTTTTATTTTGGTTTGCTGTTTACAATTACCAATATTTTAGCGATTCTATATATCGTGATTTCATTTAAAACGCTAAAAATACTAGTGTTCAAGAAAAAAATGGTTGAAACCATGGACTGGATGCCTAGACTATTTTAAGTCTTGAAGAAGTAATGTAAAAGTGAAAGCTATAACAAATCAATATAGGTTTTTAATATGTGCTAATTATTTAGTTAGAAGTGCTTTTGTTATTCAAAAGAAGACACACTGATATTTGATTATATATAAACAAACAATGCCAAAAATTATCGAGACCTTTATTCTACACTTGTGGAGTAACCAACGTACGAAACCAGAGGTTTGAACACAGACAATAATAACAAATACCGTGACAAAGACTAAACAGAAGCACACAAACTCGGGACAAAAGAGAACCAGCGAAAGCCACAGCTCCATTTTTCCGGCAAGGAAGGACACTTTGGAATCCAATGCCATGTCCTTCTCCCGACATGGTAGAAGAGAATCTCAGGCCAATTGTAGCAACAGACACATATCATCTCCTTGTGCCAAAGACAGTATACGTGCTCGTAATTATGGTAACACACCGAAGTAAACTTCCGGCAAACAATGTCCGGCAGAGTTTCTGCCTCGACCCAGCTCTCTGATTCTTCTTTGAATTCCCAGATCTTGATGCTTCTGCATATACCGTTGCTTCCAATTCCTCCCACCATGTACAATGTCTTCTTCTCGGAGTCAGTCACTAATCTGGCAAACGTGATCTCATCTTCCGCCGGAAATACACCGTCTCCGGTGGCTGTGGTCCATTTCCCGTCGCTAAGATCGACGCTGACGATCATAAACGGCTCGGATCTAACGAAATACAGAGACCCATTGTAAAAGACACCGTCTTGATTAAACCCACGAGGTAAGACCTGATCGACGCCGCCGAATCTTCTCCATGAGCGATCAACGGAGTCGTAGAGACAAACGCATCTGGAGACAGCGGAGGAGCAGAGGGTAAAGATCCGGTAACCGTCAGGGGAGGAGATAAGAGAGAGAAGCTCGAAGTGGAAAGGGTAAAACGGGAATTTAACAGATCTAGAGGATCTGGTGAGTGGATTGAAGACGGCGAGAGAAGAAGCAGAGGAAGAGGAGAGGGAGAAACAGAGGAGGCCGTGTGAGGAAGAGAGGAGGGAGGAGGCGCATGCTAGCGAGAGGGAACGGGGGAGTGGTAACGTGCGCCAGGAGTGGAGATTAGGGTCGAAGAGAGGGAAGGAGTTGAAGAATTGGGGATGAGAGAGAAGGAGGAAAGAAGGGAGAGAGAAAGAGTGATCGGAGAGGAAAGTCGGAGAGAGGATTAGAGATCGGAGATGCCGGGAAATTGATCGGAGGGAAACGAGGGTCTTGAAAGGAAGGTAAGAGAGGATGTGGTCGAGGAGATGATCAGGTAACCCGGACCAGATGATTGGATCCATGACCGTCGGAGAAGCTACGGCGGTGGGAGAAGATACTGGCGACCAGTAGAGGAAAGTGGAGGCCGTGGTGGTTGTGATGGTAATGGGTTTCTTGCCGTGAGCTCTGAGGCGAAACATGGTGATAGATTTTCAGCTTTGAACCTAAAATGGTTTGCTTTTATTTGAAGAAGAGTAGAAAATGGAAGAAGCGAACGTGAAGAATCTCCGTTTGCGTCTTTGAGGGTTCACATTACGTGTGGTACGGGTAGATATAACGAGTGAACCAAATACACCAAAGTCATTAATAGTAAAAGTTCAATTGGGCATATAAGATTAAGAAATACAATAAATAATATTACTAGTTGAAATGAATTAGTTTGATATTTAAAAGGAATCTAAGTGAATTATTTTTTATTTAAAGATGAACAAAATCGAATCTAATTTAACCAAAATTCTAACTAGATAATACATTTTTTAAAATAGAATCGAATGGCAATGCTTAGTGGTTAGTACACATATAAAACAGTACAACCGCCAAAAATTTGGACAATATTTGATTTTTCACAATGGTCATATATATATATATATATATATATATATATATATATATATATATATATATATTAACAATGATTACACATATATATATATAATTAAACTAAATAAATTATTTGTATATATAAGCTCAAACCAAAATTAAAACTAAATCGAACCAAAACAAAACTCTTGTTCAGGCATTGTTTAACATTGAATAAACTAAACTGAAAACTTGAATGATGAAATAGGCTAACCACATATATTGGACAGTACAACTACCTAAAAGACTAGACAATAGTTTGATTTCCCCGCAAATATTATAAAGGGAGAATTAATGAAATAGGCTAAATTTAACCGGAAATTAGAGAAATAGGTCAAAAATTTTAAAATTAAAAAAATAAGCTAAATTGTTGGTGAAATTACGATTAAGCACTTCTTCTCTTCTTTCTAATATCAAAAACGCAATTTTATTGTTCTTTTCCTTTTTTCTTCTCAATCTCGATCATGAGATTATTAAAAAAGACCACTCTTAATTCTTAATCTCCACTATTGAGTCTTGAATCTCTCGATTGTCTTCTTACAAGTCATTGGTCGAGTCAAACAAAAATGGGTCATTTTGATCTGGAATCACAGGATTTGAAGCTATAAATATCAAATCTTTTGATTGGAGAATCAGTAGACAGCGGTGGTCGATGAAGCAAGCTATTTGGCAGTCGTGGTCGTGACTTTTGTCGTAAAGATGATCGTCAGATCCGAAAAAAAGATTTAATAAATAATGAGAGGTTTACTTGGATGTATGAAGATAGTCGCTGGAATAAATATCTCATTCATTCTGGAATTTTTTTTTGAACATTTTGGTATACAAACTTGGGGGGGGGGGGGGGGGGGGACTTCTATGAAATGGCAATTGAACAATTGTAGTAGAAACTCCAAATCACATCATAGAAACCAACCAATTTCCAGTTTCGACCAAAAAAAAAAACTCTATTTTATTTACAGAATTGCTTGAGACCGTATAAACATCGTAACTTGATTTTAATCTGAAAATTTACCAACAACAAAGACAGAAATAATCCTTACAATCTGAGAAGACAAGAAACATTGCCCACGAGCAATTTGCTTTATCAATAATCCTTGTAATTTGCCTTCGATCGATTGTATACTCCAGAACATTGTTTTCCTCATTACAAAATCTGCAATTACTGAAAGTCTTTACAATCTGAAAGTTTAAGTTTTGTTTTTTAATTTTTAGATTGTTTTTTATCTTTTTATCAAAAAGACTAAAATAAATGAGAAAATATAAATAGGGAAAATTAAGAAAATAGGCCAAAAAACAATTAAAATTAGAAAACTAGGCCACGTTTTTTTTTAATTAAGAAATTAGGCTAATATTGACATTTTTGTCCCTCTTTTAAGGATTAATAATAGATAAATAAATTCTAATTAAAAAAAAATTAAAAACAAACAATTAAACATCAATCGGTTCTTGCTCATCAATCTCTCCCATTTTCAACAATGAAACACCATATTTCTTTACGATTTTTCTTACCTGATTCTTTTTTTGCAATTCTCTTCGGGTAAAAATATTGAAGATTCTGTTGATATTTAGCGCGTGTTTTATGACATTGACTTCGTTATTTTGTTTACGGGTTTCGTCTTCGAATGGCAATGTGAATTTAAGGTGCAAATTCTTATGAACCAATAGTTTCAGAATTTGAGTTGGGTTTCATAATCAAGTTTTAATACTAACTTCTTATGAACCAATAGTTAATGATCTGTTAAGAGAGCCTTGATAAGAAGACTAACGATTCCCTGAAGTCTACAAACGAAACAAAATCAGGAAACAATCTCTATATCTCGAAAAAAATGGATGAATTTCAATACCAAGTTACTGAGTTTTGTGAAATGATTTAAGGATCTCTTCAATAATTAAAACAAACAATTCATCGGCCAAACGAATTCAGGTTTTGAAAAAGGTGCTTATCTTCAAGTGGAATTTCTCATGATGCAGAGGAAGATATCTTCTCACGACTTTTATTCATGATTGATTTTGACCATCCATTAAATATAAAACATAATTCAGAAACCTAGCAGTCGCTCTTCTCAACTACTCCGTGGACGAACTTGCTATCAAGTAATCTTCTTCTTCTCCTTGTGAATTTCTTCTTTGTTCTTCTCCTTACCCAAACACACGGTTATGTTATTATCTAAAAATCAAAAGATTTCCAGAGAGAAATATATTTATTGCTGGGAATCATTGCACTTGTTCATCGTGAGGAGAGACAAACTGGAAACCCAAACGATACATTCCATAACAAATAGACGTGTTAGTTCCTAATTTTGTGGGATTTTACATTGATTCGGGAGTGAAATCTCTACCATTGAACATACATAAAAATAATAACTAAACATTTTATAAATATATTAAAAAAGGGACAAAATGTCAATATTAGCCTAGTTTCTTAATTAAAAAAAACTGTGGACTAATTTTCTAATTTTGATTGTTTTTAGCCTATTTTCTTAATTTTGCCATATAAAAATGAGATTTAATTTATTTAAAGGAAATGACATATATGTCCATGATAGCCTATTTTTTAATTTCAAAACATATGGCCTATTTTTTTAAAAAAAATTGTTTTTAAGTCTATTTTCATAATTTTTCCTATAATCAAGTGGGCATATATATTATATATGCACATGTATATAAATAAAAGTTATCAAAGTCAAAACGGCGGAAGACCAGGACCTAATTTATTAATGGAAAAGGAAGAGTTGGTTATGAAAATTAATCTTAGGACCATTTTTAGACTTGAGATATTAGTTTCTTTCTATCTTCGCAAAAGTGTTATTCCGATTGGTAATGTGAGAGTGATTTGTGAATACAAGGGACTCGTGGAACAAGATCTTACCGCTCATTAACTTGGTAGTGCATAGCGAAACACATCATATACTCTATTTTGGTACCAACCCTTACCCTTGCAATTGCAAAGATAGGAATCCCATAAACATGCTAACATCTTCGTTGGTCCTTCATTTTAAGAGAAAACATCAAAATATAAGGAAAAATAATCTCCATTGGAAATGGTACTTCATAATGAAGAAAAATAAGTTTATGAATAGTATTTCTTAAAATTTGTGATAACACTATTTACAATATTCATTTAGTTAATAATCCTTTTATTTACACTTTGATCCTTAAACTTTTATATGTTTATATGTTTTTAGTTGTTATACAAATAAACATAAAGGTTTAAATTTATTATTTTAATAAGTTTCTTTCACTTACTTTATTGCTTAAACATAGTTATTAATCAAATTTAATTAGAAAATCAATTAAAATTGTTAATTCAAAAACTAAAAATGCAGTAATAACATATTTAAAAAATATATTAATTGATCATTTGTGGGATAAATATAGTAATAATGATATATAATCAAACATCTATTATCTTTTTTTTTTCTTTCAAATTTTATGCAGTGTTATGGAAATTTATTAGGGACATTTTGAAAACATCCTATTTGTGTTTTTAAATTTGGAAAATACACTTTTAAAAAAAAAAATTAAAAACTAACTATTTTTCGATGTGAAAAGACATTTTTATCCTAATTTCAATTATACAATTATATATATAATAAATAATAATGAAATTCGTATTCATTGTTTTGATTAATATTTAGTTATTTATTTGAGATAAATATGTTTTGAGAGAATTAAGTAAATAGGCTATTTTAAAAAAAAAACTAAAGGAATACACCAAATCTTTTTGAATTAAAAAATAAGCTAAATAATAGATAAAATGTCAAAATGTCCATTATGCCATTATTATAATTGACTAAGGGGGTGTTATTGGGAATACGATTCTTAATGATTTTTAGAACTCTTAGATTCTATTGTTATTGGTTTATAAATTCTAACAATCTTAATGAAATCAACTATTATTCAAAAAATTTGGTTTTTAATGATTATGTAATTCTAGCAAAATCCAGTGTTATAGAGAGTAGAATTCTTAACAATTAAACTCATTAAACAAAACTTTCACAATCTTAGGTATATACATGAGATTCTCAAAATTCTTACAATACAATTCTTTGATAGATTTAATAAATACACAAAACTCTTTCCAAACTTAACAAATTTCTCTACAAATTTAACAAATCTCTAAGCATTCAAAATCCACAAACTCTATCTAAATTCTACTTCCAATAACCCTCCTAAGTTTTATATATTGAATTATATTTGAATCTATTATATACTTAGGGAGTTTTCTCTTTATCTTGAGTGTCCACATAAGCCTTTTTTTTTAAAATAAGTTTTAAAATATTCATTTAATTCATGTTTAAGTATATTTATTGTTACTTACAACTACTAAAATTGGAATTAAATAAAAAACGAAAAAATATGTAAATAAATGATTAAAAGTAGTAAATACAAGAATATTTGAGTATTTTATTGTTGTAAATACAAAATTACAAAAAAAAAAAATTCATTTATATTGTATTTCATTTGAAAATAATGAAAACATTTTCAGTTTTATGATAAGATAAATGTTCATATATTTTAATATCAAGAAATTGGAAATATGTAAAATATAAAAAAAATAAATAAAAATGTTAATTATTAAAACATCGTAATTGAGTATCAAACAATTGTTATCAGGCTGAAAGTCGAAAGAGAAATAAAGATGAGAAAATAAGGTGAAGCTTTGAGATATATGAATTTTTTAAAATGTTATATTTGAATTCTGGAAGTATAAAATAAAATTCTAATTTATAAAGTGGTGAGTGGTTAAATACAAAATCATATATATTTATATAAATATATAATAAAGTCTCAAACAAATAAGAACTATCAACATTGAAGTGACTAAGTATCACTTCATATTTTCATACAAAACAAATAAAATAAACGATTAATTTTTTTTAATTCAAATCAAATATTATGCTATATCTAAAAAAATTTGGTTGATTTGCCAATTATAAATATAAAACTACTAGATTAAATAAACTTTTCGTCATATATTCAACAAAGTTGAAAAAGAAAATTTCGTGAATCGCGCGGATCATATTCTAGTATAAATAATGGAGGTGTACGAATCTTCGAAGAATTCAAGCATAGTAATAAGATTTTTTCCAAAGAAGTTATGTTTCATACTTTTGGACTAGTGAAAAAATATGTTGAGTTCAAAACTTTCTAAAAATAAATGGAAAATAATTCTTAAATACCAAATATCTTATTTTCAATAATTTTGAATAAATTTAGGAAAAGAAATTTTGTGTTAGTTATACTTATTGATCTAAAATATATTAAACACAAATTATATTAAACCTAAAATATTTTGTGTTAGATATCATTGTATTAAGATATATAAGATTATATCATGATATTATTTAATTCAAGTGTTTTTATTCAATAACTTTTTATGCATTTTTAAGAATATCAAACATAAAATACTTATTTAGTTAGTATAATAAAATATATTTTGTAAAATAAATGTATTCTCGGATTTTCTTAAAACCCAAAATTTTAAAATGATTTTTTTCTACAATTAGTTGTAAATAAATTAAGAAAAATCATATTTTGCAGAAAATTATTTATTTATTCATTTGTGATATAATTGTGTGTTAAAGATTTTATATGACATTTTTTTCTTAAAGTTACATCAACATCTTTTCTTGACACGTCATAGATATTTATTGGTAAAATTGATTGAATTATATAACAAATAAATCGGCGATCACTTTTGGAAAGGATGTGGATGCGGATTCTAGAACAGCCATCAAGTATTCCAGAGCAGCTATAGGGATCTAAAGTCCAAATCTTTGCGTAAGTTCGAGATCGCTTAAAAAATCATAGAATTAACGGATGGTTGGTAAAGTACATGTCCATGGGGAGAAAAAAGGTTATGATCAAGTCGGTGGTCCAAGCCATCCCGATAATATCATGTCATGTTTTCTTCTACCTAAAGGCCTCTGTCATAAGTTAGCGGGAGCAGTGGCAAAATTTTGGTGGACTTCAAGGCCTCAATCTCGGGGAATGCATTGGATCGCATGGAAAAAACTATGCTTACCAAAAAAGGAGGGTTGTATCGGTTTTAAATCATTTGAAAATTTTAACCAGGCCATACTGGCTAAACAAATGTGGAGACTACACCAATTTTCGAACTCGCTAGCAGCACGAATACTCAAAGGACGTTATTATCGTTGGATGCATCCGTTTGATGCACCGAAACCTAATCGACCATCCTATGTTGGTGAAGCATTTGGAGTTCAAAATAACTTGTGCTCCGGGCAGCCAGGAGAAGCATTGGAGATGGAACAACCACCAGAGTGTGGTCAGACAAATGGATATCGGACGTTGACCCTCGACCAGCAGCCAGCTGCAATGTCACGCCTAATTCGCTCATGAAAGTTTCTGATATTATTCACCGGGGCACAAACTCATGGAATACTCAGGCTATTCAGACCAATATTAGCTCGGTAGACATCCCAAGGATCCTCAGCCTTAGGATATTCCGACGAGTACCGGAGGATGTATACTGTTGGCACTACACTACCTCCGATGCATACACGGCCAAGTCTGGGTATGATGTGGCACGGGTTACTAAAGACGCTGCAACAAGGTTTCTTCTTTAATTTCCGTCAGATTACCCCCTTAAAGCTCATGCATGGAAAATTCAGGCTCCAATAAATTAAGACATTTTATCTGGCAATGTATGGCCGGAGCAGTGACAGTTAACGAGTATCTCAACTATCGCCACGTTAGTTCTGTCTCGGCCTGCCCGAGATGCAACTTTCCAGAAGAGTCCATCAATCATGCGATTTTCACGTGCCCTCAAGCGCGACATGCGTGGGGACTCTCGCACGTTCCGTTTGGAGTGACTGCAGAACCTACTGAGAGCCTAATGGAGAATTTGGATTATCTGTTTTGGCATGTCCCACCGAGGGATGATCTGCATAGGTTCTTAAAGCCTTTCCATGGTTATCTGGTATATTTGGAAGGCAAAGAATGATAAATTTTCAACGCAATCGACAGATAACCCTCATAAATCCTTGCACTGGCTAAGAAAGAAGCTGGAGAATGGTTCCTGGCACATAATAGAGAACCTCGACCACCAACTGGACCTTTGAGAGAGACAGAAACGCCACAGGGTACACATAGGTTTTCCTGCCTGGTGGATGGATCTTGGAAGATGGGAGAACAGACTAGAGGAACTAGATGGGTGTTGCAGCTACAAGATGGAACTACTAACCTGTTGGGGCTCCAGGGTTATCGGCAGAGTCTCTCGCCACTGCATACCAAACTACATAGACTACTTTGGGCTATTGAGAGTCTACTTCGGAAACAACGCTTTTGCTCAGTTTTTATAGCGGCTCCAAGGAGCTAGTAAGTATGGTGTTAGCACCACATGACTGGCATGGTTCCCAACCGGAATTACGGGAACTAGCACTACTCATGGAGTCTTTCCCAGAATTCGACCTTATCTACCGGCAACGGAAAAATAATAAGAAAACGGATTTGCTTGCGAGGTCTGCACGTACCCGGAATACTATTTTCTCGTTTATCGGTACTTCTATTCCTTATTGGTTTCATGATACGGAAAATATATTTATGTAATCAGTAATGAAATGCGTAAATATAACAAATAAACGTTTTCAATAGTTACACTTTGCAAATAATAGTAAACAAATTACTTTTTTCCTCAAACATATTTTATTCATATTGAAACCGTTTAAGTTAGGCCCTTTCAACACTTAGATGCAGCCAAGGGGCTACTGCAATCAAGTAAAGCATAGTAAATAGGGCAAGACATTACATATTTGGCTATTGTGTCAACTCATATATTGGCTTGCCTACCCATGAATACATATGATGTCTGCAAAAAACTTCTTCAAATGAGTTGGATTTCTATGGTATAGGTGGCCAGTCCTTTAGTTTGTAGATAGCTTGGATGAGGGACTTGTTGTCACTCTCAAAGATCACCTCTCTGAAACCAAGATTGTCTACACAATTCATTGTCCACACCAATGTTGCAGCCCCTACCTCAAGACTAGATAGCAGTTTGGGATAAACCTTTGTAGCATACCAGATGACTTGACCCTTCTCATCTCTAAGAATCAAGCCAACATCACATTGTTCCTTATGGTACTCTCAAGCTGCATCAACATTACACGTGAACATACCTGGAGAAGGAAACATCCATATGACGACTCTCTGTGAGACTGGAACAGTTTGTGGAGACGGTTTAGAAAATACCGAGAGACATTCCTCTTCATCTCTGGTAGCTCTTTCCACCAATTGATGAGCTTCGACTTGGATATTTGAGAAGCATAGATCAATCTGAGCTTTTCACAGTTTCTACAGTAGCCAAGGAAAAAATTGCATTCTCCTCTGCTCCTCGTTGCTACTTCAAGGTTTCCCGAACAGTCTCTCTGCCATGTTTAAATAGATGGAAATCAAAAGCAATATGGTAGAAAAGGTGCTCTAGTGGAGACGAGATCCACACTACCCTAGCAAAAGGGCATTGGAATAAAACATGGTTAACGGTCTTCTCCTTGTCTCCACATCTAGGGAAATCTTTAATTCTTATAATCCTTTTATGAGCCATGTTGACTACCACTGCCAAGCTGTTGGTAAGACATCTCCACATGAAGCTCAGAAGCTTGGGGATGGTCTTCATTGTCCAAATGGCTTGGTTTATAAGAACTATGAGGTGAGGCTTTAATCCTATTAAGCTATACACAAATGCTGATTGACAATCCAAGAAAATATTTCCTCTGCTTCCATACCTCTTTGGTCTATCTCCTTCCTCATACCTTCCCTCATCAAGCCTATTTGCTTCACAGATACTTAAAAGAGTGCCAGCACCTAAATAAGTTTTTTTTTTCTTAAAACCAATAATAACTAAAAAATCAAATCAAGCCCGGTCGTAATTTTGCCAAAACGTGACGATGAGATGACGAGGTTGATCTCTAGGACGTTCCCGTCCGTGAAGCTTCGCGATTACAACCCTAACCCTAAAGCTCCGATCAATCGTCGAACCCAATTTCAGTTTTCATCGTCTTCCTCGCAAGAGAACTCGAAGATCCCCAGTCCCAAACCCTGGTGCGTTTATCTCATTCTCTCTACCAACCAACCCATCAAAACATATGTCGGCATCACCACCGATTTCGCTCGCCGGTTCGTCATCTTTTCTTCTCTCTTTCCGTTCCTCGAATCATATTTCGTTTTCGTATGTAAGCATTAGCTTTCAATTCAAAGATTTCGAGGAAAGATTGTGACTTTTTTTGTTAGCAGATTAAAGCAGCACAATGGTGAAATCAAAGGCGGTGTAAAAGCTTCAAGTGCAGGAAGACCTTGGCTTTGTGCCTGCATCATCAATGGATTCACTTGTCTTAGCCAAGGTACTAATTCTTACCAGCAAAAAAAAAACACCATCTTTCTTTATCTGTAAGAATTGAAACATATGTCTGTGAATCAGGGGTCTGAATTTTTATTTTTATTTTTAATTCCTCAGCTTCGTCCTTTGAAGCAAAATGGAAGATGTTTTCAAGAAAGTTACCGTGGAGGAAGAAAAACGAGGAGATGAATCAGAGTGATGCTTTGCTGCAACACCGGAAGAGAGCCTTGGATAAAGTCCAGGACTCAGTAGAATGCAGTCACCTTGAAATCGATTGGAAAATATTCTAAACCAGGTAACCACAACTAACTTAATTCATCAATGGGAGCTCTGATATTCTCTGTGCTCGACCTATACAAGTATGATCCATGTATGAATATCTATGTTGGGACTTGATGACAATAGCGAAAAGAGTAGAACCCGCATTCGGGTTTTCTTGTCGTATGGCAACTACACTGCACAACCCCATAAGCATTTATTTTTGCAGCTGTTGTAACTTGTAAGGAACAAATTATTTGAATGTATTTGATGAACAAAAGTAAAAGCAAATGTACTTAAGATTGATTGATTCATTCTTTGTATTCAGTATATATAAAAAAACTATGTAGAAACAGAGAGATCAGATTGTGAATTGTAAGTCAATGGTTGGGTATGATTAGTGTTGTAAACGTAGTCAGTGATTCAATAGCCAAGCGAAAATTGTGCTTCAGATCAGGAGGAACTAGTTATGTATCACCGCTCATAGTTTCCCGGAGGGCTTGCTTATATGTGTTTTTGTGACGATTGTTGTGGTGGTATTATTGGAAAATTTAGGATTGGGTTTTTGAGAATTTGGTTCAGTGACTAGGTAACAATTGAAAATGGTTGTTTGTTCACTTGCCGTGTGTGATCTTTGAAGCGTTTATTTAGTCAAATTGTTATGCATTTAGTGTCATATTGAATAGGGTTTAGCTAGTTCCTCTAGTAATTATTATTATTATTATAAAGAACGAGTGGTGAATGAGAGCATGATATGTTTCCCCGCTTGTATTAATAACAAAGGAGGAAGACAAAAAAAATGGTGCAACCCACGTCCGTTTTAAGGCCGGTGGTTTTGTTTATTACTACTCCAAAACATGAACTCCATTATAACCCAAAATCGAAACCCTTTTAATCGAAACCATAATCAACAATCACATTTTCTCTTGCAAAGAAAAAAATGGTGTTGGGTCTACGAACAAAGAGCCGTAGAGACAATGGAGTATTCCTTGAGTATCTCATCTCCATCAAGGAGCTAAAGCCATGGCCAACAAGCCAAGTCCCCGCACAATGCGTCCTTCTCAAATGGGAGAACGGCGAAAACAACTCAGGTTCGTTTATCGCGGTCGTGGGCAAAGACACGATCATGTTCAACGAATCCTTTAGGTTGACCCTAACATTAGAACCGAAAGGTGGGTCCGACATGAAGTTCCAAAAGAATCTTCTGGAGCTTCATGTCTACGACGCCAAGAAGAAAGACAAGGCCGTCAAGAACAAGCTGCTTGGCACGGCCGTGGTCAACCTCGCTGAGTATGGCGTGTTGACCAACTCTGTTCCCGTGGGAGCTCCTTTTACATTCAAGAAGAGCTCGAGGAACGACGCAAGCTCGGAGGTTTACCTAACGATTGAACCGGCAGGAGATGACTACGATGAAGGTGGACGGAGTAGCTGCTCGTCGCAGCCGAAGATGAGAGGATCTGTGGACAAAGAAGGAAGTGAGTTTAGTTTGGCGTCATTGACGGACGACGACGATGATACTTCGTCGCAGTCGTCTTCTACACGGAGAGTCTCTTTCTCAGCTGTGTGTGATGCTAATTCAAATGGCTTGGTACGTTCTTTCATGTAGTTTATTACTTCTAGTCACGTTGTGTTCGAATTGAATCTGAGGTACGCACGTCCATGCTTGAACTTTTTGGATATTTCATAGTTGACCTAGAATGTACATTATAGAGTCGGTAAAGATCACTATTGTGAGGAACAAATTTTACTTTTATGATCCAATTCTTAAACTATATTATGTTATAAAGGTATAGAGTTTAGTTTTCATTGGTGTATTCTTGATCAAGTAAGACTAACAAATATTTGGACTCAATGGAATGAAAGCAGAACACGGAGGCGGGAACTAAAGGAGATGAGAAGAAAGGTTGGAAGCATGTAACGCTTAAGCACAGTAACAATGAAGCAGCGCTCGTCTCCGAGATCGAGAGTCTATTAAGAGAAGAAGAGAAGAAGAGACAGAGCAATCAAGTAGTCATTGTGAGCTCAGAGAGTGAACAGAAACACAAGGATGATACAAATGCCTTTAAGCTCAAGAAACAGTTCTCTGAGATCAACTCTGTTCCTTCTTCGTTACCTCCCGACGCAGCAAAAAAACAGATGAAACTTCGGACAAACACTCTTGCCTTAGGAAGAAAGACCCTCGGAATGGAAGGTGTTCCAAGGCTTAAGCAGCTTAAGTCTATTCAGTTGCATTTCAACGGAACCAGTGATGATACTCACAAAAAGGCAAGTGGAGTGAGCAACAACAAGCTAGGTTTAACTTCACAGGAGCCTAGGTCAGAGACGCTTGAAGATGAGCTTAAGGAAGCAGCAGTTCTTGAAGCAGCTGTTTACTCTGTAGTCGCTGAGCATAGTAGCTCAATGAGTAAAGTTCATGCTCCAGCTCGTCGTCTTGCTAGGTTTTATATTCATTCTTGTAAAGGAAATGGCTCATCAGATCATTCTAAGAGAGCTTGCGCGGCCAGAGCCGCGGTTTCTGGATTGATATTGGTTTCTAAAGCATGCGGAAATGATGTTCCCAGGTATTGTAACTATGTCAACATAGATTTTGTCCAGTTCGGTTTTTATTCCCATACATAATATATAGACTTGATGGTTGCATCTTGGCAATAGATAATTCTTCTAACGTTTTGTGTCTCTATAAATATATCTACAGGTTGACCTTCTGGCTCTCAAATTCGATCGTACTTAGAGCAATGTTAAGCCGCGGTATGGAGAAACTTAACATTGGCTTTGATAAAGCCGGTTCAGATGAATGGGAAGATCCTCGAGCATTCATAGCTGCTTTGGAGAAGTTCGAGTCCTGGATATTCTCTCGGGTTGTTAAATCAGTTTGGTGGCAGGTAATCAAAAGAACAGAATTTCCATATGGGTTTGTAAACCAGTTTTCAGCAAACCGTAAATGTGAAAATGAATCCGTTTGCAGAGTATGACGCCGTATATGCAATCTGGGGCGGTTAAAGGATCATCGATCACGAGGAAAATATCGGGAAAAAGACGGTTAGGTCATAAGAACCAGGGACTCTATGCCATAGAGCTATGGAAGAATGCCTTTAAAGCTGCCTGCGAAAGACTTTGCCCACTAAGAGGTTCAAGACAAGAGTGTGGTTGCCTACCTATGCTTGCTAAACTGGTATGAGGTCAGCTTTTAGTACGGTTTCGGTTTGGTTAACCCGGATTGACCAGCCTAACCAGAATCTTTTTTACTTGTGCAATCAGGTGATGGAACAGTTAATCAGAAGACTTGATGTGGCAATGTTCAATGCGATACTTCGTGAGTCAGCAGGCGAAATGCCGACAGATCCAGTCTCTGATCCAATCAGTGACATAAATGTTCTTCCAATTCCAGCAGGAAAAGCAAGTTTCGGGGCAGGAGCACAGCTAAAAAACGCGGTACTTAAGCTCATATGAACATAGTTCTCAACCACAAAAACATTCATTTTGGTGTGTAATCGTATTGCTTGCCTTTTGCAGATTGGAACTTGGTCCAGATGGCTTGAGGATCAATTCGAGCAAAGGGAGGAGAAATCTGGAAGCGATAATAGAGAGAATCCTGAATCTGAAAACTTCAGATTGTTCCATCTACTCAACGCGTTGGGCGATCTAATGATGCTTCCTTTCAAAATGCTTGCAGATAAATCCACAAGAAGAGAGGTAATTAGACTCAAAAACTCATTCTTCATGGTCCAAAACACTTGCTAATATTTATATCCTCTTGTTCCTGTCTCAAGGTTTGTCCAACCCTTGGTACACCAATAATAAAGAGAGTACTTCGAAACTTTGTCCCAGATGAGTTTAACCCGCATAGAATCCCGAGAAGGCTATTCGATGTTCTGAATTCCGAGGTTAGAAAACCGTTCTCACACCATGCTATGGCTGCAATAATGCAATAATCAGTGGTTGACCCTTTTTTGTTTTCAACTCAGGGCTTAACAGAGGAAGACAATGGAAGCATCATAGTCTTCCCTTGTGCTGCGTCACCCACGGTCTACTTAATGCCGACTGTAGATTCCATAAAACGCTTCATAGGAGAGATGAACAACCCGGCTTTATCAGAAACCGGATCATCCGTGTTTAAGAAACAGTACACGAGTGACGATGAGCTCGATGACTTAGATACGTCCATTAACTCCATATTCTCTGCTCGTGGAACAACCAATTCATCAGAGTGGATGCCAAAAGGATATGGACGCAGAAAGATTGTAAGATATCAGCTCCTTAGAGAAATATGGAAAGAAGATGGATTACATTGACTCTTCTCTTTAATTGCAACGTTTGATGAAAACACTTTAAACTTTCTTGGTGATTTTAGCTAACGAGAAACAAGTGTTTTACTGTTATTTTCCCAACTCTTTTTCTTGGAGATAAATGTTGTTACAAAGGTAGAAAGTTTTTTTTTTTTGGTCACTACAAAGGTAGAAAGTTTTTTACAAGATTTAAAGTTTAGTTTCGCAAAAAACTTAGCATCTGAGGATTTGAAGTTAGACGAACACCAAGTGGCATTTTTCTCGGAAAAATCGTCTATTTTCCCCACAAAAACTATGTCATATGCATATATGGAGCTCAAACTTTACCTTTGTATAGAGTTTCCTAAAACGAAAGTTAAATGCGTATATATCCCCCATAAAAAAGTTAAATGCATATTTCCCCACCAATTAAAAGTTTCATGCTTATTTACACACAACGGTTTACAGTTTGGTTTATTGTTTAGATATCATCATTTAACCATTATAAACCTTCTTAACCGGATTAAAACCGGATTATGACCCAATTAAGATCCGACAAAACATAAAACCAAAACCAAAACATGATCCTCTTTTGGTTTTTGTCCCCAAATCAAAAAACCCTAATCCTAGAAAAAAACTCCAAATAGACAATCATCAAATATGAGATCGAGATTGACAATGTCAGAGGTTCCGACTGATACGTTGGCCTTGGCCAATCCAAAAGTGCCTGAAATCGATGACGAAACAGCTGAACGACACGAGCATGAAATGGATTAGATTCTTCAAGAGTTTGAAGATGAGTATGTTCGACATGATGTGATTCCGGAGAGCAACTCTAATGATGATGACGGGGGTCGAGTGATACGACGAACACATATGAAACAAGGCAAAGGAAGATTGTACTTCAACCAGAAATTCATCAATAGTGTTGCTTTCAAAGAGAGTGTGGTCGATTATGCTCTACAATCAGGGCGGAATCAGTTTCAGTACAACTATGATAAGGATAAGTTAGGTTTTAAGTTTTTAGGTGGGGATATGAGGAGGAAGGCTGTAAATGGCAAGCTTATGCATCGATTCTTCCAAAAATAAAACGTGGAAGATTATGAAATTTATAGAGAACCAAAATTGTACTCCGAATGGAAGAGAGTGTGAGCTGTTAAGGGTGCCTGTAATAGCTAGGTTATTTCTAGATAAGATATGTGATGAACCAGATTACTATAAGCCTATGAAGATTGAAAAGTTGATTAGGAAAAAATGGAGAATCACTGCATCTAGAGATCAAATTAGGCAGCTAGGTGTAAGGCACTAAAGTGGATTGAGAGTGAGTATTATAACTAGTTTGTACGTCTCAGAGATTATGTTGTTGAGGCTTCTAATGAAAATTCAAGTGTGGAGCTTGAAACTGTTTTAGATGAGGAAGGTAAGGATGTGTTCAATAGGTTTTATGTTTGCTTTGATGTAATTAGAAAAACCTAGAAACAGACATGTAGGCCAATCATTGGGGGTAGATGGTACATTCGTAAAAGCAAAAATCAAGGGACATCTACTGGTTGCTTTAGGTAGAGATACTAATAATGCTATATATCCAATAGCATGGGGGTGTTGTTCAAGATGAAAACAAAGATAATTGGATCTAGTTTGTGAACAAGTTGAAGGTTGACTTGGAACTAAATGATGGTGATGGTTATATTATGGTTTCTGATCCGCAAAGATACTTTTACTTGGTTTATTGTTCTGTAATGTGTAATCTGTTACTTGTGTTTGGTTTGACTCTATTGTGTAATATGTTCTTTTATTGCAGGGACTCATCAAGGCTGTGAAATTGGAGTTACCAAAGATGGAGCATTTTATGTGTGTTAGACATATATATGGTAACTTAAAGAAGAACCATGGTGGTAAACTAACCATGAAACCATACATATGAGTTCTTGGATGGAGCTACAATGAAGCTGAGTACTCTTTCAACTTGGAGAGGTTGAAGCTTTACGAGTGTCTTCAATGACGTTATGAAGTCAAATCCAAATAGTTAGTGCAGAGCATTCTAAAAGATTGGGAATTTTTGTGAAGATGTTGAGAACAATCCAGCATAATCTTTCAACAACACCATCAAAAAGGCAAGAGAAAAGTTTTTTGTGCCTATGCTGGAGATGGTTACCACACTAGCCATGACACGGATAGCCAGAAGATCAGCAACATCTCATGCTCACACACGTAATGTAGTTATGCTTTTTCTTTGGTTTTTGTGTTGTTTTGCTGTGTAATATATTTGATGTCATGCAATTATTTTGCTTTTGTGTCACTGTAGGGATTTGTACACCATATGTGGCTAAGTTTCTTGCAAAAGAATACGAGGAAGCTAAGGCATATAAGGTTACTAGGAGTACAAATGGAATGTACCAATCAAAGATTCATGGTTATTCTTACCGTGTCAACTTTGAGAGGACATGTAGCTGTAGGAAGTGGGAAATATGTGGAATACCTTGTCATCATGCATATGAAGCCATTCTAGATAAGAAACTTCTACCTGAACACTATGTATACCATTGGTTGAGAACTACTCTTTGGAGGAGGAACTACTATGATGGCATTGTACCAGTTAGGGGTGTACCCTTTTGGCCTCAAACTAAAGGACCAAATGTACATGTTCCTTCTCTTCCACCACAACCTGGGAGGAACAAGGTTACTAAGACGGATATGAAAAGAAAGAGAGGAGTCAATGAGTCCCCAACCATGAAGAAGCCTAGAGAGAATGAATAAAGCATTGTGGAGTTTGTCATAAACTTGACCACAACTCTTGTTTTCATAAGAATGATCATCAAGAGGTTTGTAAAAGTCTTTAAATGCATAAGTTTTGCTAAGTTTATCTAGCTCAGACAATTTACATGTCAGTGGTTTACTTTGCAGGCTATTGGATCTTCTCAAGTCAGTGGTAATCAAGCTACTCGACCTTCTCAAGTTACCGGTAATCAAGCTGCTTGACCTTCTCAAGTAATTGAATCTTCCCAAGGTTGTGTCACTCAAGCTTAGTTTAATATGTAATTTAAATGGATTGACTTTCCTTTTTAGGTTGTAATGGATCTCTTTTGGCTTTCTGATGGTAGTGTAATTCATGTGTTTTGAGGATCCTATGACAATGTAATTCCTCTATATAATTTGGCTTTATGATGCTACAATGTGTAAGTTTTGGAGGCTCTGATTACAATGTAATGAGTCTATCTACTTTGGCTTGTTGTCTTTCTGGCTTTGTGATTATGGTTCTCTTGACTTACAAACTTCGAAACATAATGAACCATCACTACATACGAATCAAACACAAACCGATCTCATCATCTTCTTCACTCTAGACATACACAATCACAACAAACCATATAAACAAACAAACAAACAAACAAACCGATCAACCAACTAGTTTACTACACCCAACCATAGCCATGCACACAATCACAACAAGAATCATAATCTTCTTCACTCTAGCTGATGACTTAGCCAAGACAACTTCCATTCTTTCAAATATCTCCTTCTCAAGCATCATTTGAACCTTGTCAAACATCATATGCTCACATTCCTCTCTTTCAGCTGAAATCTCCTTTAACTCTTTCTCACGTTTACCATTTGCCATTTGCAGAGCCTCAATCTCGTTTACTAGAGCCTCATCAACCCACTTTAATGTGTTATTCGTTCATAAACTACAAATCGATGACAAAACCAGAAACCGAGATAAACCAACTTGACTATGAGATTGATGCCAAACCAAACATTAGCAACAAGTAAGAGGTTTGACTTACCTTATGAGACGCAGCAAAACCACATCGATAGTAACGCCTCTAAGGATTGTGCTCTGATTTTGATATCAAAGCCGAAATCAAGCTTCCACACCAACATCTCGTAGGAACTCCCAAAACTCTTTCCCTTCCTCTTGGATGGCCAGACGATGATGAAGACAAAGATCCAGAGAGAATAGTCACCATTTCAATTCTTTTGTGAGTGGATTTGACGAAATTTTGAAATTTCAGAGTTAAGGTTCTAATGATTTTCGATTTGGAGATTTTTGACCGTTGAGACGAGTATGGTTTTTTTAAACGGGTTGGGTTTTTACAATGGATCAGATTTTAATATCAATCGGATTTTATGATTCGGTTAATTAACGGTTTATCGGTTTGGTCTCTGTTAACAACAAAACCGATCAAAAATTAAATTGGAAAAATATGCATTCAACTTTTTCAGAGGATATATACGCATTGAACTTTCGCCTCAAGGAGTATACGGAGGTGAGAGGTCTATGGAGATATACAGTAAAACCTCCATAAATGAATACAATCACTATAAATTAATACAATTTCCCAGCCCCGAGTTGTGCCAATGTAAAAATTAACAAAATTTGATAAAATAATAAGATAATAATTTTTTTGAAACTCTTATGTAAAAAATATAATCCTAATAATAGTAAAAATTAATAATCATGTATAATTATGCATATATAAGTATAAATATGATAATATAATTAAATATGGGTTCAATGATTTTTATTTTATTTAGTACAAAATTTTTTTTTATGATTGCTTTCTCGGTATCCAAAACTTGTGACAAAATTATAGATACAATATTTGATTCTTTACACATAACTCTTTTTGAATGTATTGTAATATATATCGTTTCTAACTTTACCATCAACATTAAGAGTAATAACCATGCATTCTTCCAAATTTTGTACTTAATATTAACATGTATTATTTTTATATGAAAAGTTATGAGAAATTTTTAAAAATGTCACTTTTCAAAAATGACACATTTTTAAAATCTTTGCAAAAATGCCACTTTTTAAAAAAAAAATCATTATATCATTTATGTTTGGGTTAACTATGTTGTATTAGGGTTTAGTTTTGAAGGTTTAAGGGGTTTTAGGGGTCAAAACATTTGTTAGGGTTTATAATTTTAAGATTTACGCTTTAAAAAATCATAATTAGTGGCATTTTTGCAAATGGACACCCCTAAGTGACATTCTTGCAAATGTACACACCAAAAGTGGCATTTTTTTAATTGCGTCAAAAGTTATTATGACATTAAAATTCATTCTATTGCGATAACTAAGAGCATAAATCTTAATCTCAAATTAATACAAATTGATTTAATTAAAATTTTTAATATAACATGGTTTGATTTTTGTTTTTGTTTTAAAAGAATTATTTCCTAAAAATGGATATTTTTCTCTAAATAAATAATTATGAATTTATCGATTAATTAATATCTTTCTAAATTAATAAAATTTCAAAGTTCTAATATTATTATTGTAGAGGTTTTACTGTATACGCATTGAACTCCCAAGATGTCTTCGTTTTTTTTTGGGAAAATATGTCTATTTCCCCACCATAACTTTCATACAAATGTCTCCCAAATATTATCCTCTGTATAAATCTCCATGAACTGAAAGTTAAATGTGTATATCACCACCAACTCCGATTTCGATCGGTTTCGTCGTTAACCAGACACCAAACCCAGAAAACCGTTAGTTAACCGAATCAAAGATCCGATTGAAAATAAAACCCGATCCATTTTACGAACCCGAACCCGTAACCCGACCGACTCAACGGTTAAAACCCCCAAATCAAAAAAAAATAGAACCCTAACTCTTAAAATACGATCTTCGACAAATCCACTCCAAAAATTGATTGAAAAGATGAGCAATGTCTCTGGATCTTCGTCTTCAACTTCTTCTCGCGATCCAACAAGAAGAGGAAGAGTAATGGCCCAAGTTGGCATTGTATCACTCATATCATAAAGCTTCAACCTCTTCAAGTTGGCATTGTACTCAGCTTCAGTATAGCCCATATGAATGGCTTCATGGTTCTGTTGCCACCATGTTTCTTCTTCAAGTTACCATATATGTGTCTGACACACATACAGTGCTCCATCTTTGGTAACTCCAATTCCACAGCCTTGATGAGTCCCTGCAGTATAGACACGTAACAGATTACACAAACAAGTCAACCTTCAACTGAAACTAAACCAATAAACAAAAAAACAAGTACATTTTGCCGATCTGAAACCATGATATATCCATCACCATCATTTAGCTCCAAGTCAACCTTCAACTTCTTCATAAACCAGACCCAATTATCCGTGTTTTCAACTTCAATAACAGCCCATGCTATTGGATATATAACATTGTTAGCATCTCTACCTAATGCAACCAGTAGCTGTCGTTCCTTGATCTTCCATTCTAAGAATGTACCATCTACCCCAATCAGGGCCGGCCCTGGGGTAAAGCAAGTAAAGCTGATGCTTTAAGCATCACAAAAATATATATAATTTAAGGGCATCAATTTTAGAAATTTGTTCGTGGTCCAGTGGTTATAACAGAATCCGTGAGTTGATGTGCCCAAGACCGAACCTCAGAAATGCATGTATCTGTGTGTTTTTTTGTATTTTTTTTAATGGGCATATTTTCGTTTTTGGGCTTTAGGCACCAAAACCCATCGGGCCGGCCCTGACCCCAATTATTGGCCTACAAGTTTGTTTCCAAGTTCTTCTAAGTACATCAAAGCAAACATATAACCTATTGAATACATCATTTCCTTCCTCATTCAAAACAGTTTGAAGCTCCACACTAGAATTCACATTGGAAGCCTCTAACTCAGCAACATAATCTCTAAGACGTGCAAAATGTTCATCATATCCACTCTCAATCCATTTTAGTGCCTTAACCTTAGCTGCCTGAATTTGATCTCTAGTCACAGACAATCTCCATTTCTCCATAATCAACTCTTGAATCTTCAATGGTTTATAGTACTCGGGATCATCACGAATCTTATCTAGAAACAGTCTAGCTATCACAGACGTCCTTAACAGCTCACAATGTCCATTGGGAGTACAACTATGGTTCTCCTTAAATTTTCTAATCTTCCATGTATTATCTTTTTTCATAATCGATGCATAAACTTGCCATTTGCAACCTTCTTTCTCACTATCACCACCTAAGCATTTGAAACCTAACTTATGTTTATCATACCTGTACTGATACATATCGCGGCCTGTTCACAGAGCATAATCTAGAACAGTCTCTTTGAAAGCGACGCCATTGATGAATTTCTGGTGGAAGTACAACATTCATTCGCCACATCTGATATGTGTTTGTTGTCTCCCTCCAACACCTTCGTCTTCAGAGTCGCTCTCCAGAATTTCATCGTGTTGAACGTACGGTTCATTTTCAAACTCTCAAAGAATCTGGTCCATTTCATGCTCATGTCGTTCGGCTGCTTCCTCCTCAACTTCAGGCACACCTGGATCCACCAACGACACTTATGACAACTCATCAGGGTTAGGAACCTTCGACATTGTCGAATTCGAGCTCAGATTTCTGGCTTGTGGATTTGGGGTGATTTGGGGTTTTTTTCTAGGGTTAGGAATTTCAGATTTTGGGGGAAAAAAAGAAAAGGGGATCGGGTTTTTAAACCTGAGATTTTGGTTTGGCTATGTCGGATCTTAATCGGGTTATAATCCCGTTTTAATCCGGTTAAAATGGTTTTCAATGGTTAAGTAATGGTTAAGAAACAGTAAACCAGAAATCGGAGTTTGTGGTGATATACACATTTAACTTTCAGTTCATGGAGATTTATACAGAGGGTAACATTTGGGAGAGATCTGAGCATATATGAAAGTTATGGTGGGGAAATTGACAGATTTTTTTTAAATGAAATAATGGGCGATTACCAGACCATTATTATCAGACCCAAACCAATCAGATCTGGGTCGCCCACCGACCCAATCCAACACAAAAATCAGATCCGACTATTTAATCCATAATTCCTCTAAATTCAATTATTTTACTCTTTTTACCTCGACGAACACCGGTTTCTCAATCCTCTCTCCGCCTCGTTTTCACGCCGCCGCAGTCGCCGTCTTTTCCGTCGCCGCTGAAGTTCCCGTCGTCTCCCATCACTGTCAGAGTGTCCAACGTGTTTTATTAATACCAAGAGAAGGCAAAAGCTTCTTAGAATCGCAATCTCCGGCTCTAATGGGGGTAAGTTTTCTGGAAACTTATTGGATTCGTCGGGTTTAGGTCAGAGGAACTTGCTGTGTAGAATCCTTAATCGTATTGTTCCGGTTTAGGCCTAAGAACAGTACAAGTAATTCGATTTGTTGGGTTTGCTGTTTTCGTGTTTATGTTGTTCTAACCCATAATTGTATTGTTTTGATTTAGGTTGATCCATTCAAAGCTAATGACACGTTAGAAACCGAGAAGGAAACCAGTGGGAGTGTCCCTCTGGTGGATAAATTGACGTTTACAGCTCCTGAGAGGAAGTCCCGTCTAGGTATGGATTGAAAATCTATAACCTTTGCAATTCAATTCAGCTTAGCGGTCTAGGAACCCTAGTTACGGTCTTACTGATGATAATCACTTACTCTTGTAGGTTTGGATGTAAGAGCAATCGAGAAAAGAGAGAATACCAAGGCTGATGGGGTGTTTAAGGTCCCCAAGAAGTCGACGATTTCTGTTACATCTTCTTTGGATGAAGAGGATAAATCTGATGTATCAGGATCAGATCATGCAGCAGGAAACACTAGACATGTCGACCATTCCACCAGACGATATAGAGACAAGTCTTTGAAATCTGGACCTACACAAGGTAATTTGGGCAAGTCACTCAAGCTCAAGGTTCTAATGATTTCATAGTGAATCCAATACTTTTACTGATATAATTATTGCATTTAGCGTAACTAGAAGAATTTTGGTAAAGAAAATATCGTTTTCTGTGAGCAACTACGATGTTGGAATGCCTCCTTCATCCGTTTTGTGTACTCTTACGTTCATGGCTTATGGAATTTGTCCTTATTTTTTGTATTGCAGAAAGTAATGTGACTACAGAGAATGCTGCAGCTTCAGATGTAAGTCAATTCTATCTAAATATTGAAATCATAATTTTCCCTCGCTTTGTCTATCTTTGTTAATTTCTTTGATGATTTTTATAAGTACATGCAACTTGTTTAGTATTCTGATCTTTTTTCCCACCTGTTCAAATGTAGATTTCCATGACTCCCAGGAGTTTATCTAGCACTTCTAGATATAAGAGAGATGATAGCATTAGAGATCGAAAAGAACATAAGCGTGATAGAAGTGAAACTCCGCGGTCAAGGCACAGAAACACTTATGATGAGATGGATCGCTACCGAGGGAGGGATACCTACCGCCAATACGAAGACTATCATGGAGAAAAGCGTGGAAGATATGATAGTGATAGGAGGACCCCAGGTATGCAAGAGATTGTAGAAGCTCATAGAGATATCAGTTTTATTTTTCTCTTTACAGTTGTCTCTGTTTTCAAAATTTTGCTTCCAAAAGTGTGATAAGTGTCGCAAGCACACCACTTATTGGGAATTTTCAATGGATATTAACACGAAATCTTGCAGGTAGGTCAGATTGGGATGATGGAAAATGGGAATGGGAAGACAGTCCACAGCACTCCAAGCGACGTGAACCTTCTCGATCACCTATGTTAGCTGCAGCCTCACCGGATGCTCGTTTAGCCTCCCCATGGACGTATACACCACATTCAACTATGTCTTCTGCTTCTCCATGGGATATTGGTGCACCTTCTCCTGTTCCAATTCGGGCTTCTGGGTCCTCTATCAGATCCTCAAGCTCTAGGATTGGTGGAAGATCCAATCAACTTGCGCACTCTAGGGGAATTGATCTGATTCGGGAGGGGACTTCAGATGACGATAGATCGCACGTAGCGGAAGAACATAACCATGAGATCACAGAAGCAATGCGTGTGGAGATGGAATATCACTCGGATCGTGCATGGTAAGTATTTATTTCCTTAAGGCAAGAAGTTAAGCATTGAAAAATCCATAATGTTCTATGAACTGAGAGTGTAGTCTCATTCTTCATGATATTTGTTTAAAGCAATTCCAGATTTTATGAAGCCTGTATGAACTATATTATTTTCATTTTATAGGTATGATACAGACGAAGGTAACTCATTGTTCGATGCGGATAGTGCATCCTTTTTCCTGGGAGATGATGCTTCTGTACAGAAGAAGGAAGCTGAGCTGGCGAAGAGACTGGTATTTCTCTATACCAAGTCCACTCTTTATTTATGATTTTTGTTTGATGCTGCTTATATATTTGGCCTTGCCCCCTTTTGCATAAATTATCTAGTTTAATTCATTTTGACTGAAGCCATTAATCTTCTGTCTCCTCTTACTGCTCTTGGTTGAGTATACTTAAGCTAAATTGTGTTGTTTGATTATGTAAGTTTAGATCCTACGTGTGCTGATTAGCAAATATCTCATGAAGCTCTTTTTTCAATGCACCATACCCTGTTCACTTGGCATTCTGACCTTTGCTGCTTAAAAACGTCGTATACTTCATATACTAAATGCTTTATGATTTTGTAACGCAGGTTAGAAGGGATGGTAGCAAAATGTCACTTGCTCAGAGTAAAAAATACTCTCAGCTTAATGCGGATAATGCTCAATGGGAAGACCGTCAGCTTCTCAGATCTGGAGCAGTTAGAGGCACAGAGGTGCAGACTGAATTTGACAGTGAAGAAGAACGGAAAGCGATTCTTCTTGTACATGGTATGTAATAGCTCAAGTTAGAACAGGAATAATTTCTATGTAACATAGGAGGTAAAATTTTATTCTTTGGGTAATTGCAGATACGAAGCCTCCTTTCCTTGATGGAAGAGTTGTATTCACAAAGCAAGCAGAGCCGGTAATGCCTTTGAAGGATCCCACATCTGACATGGCTATAATTTCACGAAAAGGATCAGGTCTTGTCAGAGAGATTCGGGAGAAACAAAGTATGCATAAATCACGGCAACGATTTTGGGAGCTTGCAGGTTCTAATCTTGGTAATATCCTTGGTGTGGAAAAATCAGCTGAGCAGGTGATGCACCTCAATGTTTTTAGTTCTTTTCACTTATTGGTATTGTGGATGTTGGACATATTCTGACTTTGTGATCATCTTTCAGATTGATGCCGATACTGCTGTAGTTGGTGATGAAGGTGAAATAGACTTTAAAGATGACGCTAAGTTTGGCAAACATATGAAGAAGGGAGAAGCTGTGAGTGAATTTGCGATGTCAAAGACCATGGCAGAGCAACGACAATATCTTCCCATATTTTCTGTTAGAGATGAACTGTTGCAGGTTGGTGGTCTTTTCTTTTGAGGGTCTTGATATTTGGGTCTTAATATTGCTGGATTTTGGAAAATAAACTCAAAGGGGTTCCTATTTTTTTAAATTTCATTTTTGTCCAATGAAAAATCATCAACTCACCTGCTTTTAAATGCATTCTCTAGGTAATAAGAGAAAACCAGGTGATAGTGGTGGTCGGCGAAACTGGTTCGGGAAAAACCACTCAACTTACACAGGTGAGCTTACTATGGCTTATCAGAGAATTCATGTTCTAATACATAATTATGAAACATGAAAAAAACTGAACTTGTCGTTTGTTTCCTTTGGTTAGTATCTTCACGAGGATGGGTACACTATAAATGGCATAGTAGGTTGCACCCAACCAAGGCGTGTAGCAGCCATGAGTGTTGCAAAGAGGGTTAGTGAAGAGATGGAAACAGAGTTGGGCGATAAAGTGGGGTATGCGATTCGTTTTGAAGATGTAACCGGTCCAAACACTGTTATCAAGGTAAGGTGGTCCAAAAACTGTTATTTCTGGTTTAGTTGGCATTTATCATGCTTTTAGCATCTGCACTTCATTAAACACACAATTTCCTCTAAAACTCCATATTTCTCTCTTAAATTACAGTACATGACCGATGGAGTCCTACTGAGAGAGACCCTCAAAGATTCCGACTTGGACAAGTATCGGTATGTATGCATCAACCTTACCTCTGATAGATCATGCTTTAAACTGGTAAATGTAGAATGACGTGCTAACCTACTCCTTTTGTGGACTTTGTATAGTGTGGTAGTGATGGATGAAGCTCATGAAAGGTCACTCAACACGGACGTCCTCTTTGGAATACTGAAAAAAGTTGTGGCTCGGCGTCGTGATTTCAAGCTGATAGTCACGTCAGCAACCCTTAATGCTCAAAAGTTTTCCAATTTCTTTGGGAGGTAAGGTTATCATCCTTCATGTAAACCAGTTTTGAAGCTAATGATTTAATTCTTTTACGACAGTGTTTTTGCTTTGGTAATGCAGTGTTCCTATATTCAACATTCCTGGAAGGACTTTCCCTGTCAATATTATGTACTCTAAATCCCCTTGTGAAGACTATGTTGAAGCTGCTGTTAAACAGGCAATGACGATTCATATAACAAGCCCACCTGGGGACATTCTCATATTCATGACTGGGCAAGATGAGATTGAAGCAGCATGCTTTTCACTTAAGGAGAGAATGGAACAGCTCGTTGCATCCTCCACCAGAGAAATCACAAACCTGCTGATTCTTCCAATATACTCTCAGTTACCCGCTGACTTGCAAGCAAAAATATTCCAGAAACCAGAAGATGGAGCGCGTAAATGCATTGTTGCCACCAATATTGCTGAAACGTCATTGACAGTCGACGGAATATACTATGTGATTGACACAGGGTATGGAAAGATGAAGGTTTTCAATCCCAGAATGGGTATGGATGCTCTTCAGGTTTTCCCCATAAGCCGTGCCGCCTCTGATCAGCGTGCAGGAAGAGCTGGAAGGACAGGGCCAGGAACATGTTACAGGCTTTATACTGAGAGTGCTTATTTGAATGAGATGTTGCCAAGTCCTGTGCCTGAGATTCAGCGAACGAATCTGGGTAATGTTGTGTTGTTGTTGAAGTCATTGAAAATAGACAACTTGCTAGATTTTGACTTTATGGACCCACCTCCACAAGAGAACATCCTCAACTCTATGTACCAGCTTTGGGTTTTGGGTGCTCTTAGCAATGTTGGAGGATTAACCGATCTCGGGTGGAAAATGGTGGAGTTCCCATTGGATCCGCCTCTTGCAAAGATGCTTTTAATGGGTGAACGGCTTGATTGCATAAACGAGGTCTTGACGATCGTGTCAATGCTTTCAGTACCTTCAGTGTTCTTCAGACCTAAAGAGAGAGCAGAGGAGAGCGACGCTGCAAGGGAGAAGTTTTTTGTGCCGGAATCTGATCATCTAACTCTGTTAAATGTATACCAGCAGTGGAAAGAGCATGACTACAGGGGAGACTGGTGTAATGACCATTACTTGCAAGTAAAAGGTTTGAGAAAAGCGAGAGAAGTAAGATCTCAGCTTCTGGATATCCTCAAGCAATTGAAGATACCACTCAAGTCGTGTGGACCGGATTGGGATATTGTGAGAAAAGCCATATGTTCTGCGTATTTCCATAATTCAGCTAGATTAAAAGGTGTTGGCGAGTATGTGAACTGTAGAAGCGGGATGCCTTGCCATTTGCATCCGAGTAGTGCCTTGTACGGTCTGGGATACACGCCGGACTATGTGGTGTACCATGAACTAATCTTGACCACTAAGGAGTACATGCAGTGTGCTACATCAGTTGAGCCACATTGGCTGGCTGAGTTAGGGCCTATGTTCTTCTCGGTCAAGGACTCGGATACATCAATGTTGGAGCATAAAAAGAAGCAGAAGGAAGAGAAAACAGCAATGGAGGAAGAGATGGAGAAACTGAGAAGAGATCAAGCGGAGTCAGAGGTGAGAAACAAAGAGAGAGAGAAACAGAAAAGGGCAAAGCAGCAGCAACAGATTTCGTGTCCTGGGTTGAAGAAAGGCAGCACTTACATCAAACAAAAGAAGTTTGGACTGTGAAGAGTTTTTTGTTGTGATTGTGACATGTGTAATCTTCTTATTTGTTCAAATAGGTGAATCTCCAAAGAATGTTAAGACCTATTTGGTAATGTAAAACACAGCCTTAACTTTACACAAAAAAAAACCAAAAAAGAAGAAAAGACAGGTAATAAAACCGTATAAGTTAAACTCGGACAATGATCGCACGTTGTTTTTCAATGAGAACTTTCTTTAAATGTTCCAAGCGTGGATTGAATTCTTACTTGCCTCTGTAAATTTGTAATAAGCTAAAACTCAAAAATAGCGAAGTTGATAGAGGAACATGGTTAAGTCTATGCCAGTTACATTGATACACGAGACCTGAGGTTGAGACACAATGTGTCGGTTTCATCCTTGTCTTGAAAGCAAACTTTACACCAGAAACACCAAGTTCATTGATGATATGTCTCGGTCCCAGCAAAGTTGCTTCTGCATTTACAGCACCAGAGCAACGAGCGCTCAGAAGTAAACAATGGAGTTAGTCATCAGAAGATGAGTCCCCTTGAGAGTTGGTGGGTACGAGAAGCTCTTCGCTCAGAGGACTGCAAGCAAGTTTGACTTCATGCTCTTTTGTTTCTTCTTGTAAATGTTTCATCGAGGATGGTACGGGATGGTCACCGATTGTATACATATGTAATGACATGAAGTTTGAGAAGAGTAAGGAAGTGTTTTTGGAGATAGAACATGAGCCAAACACACCCATCATGAGGTCTTGTCTAAAGGAACATGGTCTCGAGGTCTAAAATCTTACCAGATAGCAGTTGGGTAGGCTAAAATCTCGAGGTCTCATGCATCAGGACAGGAGTTGGCTATATTTAAAGCCAAACACACCCATCATGCTAGCAGAATAAACCGAAGGATAAACAAACAAGCTGAAGGCAATATCTATCAGTATGATTCTATGATAGCTTTAGCAACGCCATTGTTATACTGTACAGTCTACGTAGCCAGAGAAAAAGTGGGGATTATTAACATAGAAAAAAGCAGTTGGATTCCAATTGTGTCTTAGACCGAGTGAGATGTGACTGAGGAGAGAAGAGAGTGAAGCAGTTTCAGTCTGTGAAAGGATAAATTCTGTAAACTTCAGCAGAAATGGCAGGAAGATCAGCAATTGAGGATTCCTTTGTAAAATGTACATCTTTCTCGTAAGGAGCTTGAGAAATATCATATTGAACAAGAATATATAACTTGTAATGTATACAAGAAACTGTTCTGTGAAAGTTTTTCACTTAACCCATCAGAATGGTAACATTATCTTCTACTTTGGTTGGCTTGTAAGAAACTAAGGAAGGCTTTAGATATATTCAGTCGCCATTCGAGCAGGAAAGAACCACCCAAGCCTATATGATATCTATGTAATATCCAAAGACATAAGTTGTGATATTTGAAGAAGATAAAAAGCTTACTAGACATTAGCACTCCATGGGGGATATAGCTTGACAAAAAAACTGAAACACTGATCGGAGTTAAGAGAATGGATCAACTGAAAGCGAGCAAGAAAACAAAATGAAATAAGCGCGAGAGCCCCATCAACTGACATAAATATAACGAACTGTGTCTGACTCTGGTGCTTGCTAGAAGACTCATTCTCTACCATTCTTCTAGGAAACAAGCTTCAGTGATCAATATGGTAATGAAACCAGACCTTGTATTCTCAGAGGCGAAGAATCGGGTTTTTTTCTAATTGATCAAAGCACACATGAACATGGAGTTTAACCAAGTGTATGAACTAATAGCTGGAACTGGTTCTTGAAAATCAGGGAATTGATGAATTCTCAAATTAAGGACACAAAGCTCTATAGAATCTAACACAGATGCTTAAGAAGAAAGAGTGTGACGTACATAATCAAGTAAGAAATGAGAAATTAGTTTTGCGGCGCCTTCCCCTTGCTGAAGAAATGGTCGATGCGACGGGTCCCAATCGGTGGCGGCTTCTCCGGAGCCGTCTTTACCGGTCGGACGGTCTGAGCAGGGAGAGGGAGCGAGTCGAGGAGGAAATCGCTCGTAGGTTGGTGCCTCTTCACGGCGGTTCTCAGGTGATCGAGATTAACAGTTTTCCGCTTCTTCTCGACCGTCACTAACGCGGATTTCTCGGCGAGGAAGCGGAGGAAGAGCTCGGTGGAGTAGGTGACGAGGAAAAGAGCCTCCGAATTGAGCTTGTTGATGTCCTTGTCGAGTTTCATAATCTTCTTGACCCTTCCGAGTGGAAACTCCGGTCGTATGTTCGGCGTCGGTGTCTCTTCTTCGGCCATTTAGGGTTTCCTCGTCGCGGGAAAACAAATTGCGAGTAAACTCAATAAGGTTTTTCAGTAGGCGAAATGATTGATGGCTCTTAACTATCCATTTCGAACCGAATGGGGGTAGGTATAAGGTAAAGTTTCACGAATTTTCCCATTAATTAATTGGCAATAACATCAATTGTTCTTTTCTAAGTTCTGATGTCTCTTGTATGTTACTTTGGTTCTTTTCTAAGTTCTAAGTTCTGATGTGGGATTCTAACATATAAATAATCAAAAGCTATGAAAGACTGGAAAGTTTCATTGCGACCATGAGATCCTTGTATCGAGTATTAAAAGATGACCAAACTGGGGTGAATAATCAAAGAAGGCTAAAAATTACAAGAGAGCCTTGGATGAAATGAGACCATACTTAATTGGTTCAGACATAAAAGGAACGGTGAGAATCAGATCATCTCTTGTCTAGCTAGCCAAAGATCAAGAGGGATAGAGAGTTCTATGCTTTGATTAGAACCTTCACCAATTGTTATGTCCCAACTTTTACAAACGAAAAGGAATAATCTTTCATTTTGAAGGAGAAAGCTCATGACCGCAGTCATAACTGCAGGGGATCACAATGAGCAGAGTAATCAAGTCAAAAAGTCTGCTTCTTTCCCAACGGTTTCAAACTCGCTTTTCGGACGCTAGATTTTTCCGAGATTGTGTTGAAGAAGAAGAAACAACACAAGCGAACAAATTCTTGGAAAAGGGATAGTCTTTCATTTTAAAGGTTCCAAAGTCAGAAGTTTACTTCTTTTCCAACAGGGTTCGAACTGGCTTTTCAGGTGCTAGATTTTCCGAGATGGTGTCGAAGAAGAAGAAAAATCAACGCAAGCGAACTAATTCTTGGAAAAGGAATTCACGCATGATCAAAGAATCGGTGGCTGTTGATTCTGAAGGTATACAAAGAAAGGAAGAAACATAAATTTCTTCAAAAACTAAAGCTCTGGAAGCTTATCAGGTGGCGTTAATTAATAAAGTCCATCTGGTTATTCAAGTTCACTTTGATCTTGATCACTCCAAGTATCTGAATTCCAAAATCCTATTGCGAATCTCTCACATCCACAAGCTCCAACTTTCAAATTGGACTATCAGAGCCGAATACGAGCTGGACCAATGCATTACAACACCATAACAAGACGAAGACTCCATCCTCTGATCAGGTTCTTGTATCATCACAACAGCCCTACCGTATTGCCGAGAAACCGTTCTCTTGGAATCAATAGAGGTAGAACAAGAAATTCATAACAGGCCTAAGAGACTCTTGGAATCACTAGAGATAGATAGAACAACAAAGACATCCAACAAATCCTAATTTCTGAAATCATCTTTGAACAATCTCCAACACTAAAAGCCACTTCGAGAAGCTAACTAACGTTTCTACGGTTTTGGATTCTGCACAACATCATAAACTTTTGTTCGAATCACAAACTCAAACCCATCAACAACAAAACACGAACATAACGTAATCTGTTGTCACATTTATGTATTACAGGTAAGAAGAATCCGGAAGCAAGTAATTCCTATTTCTCATTCTACGAAACAACAAAAGTATACGATATAATCAACTTACAATACATAGAGAGAGGGTAGAGAGAGGAAGAAGAAGAAGACAACTATACAAATCTGTGGGATTATAATTGGCGATTCGGTGGAGGAACCGTGATCTGAACCGGTAAGGGTTTACCGGTTCCAGAACCACCACAATTGGTACAAGCCGCACGACCCGAACCGGAACACCTGCGACAACCAACGTCTCCGTCGGACCACCGAGTGCAGAAGCACGTGACTCGTCCCGTACCGTTGCAAGTCGGACAACGAGGGAACTGACCAGCCATGGGCTTATGGTCCATGACCGATTTCACTAAGACCGCACCGGCCAACACGCTAAGACCTGTGGCTAGCTGCGTGATGACGATTGGAGCCATATGGGTTTGTGAATTTTGGGGATAACGCAAACAAATTAAGAAAAAAAAAAAAAGCAGAAGAAGAATCGTGAAGAAATGAAACAAGAGAGACGTCGACGAGAAGATTTTTTTTTTTCCTTTTTCGATTTTGTTTTGGGATTAATAGATAAAAAAAAGTGTGGTCTTATTTGATTTGATTTGATATATAAAGGTTCGGTTTTGTTCTGTAATAATTTGATATTTTATTTTGGTAAGGAATGGTGGAGAGAAAGACTACACGTGGGTTTAGTTATCTTTGTGAGGATATTAATGAGCCAGCCCTGCCTTTTTGGGCTTATCCATTGGGCCTTTGAAGTCCAACCTTTAATAATTTTATAATATGTTTATTTTATTTATATAATCAAAAAGTATTTTATATCATTGTGTTTGATCAATCTTGTAGTTGCTAAAACCATCAATACTTTGAAGTTCGAATTTATAACATCACAAGATGAGTTTTAAGAATACAATTGTCAGAGTTCTCTCAACCCATGAAAATAAATGGGCAATAAAGAAGAGAGGACATTGTGTCTGAAAGTTTCACAGATCCTATCTTACATCTAATAACAACAATATCCCTGCCTGACCCTCGCATAAATTATCCTTTCAGGATTCAAGGGCATACTACACTTTCAGTTATAAAACTGGTTAAAGCTGAAGTAGCTCTCATTAAACTGGCCGCCACCGTTTCTATGCGGAGCTGTTTGGCCCACTGCTGGTTGGTCCGGCTGCCAATAGCCGGACACTGAGTTGAGTTGGGTCACAGACCGGTGAGCCACAGGCGGTTGTAAATTGTTTGTGGCATGGTAGTCAAGGGAGAAACGTCTTGGTTGGTCAGAGGAAGCCCATGATGTTGAATTTGACAGAAGAGAGAGAGCACCATCAATATCTTGAGAAGCACCCATGTGTGAAGAGATTATGACCTTTTCTAAAAAAACCGCATAAAAACAAGCATCATCAAGATCATGAATACAAGAGATGACAATGTACTGGATCTCAAGAGAATATGAAAAGACAAAATCAAACCTTTACTGAATAAATCAGTTCTCGCGGTTTTGGTTTTTGGGTCCAACAATCCAAATCCACAGTTCTTGGTGAACAGCTTATTGGAAGTCTCGGTCTTTGCAGGTTGCAGAATTAACCCTCTTGATGGTATGGGATTTGAACTTGGCCATAGAAACTTTTCCTCACTTTTTGGATGGATAAGTGCAAATCTGTTCCATCCAAAATCCATCTGTTGCTTCCCATCTGCATACACAGAAAAAAAAAACAAAAGAATCTCCAATTGTCCATCAATATGCTTGTTTGTGAACCCCAAACTACATGAAATTATATGTATCTAGAAAAGGGAAATTACTATTGCCATATCCAATTTAAGATTTCATATAAGGATTAGAGATACGTTGATAAGTAGTACATACCATATGTCCTCCCAGGATTTGGCTTACGGCGTCTTGCATTGTGATCAGAGAGACGCCGGCGACAGCTACGTTTCTTCTCATCAAACTCAGAGAGACAGTGGAACCTTTGGAGACCAAAACCAACAAAACATTATGATGTGACTAAAGGTTTTGCTAACTGATTTAACCACTTTCTCTGTTGAGAAAAACTAGCTTTTACCTGCTGCATTGTTGGCAGAACCGACGTTCTACACCACTCACAACAACTTTCGGATACTTTGAATGGTTTTCACAGATCCTATGTTTCCGATGATAGTCTTTAGCTGATGAGAGATCGAGATTACAGCCTTCAACTTGGCAGAGAGGAGTTTGTAACCTCTGAGAAATGGGTTTGGATCTCTTTACCGGAGAAACAGAAGATGATGCGAGGCTCACTGGAAGTGCCAAACCTTTTGCATTCTCCACTTCCCAAAAGTTCTCAAAGTATGTTCGCTTACCAAGCTTCAAACCAAGAGCCGGATCACCAGAGCCAAAGGAAAGTTCAAGACTTGGAGAAGCATCGATCCCCTTTGCAAACTCTTCACTACTTCCCAGTTCTCCAGGAAGACTTTCACCAGCTTCAGATGTAAAATTGTGTGTTTTCACTTCAGCTGATGAAGAGCTAATAGAAGTTGACTTTGAGCTCTTCGAGAACGCATGAGCTAGGTCAGAACCTGAACCACCACCATTAGCTACTGTAGCAAAGCTGGAAGAATAGAGGGAAGTGCAATCAAACCCATCAATTTCCCACTCCGTTGGTCTAAGCTTTCTAGGAATTTCAGCTGATGAAGTACCAAAAGATATTAAATTTTCCCATTCCCACTGCAACGATGGCTTCGCATTACACTCCATCAGACACTGACCAGCAAAATCTGCGAGTATCACGAACTTCATGATAAATGACTAGCAAATTCAGGAAAAGGCATTCAGAAATCGCATAGAGTAATACTTTTTTATCAACTTGAACTTTTGCTCACAAGAAAAGACAGAGAAAAGACCAAAACACTATTCTATGTAAACTATCAGCCAACTTGTACAGAGCAGACCTTAACTCTGGATTATCAAACACATGGAGAACCAAAATGGATTCTTGTTAGAAAGTTACTTATGTATGAAAGAGCATAATATAGATCCTAATGACAACTAGAACATAATACTTGGTCTCCTTCTCTAACTCTACTAGAAACCAGAACATGATGCCTCAATTCCAACATACCACAAGAAGAAGAAAAAGTGAAAAAGACAACAGATTTACTTAATAGAAAACAGCTTCTTTAGTTTAGTGATTCCATCATCCCAAGAACGATTTCTCGAGCACAAAAAAATGCAAAACTGTGATAAGCCGTGAAGGTTACAGATTGGGGTTTAGATAAAGTTTCCTAGGTTCTCTATGACAAAATCCTATGGTTATTCTGGTTCTGGTTTGTACTTTTGTTCTCTGATTTGCTCAAATCTCTATCCTATTCATCCTTTTTTGATAATAAAGGAGGTATTTGCTTCCTGATCAGTAATCGTATGGTTTAAGAGAAATCAACATACCTCAAAACTAATGGATCTTTTGTAAGGAAATCAACACGCAAAGTTTTCTACAAGCTCTTTAATAAGCAAGCTCCCTGTCTTCCACGATTTACTAAAGCAGCATAGTTTTCTACAAGGAAATCAACACGCAAAGTCAAGGGTAATAAAGCACACATAAAACTTCAACCAGCAAAGTACTCTTTGCCTAGGAGAAATTCCTCATTTATCTTTGTCTATCATTTCCCATGAAAAATATTTGCAGAGATATATGGAAGGACGAAATCAAGAGATCACAGAGATACCAACATACCTACCTCAAAACTTATGGATCTTTGTAAGGTGAAACCAAGAGGAAAGAAGAAGGAGAAATTTGTAAGTAATATTTTCTTATCTGATTTTTTTTTTTTTGAGTGGGCAAGTTTCCATCACAATTTCATCCACATTTATAACAACACCAACAAAAGATACCCTCAATTCTCATCACAAACTTTTGTGTTCTCACCAATAATTCACATTCATTAGATTGTGGGGGCAAAGTCCTTGAAGAAGTAGGACCCTCCTTCACCAATTCTTTATCAAAAAGCTGTTTACAGATGCGGATTTTAACTACCCATCTGTCAAAATCATCCCTTTAATATTACATTCCGTAACATTTGTCTAATCCTTCAACCTACCAAAGGTTTCAAGATTTCTCAACACATCTGAGATCGATGCTAGAACCATGAAACCAATTCTAGAAAAGTTGGGTTTTTTTTTTCTTTAGGTTATTATATAAACCCTTAACACTACTGTTTTGGGATTGAGATCCATAGGGCTAAATTGGAAAAGAGCAAACTTTTGTTAGGTTAGTAGGGTTTTAGATTCATCAATAGATGCAAAGTAATGGTCACTATCTCTCTCTGATTTTGATGCTATGTATTTTGTATGTAGTGAAAAGAGAAATGGAAATAAGGAAAAACGAGGTGAGAGAGAGAGAGAGGGAGAGAGAGGAAATGAAGATGGAAAATCTCAACCGTAAAGGATACAATGAATGTCTCACCATTTATGGTAAAGACGTTCTCCTCCAATATTACCATTCTAATCATTCTTATGCTTAAGTAAAAACCAAAAATCTCTACTTTTAGGCTATTAGATTTGCAAGAACCAAAATCCTTTTGGAAATCAATCAAAAAAGTAAATTTAAAAGATGGGTACCTGGCGATTAAGCGAATTAGGGTAGGATCTCGCCGTCAATAGAGTAAAGGTTTCATTTTTTGCCGGTTCAAAGAGCCATTAGCAGAGAGAAATAGAGAGAGAAAGGGGGAGCATGTGGTGTGTGCAAGCGAGGTACCAAGTTGGGGGATGGGGAGGGGTCAAACTGCTTTTCATCAGCTATAACTTTTTTGGACGATTCATTATTATCGACAAAAAAGCAAGATTATTATTATACATGTATAAATTAATAACGTTGGATCTTCTTTCAACTAAATAATTTAATTGATAAAGGTCTGCCTCAAATGGGCGAATAAAATATTTTTTTTAAAAGGTTTTTTTTTATAATATACACAATAAATTAGAAATAACAAATATCAAATGTTATATTTTTCATATAGATAAACATATTTTATTTTATAAAATTTAATCTGTATGACACCTAGATTGAATGTAAGCGTTTTTAATGTAAATCGAATACGTTTGAGATTATGAGTTCTCTCAAGTTTATTTGAACTCACCAAACTCAAAACATATCGCGTTAGTATGTAAATTTTCTTCAATAAAAAATCAAGAAATAGTAAAAATTGAAAATGATGATTTTCAAAATTCAAACATTAATGTTTGGTTTGTAAAGTTGTTGTTCGGGTCGGATTTCACCCGCTCAACGTTGAAGTCCAAAGTTATGCAAGCGCAGCGCATAGACATGAAATCGCATTAACGTACAGATGTTATATGATTCTTCCAAGTCATTTTCTAACTAGAAGATGAAGTCTTTTCTCCTTTCCTAAGTCTTCTCCGTCCAAGAATGGAGCCTTTTAAGTCCTCTCTACTCGCAGCAGAAGTCAGGAGTGCAGAACCGGCGCCGTGCTAGCAAGGTCACACTGCCAGCGATGTCACACTGCCAGCGATGTCGCACTACCAGCGAAGAGCAGTGCCAGCGAAGTGTCAGCGAAGAGCAGTGTCAGCGAAGTGCAGTGTCAGCGAAGTGCAGTGCCAGCAAAGTGCAGAGCCAGCGATGTCACACTGCCAGCAATGACACAGTGCCAACGACGACACTGGCCACTGAAGACCTGTCAGGGTAACAACGAAGGCCAGAAGGTTCCCTGCGCTAAAACCTGGGTCTAGGTACCTTTTGTCACATTTTTTAACTAGTTTGAATTTTAGATTCGGTATTTTAAATGTTTTGTATTGTTTTTGCTTCAAATATTTTTTCATTTTATAGATTATTTTTTTGTAGATTTTAGAGAAAAATATATATTTTAAGTACAATTGAACCTAAAATAACATATACCCGATTTTTTGGGTATTTATGGGTACAATTAATTGTGACCCAACCCGTAGCTGTACCCATAAAACTAATCATGTATCCGACTCGAAATTTTACAAGTACCTGTTTGGGTATAAAATTTCTAGACCTGACATAATCTGAACCCGATATGATCTGATCCGAACCCGGCTTGAATACCCGTACGCTCAGGCCTATTCGCTTTGGTTCGATCCGAAAAATCTGGATATCCGAAGCAAATAGTAAAATTTAGTATTTGTCTATAAACCACAAATACTAATTTAAAAATTCGAATATGCGTTCCGATCCATATATCACTTATATATACATATAATATGGTACATTTATAACATATATTTGCATTTTTAGACTTTTTAAATACATCTGACGAAAATATTTATAGTAAAAGTAGGTAGATACCATCTTTTTAATTGAAAATATATTTCTTTTTAGTTTACTCTAAAATTAAAAACATATTATATGTTTTTAATATTTCATTTTTTACTTTTCTTTAAATATATCTAATACAATTAAATAATTTCATATATTTATTTATTAAGTAGTTTAAATATTATATTAAAACAATTAAAAAAATATGGTGTTTTGATTATTATTTTTTTGTTTGAAAAGAATATTCGTGAATATTCAAATATCCACAATATCCGGGGAAAATCCAGTTATCCAAAATTTTTCGAAACAAAGCAAATCGGAAAATTAGATATTCGTAAAAAACAAACCGAATCAGAAATACTGTATTTTTTCGAATATTCGCTCCGTGCCAGGCTGAGTGCTAGATCCAGATCCACCCATGTCCGAAAGATATCCCCAACCAGAGGCAACCCTCAAGTGGAATGACAAGTTTCAATTTTCTCGGTGGGTCTCGAGAACAACGTAAAAAGTCGGGTAGTCTTCCTAGGAACCAGCAAATACCAATAATTAAATGAAACCCAAGATGATGAAACTTTCTCCACATTTCTCTACACGGAGATTGTGGCAATAAAATGGATGCTTGGCATATAAACACTTTGTCCCAATTTTTCAGTTAAAACTTAAAATCAATTGTGTAGTCTATTTACAAGTGAAACTTTGTACATACAAGTGAAGACTTCATTGTTGAAGCAATTTTGGTGCCAACTTTGATAAGAAAGAGAAGTCATCCTTTGAAATCTTCACCTTTTTCATCTCTTCACCGATTATAATCAAACACTTTTTTACATCTTCTTCTTCATCATCATCCTCGTTCCTAAACTCAGACATTTGTGATGGCTTCAGATATCTCCTTAACCATATCAACAATTACTCCCTCCACACCCATCATATACTGTAAGTAAACAACTTCCACGACATTGCTGAAATTATTAAGATAAGTCGTTTCAGAGAAATAACAAATCAAGCTAAAGAGAAAGGAAAACAATGTGGAATTGGGAGGTCTTACTTAAGTTGGCCATAGGATATAAGTGAAAGTTCTGAATCTTTTATTTGTTTGATTGCATTTGGAGTTCTTAATATTGCCTTAACTTCAGAGACAATCCCTTGCAAACCGCCTTCTTTGCATATCTTGACGGCCTCATCTAGTGAGTTCCTTCTAACATCCTTATACGTTTCACATCCTCCATTTGTTAAGAAGAACACCTGAATTTTTACAAGCTAAGTAACATATATAGCGGCATAGGCATTCGGGTATTCGGTTCAGTTTCGGATAGAATGGTTCTGGGTCTTTTGGGTATATGAATTTTGTATCCATTGAGTATTTTTGCATTTTCGGTTCGATTCCAGTCGTTTTAGGTTCGGTTCCAGTAGTTTCGGTTCTAATTGTGATGATTACCCAAAAATTTTTGGTTCTCATTCATTTCGGTTTGGTTCAGGATATTTTTACCGAAAATATCAAAAATACTCAGAAATAATTAAAAAATCTGTAGAAATTGAAAAAATACACCTAAATTAGTTACTTTTATCTCAATTATCCGAATATTTTAAAAATATTTGAACTAACCAAATTACCCAAAAAAATAACAAAAAAAACTAAAAATATCTGAACCAACCAAATTACCCGAAAAAATAACAAAGAACAAATTGTCAAATTTATCTAAATTATCCGAACATACCCACCCAACCTAGAACCATAATATCTATGAATTAATTTATGTTTTGGGTATTTTGGGTACCCGTTCGATTTTCGGTTCAGTTATGGTTTTTCGGTTCTAATAATATTGGACCCCTTGGATATTTTTGAAAAATCAGTTTGGGTGCGCTTTGGGTAATTTCGGGTCAGTTCCAGTTCGGTTTTTCGGTTCTGCGTATTTTGCCCACCACCATGGTTTGATGGAGAAAGAGAACCAAAGAAGCAATCTTACAGGATAACTCCTCTGTATCTTTCTGATGAGTTGAGCCACATCAGGATGAAAGCTCGAAAAAATTATGGGCCGGTTTTTGGCATGTTCATCTACAACCTGCTCATTATCACACCGAAAACTAAAAGAATTGAGATTGTTGAAGCGTCATAAGAAGATCATATAGGTGAAAAATATGTTGTTCACCTTCAAGATGGTGTCAAGCGTTTGACGTAACTCTTCTTCTCTATACACAATATTATCATCAAACTTGAGCTCGATATTGAATCCTAGTGAGGATTTAACTTTTAAAAATGCATCTTTGAGGGTACATAAATGATCGTCTTTCTCGACTTTCCACTCAAAGATTTTACCATCTTTTGTTTTTCTGAACATAGGCTTCTTCATATTTGCAACATCTTTTTGTGGTCCATATGAGAGAAATTCATGTAAAGTCATTTCCGTTACTCTTTTTTCGATAATGACTCCCTGTAAAATTTGATACAAACTTTGCTAATCCTAAGAGTTTATATCGAGAATAAGAGGAAAAAAAAAGAAAAAAAAAGAAAGAATATAACCTGTTCTTGTGTGAACATGAAGATATCATGGAATATTATAGGACAACTATCTCTTGTCACCTACAAAATAAAGTTACATTCATTGTTTAGATTGCGATTGTTTCATCACAAGCTTTTGAAAATTCCATTTACATTTGAAAACAAACACTTTCTCTTTAAAAAAAACTCTTATCTTTCCATAAATGGAAATTAGCACTAATAACCAACAAAAAAACTATAATTCAATAACTAACTAATTTCTTAAAATCCAATGACTTAGATTTTGCCACATATGTACTTTTTCTTAGTTATTGAATTATAAATTTTGTTGTTGGTTATTCACCACATTCACCCTTCCACAAACTCTCATCGTATTTGGGGTTTACATTAACAATTTACAAAATAAATCGTATTTGGGGTTTACATTAACAATTTACAAAATAAAATAAAATATATATATATATATATATATATATATATATATATATATATATATATATAACTCTCGAAAAAGGTTGTTTCATTTGGGAAAAAAAAATCATGTTATTACATGTAACAAATAGAAACAAAAATAATTGAGGCCAAAACTTTGATTTGTGGTTATTTCTTGATTTTACCGGATAAAAACAAAAATATGATCAGATTCCAGAGGGAAGAAGCAAACCTGGACATCAAACTCAATGAAGTCAATGAGGAAATCTGAAGCAACATTGAAAGAAAGAATAGTATTCTCTTTGATAACTTTCATTTTGTTATCCGAAGATTGAACCATGTTCATCCCAAATCCTCTGTGACCCATCACAACAAATTTAGGAAAGACAAATGCTTCATTCTTCTTATCATCTTCAATATCTTTTATCAATACCCAAAAACCAATCATTAGCTATGAAAACTCAAAAAAAAAAAAAAAAATATTTTTCTTGAACCCATTTTAATCTTTACCTGATGAAGGCACGGACAATGCCATTGTTTTGAGAGCCATATGGTTAATTTCTACAGATCAAAGACTTGATGCTTAAATGAATGAAATAGGTTTTAGAGTTTATAGAAGAAGCAAATGGAGAATATTCCAAGAAACAGAGGGAATCTCTATAGCAAGACAAGACCATAATATTCCATTCGATACAAAAGAAGGTCCTAGAGATCGAATGGAGTACTCCATTTGCATAATCTTCAAGCTTTTTTTTTTTTGGAGGCTCTTTTTCTTCTTTTTTGATCGTGGAAACAACTTTTTCTCTCTGATTTTCGGTATCTAACCTTTTTTTCTTTGTTACCTTTTTCTGGACGTTTCTTTTTGGTTCGATTTTTAAGACAGATGGACATGGTTTCATTTAGACAAGTAGATATCCATCTGTCGGATTTGCTGAGTTAATTTTAGATAAGTTCTTCTTCTTTTTTAGGTTTAAGGATTAATATTTAGATCAAACTCTTTCTCTAACACTAATTTACTTACCTAACCAAGATGATACATTTTTCTTTTAAAATACCCTAATAATAATAATATATTTCAGAAAATTTATATATTTTTTGGTTCCAGAATAATACATGAACTATGATAAAATATTTTCTAATGTACAGCATAAATAATTTATTTCATAGAAATCCTCCATATTTTTTACCTCTCTAAATGATACATGAAATCTTGGATTATTCCTACCAAATATTTAGACTAACAAATTTCAAAGGTTTTAGCGGACATTAATTTCACAATCGATAAATGGTCTTAAGTATTAAAAACACATGACTAATTTAAAAAAAAAAAAATACACAACTAAACAATATTTCACAGACAACTACACATACTTTTGGCTTTTTGACCCAACACAACTAAAACTTTATTTAGGTAATTTAGTTTTAATGAACTAAATGGTGCAAATGGATACAACGGAGGTCGAAACGTATTAATAAACGCCCAAGAAACTGAAGAGAAAACTCACAGCATTTGAGCCAGAGCCGTTCCTAAGGTTCCATAGACCAGAGGCGAAATTAAAAAAATAGATTTGTATAAAACAAAAAAAAATTAAAATAGTAATTATCATCGTTTCTAATAGAAATAAAGTTTACAAACACCAGAATATTAATTTCAAAACATAAATTTGTCCATTTTTTCCTACAAATTCACTAACCAAGTTTTCAAAATCAACAATTTCGGCCAATTCTTTTTTAATAGACAAGATAGCCAAATCACTTAATTTTTCTTGTAATATACTTGAACGAAACTTATTCGTGACATACTCGAACGAAACCTATTTGTGAACTGTGATTGTTGCTTGCAAATGATTAAAAAACAAACATTCAAGTTATTTAATAGTGAAGTGGCGATGTGAAAAGAAAGTGAAGATGTGAGGTGATGTTCCTTAATTACCCTAGTTTTTTTTTCTTTTTCTTAGTACAACTATCTAGTAATTTAAATATATTATTATGGTTTGATTATATTTGCCCCAGCTATGATATTACTACAATGCTAACATTCGAAGGCCTTAGATTTTTTATAGAAAAAGGGGCCAGAGGCGACCGCCTCTAATTCATCAACATGGGCACGGTTTGACCATATATATTGGATCCTTATAAGATAGTGATTGGCTGCGTGATAGTTCAAGGCGAGGCGTCCGATCAGTCAATCGGAAATTGTTCCCACATGTTCAAGCTACTTCTACATGTTACCCAACAAGGCACTTGACCGGGTTAGGCCAAATCAAACTATATAGTCTCAGACGACATATCTTGTTCACCCCCTACACTTAAATTAGAAGTGGCCAAGTGAAATTCAGTCCAATATAAATTTGAACTGTTTTCTTCTCCAAATCGATCGAGTGTCACAATCCAAAGTTTTAACTATCCAACTTTCATCCAGTTTCCTCCGTTCCATCCCATTTGATTTAAATATTTTTCTACATGGAATTTTTTTAGTTAGAAATCTTGAAACTCATCAGTTATGTGCGGTACGAAATCTCACTAGAAATTGCATCGCATTCATATTTTCATTTAGAACTATCCGCTTTCAAGTATGGCTGGTTCAAACACAGCAAATGTATGTACGATTGATGGAGTTTGTGAAAAAGGATGCGATTTCAAGCGTTATTAAATGATTTATTCAACTGACATAACAGTTGAAAGTGGATGCATTTACATAATATTTATAGCTGGTTAACTATAAGTGCGGTTGCAAAACATATTGATGATACGATATGACCAATATCCTTTATATATTAATTGAAGAGACACTAAGTGAAAAAAAACATGTGTCACTCAATGATGATTTTAATAGATACATCAACTAAATAAACCAATCAAAACATTTTAATTAATTCTAGAGAAATTTTTTAAAATGCCATTCAAAATCTTTGCAAAATGCCACTTTTTCAAAAAAAAAATTCATTATCTTATATAATATTTTAAAGTTTTTCAAAACCAAAGCTATGAGAGGTTGCCATGTGGCAACTATACTTTTGACATATATCCCACTTTTTAAAAATCAAAATAAATTCAAGTTTATTTATATTTAATGGTTTTAGTGGTAATAATTAATTAAATATTTAATGAGCATGTATATATAAAATTAATGTCAATTTATATTTTTCGCATAATCTACAAACTTTACTTTACATTTGTATTAACTCACAATATACAAGTCACTTAAGTTAATATTAATTTCTATTCAATTTTATTAATCAACCATCTTTTTCTTTTATACAATATATAGAAGATTATTGAGTCATATATAAAATAGAATCGATGATTAAGAAAATTGTTTTACACTCATCATGGGCTACTATATCCCAACATACTTTTTGTCGATTAAATACACATATTTTGTAGCTAACTGAAGTACATCAAAAAATAAATCTAATCTTTATATATAAAATTACAAGAGACAAATATATAGAATTAAGAGAAAATTGCAAAAATGCCACTTTTTATGTGCACATTTCAAAAGTACCATTTAGGGGTGTTCATTTGTAAAAATGCCACTAATTATAGATTTTTAAACCTTGTATCTTAAAATTCTAAACACAAAAAAAATGTTTTGACCCCTAAACCCCCTAAACCCTTATAACTAAACCCTAATAGAACATAATTAACCCAAACATAAATAATATAAATATATTTTTTTTGAAAAATGGTATTTTTGTAAAGATTTCAAAAGTGTGGCATTTTTCTAAAGTGGTACTTGAAAAGTAGCATTTTTAAAAATTTCTCTAGAATTAAAAAGTTAAAAAGTAGTTATACTATAAAAAAGAATGAATAACAACTAATTATTTTATTATATAAAATATTGGGTTATTTAAAAAACATCTAACAAAGTTGTAAACAAACATATTTATTTTCAAATAGTAACCATCCAAATCAAAATGGTTGTTTTTATATTCATACAATTAATTCAAATAAAAGAAAGGGATTGTTGCACAAATAACCCACAATTTGTGGTCAATGTCAAACCTATACCCCTATATCCCCTCTCTCTTATTTTGCCACTTTTTCCCTTCTTTATCTTTTTCCTCACCACTTATTCACGAAAATGCCATTATATTCTAATTTTTTTTTTAATTTCGGAAATATTGGAAAATACACAAAAACCAAAAGATCTCAAGATATTTACGAAAATGCCATCTTGTTCAATTTTGCCAACCACCATGAACAACCGATTTTGAGCTCTAAATGCATCCCAACCGTTTTTTTTAAGTGTAAATGCTCAATATCTCATCTCATTACCTATTCTCTTCCTTTTCCTCACGGATTGCATCAAATAAACTCTCAACAAACCATTTCGTTTATAAACACACCGATTTTCGATGGTTCTTGCATAACAAGGACTTGGGTTCTTTGTTATCAGTGAGATTCAAAGTTAGAGGTGGTTGAAGAAGCTAAAAACGAGCTTTCGCGGCGAAAAAAGGTAAACTTAGTTGAATTTTTTGATTTTTCAGATCTCATTTGCGAATGTAGACTTCCATGGAAGTCTACAAGTCAACGGATAGGTTAGTTTTGACATTGACTTTTTTTGAAAATTTTGAATGTAGACTTCCGTGGAAGTCTACACGTTATCCTTTGGAAACAAAAAAACACGTTTGTAGACTTCCTGTCGAAGTCTACATAAAGTAGGTTAGTTTTGACATTGACTAAAATTTTGACTTTTTAGAGCAGAAGTCTACAAAATTTTAGTAGACTTCGTCTGACGTGGCAGGTTAGTTTTGCAATTGACTGGACTTTGACTTTGTTTGTAGACGTTCAAAGTAGACTTCGTCTGACATGGCAGGTTAGTTTTGACATTGACTAAAATCTCAGAAATTTGACCACGGAAAAGTAGACTTCGTTTGTAGACTTCACACGTAGACTTCGTTTGTAGACTTCTATTTAATTTAATTAATTGTTTGGTCAAACCCAAAACTAACCTCTTTTTTAGAAAATATGTCAAAACTAACCTGCCACGTCAGACGAAGTCTACAAACGAAGTCTACTTTGAAGTCAAACCTTAAGTCAATTGCAAAACTAACCTGCCACGTCAGACGAAGTCTACAAACGAAGTCTACATCCCAAGTAGACTTCTTTGCGAAGTCTACTTGGTATGTAGACTTCGTTTGTAGACGTCTTTCAAAAGTCAAACTTAAGTCAATTGCAAAACTAACCTTCCACGTCAGACGAAGTTTACAAACGAAGTCTACTTTGAAGTCAAAACTTAAGTCAATGTCAAAACTAACCTGCCACGTCTGACGAAGTCTACAAACGAAGTCTACACGAAAGTCAAAACTTTAGTCAATGTCAAAACTAACCTTCCACGTCAGACGAAGTCTACAAACGAAGTCTACGGAGATATTTTTGTGTAGACGTCCACGGAAGTCTACATTTACGATTTTCAGTAATTAATTATTTTTAATTAATTAGTAATGAATTCTGTGGTTTTTGTTTTTTCTAAATGCGTGTTAATTCTGGTGTTAAATTGTATAAAAATTTTGTATGCAAATGTATAATATATAATTTATAAATTAATTTTCTTGTTTAATTGGTATCTAGCTCATATTTGTAGACTTCTCCTGTATACTTCCTTGGGAAGTCTACATTCTAATTTTCAGTAATAGTGTTTTTATAGTTCATTAGTAATGAATTTTGAGCTTTTTAATTTTTGTAAATGCGTGTTAATTATTGTGTTTTTATGTGTATAAGTTTGACATGTATATGTTTGATAGATTAGCTTTAACTTAATTTTCTTTTTTTATTATCATATTTGTAGACTTCTACGGGAAGTCTACATGTACGATTTCAGTAATTAATTTTTTATAATTAATTGGTAATGAATTTTGTGGTTTTTGTTTTTTCTAAATGCATGTAAATTATGGTGTTTTAATGTATAAAAATTTGGTATTCAAATGTATAGTCTATATTTTATAAATTAATTTTCTTGTTTGATTGGTATGTAGCTCATATTATGTAGACTTCTCCTGTAGACTTCCAATAACGATATCTAATGTGTTTTTTTGGCTCTTTGTCCACAGATAATGGTTCAGTTTCTGGCTGTTTATGGAGAATGGTTTAAGAAAGATACGTCATGGCAATTTGCGGTTGATAATGAGAGAGGAGGGAGATTGTTCTTCTTGCATGATGGTTCTACTCATGCGGAACTTGTTGAAATGGTTCAAGATGAATATATGTTAGGCAAAAAAACAGAGTTGGTGGAGATCACTTATTCGTTACCCGAGTCAATATTGGGACAGATGGATCCGGAGACACCGCCTATACATGTTGCAAATGATAGACAAGTCCGGAATTTGATCGAGCTAGGTAAAACGCATGTTATACGCATTTGTGTCTCATGTCACTTCAACGAGGATAAAGCTAGTGATGAGGATGAGGATGACAATGATGGCAACTATGAAGATGAAGGTGTACGAAAATGAAGGGGAATTCAAGGATGAAGTTGCTGAAGAAGATGAGCATGTTGATGAGGATGCCGGTGTTGGTGGTAATTTGGATGATGATGGGAATGGAGATGATGGTATTAAAACTGAAGATGCTGTTGATGAGGACTATAGTCTATTTGGAAAAGTCAAAGATGAGGATGAAGATGACATCTCATTTGATTTCATTGGTGGCCAAGGAGGATCAATACCAAATATGACATGGTCTGATAATATATTTGTCAAACAGAGTTTTGCTACCAAAGAAGAATTGGTCTCAGCATTGCGACTGACGGCGATCAAGTCAAGATTTGAATTAAAGGTGTATAAGTCATCAAAAAAAATGTTCGTGGCTACTTGTATTGTGAAAGAATGCAAGTGGAGGCTCAGAGCGATTGTCACAAATGAACCAAACCGGTTTTGGGTGACGAAGTACTCGAAAGTCCATACATGTTCATTATCGGATCGAGTTTCGCACCGTCGGAATGCTACTCCCAAATATATTGGAAAGTTATTTATTGACCGCGTTGGAATTATCAATGGAATTACGCCGGAACTCATCAAAGACTCAATGAAGAAGATGTTTGGTATGAATATCGATTATTTTACTTCATATAGATCGCTGAGGTGTGCCCAACAATTGGTTAGAGGAACAGCGGAAGATGGATATGAGAAGTTGCCTTCTTATTTGCACCTACTCGAGAAAGCCAACCCCGGAACAGTTACGGGTATTGAGCTTGATGCTATGAATCGATTTAAATATCTATTTATAGCATTCGGAGCCTCCATAGCTGATTTTCAGTATCTTAGACGTGTGATTGTTGTGGATGGGACTCATTTGATGGGTAAATACGAAGGGGTTTTGCTAGTGGCAGCTGCACAAGACGGTAATTTTCAGATATTTCCTTTGACTTTCGGAATTGTTGATAGTGAGAATGATGCTTCATGGAAATGGTTTTTTGCAAAACTCCGCGGTTGTATCTCAGATCAGTATCCTCTTGTGATAGTTTCTGACATACACTTGTCTATTAAGAAGGCGTGCGACACGGTTTTCCCTTGGGCAACACGTGGTATATGTAACTATCATCTTCAATGTAACATTGTCACGAAATATAAGGGGAAACATCTAATGTACTTGGTCAAAGGCGCTGCATATGCCTATACGGAAGAAGATTATGACAAATACATGGTTTCGATCCGTAGCGTGAAGTCCGAACTTGCGGTCTATTTGGAGGAAACAGACCCGAAGCTATGGTCACGTGTTCACTTCGAGGGAGATAGGTACAACATAAAAACGACCAATATTGCCGAATCTATCAATGCAGCAATTAAAAATGTAACGCCCGTGATCCAAAAATAGGATTTTTGGTAGGGTGTCGATCGACGCAACAGGTGTGTCGATCGACACGGGTGTTTGTTCGCGTGTTGGATTCGACCAGTGAGGTCTGTGTCGATCGACACAGAGTGTGTGTGTCGATCGACACGGTTTCGAAGTGAGAATTGGGAGTTGGTTTGGTCGGGTTGATCGCTCGGTTTGCGGGTTGGTTAAGGGAGAACCCTAGGGTTGGATATAAAAGGCTGGAACAGGGTTCTGGCCGGTTTGTTGGATCAGAAATCAGAAGAGAAAAGGTTTGGGAGAAAGTTGAGAGTTTGTGTGAGTGAGACAGTTTCTGATCGGATTTTTGTGAGGGCAAACGGCGGGGCTTTGCTTGGCGGATTGGGCTGATTTTTGGAGGGTAAGTTCTCCAATCTCTGCTCGTGTTTTAGGAGAAAACGGTTTAGCTTTTGGTTGATTATTCACCGAGTTATGGCTGTTTGAACTCGGTGGGTTTGTGCAGATTGTTATCTGCGAGCAGTCGGGTTTGAGGGGGGATTCCGATTGAAACAGAGGGATTCTGGAGGTGATCCATATACCGACGCGTAGCTGTGGGTGTCTAGTTTCCGTAACAGTCGCCTGTTTCGGAATTGGATCGGTGGTTCGTCGTGTACGGGGGTTTTAGTAAGCGTCGTTCATCCGTTCTTTTCGATCCTTTGAGGTGAGTGCGTGACCATAGATTTATCAGGTGTAGGTTGAATAGGAGACGATTGATTGCTGTTATGTTGTATGTATGTGGTGTGCTATGGGTGGATATGATGCAGATGATCGGTTGGGGTCAATTGGATCGGAGCCATGAGAGGATAGGCTCGATCCTTCGAGCAACAGGTGCCGTGTCGATCGACACACTTGGGTTGTGTCGATCGACGCAGCAGACAGTCGTGTGTCGATCGACGCCTAGAGGCTGTGTCGATCGACACAGAGACTGCTGACCGGATTGTTGTTCTGTTTGCTTGTTTTGTGTGTGCCGCTTGTTTCACCCTGATATTGTATTCTTTCTATGCCTGATCATATAATCTGTAGATGGGATGACCGTCTCGCTGAGTATTTGTGATAATACTCACGCAACTCTTTTTGCCATGTGTTGCAGGTAAAGAGAAAGTGTAATCGTGGAATCGGGCAAGGAAGGGAAGATGATCTAGCGCCTCGGTTGTTGCATTTATGTTGAATTGCTAGGTTGCTAGCGAATTCTAGAGATGGTGGAATTTAGACTTGGTTAAGTATTGAATTTGATTTGACATAGTTCTGGTTGATTCTAATGAATGTGGTTGGCATTTTACTGGTTTAATCGGTTGTTTTGTTTATGTGTGTTAATTGATTGGAAATTGTGAATTAATGTTTATGGGAACATTAATTCGATTTCAAAAAAAAAAAAAAAAAAACGGGTCGGGTTGTTTCAATTTGGTATCAGAGCCCTTACGGTTCTAGGGCGGGAGAACTTAGTAACTGCATGTATTGCTGATTGTGTAGAATAGTGTTAATTGATTATGTGAGTTAGTCAGTTGATTGTTGCTTGGGTTTGGAGTCCTGGATCATCTTCTCCGAGCCTTCAATATGATTCCACGGTAAGTGTGTTCGTTTATGATTTCTGTTTCTAATGCTTAGTCTTCTGTGATGAGTCAGTGAGAGATGGCTAGAGGCAGAGGTCGTGGTGCCCGTGGGGCTAGAGGGCATGGTCGCGGCCGTGGTCGGGGACCGGCGGTTGATCCTGTTGAGTCGAGTGGGACTCAGGAGGCCACGTAGGAGGAGGTTGCAGAGTCGCAGATACCTCCAGAGCCAGTGAGTGGTACAGAGTTAGCCAGTGTGGCGCAGGGCCCAGGTGGGGGTCTTGGCGGGGGCGATGCTCAGGGTCGGTTAGACCGTTTGGAAGCGATGATGCTTCAGGTTCTTGAGCGGTTGCCAGGTGGGGCACCGGCTCAGGGGTATGCTCCGGGGGTACAGCCTAGGGTGGCTGGTGTTGAGCCGTTAGCGGCGGGTGTTCAGCCAGCAGTGGTCCGGGGGCAGCCCGGTGTGGCGGCTGCAGAGGAGGCTCCTTCCTACCTGAGGATTTTGGAGCAGATGCATATGATTACTACTGGGTATTTCTCGGGCGGTGCTAAGCCTGAGGAGGCTGCGGCGTGGAGGAGTCGTCTGGAGCGTAATTTCCAGGCGCTGAGGTATCCCGAGGGATACAGAGTGGACCTTGCGGTTCACTATTTGGACGGTGATGCACATCTGTGGTGGAGAGGTGTGACGAGCAGGAGGCCGCAGGCGGGGATGACCTGGACGGATTTCTTGGCTGAGTTTGACGCCATGTATTTTCCGCAGGAGGCGGTGGACCGGATGCAGGCGCAGTTTTTGGCGCTGACTCAGGGAGTGAGTTCGGTTCGGGGTTATGATGAGCAGTTTGGTCGGCTGTTGGTGTATGCTGGTAGAGAGTTTGGGAGCGAGGAGTCCCAGATCAGGAGGTTCATGCAGGGACTTCGACCGGTGCTAAGGACGCTGTGCAGGGCTCGTAAGTACGCCACGAGGGCGGAGTTGGTTGAGACTGCGGCAGCCATTGAGGTTGATATGGGGACGGAGCTGGCTGCAGCGCTTAGCCCACCGGTGCAGCAGCAGCAGCAGAGGAGGCCGCAGCAGCAGCAGGCAGGTGCGAGCCGGGGCGGTAAGCCGGCTCAGGGACAGAAGAGGAAGTGGGAGGGCTCTTCGGGTTCCGGTCAGAGGGCCCAGAGTGGTCAGAGTGGTACGGGGTGCTATGGTTGTGGGAGCACGGAGCACCGGGTGGCAGCTTGTCCGAAGAGGAGAGAGGTTCGGACTACACAGGCGTGTTTCCATTGCGGAGAGACGGGGCACATTAGGGTGAGGTGTCCCAAGTTGCAGATGGCAGTGGCAGTGGTGCAGCCGGTGCAGGGGGCGGCAGTTGATGTGCAGCCGTTGAGACAGCTTGCTGCGCCGCGTGTGTTCACTTCGGCGGAGACGGGGGGTCCTAGCGCCAGGCCGATCACAGGTACTTAAACCTTAACTTGGTGAATTTCCAATTTCTAACGTTGTGAATTGCTTGTTTTGGGAGTCTTGTATCTGTGATAATACTTTAGGCTCTGTGACACATGAATGGTGTAGGGACCTTAGTAGTAGGCGGGCGTGATTCCCATGTCTTGTTCGATTCTGGAGCTTCGAATAGCTTCATTACACCGGAGTGTGCGTAGTGCAGTGGGATCCGGAGCGATTCTGGGGAGCAGCCGGGAGTGGTTAGAGTGGCTGGAGGGAAGACTTTGGCTACTTTCGGGCGGGCTTGGGGAGTAGATGTTCTGGTGGCAGGAGAGGTCATGCCGGCAGATTTGGTTATCAGTCCAGTGGAATTGTACGATGTCATTTTGGGGATGGATTGGCTGGATCGTTACAAGGTTCATTTGGATTGTCATCGAGGTCGAGTGGTGTTTGAGCGTGAGTCGGGGAGGTTGGTTTATCTGGGCATCAGGCCGACTTCCGGGAGTTTGATGATTTCGGCGATTCAGGCCGCGCAGTTGATTGATAAGGGCTGTGAGGCGTACTTGCTGACGATTGTGATGCCAGAGTTTGTTGGGGAGGTCGCTTTGGTTGATATTCGGGTTGTCCGGTATTTCCAGGATGTGTTTCAGTCGTTGCAGGGATTGCCGCCGTCTAGGTCTGATCCTTTCACGATTGAGTTGGAGCCTGGGACTACTCCGATATCTAAGGCACCTTACCGCATGGCTCCAGCGGAGATGGCAGAGCTGAAGAAGCAGTTGGATGATTTGCTGGGTAAGGGGTTCATCCGACCGAGTAGTTCATCGTGGGGAGCGCCGGTGTTGTTTGTGAAGAAGAAGGATGGTAGTTTTCGGTTATGCATCGACTACCGGGGCCTTAACCGGGTTACAGTGAAGAACAGGTATCCTCTGCCGCGGATTGATGAGTTGTTGGATCAGTTGCGGGGGGCTACTTGTTTTTCCAAGATCGATTTGGCTTCGGGATACCATCAGATTCCGATAGATGAGGCCGATGTGAGGAAGACGGCTTTCAGGACGAGGTATGGACACTACGAGTTCGTGGTGATGCCGTTTGGGTTGACGAATGCGCCAGCGGCATTCATGAGGCTGATGAACGGGGTGTTTCAGGAGTACTTGGATGAGTTCGTTATTATCTTTATCGACGATATCTTGGTGTACTCGAAGACTCCGGAGGAACATGAGGTTCGTCTGAGGTTGGTTCTGGAGAAGCTGCGGGAACAGAAGTTGTATGCGAAGCTCAGTAAGTGTAGTTTCTGGCAGCGGGAGATGGGTTTTCTGGGGCATGTCGTGTCTGCCGAGGGAGTTTCAGTGGATCCGGCTAAGATCGAGGCTATTAGGGATTGGCCGAGACCGAGGAATGCGACGGAGATCAGGAGTTTCCTTGGATTAGCTGGGTATTACCGGAGGTTCGTCAAGGGTTTTGCGAGTATGGCGCAGGCGTTGACGAAGTTGACGGGTAAGGATGTTCAGTTTGTGTGGTCTGCGGAATGTGAGGAGAGCTTCGGGAAGCTGAAGGAGATGCTGACTAGTACTCCAGTTTTGGCGTTGCTTGATACGGGCGAGCCATATGTAGTGTATACGGATGCATCTGGTGTGGGGTTGGGGTGTGTTCTGATGCAGCAGGGGAAGGTGATTGCTTATGCTTCGAGGCAGTTGAGGAAGCATGAGTGCAATTACCCTACACATGACTTGGAGTTGGCTGCAGTGATCTTCGCCCTGAAGATCTGGCGATCTTACCTTTATGGTGGGAAGGTCCAGGTGTTCACGGACCACAAGAGCCTGAAGTATTTCTTCACTCAGCCAGAGCTGAACCTGAGGCAGAGGCGTTGGATGGAACTGGTAGCGGATTACATCCTGGAGATTGAGTACCATCCGGGGAAGGCTAATCTGGTTGCAGATGCGTTGAGTCGGAAGAGGGTTGCTTCGGCTCAGGAGCGGGATTTAGAGGAGCTGGCGAGCGAGATTGGCGCGTTGAGCCTGTGTGTTATCTCGCAGGAGCCGTTGGGGTTAGAGGCAGCTAACAGAGCGGACTTGCTGAGCAGAGTCCGGGTAGCTCAGGAGAAGGATCAGGGTTTGATTGATGCTTCTCAGCAGGCGGGTTCGGAGTATCAGGTCTCCGGGAGTGGGATGATACTGGTGAACGGTCGGGTCTGTGTACCCAAGGATGAGAGTCTCAGGCAGGAGATTCTGAGTGAGGCTCATTCGAGCATGCTGTCGATTCATCCTGGAGCGACCAAGATGTACCGGGACTTGAAGAGGTACTATCACTGGGTCGGGATGAAGAAGGATGTTGCGAGTTGGGTTTCGAGGTGCAACGTGTGTCAGTTGGTGAAGGCTGAGCATCAGGTTCCGAGCGGGTTATTGCAGAGTCTGCCTATGCCGGAGTGGAAGTGGGATATGGTGACTATGGACTTTGTGACAGGTTTGCCGATCTCGCGGACTTATGATGCGATCTGGGTGATTGTGGATCGTCTGACCAAGACAGCACATTTTCTGGCCATTAAGAAGACTGATGGGGCTGCAGTGTTGGCTAGGAAGTATGTACGGGAGATTGTGAGGTTGCATGGGGTGCCTGCGAGCATTGTGTCAGACCGAGACCCGAGATTTGCTTCGGAGTTCTGGGGAGCGTTTCAGGCTGAGATGGGCACGAAGGTGCATATGAGTACGACATATCATCCTCAGACGGATGGGCAGTCCGAGAGGACGATTCAGACATTGGAGGACTTGCTGAGGATGTGTGTGTTAGACTACGGTGGTCATTGGGCAGATCATCTGAGCTTGGTAGAGTTTGCGTACAACAACAGTTATCAGGCGAGTATTAGGATGGCTCCGTATGAGGCTCTGTATGGGAGGCCATGTAGGACACCATTGTGCTGGACTCAGGTGGGGGAGAGGAGCATGTTTGGTGCGGATTTCGTTCAGGAGACGACAGAGAAGATCCGTGTCTTGAAGCTGAACATGAAGGAGGCTCAGGATCGGCAGAAGAGTTATGCCGATAAGCGGAGGAGGGAGTTGGAGTTCGTGCTGGGAGATATGGTGTATCTCAAGGCAGCCATGTTGAGAGGTCCTAACAGATCCATTGCAGAGAACAAGTTGAGTCCGAGGTTTATGGGTCCGTTCAGAGTGGTTGAGCGGGTTGGGACGGTAGCTTACAGGTTGGAGTTGCCACAGAGTATGAGGGCTTTTCATGATGTCTTTCATGTTTCGATGCTGCGGAAGTGTCTACATGAGTCTGAGGAGGTGTTGGCTAGGATCCCGGAGGATCTTCAGCCCAACATGACATTAGCAGCGAGGCCTGTGAGGATTCTCGAGAGGAGAGTCAAGGTTTTGCGTCGTAAGAGGATACCATTGGTGAGAGTCGTGTGGGACTGCGATGGTGTCGAGGAGGAGACTTGGGAGCCGGAGGTGAAGATGAAGGCCAAGTTTCCGAAGTGGTTCGAGAAGCAAGCGGAGGCTTGAGTTCTTTCTTTTGCTGGTTTTGGTTTTGTAGTAGTATGTGGCTACAGTTGTTGTATTTTCGTTTTGTTGTAACGATTGTACGTTTTGGGGATTAATAAGATATGTTTTCTTATTATTGTTGGATCGTAAGATGCGAGTTCTTGTGTAGTAACCTAGTGGGGGTTACAGCGTTGTTGAGTAATTCCAGTGAGGAAATGTCATGGTGAGCCATGGAGGCGTGTTGGTCGATAGATGCCTATGACGGCACGCTGCAGAGTATTACTCTCTAGGGACGGTGGGTTCCTGTAGATATGAGGGATAGTGGATCTCTCCAGGGGATAGTGGTTTCCCTGCATGCATTCGAGGGGATAGTGGGCCTCTCTAGGGACGGTGGGTTCCTGTATACTTGAGGGATAGTGGATCTCTCCAGGGGATAGTGGATTCCCTGCATGCACTCGAGGGGTAGTAGGCCTCTGGGGACGGTGGGTCTCCTACATGTACTTTGAGGGATAGTGGGTCTCTCCAGGGAATAGTGGATTCTCTGCACACCGTAGCTCAAAGGGTGACGATCCTGCGAGTAGGTGTGGTGTATATGTGTACGAGTCATGAGTATGAGTATGAGCAATAGCGTCTGAGCAGGTTGCAAGTGGGCGACCGAATGGCCATCGGGGATCGAGAAGGATCTCAGGTGGGTTGACCGGTGGGGTCAAGTGTGTGGGTTGGATGGTAGGGTCTGGTCTAGGGTTAGTATTTGTGCTGGAACCTCGATTCGGGCAATGTCGGAGAGAAATGTAGCGTCCTGGTCGTGCATGTTCTTGTCTGATTGTTGCACGATCAGTTAGTTCTTTATGCCGGGTCTACGGTGGGTCGGACATGTTTTTGTCTGATTGTTGTTCGATCGATCGGGCAGACTGGGCCGGGACTACAGCGATACATTGTGGTGTATCTCCGGGAAGGTTGGGTCGGGTTTCTGAGCTTAAGTGGTGACCTTAGCATGGATCTGAGTGGTTATTGGCTTGTGATTCGAGGACGAATCCTTGTCAATGGGGGAGAATTGTAACGCCCGTGATCCAAAAATAGGATTTTTGGTAGGGTGTCGATCGACGCAACAGGTGTGTCGATCGACACGGGTGTTTGTTCGCGTGTTGGATTCGACCAGTGAGGTCTGTGTCGATCGACACAGAGTGTGTGTGTCGATCGACACGGTTTCAAAGTGAGAATTGGGAGTTGGTTTGGTCGGGTTGATCGCTCGGCTTGCGGGTTGGTTAAGGGAGAACCCTAGGGTTGGATATAAAAGGCTGGAACAGGGTTCTGGCCGGTTTGTTGGATCAGAAATCAGAAGAGAAAAGGTTTGGGAGAAAGTTGAGAGTTTGTGTGAGTGAGACAGTTTCTGATCGGATTTTTGTGAGGGCAAACGGCGGGGTTTTGCTTGGCGGATTGGGCTGATTTTTGGAGGGTAAGTTCTCCAATCTCTGTTCGTGTTTTAGGAGAAAACGGTTTAGCTTTTGGTTGATTATTCACCGAGTTATGGCTGTTTGAACTCGGTGGGTTCGTGCAGATTGTTGTCTGCGAGCAGTCGGGTTTGAGGGGGGATTCCGATTGAACCAGAGGGATTCTGGAGGTGATCCACATACCGACGCGTAGCTGTGGGTGTCTAGTTTCCGTAACAGTCACCTGTTTCGGAATTGGATTGGTGGTTCGTCGTGTACGGGGGTTTTAGTAAACGTCGTTCATCCGTTCTTTTCGATCCTTTGAGGTGAGTGCGTGACCATAGATTTATCAGGTGTAGGTTGAATAGGAGACGATTGATTGCTGTTATGTTGTATGTATGTGGTGTGCTATGGGTGGATATGATGCAGATGATCGGTTGGGGTCGATTGGATCGGATCCATGAGAGGATAGGCTCGATCCTTCGAGCAGCAGGTGCCGTGTCGATCGACACACTTGGGTTGTGTCGATCGACACAGCCTCTAGGCGTCGATCGACACAGAGACTACTGACCGGATTGTTGTTCTGTTTGCTTGTTTTGTGTGTGCCGCTTGTTTCACCCTGGTATTGTATTCTTTCTATGCCTGATCATATAATCTGTAGATGGGATGACCGTCTCGCTGAGTATTTGTGATAATACTCACGCAACTCTTTTTGCCATGTGTTGCAGGTAAAGAGAAAGTGTAATCGTGGAATCGGGCAAGGAAGGGAAGATGATCTAGCGCCTCGGTTGTTGCATTTATGTTGAATTGCTAGGTTGCTAGCGAATTCTAGAGATGGTGGAATTTAGACTTGGTTAAGTATTGAATTTGATTTGACATAGTTCTGGTTGATTCTAATGAATGTGGTTGGCATTTTACTGGTTTAATCGGTTGTTTTGTTTATGTGTGTTAATTGATTGGAAATTGTGAATTAATGTTTATGGGAACATTAATTCGATTTCAAAAAAAAAAAAAAAAAAAAACGGGTCGGGTTGTTTCAAAAAAGGCGAAAGGATTTCCCATAGCATTCCTTTTGGAATTTATCCGGGAGAAGTTAGGAAGGTGGTTTTCTAAAAGGCAAGAAGATGCATTGAGTCTAACAACACACCACAGCCGAGGAGTTGAAACTTTGTTGGCCATTCGTGAAGATTACGTGTCCAGAATGACGGTGGAGAAAATCAATGAATGGGAATTTCATGTCAAGGGAGGAGCACGAGAAGCTCTTGTTCATTTGGGAAATAAAAAATGTTCTTGCTGTGTCTTTTATACTGAGAAGATACCTTGCTCCCATGCTATCGCGGCGTTGGCATCGGCTAGTCAACATGTCTCTACTGCTGTCTGCCCGTCCTATGGGAGGGATTATTTGTATGCCGCATACTCGTAAAACATTTATCCCGCCAATGACGCCTTACAAGGAAGTGGAACAGCGTCATGTCTTCCTCCCGATGTTAGGCCTCGTGCTGGTAGAAAGAAGAAGTCGAGGTGGCAAACTTGGCTAGAAATCGGGAAGATGAAAGCCACAAAACCGCGGAAGCTTCACAATCAATACAATTGTTCAAAATGCAAGCAAGGAGGACATACGAAGCCGAATTGTGTTACTTAATAGCTCAGCAGCAACTGCCCAATACCATCTCCAGTAGCAACTGCCCGGTGGAAGTCTACCGGCGAAGTCTACTAGATAAGTCTACGGAAGAAGAAGCCGATGTGAAGTTGATAATTCCATTTTTCTTGTTGAATGAGCTTCTGTGTAAAACTTGATAATCTTGTTTGAAAGTAGTATTTTTATTATGTATTTATGATGGAAGAAAAACTTGGTAATGTATCATTTTAAAGCTAATTAAATAAGCAAATAACTTAATATATTATCATCCACCACTACGTGTTTTGGCATTAGCCATACAATATAATAGTTACATCCCGCAATAGTAGCAAAAGAATAAAGGATGTGAGTTTGTCTTACATCTAAAAAGGTTAGTAGTAAGAATCCTAAAAGTTAAGCGGGATTACAAAAACATATTCCTCGGTGGACCAATATTAGGATTCATATAGGTCCAAGACGGAATAGTCCCAAAATTCAGTACCGCGTATTTCCGTCTCGTCGAATATCTCAGCAGCAAGCTTTTCCCTAATAGCAAGAATGTTGGCATCGCACAAGCTCGAAGAACTAAATGGAAGCCAAAGAGCGTGGAGTTCGATATACTTCAAAGTGTACACTCCACAATCACCACTTTGTACGTTCTGTGGTACTCCGGCTTTAACCCGCTCATGAGTGTATGGCTCATATGTGTGCTTCCACCTGTCCTCCAATATGCATGTATCCCGGATTACATGAGGCATTATGACGCATATAGGCTCCACTAACTCGGCAATTTCTGCATCAGATGTGTAACTGTAAATACTATCCCACACAACAATGTGTCTCATTGGGATATTTATCCACAATGCCACCCAATGATCGCCTTTGATATGCAATGGGACGTATATATCATCAACTTCAACACCCCAGAGCTTCTTTGTTCTGCCATAAGATGGTAGATCACCTTTTTGGTAATCCAACGCTCCAGCAGGTAGGAGTTTACCACCACCATCTGCATTTGCAGAAGAAGGCAGAAACTCCTCCTTGTACTTGGCAGTCCACATCATGGTTAACATGCACTCACCAAAGCACACTCTTTCACTCCTAAACCACTCCGAATGAACGTTGTGCCGAACTCTCAGTAGAGCTAATGCAGCATCCATGTGCTGCAATACATATAAGATACCAGGTCAGCAAAGACAGAACAAAAAAACAGAACAATAATGAAAGTCTACAAATGAAGTCTACATATGAAGTTTACTGATGAAGTCTACTTACCGAATCTTTGAGATACTCACGTTCGGTCCGAAGAATCCAAAACCATTCTGAGGTTGTGCTCGATTGTATCTTCCCATAATCGCTGTCCATGATCATAATTCAGAATAACCACAATTCAGATATTATTACAAATTTAAAAAGAATGTAGTACAAGTAGAGAGATACTTACGGTTGTTTTTTGAGCCAATCATCCATTTTCTTAACCTTCAGGAATTTCACAGCGGCAAAAGGATCATATCCTCTTCCTGTTGGAATTCTGATTCTAACCTTCTTTTGTGCAGCAGCGGGCTCATAAGGAGATACCTGTGTTGCAGTAGGCCTCTTTAGCCTTTCACTCTTGCCCCGTGCCAAGATCTGGTTAGCCTGCTTCTTTTTTTGTTGTTTCGCTTGTTGATTTGGAATGTAATCCGGTTTTCGTTCTACCCTTGGAATAATCTCCACATTTGGCTCACATGGAAGATGGACTCTTTGACTCTGAACTTCAGCACGTTCCACCTTAACCTTAACGAATTCACTCTGCAATATTCCATTTTAAAAGTCAAGTAACTTACAAATTGAGTAGACTTAAAATTAAATAAAAATGAAAAAAGTATAAGGTTCTTTCATACCACTTAAAAAACAATGTAATAACAAGTCTTGGGCAAACAGCAAGATCCACAAATAAACATCAAACAAATGATGATACTACTTCTTCTCTACTACTTTTCCTCTAAGCCTCTCGCTTTTCCGTGTATTATCAATAACTTTTTTTTGGTGTTTGGGTTTGGATTTTTTACTAACTTGGACATCAGAAATCACTTGTTTGACGGTGTCCTTCACAGCATCGTCATCTCCTTTTCTCCTTTCTTATCAGCAGCGGGTGATGGAGGTGTAGGAGGAGCACTACCTTTGACATGCTCAGTAGCAATATTTGGTGGAGGAGAAACATTGAGTGGAGCAGCAACATTGGACTGCACCTGCTCATGGCCTTTCTCTCCCTCTCCCTCTTTCTCTCCATCTCCCTCTTTCACTCCATCTCCCTCTTTCACTCCCTCTCCCTCTTCCTCTCCATATTGCACATCCACGTTCACTTCACCTTTCACCATGGCTTTCCCCATAGCATCCACCTTATCAGCAAGGTCTTTAATCTGCATCTCACACCTAGACAACCCTTCCATCATCGTGGTTCTCAAGCCCGTAAAACACTTATCAAAGTGTGATTGTAGTTTGAGCACAAATGACATCGGGTCTCCTTCTTCATCATCGGTCTTAGACCGCTTCCTTTTCCGACTTTGGCCGTCTGTGTGAAGGTCAGCCTTCACACATGCTGATTCAGACTTCACATAAGCGACTGGTTCACCCATCACAATAGCTGTTGCAAAAGTCACAATGTTAGATACTTTTAAAAATAACAGAAAAATCAGAGCCTGCTATCGGACTCAATAGCTGGACGCTTGTAGCTGTTAACCCCAATATCTGGCCAGTGCCTGTTTTTCCACTTCCAGCCTTTACCAAACGATACCTTCAAAATGTTGTCAACAGTTTCATCTTCCACATCACCGTCCCAAAGAGGACTCATCTCTTTGATAGTATCCATCCTAACAAAGTTCGCAACAATGGTCTACAAAAGGAAAGAAATAACAATTCATTAGAACCAGGATAAGTCCACTTTAGAAGTCTACAAATGAAGTCTGAATTCTACACAGGAAGCTACACAGGAAGTGCACACAGGAAGTGAACAGAGGAAGTCTACACAGGAAGTCTACACAGGGAGTCTATACAGGAAGTCTACACAGGAAGTCTACACAGGATTAGATTTGCACAGGAAGATATCTACACAGGAAGAGATTTACACTAGCAGTCTTCGTAATAATTCCACAGTATAAGTGTACTAGAAGTCTACACCAATAAAGTTATGAAAATACCTGTTTCGCCAAATTCTCTTTGAAATTTTTACGGCCTTTTGATCCTTGGTAAGCAAGTAGCGGTGGAGTTGGTGAGTTGGGTAGAGGCGAACCAAACTTAGACCCAAAATTGGGTAGAGCCCAATACAATCAAACTTGGAGAACTTGAACAAAACCCTCAATAACATAGGAGTTTTTCGTCACGTCCTTCTCCTTCACAGATTTTATCAAATTCAGGAAAGCGACTCTTCCCCACGGGTAGTTCAGAAAAGCTTGTTCATCCATAACTAGTCTAGCCAGCTTAACCGGAGTGGATGTAGTCTCTCTCCGAGCTTCAATATAACCTGCAAAGATGCAGAGATATCCCAACCTCATGCGATCCTCCCGAGACCAATCTTGGCATCGGTTACAAGCTGCTACCAAGTCATTAATACTTGGACCCGACTCCAAATCAACTCCTAGAAGACCTCAGAATGCTTTCATATCATCGCTAACCTCAACTTCCGGAGATTCCAGATTCTCTGTATAGTCACAGTTTAAACCAATGATATGTTCAAACTCATAAAGCGAAAACCTAATCGGTTCAGCATTGATGAGAGTCCATATCTCATACGGCTTCTTGTGGTCAAGCTGAAAACTAAGCAAGTGATGCACCAGCCTGGATGCCCATCCAAATTTCAGAGAATGGAACTTAAGGAACACACCTCGTGGAGAATGGTATATCTCACTAAATTCATCAGAACGTAGACCATCTTCTGCTGTCATAGCATCGAAGAGCCTTGATTCACCTGTATAATAACCTATGCTTTTTTGCGGTAGAGGTTCCTAGTCTTCTGTGTAAACCCTTAACGGGAATTCGTTCTGAGACGTCATCAGCAAACACCAATAATCTGCAATTTAAATAAAAATGAGAAGGCTGCGACAGAAGGATAATGAAGGAGAAGTCTACAGGAGAAGTCTGCGACAGAAGTCTACATGAGAAGTCTGAACAGAAGTCTACATGAGAAGTCTGCAACAGAAGTCTACATGAGACGTCTGCAACAGTAGTCTCCCGGAGAAGTCTGCAATAGTAGTCTACCGGAGAAGTTGATTTCGTAGCGAATCCAGCGGTAAAACAAAAAGGGAAACATTTCGTATCGAATCAAGCGGTAAAACAAAAAGGGAATGAAACAAACCTTTGACAGAAGTTGAATAAGTTGATTTTGTAGCGAAGCAAGCGGTAACCCGACCTAGATGAGAGAGTGAAACACATAAAGTTAGTTTTGTCATTCAAATGGACAAAGGAAATCTCTCTTCTCTCCCTCTCATCGTTTCTATCTTTCCCCTGCTTATCTTCCTCTTCGTTTTCGTCTGTATCTCCCTTCCAGATCTGGTTCATCTTCACTCCACAGCGAAGATGAACCAGATCTGGGAAGAGAAGACGAAGATTAACTAAGGCGAAAATGAGAGAGATAGAAACGACGAACACAAAGTGAATAGAGAAACAATAGAAGAAGAGATGAAGAGAAGAAGAGAAGAAGAGAGTACCTTCGGTGAAGAAGAGGAACGACGGTGGCGCCTCAGCGGTGGCTATGGTTTTCCTGACGGTTGGAGAATGTTGGTAAAAAATTAAAAAAAAACAGATATTTATGTAGGGTAAATGAACAGTTACCCATGGTTAAGGGAACAGTTAATTAACTGTTGGATAAACTGAATAGTTGCGTCGGTTTACAAGGAAATTTTATAACATGTCATAGTAAACCGATAACGGTTTTATGGGTTTGGTAAATCAACGAAGTCTACATGGGAAGTCTACATATCTTACCCTCGGTTATGTAATTGTAGACTTCACATGTAGATTTCAACTGTACACTTCGGATGTAGACTTCTTAAGCATAGTAAAAGTGTCGTATATAATTAATTAACTTTATAAGTATTTAATTTGAAATTGTATCCATTATGTGAGTTTGCGTCTTAATTTATTTAATTGATTTGATTTCAATTTAATTTAATTTCGACCTAATGTGAGTGCATGTTACTACCCAAAAAAGGGAAAAAGAGAACCAAATAGCCTAAATATGTTACATCCATTCTAATCCATACAGTACATATTTAAACCCTCTCGAATATACAAAATTAGAGGGTCGTCGAAAATTGTTTTTAATAACGCAGTACTTTAATTAAAAAGAAACTAAAATCTTGTCAAGCAAACACAAACACAACCGATCACACATACGAGGATTATACACGCTACCATCGCATTCCTCATCTCCAAGCAACTGTAACGAGTCTCAATAATCATCTCCTTCAGTTGGGCTAGCTCTATGTCTGTTTTCTCAATGCAACGCCGAATCGTTGGTTTATCAATACAATCTCTTAGGTCTGGCTCTCGTTACTTTTGAAGTAACGAAATAAATCAGCTTGTTGTTCGACCACCATCTTCATCTCTTCAACCTCTTCCATTATAGCCTCATCCCACCACTTGAAAATAGGGTACAAACCATCCTATACAAAAGATTTTGCTATTATATATTTATATATAAACGCCAATAGCAAACAAACAATAGTTACAAAATTCATTACCGCATGGTTATGACAACCATAGAATCTCCGACCCGGATTATCGGCAGTAGTGTATGTTTGGAGAACTGGCACTAAACCGCAGTAACAGCGGTTGGGAAAACCAGAGGTTCTACCCGCTCGACGTCGAGCAGTTGAACTCTCGTTCCTTATGGAACTACTTGACGGTTGTGTGTAGCTGTATTGACCCATCCCTAATGACCATATAACAATAATTCAATAAATATGCATTTTCGTGCTATTCTATTGAAAAACAAGTCTACAATGTAGACTTCTTTGGAAGTCTACAATGTAGACCAAAGAAGTCTACATTGTAGACTTCCAAGGAAGTCTACATTGAAGACTACATATTGTGACGAAGGTGTGACTTAGATCTGGAATAGTCAGAGAGAAACAAATGTCAATTTTACCGGCTATATGAGGACACGAAGTTTACCGGCTATATGAGGACCTCCTAAAGGGTCAGATCTGCAAGAAACCAAAAAGACATGTTAAAGACATACAGCAGCTTAGAACGGTTAAAGACATGTGTGAATACGAGGAGATGAGAAAGATGGCGGGTCAGATAAAGTTTACCGGCTAGATGAGGACCTCCAAGAGTCAGATCTGCAACAAACCATAAAGAAGACCATAAAAGTGAGAAACAGATGAACATGATATATAAAATACATATAAGAAAGGAGGATGAGTTATAAATAAATGAAGAACAAATATTTACCCCTTCGAAAATCAGCAGCAACGGAGGAGAGGCGACCATAAAAGAGCGAGTGAAAGTTTTTTAACAAAAAGATTAGGGTTGAGTTTATATAGGCAGGTAAAAAACATCCGGTTAGGTTAAATTTTCCGGTTTACTGTGAAGTCTACAAACGAAGTCTACGATGCCCTAAACCCTAAACCCTAAATGTAGACTTCCGGGAGAAGTCTACAGATTATATACATCAACTATTTTCGATGAAATATAACATATATACCTTCAAATGTAACATTCATAAATATAAATCCCTAAATCTAAGCCGTTACAACATAAACTCAAGAAAATATAAATATCAAAAAAAATAACTACCAACATGTAGATACATAAATATCAAAACATATGGGTTTAGTATTCATTTCATTATGAATGTATAACCTAATTTGTCTTTATTGGTTAATTTTGTGAAATTTTATTTTTAATACTTCACAATTGTTTATACTTTCATCATAAATACAAATATTTAATCAAAATAATTTTTGCTAATTTATAAATTTAAATTTTGTAAATAATCGGTAAGTAGACTTTCCAGGGAAGTCTACACAAATATCTAAAGTATAGAATGTACCTAATTTGTCTTTATTGGTTACAATTGTGAAATTTTGTTAAATTTTATTTTTAATACTTCAAAATTGTTTATACTTTCATCATGAATACAAATATTTAATCAAAATAATTTTTGTTAATTTATAAATTTAAATTTTGTAAATAATCAGTAAGTAGACTTCCCTGGGAAGTCTACACAAATATCTAAAGTATAAAATGTACCTAATTTGTCTTTATTGGTTAATTTTGTGAAATTTTATTTTTAATACTTCACAATTGTTTATACTTTCATCATGAATACAAATATTTAATCAAAATAATTTTTGTTAATTTATAAATTTAAATTTTGTAAATAATCAGTAAGTAGACTTCTCTTATAGACTTCTCTTGTGGACTTCGCATGTATACTTCGTCTGTAGACTTCTATTTCACAATGTAGACTTCGTAAAGGGTAAAATGGTAACTGGGACATCCGTTTTTTTCTTTGGTCATAAAGGGTCTAATTGTAATTTCACTACCCCTTTGGGTTAGTTTTTGCAAATATGAGATGTGGGGTTTAGGTTTCACTTATAAATGAATTTGTGGGTTATTTACAGCAATTTTCGCTAAAAGAAACAACTAATTATATTTTAAGTCAATTATTATTTTGTATTTACAAAGAATTGGTTGGTTTTGTCAAACATAAATAATAATTTATTAGGTAATCAAATTGTTTGTCTCTAAATCTAATAAATTTTTAAAACCGAAACTCGCGCATCGCGCGAATCATATTCTAGTATCATTTATGTTTGGGTTAACTATGTTGTATTAGAGTTTAGTTTTGAGGGTTTTAGGGGTGAAAACGTTTTTAGGGTTTATAATTTTAAGATTTAGGTTTTAAAAATCCATAATTAGTGGCATTTTTGCAAATGAGTATCCCTAAATGGTATTCCTGAAAATGTACATCCCAAAAGTGGTATTTTTACAATTGCCCCTCAATTCTATATGCCATGTTGAAAATCTCTTTTATATTAATTTTTTTAACATGAACTCACAAATATATATGTTACGAATTTATATCCAATTAAAATATAGCTTTTTTATAATTTAAACGTTTTAACACAATATTTAAACGACATTTATCGATGTCAATTACTTTATAAAATTTATATTTATGTCCATTTGAATACCATATGTAATTGTTCATACAATTATTTTTGTTTTATATCGTTTAATTGTATCTATATTACTCTAATTGAAGATGCGCTTTTGTTATAAACATATAACTTTACAAATCAAACATTAATATCCTCTTTTTACATACTAATGCGATATTTTTTGGGTTTGGTGAGCTCAAATAAGTTTGAGAGAATCCATGATCTCAAACGTATTCGATTTAGATTAAAAAAGCTCATCCATGTTAAATTTTAAATTTTGTTAAATCCATGAGCTCATGCATGTTAAATTTTGTAAGATAAAACAGATTGATCCATATGAGAGATATCATTTGATATTAGTTGTTTCCAATTTCACCCGTATATTATAAAAGATTATAACTTTTTATTTTCAAATATTATAATCTTGCATTTGATGCGGGTTAAAATCTTAGTGGAACTCATTACTATGAGAAAAGAATTACAAAATCGCCAAGCGAAGAATCAAAAACATATTGATGATGAGACATGACCAATATGCTACAAAATCGTCAAGCGAAGAATCAAACCCAACACCTCCTCGCAGATCATAAGTATTTATAACCAATCAAGTTGTGGACGTCATTGTAAGGAAAAATTACACTTGTAGACACTTTATTGAAAATACATAACACATATAGACATTTTCCAAAACCAAAGACACTTTCTCAAATTTTCTATAGGTGTTTGTCTGTTTTACCATTACTATCATTTACTTTTTTCCTTATTTTTTTTTTTTCTCTAAAACAAAAAATAAAGATATAGAAAACAAATTCAATAAATCTTCTTCTTCTCCGTTACCTTTCTCTACCAAATATAACATTGATCGACTCTAGAGCCAAGATCCAAATTCGCAATTTACACTATTTGCAATTCGCAGTGAAACAAGATCCAAGAGAGCATCCTTATTATGATGAGGAAGATTTCAAGCAGTTGGAGAAATTTAGAAGTAGGGTAACAAAATTAAATAAGAGAGACGATAGCAGAGGATCGTCGGAGCAAGAAGCGGCACCGGAGGAGACGAGTACCGGTGATTCCACCGCTGATGTTTCCCCTTTTTTGAGAGAAATAGGGTTTCGACAAACCCATAAAAAAGCTTTGTCTTATGGACAATGTCGTGGATGAGGATCGATGGACATAATGGGATGGATCGATCTAACCTTCTCGTGGATATGGATCGGTGGACATAATGGTATAGATCGTATCCATGACAATAGATCCAAGCTGCAAAATCCACATTATAATGTTCATGATCGTATAACGTAGATCCAAGCAAGGACACAATACATTGCTTTTGTAATATTTTCAATGGAGATTACAATTTCGCAGTCCCTTTGTCTCATATATTTTTAGTATACAATACGTTCGTGGTCATGGTTTTGTGGTCAGTGTTCGTGGTCAGTGTTTGAACGAGTCTTTCAAATAAGAACGGATCATCCATATACACGACTCAAATGGTCATGGTATTTTGGTCACAAATCGACAAGCTATCCATGATAATCCATCCACAAATTGATGGTCATATTTTATGATATTTCGGTGGACAAATCATCATGTACACAAGTTACCGACGAGTTGAAAAAGCACATCTACAATGACGACGATAGAGAGTATCAGGTTCTGAATTTGTCGTGATCAAACCCAGGCACCAAATATCAAACCCAAGCATCAGATTCCGCCACTTGTGATTTTGTCTAGTTTTTGATATGGTTTTGATGTATGCAATTGGTCTCGTACTTTCACTTTATTCTAGTATGCTCATTGGAAACATCATCGAAGTTAGTTGGAGCGTTAACATGATAGTTTTAATTAGATTTATGCTTGTTTTATATGCTAAGCAATGTTGTAGTTATAGCATGTTGGATCCGTTACTCTTGAATTGAGAGAAAACGACATGTTGGAGTTGTTTTGGTGCTTCTTGCCATGCCTTAGCTTCAATCACTACCTTGGAAATAGTTTCTGAGATCGAGAAGCATCTGTTATTGAAAACGAATTGTTTCCTTGCGATCCAAATGTTCCAACAAAGCCACGGGTAGAGCTCTCCATTGTTTAGTCTCGTCGGCAGTAAGTTAGGCTTTCCTTTTGGATATTAAACATGTTTGATAGCATTTCAGTGGCATTATGATTTGAAACAATCGATTGACAAACATATATGAGAAGTTTGACCCTGGAGATGAGAAACAAATTTGCTAATTTATTAAAAAAAATACATTATCCACATGGACAATACAAATAGTCAATAGATTGTTGTTTATTCAGCATCGTCCATAAGCACATCGTACCTATATACTTATCTACATGGACAATATATCAGAAGTTTAGTTGCACCAATGGTTGAAACATGTTCCATTAGCTCCTTTTAGATCCATTAATGGGAGAGTTTGATCCTCCATTGGCTTCCTCCACCTTCTTCTCTTCACGTTTTTATACATCATGAAGTTCCTATTACTTCCAATTGGATAAGAGCTACAACGACAATATCATCAAGCAACACCTTCGTTGAGAATCTTAACAATCACAAAACTAAATTGAGAATCTTAACAATCACAAAATCATTTGAATTGGGTAATTGAAATTGTCAAATTACAGTATCCCACCTTCGTTGCCCCCATTGATTTAAACAATCTTAACAATCACAAAAACACGATTTAGAGATTGCAACGAAGGTTATAAACAAAGATACAAACACATAAAAAGCTATAAGAAGCGTAATTCTTTACTAATTATCACCATGAGATTCAAGCAAAATTGAATCAAATTTGGACTTGTACGTTTCATTAGAGTTAGACCTGGAACCCTCTTGAAAAAGAGCTCGTCGTCGTTCATCTCCAGTAAAAAAATCTTAAATAGAAGAAAAATCAGATGCTGGAGAATCACAACTCTTTCGAATTGAGAGAAGAGACGAAATGTACGGACCCAAATGCTTCAGAAGCTTCTTCGATGCTGGAGAATCACAATTTTTCACTATGATTTACGTGACGGACCCAAAGCTTTGACGATGTTGGAGAAGCTTCGCCATTTTCAATTTCTGATGAGACAGTTGTCAAGGAGATGAAGAAAAAGAAGCGAGATCTAAAACGAGGACAAATCCTGAATTTTTAGTCCCTAAACTATAAGAAGTGCCTTCCAAATAAGAAAATGTCTTTAATGTAATAAAAACATGGGATAATGCCCTATTTTGTAACCAACCCCTATTGTAAGTGTTGTGAAATTATAGTATTCAAACATCAAATTCGAATATTTTACCACATTGACACCATGGCATCCGTTTAACAATTTATGTAGGTTATTGGAAATAATATTTTATGTGGTTGAAATTTGCTAAATGTGAGAATTAGTGTTTTAAAACGCATGTTGAATTTTGTTCGGGTCGAAATCGATTGTTTACCCTTTAACTCTGCTAACCAATCAAACCCAAAATTTCGTGGTGCGGTGCAAGATCTATATTACGACTACAGTCTGTTCTCCATACTGAAGCAGAAGCTCTCAAATGGGCAATTAGTTCTATATCCACTTTTGGCTATAGTGATATTGTTTTTGAGAAAGACTCAAAAGATTTGGTAGAAGGGTTACAATGGAATGTCTGGCCGATCCTTCAAATAGTCTATCATGATATCCAACAAGGCTTGAGAAACTTCGAGATCAAGTTCTTTCCAAAAATGGATAATAAGGTGGCTGATCAAATCACAAAGGGAGAACAATGCTCCAAACTTGGATTAAATTAGCACCAAATTGGTTAAAATCGGCTGATAAGCCGTAAGTGTCTTTTCATTACCCAAAACTCTGTTACCCAACAAAATCACATTCAAACTTGTAAGCTTCTTCACCTTATCATCATCACCAATTTCAAATCGAATCTAATGGAGTCTTACAAAACTCTAGAAATCGTTCGCAAGAACACTGACTCCTCCGTATTTCACCTCAATCTCAACAGACCATCACAATTCAACGCTTTATCCCTTAATTTCTTCGTCGAATTTCCAATAGCTCTTTCGTCTCTCGACCAAAATCAAGATGTCGCAGTCATCGTCCTTTCCGGCGCCGGCAAACACTTCTGCTCCGGCATCGACCTCAGTTCCCTTTCTTCTATCTCCGAACGATCCGCGTCTGGTGACAGAGGACGCTCGAGCGAACGCCTACGCCGGACGATCAAGTCGATGCAAGCAGCGATCACGGCCATCGAACAGTGCCGGAAACCTGTTATCGCAGCTATACACGGCGCGTGTATTGGAGGCGGTGTTGATCTCGTCACCGCTTGTGACATGAGGTATTGCTCGGAGGATGCTTTCTTCGCGATCAAGGAGGTGGATCTAGCGATTGTCGCTGATCTAGGTACACTCCAGCGATTACCGAGCATCGTCGGTCACGCAAACGCCATGGAATTGGCGTTAACTGCTCGGAGATTCTCAGCACGTGAAGCTAAAGATCTGGGTTTGGTTTCTCGCGTTTTCGGATCTAACTCGGAGCTGGATAAAGGCGTCAACACAATCGCCGAGGGTAATTTCGTCCAATTAGCTGCTTAATCTGGATATTTTGATTCATTTTTAGTCCAATTGGGTGCCAATTAGTTTCATTTTTCGTCCAATTGGTTGCTTAATCTTGCTAATTTGTTTCAGTTTTCGTCGAATTAGTTGCTGATTTTCGTCGAAATGGTTGCTTGTTCTGATGATTTGTGCTTGAATGGTTTCATTTTAATTCTGGATTTGAGAGTGAGAATTGGAGTTGTCATGTTTCAGGTGTAGCAGCTAAGTCTCCTCTAGCTGTGACAGGGACAAAGGCTGTGTTATTAAGAAGCAGAGAGCTGACCCTAGAACAAGGCCTTGACTACGTAGCGACTTGGAACTCAGCGATGCTTATCTCAGACGATCTCAACGAGGCCGTCTCTGCTCAGTTGAAGAAGAGACAACCTCGTTTCTCAAAACTGTGACAAGAGTCTCAATTGTCTCATCCAAAGACAGTATTATCCGTAGCTCGTTCTGTAAGCAAACAATAAAATCTTTCTTGAAACAACTTCAACTATTGTTACATAGTTTCTAGAACAGTTGGAATAATTTGAAAAAAAATGACAGTTCCCTAATTATGAATGCTTGACATGAGAATTTGATTCATACTCGCACCATTGCACAGAGTTTATGGCTAAAATGCTAGACCTCTATTATGGATTTGCTAATAAACAGAACTCATCATCGATGTTCATTAGTTTCTCGGTCTTCTCTCCATTCCCATGTCGTTGTATCCAGAAACCAGAGTATTAGGGATGCGAGCATCGAACGGAAGACATCCAAGCTCCCACTCTCTATATATCACTTCTGCACCCGCAGTGTCTCCTAGAGTCAAGAGGGAACTTAACACACAGCGATATCCATCATTGCTCTGACCCGTGTTCTTGTGAAGCTCCCAAATCCGAAACACTTCCTCTCTCTCTCTCACTTCACCGTAGAGAATCATGAGAGCCTCATAAGCTGATTTCCTCGATGCAGCATCTACCAATTGCTCTGTTCTATGGAGCATAGCTAATGCCTTTTCCATTGAACCTCTTTTCAGGTAAGCCTTTGCCATGTCGGTGCATGTTCCCCACTCAAGTCTGATTCCGGGATTCCTAATTAGAAACTTCTCCATTGCCTTAACGTCGGATACAGCTGCATACAGGCGACAGTGCATAATTGGCTGTTACATTATCGGGGTTCGACATTATTCTCCTCCATCTCGATCAGAAGTTGATTGACCATATCTTGGTTTCTTAGCGGACTGTAGAGAGATAGCATTAGATTGTATGGGGAAGGTTTCAAGAGGAATCCAAGCTCCCTCATCTTCTCGAAAGTGGCTTCTGCTTTTTGCAGAGTTTCTCAGATCTTGTGTAGAAGCTTAATAGAGTGTTATAGACACTGTAGTCCTTTAACATCTCGGGAATGATTTCGAAGAAATTCTCTGCTTCTTTCAGACCCAAAACTGTCTCCATCAACTGGAGACGAGAAGTGATATCTTCCGGAAACAGATGATAAACCTGTTGTGAACTCATCCATTCTGATGTCTAAAAGCAGCAAACAGAGATAATAATATGACATCAATACGGTGGATAATAATAATAGAAAACAAGGGTTTGATGAATTGTCTCAAATCACATGAAATCAATAGGAAACCTGGAGGGCATGGTAAAAGCGATCGGAATCTTGGAGCTTCTTGATCATGCATCTGAGGTCTGAAGGCTTCACTTGATTCCCTTGTTCTTGCCATTGCTCAAGAACTTGAACAATTGGTTTCTTCTGATCCAAAGCCGTAGCGATCCGAAGCTGCAAAGGGTTGGTGCTCCGGAGAGGAGATATTAAGTTCCCGGGATGGCGAACGCACGAATAAGTATTGAGAGACCGTGTTAGTTGGACAAGAAATTTCATGAGATGCTTCATGTTGGAGAAGAAGTTACGAAGATTTTATCTTAGGTTTCTTGTGTATTTTTTTTCCTTGGAGAAAGAGACTTGAGGTTAAAAGATGTTGGTTGGTTCTGTACATTTATATATAATGAAGACGTAAGATTGTGCAGCAAGGAATTTTTTTTTTTTGTTTTGAGAAAGAGCAGCAAGGATTATTCATCCTCGGTTTTGCTTCCTTACCAAGTTGTGGAGTCAGATTAGTGAAACTAATAAGATTAATTTAAAGAAAGATAATGAGATAATTATCTCTTGAATTTTATTAAGCCGAAACGGTCGATAAATTGAGAGTATTAAACGCTCTCTGAGCTAACGAATCAGCCAACATATTGGCCTTTTGTGGAACAAACACAAACTTTATGTGACATCCGATCCTTGATCACTTTGAGTCCTAGGTCTCGTGCCCTAACTTGCTCAACAAACAACATACCTACACAAACTAAAAGGAAAAAAGAGAGGTAAGTAATTCCGGGAAGAAATTACTCAGTGAGATTGCTACCCACAACAACTCTAATATTGGAAACAATAGGCAATCAAACACATTAAACCAGACGTAGAACATGCATCACCCAACTTATTACTAGCAACATAACATTCACAACTAGCATTTCTACACCATAATCTCTTTTACTTATATATTAACTCATACTTAAACATTCCACTTTTCACATTTTCTACTTTTCTTTCCTTTTCACATTCTTTACTTTCTTTACTTTTCTTAAATTCACGGCGGAGCCAACCCCTTTCTCGCGTTTTGGGTCTGTCTTCTCCGTCATGGCCCTCTAAGGCCTAATGGACTACAACAGGCTTACATACGCGATCGTTCGTAGTCCAACACGCAAAGTTCTATAACGGGCTTACGTACGCGATCGTTCCCAGAACTATCCTATACTCTAACAATCTCAAACAATACTTTTTAATCTTTAACTTCATTTAACTACCAAACAATTTCCACACATCAAACAATCTTTACTAACAATCAGCAAGCATCAAATATTCATAAACTTAGCACATATAACCAACAACATCACACTATGTTCCTAGACTAACATATAAGAACATCTAGTATTAACTAGTATTAAAGTAATCTAGACAACACCCTCACCTTAGCCTTTATGGATAGATTGACATGGAAGAATGAGCTACTGCGAATCCGCGATTAGGAACCCATGTTTAACATTCCATTATTAAACTTCCTAAAATGTTTATTCAGTTCGGCCAAATTATACCAGTCAGAAGAAAACAGCTATAACTTCTTACTCGTACCTCAGATCAAGACAAACTTGGTTCCTCTAGAAAGCCATGACTCGGAGCTTTCCAATGATATCCATATCGTCTTCTGGCTCCTTTTAGAACGATAGGAAATCAGCTCACAGATTCTCTAATCGGATATGAAAATAAGAATTCCAGTTTCAGAAACAGTGATGTTTCTCAATATTGAAATACGAATTACGAGCAGATCATACATCATAATTTAGAGCCGAAAGCTTCTACAAAAATTACAATCCGTGATCTTTCTAAAGACGCCCATATCAACATCTAGTTCTTCAAGACTTGGCCGAAAAACGTATGTGAAGTCGGCTGGTCGCATACTCACTCTGTACAGATCAGTCCAAGTAAAACATCTATAACATTCATTCCATAATATCGAATGACAAAATTCTTTCAAATATTACTATATCAGAGAGTTAAGAATCTGCTTACCAAATATAAGCTTCATCCGATCATTGACGAAACTGCAGCGTAAATTCTCCTCTGACTGGTCGGAAACTCTCACAACAAATAACAACTACGAGAAAACATTCATAACTTTCATATCACAACTTCAAATGACAAACTGCTTTCTGTCTTGGGTAAGTAAGAGAGTCAGAAAAGTCCTTACCAATATTCATATCGATCCGAATAGATTTGATCCTTGGTTTCTATCCCTCACCGAAACTGGTCAAATCTGCGGTTGTTCGAGAATAAGACATATCGCGACAGTTGGAAAGAACAGGCTATAACTTTCAGCACAAAACTTGGATAGAGACGTTATTAGATTTTATGGAAAGCTAAGACTCGGACCTTTCCACAGATATGTATATCATTGCACAGTTCATGACGGTTCATCGGGAAATCGTCTCTCAACCTGGTGGTGAAGTTCAGTTCCAAGGGCAACTAGGGTTTACAAGGTGAAAAGTAAAACGGCCAAGGCTTCGCCACAACTGCACTCTTGGTCTTTAAGTCTCACATCCTCTCCCTTTATATAGTGGATGATAAGGGTTTTCGATGGGTTAATTGGGTTTGATGGGTTCGTTTAGCGTTGAAGAGGAAACGTTATATAAGCCCAATCCATTTAAATCCCTTTTAAATAAAAATTTCTTCTGTTTCATTTTTCATGTTCGATCCAAAAATATTTCCGCGCAAAAATTAAAAATTATCAGGACACGGTCGTGACAATTCTCCCCCACTTAAATGGGATTCGTCCTCGAATCCAAAACATGAGTGAACCCGGTTCGAGCCCTTACGGAGCTAAAAGTACTTCTGAGAGACGCATTGATACACTAACTCCACTTCCGTGTCACACTATCTAAAAAAATTCTTCTATTCTGACATGGTATTTCTGTCGCTCTTAAATCCTTCCTTCCTCCTGCAACATCTCTTTACCCCATCACCGTTACATCCACAATTGCTTACTATCGAACATCTGAAGACCACTTTTTTTCAAAGAAAAGACCATCTCCATATCCCATATTTTTACTCTGGAAGGTAGTCAAACCCGACCGCCCACTAGTACTCTAGTATCGTCTCATTGTCTTAACCCATAACTTTTGAGCGTTTTGACTAACTTTTATAATTATGATATCGTTTCTGCCTAGGTTTCATTGCTAGAACTTTTGCATGTAAACACATTGTAAGGGAGGTCGTTCCCTACAAGATTTTTCATTCATCCATTTGTTCTGATATTCAAACTTTGAAGTATCATCCCTAAACAACAAATTTGAAAGTGGTATTTTGCCTTTACTTATCTAACTGAAATGAGTCCTCATTTCATTAAGCACTAACAATAATTAACAAGCACTCCTTGCTCAATTAACAATTCAGTAGAACATCCAAGTGAATAATGCGTTGCCATGCTTCCACCGTGGTCTTATCGCGCCACTTTGTTCATTTCCATTGTTTAATCGTGATCTTCCTTATGTTATCATCACTCATCCGTCGTTGTGCACTTACCTGATTTCAATACAGCATTTGCACCACAACATCATTGACCAGCATATGTCATCATAGGATGATATCTCAACCCCTATGACTTCCTGTGAGTTATCCAATTCTTGTCCATGTCCTCGTATTGTATGATATTTTCTTGTCCTTTAGACCGATGAGTCACATTCTTATTACAATTATCGGATTTGCATACTTGCTTCGCTAGTAACATGTTGACACAAGATGTTCTCCATACCTCTTATGACTTTCATTGGAAAAGAAAAATCTATACTTCTTTGGTTTTGGACCACCAGTCCTTCCCATTTCTCGTCCATGAATATGACTCCCTTGTCTAGAAGAGTTAATTTTATCAACACCGGCATTATGCTTCCTTAGCTCCTCACCAATATATTCTTCTAGTTGGGTTCCACGCTTTCGTTGTGTCTTATAAAATCTTCCTCAACTCCACAAGGATTTCCACTTGAACATCCATCCAATCTTTGGACAGCCAAACAAGTATACACCATGTCTTTTACCGTCTTTACTAACTTGTTTGAAGTGGTTAGCCTTGCAAACCTTCTCGAACACCTTTCTCCCCAATCATCTTTTCTCATTACGCAATTGTTCTTAGGAGATAGCCACATCGCAGTGGTTAACGATCATGAAGCTTAGCTCCACCTCTTACACTAATCCTTAAACTTGATTCCTTTGGCTTTTTCTACACACCCTTTGCTTTTACCGACATCCATGTCTATCTTACATCGAGCTCAACCCATACCGATCTCCTGATTTAGACTTTACTTTATCTGACCAACACTTACAATTTCCATTTCTGTAAGAAACTCATTCTGCTCAACTTTATTTCCCAAGATTTCACTATATCTCCACTTTTCACAACTTGATTGTAGTGTCCGGTACTTCTCCAACATTCCATTGTTGAAGTTTGTGTGTCTCCACTCTTCTTCGATCTCTTAATGGCTTGCCTTAGAACTCCAACACTTAATCAATTCAAAACTCACACTAGGTGTGGCTTTGACACTGGACAACGTGTTGAACTACACTCTTCTGATCGAAACAAACCGACCCTACTTATTAAAATTAACCAAACATGCGCAATGAACCTAGAACTATTTAACCATCCTAAGACTTAGAAGGAACCCCCACACTCTAACGCGAGACCATAGGTACCCAAAGTTCATTCCCCATAAAACATTTGCAAAATCCTTTTGAAGTTTCCGGAAACATTTTGAAACATTTTAAAACATTTTTTTTTTTGAAAACATATAGTCACCTAGGACAGCCTTCCGTGTCAGAATCGGCTTGACTAACCTAGGCTCTGATACCAAATTATGACACCCGATCCCTTATCACTTTGAGCCCTAGGTCTCGTGCCCTAACTTGTTCAACAAACAACGTACCTGCACAAACTAAAAGGGAAAAAGAGGGGTAAGTAATTCCGGGAAGAAATTACTCAGTGAGATTGCTACCCACAACAACTCTAATACTTGGAAACAATAGACAATCAAACACATTAAACCAGACGTAGAACATGCATCACCCAACTTATTACTAGCAACATAACATTCACAACTAGCATTTCTACACCATAATCTCTTTTACTTATATATTAACTCATACTTAAACATTCAACTTTTCACATTTTCTACTTTTCTTTCCTTTTCACATTCTTTACTTTCTTTATTTTTCTTAAATTCACGGCGGAGCCAACCCCTTTCTCGCGTTTTGGATATGTCCTCCCCGTCATAGCCCTCTAAGGCCTAATGGACTACAACGAGCTTACATACGCGATCGTTCGTAGTCCAACACGCAAAGTTCTGTAACGGGCTTATATACGCGATCGTTCTCAGAACTATCATATACTAAACAATCTCAAACAATACTTTTTAATCTTTAACTTCATTTAACTACCAAACAATTTCCACACATCAAACAATCTTTACTAACAATCAGCAAACATTAAACATTCCTAGACTTAGCACATATAACCAACAACGTCACATTCCATTCCTAGACTAACACGTAAGAACATCTAGTGTTAAGTAGTATTAAAGTAATCTAGACAACACCCTCACCTTAGCCTTTATGGATAGATTGACATGGAAGAATGAAGATGGAAGAATGAGCTACTGCGAATCTGCGATTAGGAACCCATGTTTAACATTCCATTATTAAACTTCCTAAAATATTTATTCAGTTCGGCCAAATTATACTAGTCAGAAGAAAACAGCTATAACTTCTTACTCGTACCTCAGATCAAGACAAACTTGGTTCCTCTAGAAAGCCATGACTCGGAGCTTTCCAATGATATCCATATCGTCTTCTGGCTCCTTTTAGAACGATAGAAAATCAGCTCACAAATTCTCTAATCGGATATGAAAATAAGAATTCCAGTTTCAGAAACAGTGATATTTCTCAATATTGAAATACGAATTACGAGCAGATCATACCTCGTAATTTAGAGCCGAAAGCTTCTACAAAAACTAGAATCCATGATCTTTCTAACGACGCCCATATCAACATCTAGTTCTTCTAGACTTGGCCGGAAAATGTATGTGAAGTCGGCTGGTAGCATACTCACTCTGTACAGATCAGTCCAAGTAAAACATCTATAACATTCATTCCATAACACCGAATGACAAAATTCTTTCAAATATTACTAGATCGGAGAGTTAAGAATCTGCTTACCAAACATAAGCTTCATCCGATCATTGACGAACCTGCAGCGTAAATTCTCCTCTGACTGGTCGGAAACTCTCACAACAAATAACAACTACGAGAAAACATCCATAACTTTCATATCACAACTTCAAATGACAAACCGCTTTCTGCCTTGGGTAAATAAGAGAGTCAGGAAAGTCCTTACAAATATTTATATCCATCCGAATAGATTTGGTTCTTGGTTTCTATTCCTCACCGAAACTGGTCAAATCTACGGTTGTTCGAGAATAAGATATATCGCAACAGTTGGAAAGAACAGGCCATAACTTTCACCACAAAACTTGGATGGAGACGTTATTAGATTTTATGGAAAGCTGAGACTCGGAACTTTCCACAGATATGTATATCATTGCACAGTTCATGACGGTTCGTCGGGAAATCGTCTCTCAACCCGGCGGTGAAGTTCAGTTCCAAGGGCAGCTAGGGTTTACAAGGTGAAAAGTAAAACGGCCAGGATTTCGCCGCAGCTGCACTCTTGGTCTTTAAGTCTCACATCCTCTCCCTTTATATAGTGGATGATTAGGGTTTTCAATGGGTTAATTGGGTTTGATGGGCTCGTTTAGCGTTGAAGAGGAAACGTTATATAAGACCAATCCATTTAAATCTCTTTGAAATAAAAATTTCTTCTGTTTCATTTTTCATATTCGATCCAAAAACATTTCCGCGCAAAAATTAAAACATAGCGATTCTTGAACCGATTGCCAAACTTTGGCTTCACAGATAGATTTCCTCATAATTTTGGGTGCAGAGAAAGATTTGTTTTCAAAAATGGACTAGTTTCGGTCTGTCCATAAGTTCCAGCAAACCCAGGATTGTAGCGACGCATCATATATATAGGTGGTAGTGCCGGAGTCTTCGCCGTCTCTTCGAGGAAATCTAACATTGTTGAGATTTGGCTCCAATTAATTTGAGTCAATGGTGCTAGAGCCCACACTTCTCGCGCTTTAAGACAATGGAGTAAAATATGCTCAACTATTTCTATATCACCACAACGGTGACAAGAATGAAAATCCCCTATTCCTTGGCGTTGTAATTGTTTGCCAACGGACAGAGCATTAACCCCTGCTTTCCAAAGGAAAGTTTTGATTTTTGGTTGAGTCCGAAGCTTCCAAACATTCTTCTGCCAATTAAAGTTGCATTCACAAGACAATGCTGCATCTCGAGCTTTAGTCTCATAGCCACTATGGGTTGTGTATTTCCCGTTTTTTTTGTGAATGGCCAAGCCAAGCTATCACTATGCTTAGTTAATCCCAGCATAAGGAGCCGTATCTGAGGTTCATACGCCGGCAAGTATTGCCTTATGAGATCCCACTTCGAAGTCATGGAAGTCTCATCGATCAGTTCCGAGACTCGCATATGTGCTATGTGTTGAGGTCGAGGTCCCATTGGTGTTAAGGGTTCCGAGATCGATAACCATGGATCATCCCAAACACTCACTGATTCTCCATTCCCAATTAACCAACCTAAACCTTTACTTAAAACTTGCATGCCTGCCATAATACCGCGCCAACCATGTGATGCGTTGGTAGGTGGATTGCTCTGCAAGAAAGGAGTTTTGTGACAATACTTCCCCAACAAAACCCGAGAGAAAAGTGTTTCAGGTTGCTTTAATACATGCCAACTAAGCTTCGCCAATAATGCATCATTATACTCCTCAATGTCACAAAATCCAAGTCCTTCTGCATTCTTTGGTTAACGTCATCTTCTCCCAAGAGATCCAAATCATCTTCTTCTTTTTCCGGTTTGTCATCCCACCAGAATCGGGTTAGAATGGATTGAATTCTTTTGCAAAGGGAGATAGGAAGCTTGAAGCATGACATTGTATAAGCCGGCATTGACGTAAGGACTGATTTTAGCAGAACTCTTTTCCCAACATGGGATAAGAAGCGAGTAGCCCAGCTGTGGCTACGTTGTCTTATGCGATCCACTAAAATTGTGAATATATCCCGCTTTTGGCGTCCAAAATTTTTCGGTAGACCAAGATAGTTCCCTGTGCCGCCTTCTTTAGATATGCGTAGTTCTCTTTTTACTCTATCACGGCAAGATCGTGGAGTTATTGACAAGAAGGTAATTGACGATTTCGCCAAGTTTATAAACTAACCAGAGGCTTCCTCATAGCGTCTTAGGATACTAGTCAAGGTATTACAGCTTGTCGGTCTGATTTACAGAAAAATATAGTATCATCCGCGCATAGCAAGTGATTGATCGAGGACTTTGTCTCCCAACTCTTAACTCCTGGGAGTGTACCATTCTCATGTGATACTCGACAAAGGCCTGATAAAACCTCTGTACAAAGTAGAAAGAGGTACGGCGAGAGTGGATCACCTTGTCTTAATCCTCTAGAGGGAATTACCAAGCCTTTCGGACTGCCGTTAATCAGAAAAGAGTACGAGACCATAGACACACATTCCATAATCCAAGAAATCCACATTTCGTGGAAACCCATACGCTTACAAACTTCTCTTAAGAAGCCCCACTCAATGTGATTGTACGCTTTGCTCATATCTGTTTTAACTATCATGGACCCGTTCTTTCGAGCTCCTGAGGTCTTCAAGTAGTGAAGAATCTCATGCGTTATTAAGACATTGTCAGAGATAGCTCGGTCTGGAACAAAAGCCGATTGGTTTTCTGAGATCAGTGATGAGAGGATCGGTTGCAATCTTCCTGTCAGAATCTTTTCTACAATTTTGTAGTAAATATTGCATAGAGCAATAGGGCAGTAATCAGCAACTTTCCTAGGTCCCGAACTTTTCGGTATAAGCCGGATATGCGATTTGTAATGAGATAATTATCTCTATATAACAAAATAAATATAACAAAACAATGTTTGCAAAATTTGTCCAATAAATAATGTCATACTGAGTTACAGACTAACATTAATAATATCTTATCAAAGTAAATATATAATGGCTACCAAAAAGAAAACTGATAAAAATAAGGAAAAATGATTGGTAGCTATACCAAGTATAGTCTGTTACACCACTACACATCTCAACAATGTCATCTTAACTACATCAAGTAGTGACCATTTCTTCAAAATTATTTACTTAATATATCATTTATGTTTGGGTTAACTATGTTGCATTAGAGTTTAGTTTTGAAGGTTTAGGGTCTGTGGGTCAAAACTTTTTTTAGGGTTTAAAAACTTTTAATTAGTAACATTTATGAAAATGGACACATCAAAAGTGGTATTGTTGCAATTCCATATTATTTTATATGGATAATTGCAAAAATACCACTTTTGAGGTGCCATTTTCATTCATTTGCAGAAATACCACTAATTAAGAATTTTTAACCACTAAATCTTAAAATTCTAAACTCTAAAAAGTGTTTTGACCCCAAACAATGCCTAAACCCTCAAAACTAAACCCTAATACAACATAGTTAACCCAACCATAAAGTATATATTGAATAAATGATTTTGAAAAAGTGTCATTTTTGAAAAGTGGCACTTCAAAAATGACACTTCAAAAGTGGTATTTTTCAAAAAATCTCTATTTTATATGAGGATCTTGATTACGGCACAATTTTTATTTTGGATGAAGATGTATCATTTCTGAATAGAAAGATCGGGTTACAATTTTATCGAATTGAAGTTATGATAATAATATTTTGGTCCCAAATATTTAGAACACATTGCAATCGTCTTCTTTACTAATTTCATAATAGTTTTTAATGTTGGATTGTTGAAAACAATACTTATTTCATAGTTGGTAATCATTTTGGCTAATACTCCCTCTGTTTCTAAATAATTGATTTTCTAGAGTTTTCACACATATTAAGAAAATATATTAATTTTTAATAATAAATACTTTGTTTTTTGTGCTAAACAATTTTCAATAACTTTTAGCCAATAGTAATTCAACAAAATCAATTAATATGTCTTGAAATTCACAATTCACCATCATTACTTCAGAAAAACTGCATAGAAATTATAAAATATCAATATTTTAGAAACGAATATTTTTTCCAGAACATCAACTATCTGATAACGGAGGGAGTATAATGAATTAATTTTCTTAAAAGATAATAAATAACTAAAGATAAATAAATAACTGAAAACATAATTAATTAGAAACAAATAAATAATTGAGTAACGTAATTAATAAGTGGATAATTTTAAATGACATTAAATTATAATTTTATTGAAAATTAACAAAATTGAATATGTTGCCATGTCATATTTAATAAGTTGCATGTCATTTTTTGTGATAGTGATTTTATAGATTTAAATGTTTTTATAATATTTTGTATCTCAACTAATTAATATATAATACTAACAATCTTGAAGTTATTGACTTTATTTTACTACAATTTCGGATTCCATGATTATTTTATATGCAAATCTTAATTACTACTTAATTTTGTACACAATCTTCATTTTAGATGTAAATGTATCAACTCGGAATGAAAAGATTAGTTTATGATTTTATAGAATTTAAGTTATGATAACAATATTTTGGTTCCAAATACTTAAAATTGATTGCAATTTAGTTCTTTTCTAGTTTTAAAACATATTTTTAATGTTGATAATAATACTAGTTTCATATTTGTTTTTAATGTTGAATTATTGAAAATAATACTGATTTCATAAATGGTAATCATTTTGACTAATATAATCGATCGGTTTTTTTAAAAAGTAAATAAATAACTGAAACAAAATAATTGATTGAAACAAATAGATAATTGAGTAACGTAATTAATAATAAGATAATTATAAATGTCATTAAATTATAATTTTGTAGAAAATTATGATTAAGTTTAATAAGTTGTCATTTCATATTTAATATGAGTTGCCATGTCATTTTCTTTTTTAGAGTGATGGTAGAGATGATACATTAATATCTTCTGACAAATCACTTCCTAAATAATATATAGCAGATCACTGACAATTAGGATTTCGACCAGGACCACCATAATAAAAGAAAACACCCCAGACTTGACTAAACCCACCAATATTGTAACAACCTTCTTGCGTTATATAAGTATATTTTTCCGCAGGATCTTTAGTAAAGTTATTTTCATCAATTATCTCAACATTCCTAAAATAACTAGCTTTTCGCTCACCTTCTTGCGCAAAACGTCCACTTCCCATTTGTGTCATCGTATGTCGTGAATCATCTTTATAATTTGTTATTTCACCTTCTCACTGAATTTCGTTTGCACCATTTTGTAGATGAGTGAAAAGTGTGGAAGGCCAATATCCGACAACTAGATGGTTAAAATCTCTTAACCACAAATGCCCAGAGTGGAGATCCTACAATAAAATAACATATTTGTTCTCGTTTTTTAAAATACTATAAAACAATATTCGTTAAAATTATATGATGAGAAACAGTTTGGATCGTATAAACCTTCTATATAGTAGTGGGAATATGATATTGTTGACCATCCAATGTGGAAATATCTTTTCGTATCCATCAGCTTGTTTTTGTGTTAGCAAACAACATATTGTCTTATAAGTACATATTTTGACTCCAAAATATCAAAATTAAAACAATGGATAAATTAATTCATAGTCCAGTAAATGAACTGTCGGGGCTGAAAATCACCATTACGTTTTTGATACACCTAATTAATTAATAACAATCAGAGATAAAAAAAAAAGGTAAGAATAAATATATATATATATATATTTATATATATATATATATATGTATATATATATGTATATAAAGATGTTGGTACAAGAATAAACTAAAACCTGTCAACCAACTTCAATAGTGTTACGATAAGAATTTGGACCTGTCTTAACCCATATTTGTTGTTGCGACTCCATGAAACATCCCCATTGTTTTAATTTGGGCATACTATATATGTATATACATACACATAATAAGTCACGATACGTATATATATATAGGCCTCATTCATATTTTTTAAAAAGAGAATGAATGTGTTATTTTAATACAACATGCCATATTCATATATTTTAAATGTATATATATAAATGCACCTCGTGATGTGAAGTTGATCTCGTTTAGGATGAGGAATATTGTCAGGATCCTTTTTTCGTATCTTTCGATTGATTTTGCTCGTAAAATATATTCCATTGTTGTTCTTTTGATCGGAATACTGTTTTTCGGACATTTCGCCTTAGTTCTCCACAGTTGAGTCACCATATTCAATTGTTCATTGGTGTTTGAGGATACATTTTTCAATCATTCTAGGTAAAAACTAGGTCTCATCTATGACATAATAATATTAAAATAAAAATAACATAATTAACACAAGAAATGATAACTCAAATACATTTAATTCAACCATCTAGAATGTTGTTTTTGTATTGTTACTTGATAGTCGATACAATGCTAATTTATAGAAAAGTTATTTACCATATTTAGATCCATCACAAGTATTATCAAATGATATTTTTAGTCTAAGAAAATTATCAACCAAAATTCTAAATTATGTAAAAAAATATTATAAGAGTAACAATACAAATTAAAGTATTTCACAAACCTGAATGGTGTAGTTTTTAAATAAAGGCTGATCATAAATTGGATGATTGTTTATATGAACACAATCTATTATATCTCCGGCTGGACTCTAGACAAATATTACACAAATGTTACAAAATTAATATAGATAACTAAAAATTAAAAGAAAGAGAAAAAGATAAAAATAACAGTTAAGTGTATGTAGTTTTCGTGTCAATTCAAAATTTTATGTAACCTTGATGGATTTAAGAGCAGATTTGTTGAGTTTTTTCAAGAGTCCGTTATTTTAGTATGATGAATAGCAAAAAAATCGCTTCCCATGATTATAACCATTATGATTAGAATGTTGAGAACAAATAATCTTGCCTTCATTCGGTTGATCATGATTAAGATTATATAAAATATTTTGATGTTTTTTATGCTTTTCGTTCTTTGGGTTTATAATGATTATGGTATATGCTTTATATAAAAAAATTAAGCACTAAAATTTTGATGCTTTAATTTATTTATTAGAATGAATAAAAAACTCTTAGTTTAAAGTGAAATGGTATCCAATTAAAATGTATATACTGTCTTGAAAAAGATTTTTTTTTCATTTAAGACATATACAAATGCAATTAATGTGGACATATATATATGCTAAATGTGGGAAAACGAAAAAGTTAATAAATATATACAATAAAGATTTTTAGATTTGGAAAAATAAATAATGTCCGAAAATAAAATGGTAAAATCTCTTTTTTCCAAAATGAAAAGTTCATTCTTTTTCTTCCTTTTTTTGTCTAACACTTTTTAATTTTTTTTTTTAACTTTAATTTATCTCCTCTTTCCAAAAAGTTATGAAAAGAGGTACTTGCAAAAACACTATTTTTAAAAAATAATTTTTACAAGCGTGTCATTCACAGGTGACCATTTTCATTTATACTACTATTTAATAACAATATATCAATATTGCCCATAAAAAAAAATCATGAATCACCGGAATTCTTTCTCTTTTATGAAATTTCTCTCTCTCACTCACTCTATATATATATTATTAATATTTTAATTAAAAAAATAATGAATTGCAAAAAAATAAAAACTAAAAAACCCAAAATAATTTAAGAAAAAAATAATAATTAAATTTTTAACAAAAATGAAACTATACTTTCGGTTTTGACTTCGAAGACTAAATTTAATTTTTCAAATTCCAAATTTCTAAAATTCAAACTTCAAATTTTTTAAAAAAAAAACTTAAAATGCAAAATAATAATTTTGAATTTTAGATAAAAATTAAATTATATTGAGTTTTTAATTTCAAAAAACAAAATTTTGAAAAATCTTAAAATTTTCTTACGAAAGAATGTGGTATATCACTACAAGAAAACAAGCCCGAACCGACGGCCAAAATCGTCGAACGACCGTCGGAAAGAGCCACTTCTGACGGACCTGTGACACGAAATGTCATTTAGATCGATTTGGTCAGAAATTCAAAATCGGTCGGAAATACGTCGGATTACTGACAGTGAATATTCGTCGAAAACTACCTACGGATTTCCAACAGAATAAATTCTGACGCATTACTAACCGGACATATAATCGGAAACAATTCGACGGTTATCTGCAGGTCTTGACTATCGAAAATTAATCGATGGAAATCCAACGGAGTCCGACGCCATTCTGATGGGGTTTTTCAACGGATTTTTGACGGAATCGGATAATATATATACAATTTAATTTTTACAACATGTTTTAATTTGAATTTTAAATTAAAAACTAAAATTCAGATTAAAATAGTTAATACATTTAAACTAATTTTTTTTAAACATAGTAAAATCCAGTTTTGAAAATATAAAAACACAGCTAATTAATTAAGCAAACGTCTAAAAATCTTGTCCCATATAAGCCGTCTCGAGAAATGCCTTCATCCGTGCTCGGAAGTCTTTGTTTTCCTTGTCCTTCCTCTCTCGCTCTGCTCTCTCCTCGTTGAGTTGCTCGTTCAATCTCTCAATTTCTTCTTCAAGATGCGTAGGGTTGTAAGATGAACAAGACGTTGCTTGGTCTAGCTCCGGAAGCCGACCAACCTCGAACTAACGTCCGTTTTTGTTGGAACATGCTATAAAAACAGAAAGAGTTATTAGCTTTTAGAAATTTAGAAAGAGAAACAACTAAATAAATTAAACACTTATGTTAAGCACGATAAGGTTCATGTCATCGCGGGGTAAGTCCTCTGCGTTTGATCCAGCCTGAGATAGTTGTGTAAGTTGAGTTTGGCGGTCTTCCTATATCGCCGCAAGGCACTCCTCAGCCACCTTGTCTTGAACCATTTTGTTTTTTTGTTTGTGTGCGTTTCCCTCAACAAGACTCCATAATGCGGAATCACACCATTATTAGCGATTGTCTACAAAAATAAAAACATATTTTAAAAGTATTTAAATTTAAATGATAAGTTGAAAAAAAAATGAAATAATAAATATTACCATTTCTCGCTCTCGAGTTTCGATCGATTTCGGCCCACCGTTCTGAGTAGAGTGTCCCTTTCCACCTCTTTGGCTCATCCGGTTCTTTGAGTTTGTCGATGATGTCCCCTTTGTCTCGTGTTTCATCCAATACTGTTTGAGGCCCGTCCAAACATGCGGGGCTAAGCCTGCTGGCTTCTCGTCCGCGTTCTTAATCCACTTTTGCTTCCACTCATGCATATGGCTCTTGTATGAGGCAGCCACTTGGAGGTTGAAACCCTTTCGAACCATGCTAGTTAAATTCTCCTCCCACGTGAAATCTTGCTGAATATATATATATAATGACAAGATTATTAAATTAAACAAATAAAGAAACACATAAATACAAATTGTTTGAAAAATAATACTCCCTTGTTTCATATTAGTTGTCATTCTATACTTAATTTTTTTGTTTAATATTATTTATCATTCTACAATTTCCATGCATATTTATGACTAATTTTTCATTTTTATCCCTATTTTTATGTTTATTTACTACACATATCAAATAAAACAATGTATTAATTAGAAGAAAAACAGAAAATTTAATTGTTTTCTTAATTTGTGTGAAAACACAAATAACAACTAAATTAAAAAGGAAAGAGTACTTACTGTGAAAGTACGTAGCCATTTGATTTACGTAGCCATTTGTCTTTTTCGGTCTGTGGCTACGTACGTAGCCATTTGTCTTCTCGAGTTGAGACTTGAAAATTTGGAGAATGGCCTTACTAATTAACATGTCAGGACTCAAGGTCACATCTAAACCTGAAAAAAAAAACAAGAAATAAAAACATCAAAAGCTAACAAATTATGATATTTAGTAAAACATAGTAATCAAATTTGAACTTGTTATGTGTCGTCCACCAATCCGAGTAGGATGCAGAGGAGTGCAATGCTCACGTCTAGGCTGTTGGAGTAGCTCCTCTTGCGACAATTGGCGGCGGTTAGCGGAATTATGTGTCTCCGGCACAGATGATGGAGAAGAAGACCTACAAATAAATATGACCATGAACAAAATTACGTAATTAATAGTAGTTGACAGATTCTTTAGTATAAAGAAAGCCTAAACAAAAAAAAATTTATGTGCAAACACGTTTTACGTATACTTAAACAAAAAATTAATGTGCAAATCGTTTATACATAACCAAAAACAAAATTTTAAACCATTTTATTAATATACTAAAAATTCAGTCCTAAACTTAAACAAAAAAATCTCAAAGGCTTACAAACCTCATTTTAAAACGTTTTATGTACACTAAATCTGTGGAATTTCAAAACAAAAAAATTATGTACATATATGTCTTTTATGGATATTATTCTAATTTGGCTTAAGAAAAAGTTTTGAATAAAATGAAATAATTTCATTCTTAGTTTAAACTGCCACTTTTTGTGTGCACATTTGCAATAATGCCACTTAGGCGTGTTCATTTACAAAAATGCCACTAATTGTAGATTTATAAAATCTATATCTTAAAATTCTAAACCCTAAAAAATGTTTTGACACCTAAAACCCCCTAAACACTCAAAACTAAACCCTAATAGAACATAATTAACCCAAACATAAATACTATAAAGAAAAAATAATTTTTAAAAAGTGGTATTTTTGTAAAGATTTCAAAAGTGTGGCATTTTTGTAAAGTAGCACTTGAAAAGTGGCATTTTTTGAAATTTCTCAACATTTTTAGTAAATTTAAGAATTTTTGAGTTTTTTTTTTAATTCTTTGAGTATTAAAAAATTGGATTTTGTTTATAATTTAAGTTCAAAACCAAAAGTATAATATTTTATCTAAAAATTAAATATTATTTTTATTAATTTTTTTTTTAAATGTGAATTTTTTACAGTTTTAGGAGAATTTTTGAGAAATAACACTTTTAAATTGCCACTTTTCAAAACTGCCACTTTGCAAAATCTTTGCAAAAATGTCAATTTTTCAAAATTATGTACTTAATATATCATTGATGTTTGGGTTAATTATATTGTATTAGGATTAAGTTGCAAGAGTTTAGGGGTTGTTTGGGGTTGAAACTTTTTTTAGGATTTAAAATTTTAAGATTTTAGCGTTTAAAATCCTTAATTAGTAGCATTTTTACAAGAAAAATTTTTAAAAATGTTACTTTACAAAAATGCCACAGTTTTGACATCCTTACAAAAATGCCACTTTTTTTCAAAATTATTTTTTCTTTATATTATTTATGTGTTGGTTAACTATGTTCTATTAGGTTTTAGTTATGAGAGTTTAGGGAGGGTTATAGATTAAAACATTTTTTAGTGTTTAGAATTTTAAGATATATGGTTTAAAAATCTATAATTAGTGGCATTTTTGTAAAGATGTCAAAACTGTGGCATTTTTGTAAATATGCATATAAAAAGTGGCATTTTTGCAATTACCCCTTTTACAAGGACAATTGCAAAAAATGCCACTTTTGGGGTGTCCATATGCAAGAATGCCACTTAGGGGATCCATTTGTAAAAATGCCACTAATAATGAATTTTAAAAAGCCTAAATCTTAAAATTATAAATCCTAAAAATTGTTTGGACCCCTAAAACCCCTTAAACCCTCAAAACTAAATCATAATACAACATAGCTAACACAAACCTAAATGATATAATTAAAGATTTTTTTTTTAAAGTGGCATTTTTGCAAAGATTTTGAAAAGGTGCTATTTCTGAAAAGTGGGATTTGAAAAATGGCATTTTTAAAAATTTCTCTTTTTACAAATGAACAGTATATAGTGGCATTTTTGCAATGAACCCAAATATTTAGATAGTTTCTAAACTAATTTTGAATTTTTTTTATTATTTTTAATTAAAATAGTAATATTCACATATTAAAAAAAAAAAAAGATAACAGATGTTAAACTAGACAAATTAATTAGTTTGGGTACTAAAGTGGGTAACTGAAAAGTGTGGGTATTAAAAAGTTTATCGAAATTGAGTTGGAATATTTTTATGAAATTTTCCCTTTTTAAAAATATAGGTTGCAAGCAAATGTTTAAAACCATTTCTCTACAATAATTATAAAATTCTTTCCTATCGCCAAAATTGCCGGAAATACATTTTTTTTCTAGAGAAAATTTTAAAAATGTCACTTTTCAAATGTCATTTTTCAAAAATGTCACATTTTCAAAATCTTTGCAAAAATGTCAATTTTTTCAAAAAAAAAATTCATTATCATTTATGTTTAGGTTAACTATATTGTATTAGGGTTTAGTTTTGAGGGTTTTAGGGGTCAAAATATTTTTTAGGGTTTATAATTTTAAGATTTATAATTAATGACATTTTTGCAAATAGACACCCCTAAGTGGCATTCTTGCAAATATACACACCAAAAATGATTTTTTTACAATTGCCCTTTTTCTAGAGAAATTTCAAAAATGCCACTTTTCAAGTGTCACTTTACAAAAATGCCACATTTTTGAAATTTTTACAAAAATGCCACTTTTTCAAAATTATTTTTTCTTTATATTATTTATATTTGAGTTAATTATACTCTATTAGGGTTTAGTTTTGAGTGTTTAGGAGGTTTTATGTATCAAAATATTTTTTAGAGTTTAGAATTTTAAGATATATGTTTTATAAATCTATAATTAGTGGCATTTTTGTAAATAGACATTCCTAAGTAGTATTCTTGCAAATGTGCACACAAAAAGTGGCACTTTTGTAATTGCTTTTTTTTTCTATGCCAAAAATAAGGATTCCGTGCTTTTAACGAAAATGGTGTGATTCCTCAAATCTAATGAGAAAAAGGGATTCCATCATTTTGGCAAATATATAATTCAACAATTTAAGTGGGAAAACGTGTTTTACTGTTTTCAGCAGAAAATGTGAGTTCAAAAATTTGACGAAAACCGAAAATCCGTGCTTTGGTGATTTAAAATCTGCGCTAATACATGGATTTCAACATTAGATTTTGAATTTCATACTAATAGTTGTTAAGCCCAAACTACGTTTTTGAATTTCATACTAATAAACCTGCGGACTAATTAAAGTGATACGAATATAAAGTAACCCACCAAATACTATTTGAATTTTCAAATCAATTAAAATAAACTCTCTTAATTTCTTGATGATTTTGGCTTCAAGTACTTCAATCATCTCTTAATATTTATTCATACCATCACATATGATGGTGGTGATTGGCATAGATTGAATCATATAAAATCATTGACAATTAGAATTTCGACCAGTGCCACCGAAACAAAAGTAAAGCCCCCAATGTGGAGTAATGTTAGCATCGACATTGTAACAACTTTCTTGCGTTGCATAATAATAAGGATGCTTAGGTTGTTTTATAATGTAATTCTCATCAATTATCTCAATATTTCTGAAATAACTAGCTTTTTGCCATCTTTCTTTTGCAAAATGTCCACTCCCCATTTGTGTTGTCGTATGTTGTGAATCATTTTTATAATCTATTATTTCATCTCCAAAATGAATATCGGTTGCACCGTTTTGTAGATTGGATTAAAGGAAGGGAGGCCAATATCCAACCATTAGATCATTAAAATGTCTCAACCACCAGTTCCCTGAATGGGGGTCCTATACAATAGTATAACACTTTCATTTTCATTTTTAAAATACTAAGTAAATGAGAATTAGTTGAAATTATATGATGAAAATATTATGAATTTATAGACCTTCCAAATAGTAGTGGGAATATGATGTTGTGGACCATCTAAAATAGAAATGTCACTAAAGGATGCAACTATGGCAAATCCTAGATCAATAAATACAAAGCCTTTACAAGTAAGATTGTAGCAGCCTGTTTTTTTTTAAATCCATCACACTGTTTCCATGTTACCAAACAACACACAAAATAAAACTTTATAAGTGGATATTTTGACCCAATAAATTAAAATCAACACTATCATATATAAATTAACTAACAGTCCAATAAATAAAGTGGCGGGGGTTAATATCACCAGTATGTCCTTGATAAACCTAATTAATAAGAATAAGAGACCAAAGAAAATAAGAATATATATATATACACACATATATAACCCCAAAATAAAAGATGTAAATGCAAAAATAAACTAAGACCTGCCAACCAACTTCAGTACAATTTACATCGTTTTGTGAGCCAGTCGCAACCCATATTTGTGATAGGTTAAACTCTTTTGGCGTTTTTACATATGATTTCCACACATTTATAATCGCTTTTTGGCTCCATGAAGCGTTCCCGACATTCTCAATAAGGCGTACTATATGTACATATACATATAAGAAATAAAAAAACATATATATATATATATATGTGTGTGTATGAATGATGACTTTTAAAATGTTTATTCATATATATGTGTATGAATGATGACTTCAATACAATATATAAATATAAATTCCCCTCGTGAGATAGAGTTAGTTTTTTTAGGCTGATGAATGTTGTTGGGATCCTTTTTCCCGTATCTTTCTATCGATTTTGCTCGTAAAATATCTTCTCTTGTTGTTTTTATAATCGGAATACTATTTTTCGGATATTTCCCCTTGGTTCTCCAGAGTTGAGTCACCATATTTGATTGTTCTTTGGTGTTCGGAGATATATTGTTCAATCCTTCTGGATAAGAACTAGGTCTCATCTACAACATAACAATGTTAGAAAAAAAAAAAAAAAAAGACATATTAAACATAAGAAATGATAACTCAAATGCAGTTAATTCGAGCATTTACAATGTTATTTTCCTAATGTTACTTGATACTAGTTTTAAAGCTAGTGCTATTGAATGGAAAATTTATTTACCATTTTTAAATCCATTACAACTTTACAAGTATTATCAAATGATATTTTTGGTTCTAAGAAAACTATCAACCAAAATTCTAAAACTTTAGTTAAGAAAATAATAACAATAACAATTAAAAAAATTTATTTATGAACGGTATGGTTTTTAAATAAAGGGTGATCATAAATTGGATGATTGTTTATATGAACACAGTCTATTATGTCTCCGTCTGGACTCTACAAAAAAATATAATACATACCCAAATATGAACTAAAAGCAAGAAAACAAAAAGTAGTTAATTGTATGTAATTCTCGTGTAATTTCAAAAGTTAACCAACCTTGATAGATTTAAGAGCAGGTTTATTGAGTTTTTTTAAAAATCGATCTATTTCATTATCTCCAGTAGTCAAAAACGGGCTTCCTGTGACTAACACCGTTATGATTAGAATGTTGAACACAATTAATATTGCCTTCATTCGACTTATCATGATTAAGATTATACAAAATGTTTGAAATTTTAAGTGTTTTCCGTTCTCTAGGTTTGCTTTATATAAAAAAAAATGTATGCACACTTTTTACTTTAAACTATTTATTAGAAAGAATAAAAGGACTCTTAATTTAAAGTGAAATATAAAATTAAAATGTGTATTATGTCTTGAAATAATTTTTTCATTTCATACATATACAAATGCAATTAATGTGGTCATATATTTTTCCAAATTTGGAAAAAGGAAACAATTAGTAATGATATACAATAATGATTTTGGTTTTTGAAAATAAATAATGTCGGAAACAAATAGTGAGAAATCTCATGTTTTCCAAAAGAACAAAAAAATGAAAGGCTCATCCTTTTTTCAAACAAAAATTTATCCAGTGCAAAAAGTGTTTCTCATAAAAGTGGGAGAAAATTCCCAAAATAAACCCAAAAAACCTTTGATTTAAATCTCACGGTAGAAATGGATTCACACAAAACTTCCATATTGTTCCTCTCATTCTTCTTCTTCACAAACAACACCGGTGCTCCCCACGGTGAACTGCTAGGCCGGATAAATCACTTATCCAATAGATCCTCCAGTTGCTTCTTCAGCTCTACCACCTCTGCTAGAGCCATCCTATAAGGCGCATAGATATCGGAGTCGTCCCTGACTCCAACTCAGTCGTGAAAGGATCAGACCAAGATGGCGGTAATCCTCCAATGACTGGAAGACATCCTCGAAGTTCTGAACAACCCGAATATCCCCAACTGTAACCTCTCCAACAGTCATTGGCATCATAATCATCGCCAAATACGCCTCGCCACGCTTCTCTATCATCTTCTCAACCTACATAGCCGAGATCACGAGACTCCCTGAAGTTGGTCTAACTCCCTGATTGATGGAGGGTAAGAACCGAGTTTCAGCTCAATCTAGGGATTTCTAGGAAATCACTAGAGACCTGCTTGTTGAAGAAGATGAATTTAATCAAATCTCTCTCAAGGAACTTAAGCAAAAGCTGCTTGTTTATTAATTCTCAAAATATGAGTTACAAAGCTAGAATAAGAAAGCTATAAATAGAACTCTAAACCCTTGTCACAACCGACATATGAAAAGGAAAATTGACATTTAAGTAAAAACCAACTGAAATATGGAAAAAGCTATGAAGACGTAAGAACCGTTGTTTGTTCGTTACTAGCTGTTAAGATGCTGATGCATCATGATGCCCTGGGTGAGAAGGATTCGACCCCGAATCGGGAACATCTGTGGGAAGGTAATGCGAAAGATATTTGGCGTTAAATACGTCCGATGTAGTGATATCCAAAAGAAGACGAAGACGATAGGCATGATTGTTAATGCGTTCGAGACCTTCAAGAGGACCAACCTTTTTAGCCTTGAGCTTATTGTAGGAACGAGCCGGCATGCGATCGCGAGTAAGGATAACCCAAACAAGGTCACCTACTTGAAAGACAAGGCGACGTCGATGCACATCAATTGCAGCTTTATATTTAACCATAGAAGCTTCCAAATTTGCTTGTGTCTGCACATGTGTCTCAAGAATGTTGTCTACAAAAGTTTCAGCAACACCATGTAGTCGTACATGATCCGGAAGAGATGACAAGTCTGGTGGAGCACGTGGAACAATCCCATAGATAACTTGAAATGGACTAAAACTAGAGTTGCGATTTATGGCATGACTGTGGACGAATTCAGCTTGTGGAAGTTTGGAATCCCACGATTTAATGGAAGTACCAATGAGGCAGCGCAATAAGTTTCCCAAAGAACGATTAGTAACCTCGGTTTGTCCATCGGTTTGAGGGTGATACGCAGAGCTCATATCAAGACTTGTATCGAGAAGTTTCAATAAAGAACGCCAAAAATGACTAAGGAAACGGGAATCACGATCGGAGACGATGGATAATGGCAAACCATGTATATGGTAATTTCTCGGAAGAATGAAAAGTCGCCACTTGTACTGCATCGGTAGTCTTTTTGCAGGAAATGAAGTGAACCATTTTGGAGAAACGATCAACGACAACAAAGATTGATAAAATCTCTTTTGCGTACGTGGAAGACCCAACACGAAATCCATGCTTATATCAGTCCATAGTTGAGTTGGAATGGGCAAAGGCAGATACAAACCCGCATTAGACGCTTCCTTAGACTTTTGACAAGTGACACAACGTTCGACAAAGCATTCAACGTCGCGTCTTAATGACGGCCAAAACTATGCTGAAGACACCAAGTGTAAAGTACGATCACGACCAACAACTCCTTTATTATAAAGCACATAGATGAGCTGTAATTGGAAACTGCAGTCGGGATAGCAAAGCCGATTATCACGAAACAAAAACCCATCATGAAGAGAATACGGTATCGCATAACCATTGGTCACAGATTCCAAAATAGGCCCAAAGAATGCATCTGTTGAATATAAATCTGCGAAGGAACTAAATTCGGGAACTGAGACGTGAAGAACAGCAAGTAAAGAGTGACGTCTACTCAATGCATCAGCAACACGATTACTAACACCCGACATATGCTTGATTCCAAAAGTAAATTGTTGTAGATAAGAGATCCATGAGGCATGGCGAGAAGATACTTTATCTTGGTTGCCGGGATGTTTAAGTGCATCATGGTTGGTATAGAGAACAAATTCTTTGTGAAACAAGTAATGTCGCCAATGCTTGATTGCTTGTACAATGTCATAGAATTCAATGTCATAAGTGCTGTACCAAAACCGTGAACTAGAGATCTTCTCACTGATAAATGCTATAGGACGATTGCGTTGGCTTAGAACCGCACCAATACCTGTTCTGGACGCATCACAATGTAACTCAAAAACCAATGTGAAATCAGGAAGGGCCAAGATCGGGGCGGAGCTCAACTTCTCTTTGATGATAGCGAATGCTTTGGATGCATCTTGTGTCCAAATAAAAATTCCCTCACGGATGCAGCTTGTGATCGGAGCCATGAATGAACTAAATTGTGGTACAAAGCGTCGATAAAAAGAAGCTAACCCGTGAAAACTTCGAGTTTCAGAAATGGTTGTAGGCTACGGCCAAGATTGAATAGCATAAACTTTGTCGGGATCAACAGCAAGTCCATCAGCCGAGACTATATATCCCAAGAAGTGCACACGAGGAGAGCCAAAAGAACACTTCTTTAATGACGCAAAAAGCTTTTCTCGTCGCAAAACAGTAAGAACCTCTCGAAGATGCAGTAGATGCTCTTTAAGTGACATACTAAAGATCAATATATCATCAAAATACACAACGACTGACTTTCCAATGAAAGGGGTAAAGCTTGGTGCATGACACGCATGAGAGTGCTTGGTGCGTTAGACAATCCAAAAGGCATAACCAACCACTCAAAAAGACCTTCACGAGTTTTAAAAGTTGTTTTCCACTCATCTCCTTGACCAATGCGAATCTGGTGATATCCGCTTCTTAAGTCCAATTTGGAGAATATACAGGCAGCACATATCTGATCAAGCAAGTCATCTAATTGAGGAATAGTGAATCGATATCGAACCGTAATTTTGTTAATGGCACGACAATCCACACACATACGCCAAGAGCCATCTTTCTTCGGAACTAACAAAGCCGGCACTGCACAAGGGCTCAAACTCTCTCGTAAAAACCCTTTAGAAACTAATCCCTCAACCTGCTTATGGAGCTCCTCATGTTCAGCTGGGCTCATTCGATAATGCGGACGGTTAGGGAGTAAAGCATCTGGTACCAAGTCAATTTGATGTTGAATATCACGCAATGGTGATAGCCCGGGTGGTAGATCATCAGGGAAAACATAAAAAAATTCGTCAAGAAGTTCAGAATACGCAGGTTGAATTTGTGGCTCAACGGGCGTAGAAGAAGAAGGTATAGCGAGAAGAATAACTACGAGACCTTCTTGCTGCATAGTAACTTCAAATAGTGACTTTTGCATCAATAATAGTGGAGTTGTTGGTGGTGGTTATGACGACCCAACCCGTCAAATAAAAAAAATTTCAACCCGGATCACTATTATCATAAATAATGATTCTCAACGGTCCAATAAACAAACAGCGCGGAAACAATGATTCAAACAATCAATTACAATTATCGTTTAATAAGCTCATACTTATTAATTCTAGTTCAATTCGGTAATACACATAGTTCTGAAATTGCTAACACCCTAGCAATTCTAACTTATTACACGAAAACGAGCCACTAGATCATTCCCCTCGTCCCGGCCATGATTCCACGATCACTGACTGTCTTTACCTGCATCACATGGTTATAAGAGATGCGTGAGTATTATCATAAATACTCAGTGATACGGTCATCCCATCTACAGGCTATACACACAGGCATAAGCAAAAGATACAATACCAGGATGAACAAACAATAATGCATCACATAACAACCAAACGAGAACAACACGTTCAATATGTCAAACTAACGGTAATCAAAAACCCGTGTCGATCGACACACCCGGCCGACACTATGTCGATCGACATACACAACTTGTGTCGATCGACGCATGACCAGTCAATACGTCAAACTGATGGCAATCAAAAACTCGTGTCGATCGACACACCCCAACTGTGTCGATCGACATAGCCCTCTCTGCTCGACTCCTCTTGAGTCAAAACAACATACGAGAATCGACTCAAACAACACACAATCGCATCCTATCAATTCCTTTACCCAGATAAGCCTATGGTCACGCACTCACCTCGAATTCGGATAGAAGAGGATAAGAATCCGACGAAGCACACGAAGAACAATCCGAAATCCTTCACCGTTCGATCCTCCCACGCTTCCACAACCTCACAAACACTCCCACAAGCCTAATAAGATTGAGGAACACGAAGGAAACAACAACAACAACAACCTCTCCTCTCAATCCTCTCACTTTCTTTCTCAAAAATCGGTTTTTCTGTCCAGAAAATCCGATTTTCGACTTAAATAGCCCATCTGCCGACACTGTGTCGATCAACATACACAACTTGTGTCGATCGACACATGACCAATCAATACGTCAAACTGACGGCAATCAAAAATCCGTGTCGATCGATACACCCCAACTGTGTCGACCGACACAGCCCTCTCTGCTCGACTCCTCTTCAGTCAAAACAGTCGTGTCGATCGACACACAAACCTTGTGTCGATCGACACCCATCCAAAAATTACTTTTTGGATCACGGGCGTTACAGTGGTAACGGTGGTGATGATAATGGCTTCAAGGTAAAGCTTCGGGTATTAAATTTAAAACTGTAGGTGTTGAGAAACCCATCATGCGTAACTTTACGGTCAAATTCCCAAGGACGGCCCAACAACAAGTGACAAGCATCCATTAGAACCACATCGCAATCACTCGATCATGGTATGCATCACCAATTGAAAAAGCTACTAAGGCTCGTCGTGTAACACGTACCTTACTGGTTTGCTGCAACTCAGCAAGATGATACGGGTGAGGGTGTTCCTCATCTTTAAGCTCCAATTTGCAGACTGCTTCTGTGGCGATAACGTTTTCACTGCTATCTGAGTCAATGATGAATTTACAAACCTTTCCTTCAATTATACAATGTGACTGAAATAGGGCGTTGCATTGCGAAAACTCAACAGGGAGGTGAGGTGCTAAACATGACCTCTGTAACATTAACGATATACCCATATCTGCGTCCAATTCTTCTGACAATTCATTCGACTCTTCCACATACTCGATTTCCACATCACGACCAGACGTGTCAAGTAAAAACCCTCGACGATTTCGTGTTGGACAAGAAGCTTGGCGATGCCGTGGTTCGCCACAAGCGAAACAACGCAGAGTACCAACCCGATTTGTGCGACTAGAGTCGACTGGAACAATAGCTGTTTCAGGTTGAATAGGTAAAGGTTCTACTCCAGTTGGAGGCAAATTTAAAACAGAAGGATTGCGAGGCTGTCGTGATGAGCTCCAAGCAGAGAAATTAACTTTTGTTTGAGATTCAACGGTTAAAGCTTGTTGATGAGCTTCGGCAAGTGTCAATGGGTTAAACAAATTCAATGTGTGTAGAATTTGTTGGCGTAAACCACCGATGAAACGAGCCATGATCTGACTTTCTGTATCTTGGAGATCAATTCGGTTTAGCAATAAGAAAAATTCAGAGGCATAATCCTCCACCGAACGACTTCCTTGTCTCAAATTTTGCAGTCTTTGGAACAATAATTGGTTATAGTTGTAAGGTAAAAAGATTTTGTGTAGATGTTTCTTCAGTTTAGCCCATGACATAATCTTTGTCTTGCCAAAACGAGCACGTGATGCTTTAGTTTGGTTCCACCAAGCCGCTACTCTGTTACAAAAATGCATCGTAATCACAGGAACACAACGATTCAAGGGAACGTGTTTGAATTCTAGAATTTCTTCAACCGTAACAAGCCAATCAAGTAACTCTTCTGCACTTTGTCTACCATGAAACTCAGGGATATCGATTTTGAAGATTGTCTCCCAACGCCAATCTTCTTTTTGTGGCAAAACAGGTTTTGCTCCAAGAACAGCAAAGGGATTCGCTTCATCATCGAAGTCGTCGTCTTGTTGTTCTTGTTTGTTCACCCGAGGAGCTTGATCGTGCTGAGCTGTTAGAGTCTGCATCACTGTAGCAAGCTGGTTCATCTACCCTTGGAGGTGCACCAAAGTCTGTCGCGTGAGTTTTGCTTTCGTTGGTTGCGGATCACGGCGAGTTCTTGGCATGGTGAAAGACGCATTTTGCTCTGATACTAACCTGATGGAGGGTAAGAACCAAGTTTCAGATCAATATAGGGATTTCTAGGAAATCACTAGAGACCTACTTGTTGAAGAAGATGAATTTAATCAAATCTCTCTTAAGGAACTTAAGCAAAAGCTGCTTGTTTATTAATTCTCAAAATCTGAGTTACAAAGCTAGAATAAGAAAGCTATAAATAGAACTCTAAACCCTTGTCACAACCGACATATGAAAAGAAAAATTGACATTTAAGTAAAAACCAACTGAAATATGGAAAAAGCTATGAAAACGTAAGAACCGTTGTTTGTTCGTTACTAGCTGTTAAGATGCAGCTGCATCACTGATAAACTAACTTGCCTTCCTCACGCTCAAAAGGAACTTGACCCCGATGATAATCCAGGTGAACTCTGTACCGATCCAACCAATTTATACCTAGGATGACATCATACAGCTCCATTGGGCTAATAATCAAATCTGCTGGCATCGACTCTCCAGCCACCTGAATATCCACACTCCTCGCCCGACAATGAGTAGTTAGAAACTTCCCTGCAACAACTCTAACCACTTCCAACTGCTCATCGACGTCGCTCCGGATATTCATGCTCTCAGCACGCTCCGGAGTAATGAAGCAATGCGATGTTCCATAATCAAACAACACGTGGGACTCAAAACTGCCCACTAACTTGGTCCCTGCATAGACATCATGTGCTAAGAAACCTAAGTTTCTATCACAAAATAACAAAAATCTAAACAGACAAAATTTCTAACACACACAAAGTTCATCAAATCTGAGTCTAGAAATTTACCTGTGATTGGCCTCGAGCTTGACCCACCCGTCTCTACAGTAGAGTGCATACGTGGTGCTGCTGCAGTCTGAGCCATCGGCAGTACTGCTGCCATCGCCATATGCCGCAGCTTGGGACATTTTGGGTTGATGTGTCCCGGCTCCCTACATTGGTAACAGACCCGAGTGATACATGCTTCCACACCCATAGCATCTCCGACCACTCTGACTCGACTTCGAAGTGTCCACCCACTTCCTCTTCTGTCCTTGCGCAGGTTTGCCGCCCTTGATCGGAACCATCTGCTACTACGGCTTCCTTGTCTGAATGGTTGGGCTGACTACCACAACCTACTCCCTCAGATCCTCCTCTATCGTAGCAGCCGTCTCCACCAGCTCCGCCCTCGAAGCATACCTGGTCACCTTACATCGGGTCCTCAAGTCGAGCCGAAGTTCGCTCAAGAACCTCTTCACATGGGCCTACTCGCCCTCCATAGCCCGACCAGCATAAACCAAGAGTCGGTTAAACTCCACATCATACTGACCGGTCTCCCTGAGCCAGCTCCAAGAACCGCGACTTCAACCGATCCACTACTTGTGGGAAAAACTTGGCATTAAACTCTGCCAAAAAGTCATCCCAAACCATCTATGCCTGAATCCTCCTGGCTGCAGCACCCCTCCACGAGATGTGCATCACCATCCAGGTAATAAACTACCAGATCAAGTCGGTATCCCTCTGGACACCTGATAGAGCGGAAATTCTGCTCCAACCTCATCCGCCACTCATCAGCCTCCTCAGGATTGGCACCTCCCGAAAAGAATCTCATGCCAATCATTTGCATCTGCTTCATCATCTTAAAGTAAGATGGGAGCTCCTCCGCAACCGCAACTCTCGGCTGTACCTCTGCCATTGGTGGCACCACTAGAGCCTGAGTTGGTACCGCCCCCGGTAACCGCTCCAACAACAACTGCAACAGGTATGCCAAACGATCATCTCGGCCCTAGGCTACACCTATGGCAAATCATGAGTCAACAATTACAAAGCATGTATAAAGAAGATTGTAGCAGCCTTTTTTGTATCCATCAGACTATTTCCATGTTACAAAACAACACACAAAAACTAACCTTATAAGTATATATTTTGACCCAAAAAAACTAAAATCAAAACTATCATATATAAATTAACTGACAGTCCAATAAATAAAATGTTGGAGGTTAATATCACCAGTAAGTCGTTGGTACACCTAATTAATGAGAGACCAAAGAAAATAAGAATTTATATATATAACCCCAAAAATAGATGTAAATGCAAAAAAAAAAAACTAAGACCTGCCAACCAACTTCAATACAATTGATATTATTTGGTGAGCTAGCCGTCACCCATATTTGTGATAGGCTAAACTATCTTGGCGTTTTTACATATGGTTTCCATAGGTTTATAAGCGCTTTGCCTCCACGAAATGTTCCATACGTTTTCAATATGCCGTACTATATGTACATACACATATAAGAAATCACAAAACATATATACATATAATAGACGTATGAATGATGACTTTTAAAATATTTATTCATTTATATAAAAAAAAATTCACCTCGCGAGATCCAGTTGAATTAGTTTGTCTAGGCTGATGAATGTTGATGGGATCCTTTTTCCCGAATCTTTCGATCGATTTTGCCCGTAAAATATATTTTTTTCTTGTTCTTATAATCGAAATACTATTTTTTGGACATTTCTCCTTCGTTCTCCAGCGTTGAGTCACCATATTCGATTGTTCTTGCAACTGCTTCATTTTCTTACGATTATACTTTTGCATCCATAAATGTCAATGTCTGCTAATTTAAATATTAGCAAATCCAAATTTATATTAAACTGATAAGAGAGACTGAAAGAGACGATTATCGATTGTTTGAGTTTGTTGTAACAAACATATCAGTTTCTTTTTGAGAGTAGGAGATTGTAATTCTTTCCTGCTATTGAGCGATTGTACTTCTCTTTGATAATCAATAAAGCTTGAATTTTTTCAGATTTGTTATCACGTGACATACTCGTTTGAGCACCAAGCAAATAACGTGTACATGTAACATGTTACTACAAATCTAAAGTCCCTAGATCTAGTTTGATCTATACATGTCTTTTGCATCTCTAAAGTCCCTAGATCTAGTTTGATCTATACATGTCTTAATTTATACAAGTAAACGTTTGCATTGGAAGACGTACAAATTGCAAGTAACGTGTTTCATATTTACTTCTTTTTTTCTATGCTTCACTACATACACGAAACACAACAATATAATCAATAATGACCTCGAAAATTACTTCGGATCCAGAGAGAATAAAACAAAAATCAAGAGTTGGCCTGATATAAAATACCTTAGATAGTTAAATATAATATCATAAATCTTTTTTTTTTTTAAGTTAATATCATAAATCTTAAAATGCTTAAAATTTATAAGTTTCGATTAAATGACATTTTATCAGTAAATCCGTTGCTAAAATGGGGAGACCAATAGAAAGAAGACGGAGAAAGGGGGGTTGGTGAAGTAGAGCACGATGAGTAAGTATAAGACGATAACGAAGAACAAGATTTGGTCGGAATATTTTTCATTGCCGGAGCCACCACATCTTCTAGAAGCCCTTGTCGCCGTTGGCAATGATCAACTGTGAAAAACAATTCATCTTCGAGGTTTCCCGGTATGCTTTCTTGGTCTTTATGAGCTGGATGATTTTGGTGAGCGGGTTTGGCTAGTTGGGATAGTTTGCTTTCTTCTTGGGTTTGCGATTTTTGGTTGGATTTGAAATGAGCTTTATCGGACCTTTGTATTTTGGGTTTTTTACTAGGCCTATGCGCCATATTGGGTAGGAAGAAAGGGTATGTGAAGTGTAAGTGGAAACCCTCGTATGTGATGATATATGTGTTAGGCTCATCAGTTGATTTCTCCACTTGCTTCTTTGCATTGCATATTGGGTTCGTGCACTTGTAATAACTCCTAAACATAAATCACAAATAGTAGTAACATTAGGCATGTGACCAAAAATCAAAAATACTATAATATATACAAATTCGACATGTGAAGGTTTTATCAGCTTAGCTGAAATGGTTTGATATTGATATATATGAATGGATATATATACCTTGGGTTAGGACTATTTTTGATTGATTTTTGACCATATTTTCTCCATTTGTATCCATCATCACTCATTCCATTACAATTGTTCTTCACCTTTAATGTGTATCTATCCACCTTGCTCAAAGTACTCCTTTCCGATGTTGGGACCCTTCATATTAATATTCTACAACTCAGTTATTAATATTTTAAAACAAGAGACTCTGAGTAAAGTTTAGTAAAGGCTGATATTTTAAGGAAAAAAACAAAGTAATGTGTTTTTGTAATTGAAAAAAAAAACCATATTATACGTTGATATGGGGATTTCTCGGACTGGGAGGGTTCGTGTTAGAGCGTTTGAGATGTCTTGGATTGTTGGACCGGAGTAAAGTGTTGATGAAAGTAACTTGTTTGTAATGGCATCTTCATTTGCTTGTTCTTCAGGCAGAAAGAAGAGAGGTGGCTCGTTAACAAGAAGCTCGTCTACGGAGTCCTTTCCGAACCCTCTCGTCCACTCATTAACTTCTTCCTCTACTTCTCCCATATGAGCATCAGAATAAGATAACATACAAGGAGAGAGAGAGGGAGAGAAAGAGATCCTGTTTTAAGAAAGAAAGTGTGTTGAATTTATATACAAACTTTTGGGGGTGGGGAAATTAAGGGGAGAAAAGTGTCTATACCAACTCTACTCCCAATTATATATATGCAACACGAGAATTATCGTGATTTCGATATTTCTATAAACATTATTTTAATAGTTTTAGTAATTTTTGGGGTAAATTTTTCCTTTATGGGAAAAAAAAAGGAATCAGAACGTGAAAGTAAAAGAATTGTTAGTCGGGAGGCTTTTTTAACTGTCAGTCCTACAAATAATTAAAATTGTAAGTCTCCAAATGTTCATAATGTCAAACTATGGTCAAGCCATTGCTGTTTTAAAATATGCATTTCAACTTCTACCCTGACATTTCTTATCTTCTTATTTTATATAAATTTATAGATATTTTTTTAGAAAAAGAAGGAAATAATGCATATTTTGTCATGTTTTGAACTTGGGACAACCTATAACATCACCACTAAATGGGTCATCTTGTCATTAGTTTTTTCTTTTCTTTTCCAAATGGTTTGTAATGTGTCCACATATTTCATGAATCAACCGTCGTGGCTAACTTTGTAAGCTTGTATCTTAGGCCCCATATTTAATTAATTCGAGTTCTATTGTTGTTGCTTTGTGGCTTTGACTTTGTGACGTAAGGACAAAAACATAGTGTCAAGCTTGTGAGCCAAAATAGATTTGGGTTGACTTTTGAGAGTGGGCGGTTTTGTTGTCTTTGTTGATGAGGAGTTGGTTTTGGATCTTAGCCAAACATGTAAATTGTAATGGATTCTTCTTCTCAAATCATTTAACAAAGACAACCGTTTAACTTAGTGTGTGTGGTAGACTAATGGCGAAAATGTCGAATCCATTTGTAGTAGAAAACTAGACCGGTGAAAAAGCCTCCCGACTCTTGTGAGGAAAGATGTATGCCCAAAAATAATTTTATCGACGGTTATTCCAAGCCCGTGCCTATGTAGAGAAAATAGAAGCATTGGCCTCCGGCCCTTTTTTTTATACAAATATTAAGGCCTTCAATTTATTTTCACAATATAGTATTACAGTCACAATATCTTACTATATAAAACAAAAAAGATTAGAGTAATTAACGAGACCTCTTCATTTTCTTCTCACATCTCACCATCATACAATCGTACACTCTTTTTTTTGTTTTTCTTAATCAACAATCACAATTCACTAATAATCTTCTTTTATATTATGTTTTCGTTATTTATAAATCTTAAAAGTTTTTGATTTGGGATTCTGATTAGATTAGGTAAAAATCGTAAAACTGTTTGCCATTTAGTATATATATAAAAAAAAATTATATTTTATAATTTATAATTTGGTTTGTTAAAACTGTACTTTTAACGGTGTTTTATTTAAAATATTTTATTTTATAGAAATTAAAGTTTTTTTTTTCAAACTTGGCATCTGGTCTCTGCAGCCTTAAGAACGGCTCTGAGTTGTTCCTAAGTTTGGAGAGACTAGGTATTAAAGCCATGAATTTCCTAACTTAAATAAAGTCAACTGTTCTTTTTTTTTTTTTGAAATTGGGTTCTACATTACTCATTAATCATATATATTGTTATCTAACGACACCTAAAAAAAATACAAAAACTAACATCCTAGTAATGTGATATTTCGATTTTGCCCCTATTCTATTCTATTTATGGTAAGTGATTCCACATTAAAAACTAGTAGCATCTATTAAAAACTATTTATATCTCATTTCCATCATTCTCTCTTTTACCACATTCTCTTTAATACATCCTATCCCGTATTCATTTCTTTTTCTCTTATGTCTACAAAAATGATATTTGCATTATTAGAAAAAAAAACATTAACCAACATAAACTATAGGAAGAGATAAACTCTTGTTGTTGTGAATACTTTTATTATTGTTATGTTAATAAAACCGTAGGAAGTACATAGATTATATACACAATGAATATGAGAGAATCGAAGTGACTAAGTGAAGAAGAAGAGATGGCCAAGAGTACATAAATGGGAAACGAAGTCGAGGAGATGGTCAAGAGTAGTTAATACTCTAATACGCCCCCTCAAGATGGACGATGGTTTGAAAGACCAATCTTGACAGCTAGATCATTGAAACGAGCGCGAGGAAGTGGCTTGGTCAAGGCATCAGCAAGTTGATCAGCAGAGGCTATGTGAGAGACACGAAGATTGTTCCCTTGAACTTGCTCACGGAAAAAGTGATAATCAAGAGCAATATGTTTCATACGAGAATGAAAAACTGGATTCGCACATAAATAAGTGGCTCCAACATTGTCACAGAAGATCGTTGGAGTAGAGATAAGAGGAATACCAAGTTTAGTCATGAGAGAGGTGAGCCATTTGACTTCAGACGCAGTGACAGCAACACTTAGATACTCAGCTTCAGTGGAAGAACGAGCTACACCTTTCTGTTTCTTAGAGCACCACGAAATGGGTTGCTTTCCAAGATAGACAATGTAAGCACCAGTAGAAGAGTAATCATCACGATCACCGGCCCAATCCATATCAGAATAAGCATGGAGATTGAGTGGCGTGGATCGAGAGAAGAAAATACCTTTGTTAGCTGTGCCAGCAAGATATCGTAGAACCCGTTTGACAGCTTCAAAATGAATGGTTGTTGGTCGATGCATAAACTGCGAGAGTCGGTTAACGGCAAAAGCAATGTCTGGTCGGGTGAGAAGGAGATATTGGAGGCTTCCGACAATGGTTCGAAACTCAGTAGGATCATCAAGTGCAGAACCAGCAGTCGCGGTGAGACGATCAGTGGAGCACATCGGCGTCGAAACCAGTTTACAAGATGCCATCTTAGTCTTGATCAACAAATTAATGATGTATTTTGTTTGTGTAAGATGAAGACCAGAGGCATCACGATGAACTTCCAAGCCCAGAAAATAAGAAAGATTACCAAGATCTTTGAGAGAAAACCGAGCAGACAAGAGATTAATGATCCGAGAGACTTCCGAAGAATTATTTCCGGTAACAATAATGTCATCGACATAGATGAGAACATAAACCAGAACGCCACCTTTGTTAAGAATAAATAATGAAGCATCAGCAAGAGAGTTGACAAAACCGATACCAAGAAGGAAGTCACGAAGAGCATTGTACCAAGCACGAGGTGCTTGTTTGAGACCGTAAATCGCTTTTCGTAGGCGACAAACGTGATCAGGTCTATCTTTATCAACGAACCCAGGGGGCTGCATCATATAAACCTCTTCATGAAGAGGTCCTTGAAGAAACGCGTGATTAACATCAAATTGACGAAGAGACCAATCACGAGCAACCGCAACACCAAGGACAAGACGAATTGTAGCATGTTTGATGACAGGACTGAATGTTTCTTGAAAGTCAACACCTGGTTGTTGATGAAAACCCTTAGCCACCAACCGTGCTTTGAACCTGTCAACAGAACCAGTAGGTAAGCGTTTGATACGATAAACCCAACGGCAACCAATAATGTTACGAGCGAGAGCTCGATCAACAAGATCCCATGTGTTGATTCTGTGACTTGAATATATTTCAATATTAGGCAAAACCGGATCGGTTAAGTCTATAGGTTCAACCCACATTTGGTGATAACCGAGATTGGTTATTGGGCTGAATGTTGTTTGGTTTTGGGCCGGTTTTCTTCAGTCCATAATGAGGAAGCGGATGGGTCAGTTTGTGAAAAAAAGAAAATAAAAAAGAGAAAGCAGATCTAGGGTTGAGTCGTTGTTGTAGTCATCGTCTTCTTCCTTGAGACTCTTGGATACTTCTTCTGGAATCTTTGTAATCTCTCATTCTAGTGAAGATTTGCTTGTACCGTCAAGCCCCAGATGTAGGCTCTCATCTCGAGGCTGAACTGGGTAAACAATCTTGTGTCTCTCTGCTTTATTTCTCTTAAAACACACGAGTGATTGCTTGAGAGATTGTGAGGATTCGTGAGAAAATGTGAGTTGATTGAGTGACTGTGAGATTGCGATTCGAGGTTACGATCTTAACAAGTGGTATCAGAGCAAGGTTGGTGTTTCGAATCGATCGAGTCGATTGGGGTCTTCGAATCGACGCGATGACGAATGTTCGAATTGAGGTGGAGCGATTCGACGGAGAAGGAGATTTGTCGTTATGGAAGAAGCGCATGCTCGCGCATCTCTCGGTGCTAGGTTTGAAGGATACTCTGGAAGATTCGTCTCCTACGGCTAGTTCGTTACCAGTCAAGAAAGACGAAGATGCAGCAGATACTAAACTCAGGCTTGAGAAATTGGTATCCGATTGGTATGAAAGATCTGAGAAAGCTATGAATCTGATCTTTCTAAATGTTGGCGATCGAGTCTTGAGGAAGCTCGATGAGTGTACGGACGCTGCGTCTACTTGGTCAGCATTAGAAAGGTTGTATCTATCTAAGTCTCTCCCTAATCGTATATATTTGCAACATCGCTTTTACACTTTTAAGATGAATGAGTCGAAATCTATTGATGAAAACACTGATGATTTCTTAAAGGTTGTATCGGAACTTGGAAGTGTGAAGGTTACAGTATCTGAAGAGGTTCAAGCAATCTTGCTACTGAATTCACTTCCGGCACAATACAACTCTCTGAAGGAAACACTGAAGTATGGGAGAAAGACTCTGACGCTTGAAGAGGTGATTGCTGATGCGAGGTCAAAAGAGAGAGAGCTTAAAGAAAGCTCTGTATCCAACAAGAATGGTGAAGCTTTCATGGCCAGAGGCAGAACAGAGAAAAGAGACTTCAACAAGAAGTTCAAGGGCAAGTCTAGGTCAAGGTCTGGTTCTGGTTCCAGAGTTACTTGTTGGTACTGCAAGAAAGTAGGACACATGAAGAAAGACTGTTTTGCTCGGAAAAGAAGAATGGAGAATGAGGAGCAAGGTGAAGCGCTGTAATGATAGACAAGCTTCATGACGTAGAAGCCCTGTCTATCTCAAAGGAATGTCCAAAGGATCGCTGGATTATAGACTCTGGATGCTCATACCACATGACATCCAGAAGGGATTGGTTTGAGTCCTTCACTGACCTAACCAGTGGTCGTGTTCTGCTTGCTGATGACAGAGTGGTGAATGTGCAAGGCATTGGCACAATAAGGATCACAACAAAAGGAGGAACTGTTAACAGGCTTACCAATGTAAGGTACATTCCAAATCTAGCTAGGAATCTAATCTCTGTTCCGACTTTAGACGTGTAGGGTTTCAAACATGCTGGTGGAGATGGAAGGACCAAGTTCTACAAGAGTGGAAAGCTAGCTCTGTCAGGAACCTTAACTGGTGGCTTGTACCTGCTTGATGGAGGAACTGTAGAGGTCCGGTCCAACAGTGTTATCTCCAAAGATGAAACAGCTCTATGGCACAGCAGACTTGGCCATATGAGCAAGAAGAACCTGAAAGTTCTGGTTGAGAAAGGGATCCTTGACAAGAAGAGAATCAGCAACATGGAGTTCTGTGAAAGCTGTGTCATGGGAAAGAACAAGAGGCTAAGCTTCAATATCGGTAAGCACAACTCAGATGACTTACTCAGGTATGTACATGCTGATCTTTGGGGGTCTCCAAATGTCCATCCATCTATGTCAAGAAAAAGGTATTTCTTATCCATTATTGATGATTTCTCTAGAAAGGTATGGGTTTATTTCTTAGCCACTAAGGATGAAGCATTTAGTAACTTCTGTGAATGGAAATTGCTAGTTGAGAATCAATCCGGTAAGAAATTGAAATGCCTTAGGACTGATAATGGATTAGAATTTTGCAACACTGAATTTGATAGTTTCTGTAAGAAACATGGAATTGAAAGACATAGAACATGTGCCTATACACCACAGCAAAATGGTGTTGCTGAAAGAATGAATAGAACAATAATGGAAAAGGTTAGATGTATTTTAAATGAATCTGGTTTAGAAGAAAGATTTTGGGCTGAAGCTGTTGCTACTTCTGTTTATATCATTAATAGAACACCCTCGTCTGCTAATGATTTTAATATTCCTGAGGAGTTGTGGCTAGGTAAAACACCAGGTTACAAGCATCTAAGGAGGTTTGGGTCAATTGTCTACGTACATGTTGACCAAGGAAAACTGAAATCTAGAGCTTTAAAGGGAGTCTTCATTGGCTACCCTTATGGAGTTAAGGGATACAAGGTGTGGCTACTGGATGATAGGAAGTGTGTAGTTAGCAGAAATGTTGTATTCACAGAGGATAGGCTGTATAAAGATTTGAAAGAGGGTAGCAGTTCACAAGGCAGCAGTGAAGAAAGCTCAGAAAAGGTAAAGAATACTGTTGTGATTAAGCCAGAAGAAGTAAGAGTGGAAACTGCAGTCAAGTCTACAGAACTTGTAGAGGTCTCAGACTCTGAAGAAGAAGATATCAATGAAGGTGGAGTTGGTCCAGTAGCTCCAGACAGTGAAGCAGAGTCCGCTGATGAGGCTGGTGGAAACATCAACAGTTTCCAGTTAGTAAGAGATAGAGCTAGAAGAAAGAAAGCCGAGAAGCCTATCAGATACAGAGATGGAGCAGATGATGAAGAGGTTGTAGCCTTTGCACTGTTTATTGGTGAAAGGCTTGATTCAGTAGAGCCAAAGGATTACTTGGAAGCACTTGATAGTGAAGATTGGGTTATGTGGAATGCTGGTATGGATGAAGAAATGGAGTCACTTCAGAAGAATGGAACTTGGGATCTGACTGACTTGCCTGAAGGGAAAAGAGCCATAGGATGTAAGTGGGTTTTCAGATTGAAGTCCGGTATACCAGGAGTTGAAGAGCAAAGGCACAAAGCCAGGCTTGTTGCCAAGGGATATGCACAGAAAGAAGGTGTGGACTACCAGGAAATTTTCTCTCCGGTTGTGAAACATGTTTCCATAAGGTTGATGCTGTCTATGGTAGTGCATCATGACATGGAACTGGAGCAGCTAGACGTCAAGACAGCTTTCCTGCATGGAAGCATAGAAGAAGAAATATTCATGGAACAGCCAGAGGGGTATGTAGTAAAGGGTCAAGAAGACAAGGTATGTCGCTTGAAGAAGTCTCTGTATGGACTTAAGCAGGCGCCAAGGCAATGGAATAAATGTTTTGATCAGTTTATGACAAGCCATGGGTTTATAAAGAGTGAATATGATCATTGTGTCTACTACAAGGAACTGAAAAACCAGGTATACATCTATCTACTGCTGTATGTAGATAACATGTTGGTAGCTTGCAAGGAAATGTCTGAGGTTATAAAGGTTAAGAAGATGCTTAGTACTGGTTTTGAAATGAAAGACTTAGGACCTGCTAAGAAGATATTGGGTATGGAAATAGTCAGAGATAGGGCTGCTGGTACTCTAACTTTGTCTCAGAAAAGTTATATCAAGAAAATTTTGCAAGTATTCAGGATGAATGAAGCAAAACCAGTGAGTGCACCTCTAGGGTCTCATTTTAAGCTAGCCTCCCTTACTGAGAATGAAGAAGCTGTGGATACAGGAGAGGTTCCTTATGCAAATGCAGTAGGAAGTATGATGTATGCCATGATAGGCACCAGACCTGACATAGCTTATGCTTTGGGAATTGTCAGTAGGTTTATGAGCAGACCTGGAAAAGTACATTGGACTGCAGTACAGTGGATGTTGAAGTATCTTAAGGGGACGCAGGACAAAGGTCTAGTGTTCAAGAAGGGTTCAGACTTCAAGATAGATGGGTACTCGGATTCAGATTTTGCGGGTGACTTGGATGGAAGAAAATCAACTACAGGATATGTGTTCAAAGCTGGTGGTAATACAGTGAGCTGGAGATCAGGTTTGCAACAGGTAGTTGCTTTGTCTACAACTGAGGCTGAGTACATGGCTCTCACAGAAGCTGTCAAAGAAGTAATCTGGTTGAGAGGAATAACTGACGAATTGGGATTCAATCAAAATGTGACTGATGTATATTGCGACTCTCAAAGTGCAATATGTCTTGCCAAGAACAATGTATTTCATGGGAGAACAAAGCATATGGCAGTGAAGTTTTACTTTATCAGAGACATTGTGGAGAAGAAGGAAGTGGCAATACAGAAGATTCACACTTCAAAGAATCCGGCAGACATGTTAACTAAGGTAATTCCAATTCAGAAGTTTGAGCAAGCTTTGAGCTTGCTTGGAGTGGCCAGGTGCTAATTGAATGGCTACGCTTGACGGTATAAAGGATCTGACTCAGGTATGTGTTCAAGTCAAGGTGGAGTTTGTTGATTCTGTGACTTGAATATATTTCAATATTAGGCAAAACCGGATCGGTTAAGTCTATAGGTTCAACCCACATTTGGTGATAACCGAGATTGGTTATTGGGCTGAATGTTGTTTGGTTTTGGGCCGGTTTTCTTCAGTCCATAATGAGGAAGCGGATGGGTCAGTTTGTGAAAAAAAGAAAACAAAAAAGAGAAAGCAGATCTAGGGTTGAGTCGTTGTTGTAGTCATCGTCTTCTTCCTTGAGACTCTTGGATACTTCTTCTGGAATCTTTGTAATCTCTCATTCTAGTGAAGATTTGCTTGTACCGTCAAGCCCCAGATGTAGGCTCTCATCTCGAGGCTGAGCTGGGTAAACAATCTTGTGTCTCTCTGCTTTATTTCTCTTAAAACACACGAGTGATTGCTTGAGAGATTGTGAGGATTCGTGAGAAAACGCGAGTTGATTGAGTGACTGTGAGATTGCGATTCGAGGTTACGATCTTAACACCATGTATGATTTAGAGTTTGTGCATCCATTTCAGAGCCCATAGCCTTGCGCCATCTTTTATCTTTCAATGCTTGAGAATCGTTGTTGGGTTCAATTTCCGAGAGAATAGCCGAGAGACCATATTTCGGATTAGGTTTCACTATGTTGTTCTTTGCACGAGTAACCATTGGATGTTGAATGGGAGCTTTCCTTGGAGCTTTCCTTGGAGCTCTCACAGGAGCTGGTACAGGTGGAGAAGAGGCAGAAAGTGAGGCAGCCATATCTGAGTTATCAACCAAAGGTGATGACGGTGATGAGGCTTCAGGCGTGGAAGAGATGCGTTCATCGGTCGGAGAGGCAATCTTTGATGAAGGAGCAGAGCTCGGGGTGATGAGTGTTGCGGGTCGCCAACTAAAACAGGAGCTGGAGCTGCTAAGCAAGCAGGAGAAGAGAAGAAGATGACTCAAAGGAAGAAGAAGACTCTGAAGATGAAAGAGAGGAAAAAGGAAATACCGACTCATGAAAGAAGAAGTGAGATATAGATGCGAGATGTAACAACATCAAGACAAATAAAAGCACTTTGAGTAAGAGAATACCCCAAGAAGACACGTGGTGTAGAACGTGGACTGAATTTGTTTGAACCGTAGGGCTGAATCGATGCATGGATAACAAAGAGAGAGTAGAAGAAGATGAAAAGAAGAGGAAAGAGATGTGATTTTAGGATCAAAACTGCTTTGATACCATATAGAAAAAGATATACTCTTGTTGTTGTGAATACTTTTATTATTGTTATGTTAATAAAACCGTAGGAAGTACATAGGATTATTATATACACAATGAATATGAGAGAATCGAAGAGACTAAGTGAAGAAGAAGAGATGGTCAAGAGTACATAAATGGGAGACGAAATCGAGGAGATGGTCAAGAGTAGTTAATACTCTATTATTAACTTGGGTCGCAGGTAACTAAATGTGGTTCAGATAGTTAATTATGTTATTATATCCATTAACTATGTTCTTAAATAGTGAACTATTGTGGAAGTTGAATTCCGCGATAAAAATTTATATATGAATTTGGGAAAAAATCTTAGTGGTAAGAAATATCTATAAATCTGATACGAATTGAAAATGTATGGCAAAATTGGACTTATATTGATGTTGAATCGAATATACAAAAACATCTCAAATGAGATGTGTTGACAATATAAACAGTAGTGCTAAGTCTCTCGTAATGGGAAAATTAGACGAATTATGCTCAGACTTCTTGTATTTATAGCTCGATCCAGCTCCGTCGTCCAGCTCTGCATATTTCGGGTTAGCTCTGCGTATCTCGGGCACGTTCGAAGTTGATCCTCTTTCTCGCGGCTGCCGTGGAGTCAAAGAACTCTTTGACTTCTTCTAAGCTCCTAAACTCATCTTTTGTTAACTCTACGCGCTTTGAGCTAAACGGGACCCGTAATATGGACTCATCATATATTATGTAATGTTTGGTTCTGTCTTGGATTTGGGTCGAAAGCCCAAACCTTTGGTTATTCTAACCTATTCTCTGTGGGTTTTTCAGAGGTTGTATTAAGTGACAAATCCAGCTCTAACAACTATGCAACTTTATATAAAACAGAATAATTAATTATGTTCTAGAAAAATAAAATATGGTAATAACTATGTAATTAGAATAGTTAATTATGTTTATAGATAATTATACAGTTTTTACTATAAATAATCGAGACAAAGCTAATATATCATGACATAAATAGACTAAACAGTTGACTCAAAAAAAAAATTAATAAAAAAATAATTGACTATCTGCAATTTTTTTTAGAAGAGAAATTGTGTTAAGACAGTCATATTATTCTATAAAATATTGTTATTGTGTATATAGTATAATGCAATGGTACAGTTTTGTACACTGTAATTTTGAAAATAAATGACATATCAATGAATATGCATGTGTGATGTGTCGTGGTGATTTTTGTAAATTATACTCAATAAATCAATAACATGTATCATGAGAAATAATGTTTTTCTTAAAAACCAACAAATCCATATCTTCGGGTCACATTTTCAAAAATTATTTGGATAGTAAATTCATTTGTCGTGTAAAAACGTTGATTTCATTGAATCAGAAGAGAAAATAAAGAATGTTTGCTTCCCTAATGGGTTATAACTCTTTACGCAATGCCTATGGGAAATGCCTTATGTGTAGCACACAATGACCGAACTATAGTAACGCCCCGAAAAACGCTTTATGGTTAGCACACAATGACCGAATTAGAGTAACGCCCCGACAAACGCCCTTATGATCCAACCCATCCTTTCTCCTTCTCAAAACACCCTGGCAGTTCTTAGGCATACATTGTCCACTTGTCTGGAGCTATCCACGACTCTCGAAACAAAATCCAAGTTTGCAATATTTGTGAGAAAGACAGTGCATCTTAGCCTATTTTAGTGGAGAGTGGGATAAATCAAGCAAATCCCTCTATGGAGATGATGCTTCCACTTGAGTGACGAGTCAGGTGGAAGCACGCGACCATATATGTTTACTGTACTTCATGGTTTTCAAGAATCTAGACGCAAAAGATTATTTCAAAGCAAACATATCCACCCTTCACCTTTCCGCATAAGAGCCAAATAATTGCAGGCGTTTTTACATCATTCAATAACATATGACAGGATACATGATTAGATTGAGTGCCATAACGATGAGGTCCACCGTCATGCCCTGGGCTAAAGCCCGTGAAATTGATGCGTTAGTCACCATAAATATATAGAAGTTGAGGGCATCAATTTCTGAAATATATTTGTGGTGTAGTGGTTATTACGGAATTAAGTACATGGATGTCTTGTATTCGCGCTCCAATACACGCGATATTTTGTGTTTTTTTTTAGTTTTTATGTTTCTAATGGGCTTTTAATTTTATTTTTTTACGTTAAGCATCAAAAGCCTATAGGACGGCCCTGTCCACGGTCCCTCGTAAGAGAACACATTAGTTTGGCTTGAGGAAGACAAAACGAGAGGAAAAAACAAAAAGAGAGACAAGAAAGATCACTAAAACACCGTAGAGTATGGAAGAACACGAGAGAAAGCATCCGACATAGACATACATTGAATATTCATCCTGTACAAAAACCAACGCATTTCATCCTTAGTACAGTCGTTTCTCCTTAAGGAAATATATACCTTCCCCCTAACATAAAATGATCCTTAATGGTCCAACCATAACGGGCAATTTTTTCGCTACACTTACTCACAAATAGACAAATTGAATCTCAGATCATCATTGCCTAAGACTCAAAAAAAGTAAACCCCATCTTCCTCCTGGTTGTCGATTCTCTTACCAATCACGTTGAACCGATCTAACTTAAAACGTCAGAGAACCAAAGACGAAAGACAACCCCATCTTTGTCTTTCTAAAGTCCATCATAACCATGTTATTGTGACATATACTGAATCCCACAAAATAGGACACCATAATGCAACTCGTGCATAACATATTTCCGGAACACAAGTTTATCTCTCTAGAATGGATAAATTCTCGAGCAAACAAGGTTTTTTTGTTAAAAAAAAACAAACAAATTCAATTGATTTGAAGATAACGAAATCCTACCCCAGAACAAACCGAACCAAAACTTGGTTTGAACATCCCAAAACATAAACATTTTGCTGTCATCATTAATTACACTTGCTGACGTAAATATTAAGGAAATAATATGATTTTTTTTGTTTTTTGTTTTCTTTTTGATAGAGAACGAAAAAGAATCAAAAGAGACGACGAAGTCAAGGATCAAAGTTTTCCTTTTCCTTTTCCTCTAAACAAACGCTTTATTTTTTCCCCTCGTTTGATTTTTCCTGCCATTATTAAGTTTTTATATGGTACGTTCTTCGAATGGCCTAGTTGAAGAAGAAGAAGACGAATCGATCGTCTACTTGACCGTTTTCAATCTCCTTGTATTTTTTCTTGATTCGCCGGAAAAAGACCGTTTCCGGCCATGAAAACCTCTCTCCGACGGTTGCGAGGTGCGCTTCACAAGCACGATTCTAAAGACCGAAGAGATCTTCGAGCTCTGGTTCAGAATGACGAGCTAGCCCAGGCTTCGCAGGTGCCAATTTCTCTATCTCTCTATTTCCGATTCGAATTTGGACTTACATTTTCTCGTTCTTAGCTGTTTGATGATGAGGTTGTTCTCGATTATATACGTGATTTAGTTACAAATTCAAGCTTAGTTGCAACGAATTTAGGAAACGGTGATGATTCAGATGTTGGATTCACGAAAACTATTTGTGTTTAATTGATTTTTGGATCTGGAGCTTCTCTGTTTTAACCTCAGCTGCTTAGGTTTTGGGGCTCTCTGTTTCAGGCATTAGATTATTGAAATGTTGATATAACTGGTCTCACAATGTTGAGCTTGTGTGTGATCTTTTGCAGGACGTGCAAGACATGAGAGATTGCTATGATAGCTTGCTCTCTGCTGCCGCTGCTACTGCGAATAGTGCATATGGTAATCTATTGTTCCTTTTGCTTTGGTCAGATAAAAGTAAGCTCTAGTGGATATTCAGAACAGATCGCTCTTGTGGATAATGTTTTTTTATGTCAAATTTGATTGAAGCTCTTAAATTTGGCTCTAATAATTGCGCTGTTGCCTTCTCTTTCCGTCTGGTTAAATGTGTGGGTCTGTATTTGAACATATATTGACCTCAAATGTAGCTTGAATTTTATTTGTCATGGCATCCCAATTTATGGAGATAAGCATCTTCCTGTTAATAAATATATATTCTTCTCATTTGCAGATTTCGTTTGCTTGCAGAATTTTCTGAATCTTTGCGAGAACTAGGTGCTTGTCTTCTTGAGAAAACTGCTCTAAATGATGACGAAGAAAGTGGTGAGTTTGACGAGCAGATTCCTTAAATATATTTATCTCTATCGATAATATTAAAACATATGAAACTGGCCGTATATTCATATATCCTTTTTTCAAGTTTTCTGCAAATAGCATATATTTATTATTTCGACTTACTTATATAATGTGCATCTGAAAAAGAAACATAATGCTTCTCTTATTCTTATGCAGGTAGAGTGTTACTTATGCTGGGAAAATTACAGTTTGAAATACAAAAACTTGTTGATAAATATGTGAGTTTTTGAATTCTGGTACAAACTTCTTCAATATTTTCAACTGAGATTTCCTTTGTCTAACCACCAAAAAATCAATATTGTTGATTCAGAGGTCTCATATATTCCAAACAATCACAATCCCCTCCGAATCACTTCTTAATGAACTCCGCATAGTTGAGGTTTGTACATGTGGAATCTATATCTTTTTTTACTTTCGTCCACGGTTAGAATGGCCCATGCTTGCTGCGTATATATGAACTTCCATGTTTCCAGATGAAGGTTTCAAGTGTTATTTGATATGCTTGCCGATTCAATCCTTTCAACTGACGATAGTAATGTCTTTTAATGGTGATGCAGGAAATGATGCGGCTTTGTGATGAGAAAAGGTTGTTTTTGCTTTGTCTTATTTTTCATTTCTTAACACTTGTTAGTGAGATGTGAAATAAATATGACACGCATCTTATCATAATTGAGGAAAAGTTAATGTTAATATGTTAGTTTCGTTGGGGAATGATTCAGAAATCTGATTCGTTTAGTGATGGGTATAACATTCCTTAGTTATTAAATTATCTCCTCTTTTTCCAAGTTCATCAAACTTTCCTCTCATTTTAGTGGGCAAAAGGTATTCTGTTCATGGAGCTTTTTACCTTTCAGGAATATTTATGAAGGCATGCGTACAAGACAGAGAGAGAAAGGGAAGTCGAAGGGTGGGAAAGGAGAAACTTTTTCGACGCAGCAATTACAAGAAGCTCAAGAGGAATATGATAATGAGACAACTTTATTTGTTTTTCGTCTAAAATCCCTGAAACAAGGCCAAACACGAAGTCTTCTGACTCAGGCGGCAAGGCACCATGCGGCACAGGTTTTTTATCTTGGGCAGTTTCTCGTCCTACTGTTTCAATCACCAGGCACCTCTTTGATGTCATTTTTTTGTGTGTTTCTGTAGTTATGCTTCTTCAAGAAGGCTCTTAATTCCCTTGAAGAAGTCGAGCCACATGTACAGATGGTAACCGAGTCGCAGCATATTGATTATCATTTTAGTGGATTAGAAGATGACGATGAGGAAATAGAAAACAATGAAGAAGATAGTTCTGAGGTGCATGATGATGGAGAATTGAGTTTTGAATATAGAGTGAATGAAAAGGACCAAGATGCGGATTCTTCAACTGATAGCTCCTCACAGGTGATGATTTCATATGTTTACGGTTGTGATGATATTCCTGTTTATCCTTTTCCATGTGCCAATGTTTTCCCTAAAGGTGAATGTAACATGGGAATTATAAATGAGGTTGATAAACTGGAAATGCTTATCAAGGGAAGCATTTTCTATATCCTTTATCAATAAGGTCATATCTCTGCATGGCCTTTTTTCTGTTTTGAACCACTTCCTGGTAGGGTATGAGGATGATGAATAGGCATTTAATGTAGATTCGGTTGAAATTGGTTAGATTATCAGTCTGGAGTAATTTTGGTGTGGCGCTGTTTTATTTTTTAAATCCATTTCCTTACAAATCTTTACCTAATGCGTGCAGTTTGGTCAGTCTGACATCACATTTCCACTGGTGCCACTACCAGATATTGCACAGGTAACATAGCCGTGATGTACTTTTGATTCCATCTTCTAAGCTTTTCCTTTCAAATGACTCAGAAAAATCATCAGGATGCTCATAGTTCAAAGAATTCATTTCATGTATCTTTACCTGGAAACCACCCAATTGTTTCAATTTGCACAACCTTCTTACCGGTCATATCTAATATTTTTTTAAGCAGGAAAATGAGGAAGGAAACTATAGGAAATCTCATTCGTTTAGGAGAGATTTTAGACCAGGGAGCCAATCAGCACCACTTTTTCCTGAGAAACACACAACTCCGACTTCAGAGAAACTGTTACGGATGCGATCATCTTTGACACGGAAATTTAACACTTATGTATTGCCAACACCTGTGGGAACAACAAGAAGTCCCACATCGATTGCAAGTCCGGGTAACAAAAACATAGCTTCCTCTCATCCTGCAAAGGCAATTACCAGAAAGATTTGGTACTCATCCCCACTGGAAACTCCCGGACCGGCAAAGGTTTCTTCTAGATCAATTGTAGCCTTGAAAGGACAAGTCCTGAGAGAGAGTAACAAGAATACGTCTTCTCGGTTGCCTCCGCTTTTAGCAGATGGACTCTTGTACTCACGTCTGGGGACACTGAAGAGGCGATCCTTTTCTGGTCCACTAACAAGTAAACCATTACCTAACAAGCCTCTCTCTTCAACACCTCGCTTATACTCGGGTCCAATCTCAAGGAATCCAGTTTCCAAGTTACCAAAAGTGTCATCATCTCCAACAGCTTCTCCTACTTTTGTATCAACCCCAAAAATAAGCGAGCTCCATGAGCTTCCTAGACCACCACCAAGTAGCTCTATTCAGTCCTCCAGAGCATTTGGATATTCAGCTCCTTTGGTTTCAAAGAGCCAATTGCTTAGTAAACCTCTGATATCAAATTCAGCGTCTCCTTTACCGATACCACCTGCAATCACTCGTAGCTTCTCAATACCTACTAGCAACCTTAGAGCTGCAGAATTAGATATGTCAAAGACTAGCCTGGGTACTCAAAAATTGGGCAGTGCGTCGCCTCCTTTAACCCCAATGTCATTGGTCCATCCACCATCTGTTCTTCCTGAGCATGCAGACCACCAAACAATCTCCAAACAGGAGGTAAACAATAAATTACCATACTACTTTTCGTTTTCTGTTAGTTTATTATTTCCGGATTTAGAACAATATAAAGTGATCTTGTGCGTCTAGTGTAAGTAGTGGTGGGGAAAATTCGAATCCTGTTTCCAATTCCTATATATATAGAAATATACTCCTGACTAGGATTTAAATCCCGAGTGAGAATGGGACGGAAAGAGGACATGAATTCCCGGTTTTCCGTTTGAGATTTAAAAAATCGATGATAATATATCTTTTTTTTTGTAATATATAACACTTTAAAAGCTCTAAAACTAAATTGTTTTCTTATCCTGTACCATTTTCTGTCTAGTTCCGAGTTTTATATGAAATTTGGGACAAAACTATAGTTGTAGGAATTCGGGAAAATTCCCAAAAAACACCCGAACTTAGTTACATTTGCTGAAAAAATACCCAAACTTTTTTGGCTATCCGATAAATACACCAACTATTTAAGATTGTTCTTTATATACTCGAATTTATAAAATGGATTGGTTTTACTACCTCGACATTAACGGTGCCAATCTGACTAATGGAAGTTACTGTTTGCTACAGTACATTCTTCTTCCTCAAATCGATTTTGGGATTTAAGAACCCTAAAACCCCAAATTGATTTTGGATTTCAATTTAAATTCCCTTAAGTTTTTGTTTGTGAAATGATATTTAAATTTCTTGAATAGATACTGCCGAAAGTGAGATGATAACAATCAAAAAAGTTTGCAGGAATATATTTTCCTTTAGTTTCATAAAAGGCAAAGTCCATAGATTCCAAGCTTGGTCGCGTTTATGGTCGCATGAAGCATATACAACTGAAATCCAAAACCAACTCATTTTAAAAGTTCGAGTATATAAAGAACAATCTTAAATAGTTGGTGTATTTATCGGTAGCTAAAAAAGTTTGGCTATTTTTTCAGCAAATGCAACTAAGTTCGGGTGTTTTTTGGGAATTTTCCCGTAGGAATTCCCGTTATTGTTTTGGATTTCAATGTGATGAATTAGGAAAACATTTTCGTTCTTTTCTTTAATTCCTTATTACTCATTCCGTCCTGTTCTGAATCCTTGTTTGTTCGCTCTTAAGTGTAATCATTGATGAAATGAATTCCGTTATTATTTCGTAGAAATATTCTGATATCGTTCTAATTGGTGAATTGCAGCGTACTTGAGCGGAAGATGTTTGTAGCTGCCTAAAAGCTGTAGGAGGAGGAAGGGATTCCCTATAGTTGCAGATAATGTAAATATCCTCCCCTTTTATTTTCACAGTCATCTTAATTTTCTACCATATATAATTATAGCAAATCCCTGTTTTGAGAATGATGGCAAAAAAAGGGCAAAGAAACATTTATAAATAAATCGCCGACGAAAGTTTAGGCTTTCTTTAATCATGGTCAATTCGTGTCTGATTTTAATATCTCTGGACTCAGGGCCATCTTCATTCAGATTCAACGCCCTTTGATGCGTACTTGCTCAGTTAAAAATTTGGGTTTAACCCTCTAAGTTGATTATTTTTAGAAAGGAACTATTTCCCACGGAAAGATCAAAGATGTATGAGCTTCTTTGGTCCAGAATTCCTCGATGAATCTTAAACAAAAAAAATTTCTAGTTAGCCTCTGCACATCCTTTTCATTAGGATTTTGTTGCTATTTGTTTTTGGTTTTGTATTCGTTTGGTTTGCAGAGTTGTGTCCTCAACTCTTGATACCTGATGCCGAGTTGCAGAGTTGGTTTCTTAATAATAATCAATGTTTTTAAAACCGGATCGGTGACCGAACCGAAAAAACTTTTGGATCATAGGTCAATGTGGTCGAACCAGTCGAACTGGATTTAATAGTTTTAAAAAAAATAGTAATATAAATAGTTTTTGTATAACTATAATATCCAAATATATAATATAGCTTTGAATAAACATGTTTTTAAAAATTAATCATAAAGAAAATCATTTTAATAACAAAAAACTTTTCAAATACAAAATTTAATGAAAAATAGTTAAGTTTATATGTAAATAAACAAAAAATTAAAAACATTAAACTATAACAAAAATTAACTAAATTCAAAACTAATATTTGTTTCTATAAATTTTAATCATAAACAAAAAATTAAATATGAAAAAATGGAAATTAAAAAAAAAAAAAAAAACAAACCCGGGTCAACTCAACCCGGATAGCCGGTCGGTTCGCAGTGGAACCCGGTCCGACCTCCGGTCCGGTTTTCAAAACATTGATAATAATCTAATGTTCAAAAAAAAAAAAAATCAGGATATAGAGTATGTTTATTTTGTATTGGACCGATGCGTTTGGCAGATCTTCAAACCAAGCAAAGAAGATAGAGATTTTAACAAGTTTTGCACCAAGTTAATGCATGCGTTGTACAGAAAATTACGACAATTTTATTTTCAAAATCATAATATTTAAATGTATTGTGAATTTTTAAATGAAATCACTTGTCGATTAAAGGCTTGTTGAATAAAGTCGTCTTATTCGTTGCGAAATGATCGCATTCTCCATTGTTTACCACTCTTTTGTACTTAACGTTTAAGCACAATTTTTACTTTTTAGTCCATTACATAAACTTAGACATTGCCTCTACAAGGATAAAACAAAGCAGTTTCAAGGATACAAAAAAAGACAATAACCTAACCAAACAAAGAGAGACAAAAGCTAGCCGTATTATACAGCTAAAAGATGGATCATTTGCATTTACAAGGTTGGTGAGATAAATAAACAAAAGGTTCCTAACTTATGAGCTCACATGCAAAGAGACTTAAGGATCTGTAGCTTTCACAAACCTGCCCCTAACACGCAACCTGGTGTCAGCTCTTGCCTTCCTCGTTTCATATCTTATGGTCTTATCATATCTGATGAAGAAATTACAACGTCTTAGGGTTTTGGAGAGAATCAATTTACACAAGGGAAAGTAAACGAAGAACATTATTATTACCTCCGTGTCTTCTTCTTTTCCTTGTACCGCTGCATAGCATTGTCTCTGTTCAGTGCCATCTGCTCTAAATCAACGTTCGTAACCGCCGCCAATCTTTTGGTTCTATTACTAGGCATAGAAACATGTTCCGTGAGATGTAAGTCCTTGGAGTTGTTACAACTCTTCTGTGAGTCCATGACAGTGGGAAGATTGTTGCTCTTAGATGTTGCTTGTCCCTTTGCGGAAGCTGAGTTGACGGAATCATCCTGCTAGTAGAACTAATTAAGTATCACAATTCACAGCGAAAGAAACACCAACAAAGTAGATTAAACTATGATATATCAATACATCTAGATTACAAGATATAATTACAAGATGTAGTAAGTTGGTATATAGTTGCAGAGGTAAAACCAACAAGAAAAGAACCACGATGAAGTAGCTACACATGCTACATCAGCAAATCAGTCAACAACTTGGGTTTAGCATATATAGGGAATGATTTAAAAGATTAGTGTATGGAAATGTTTCAGGGGCTTGAAAGAGTTTAGTGCCTCTAGAACAAACTGTTCTTACCTACACTCTGCTAAATTGGGAGACTTTAGTAATTCAGCATTGTGTTTGTCAATTTTGTAAGATATGAAACGGTTTACGATTCCAAAAACTTAATCACAATCACTTTGCTACTACTACCTGGTAGAAATCTTTGACATTGGTAGGACAAGTCGCATACTTGACATCAGCAAAGTTGTTGAATGGGACAAGTCTCATTCCTTTAGGTTCCACTGGACTAGGTTCCTCAGGGTTCCTGGACTGCCCCAAGTTAAAATCCCATATCTGCAACAACGTACATTCGACTGTGAAGCCGAGACCTTGAAACAGAGTATATCTCTAACTAGGACCACTAAATTTCCAAGGAATGTGATGGATTCTGCTATTGAAAGAATGTAACTTGACAATTTAGAGGCCTAAGCTTCAACAGTAACATGTTCCACGCATTTCAAAGACACATCAAAATCAATCGAGATAGACAAGAGAGATGGACCTGTGTAGTTTGGCCACTGCCATGATTAGTAGCATTCCATTGCGTACCACAAGGAGTTTGGTACTGCTGCATAAGCAAAGATGTAAACGACGTCGTCGGAGACTGCTCCGTGACGCTTCCTCCACCGCCGTCGTCTCTTTCATCGTCACCGATCTTGAGCAACTCCTCAAGCTGTTTGTAAACTACCTGCTTAGACCTCCCAAAGCTAGGGCTTTGCTTTTTGATCGACATATCATACGGAACGATCAGATCTTGAACTATGTTAGATCCAGAACCCCATGAATCAAACGGCATCTCCAAATTCTCCAGCAATTCGTCTTCTTCTTCTTCTTCTTCTTCTTCTTCTTCTTCTTCTTCTTCGTTCTTCTTCCCTTCCAAATCGAGTCCCCATACAGCTGCAAGCTCCGAAACCGACGGGCAGCCAGAGAAACCCTCGACGGCGGAGCGGTTATGCGCGGCGGAGGAGGAGCAGCTTCCGTGAACGTCCCAGTCGCATTCCTGACACAAGACGAGATTGTCGGAGAAACACCGTACGGAGACAGGCTCTCTGCTACAGTTATCGCAGATCTGAGAACGAACGTGCTTCCGCGAAAGAAGGTTCGCCGAGTGAACGTGGTGGTCGCAGGGCAAACAAAGCTTCGCCGTGTCGGCTCTACAGAACAGAACCGCCGTTCTCTCGCTGCAGAAATCGCACAACACAGTCTCCGAAGAAGACATACCCATTTGTTTGTTTGTGATACCTCAAAATCTCACCGGTTTTTTCAATCTAGAAGCTTATACAGACAAGATTACGGAGCGGGGATGATGAATTTTGGTGATGAAGTGATGGATCGAAGAAGATGACAGAGACATTTTTCAGATTTGTGAAGCTTTCTGTTTCCAGAGATTTGGGCTCTTTATTAATCAATCTCTGAATTAAATGAAAATTTGTTGTACCGGAAAAAGAGTCGCGTCTAAATTATCAGCACAACACTACGGTTTGAATCTTTAATTGGCTGCGTCACTCACTGTAGGAAGTCGTTATTATCATGCAGGATAAATTGCAAATAGGAAAAAAAAAACATCTAAAGTATTGAGCTTTCACTCAAAAAAATACTTTAAAATTTGGTATTTAAAACCTAACACTTTAGTTGATGCATATTTAAACCTCAGCAGCTAACTCTGTTAAATCTAAGAGGATTAAGTTTCATGAGCAAAATCAAAACAAAGATAGAAATTTAAGTAGCTCATTAAAATGTTTTATTGAAGTTCAGAAACATATAGATTGATATTCATAAAGATAAAGGAGGAGAGTTGTTTTATCCAAGGTTACAGTTTTTTTAAGTTATTACACACTTCTATTTGAAATTGTATTGTTCAATATCCTAAAATACATGGGCTTTGATTTTAATGTAAAAGACAATATTGGACTTCTTATGGATAGTCTACTACTCCCTCACCATCTTAGTGTGGATGGAACATCTATACAAATTTGTTAACTTGATAGGATTTTGAGTCTTGAAATAATCCCTTGGAATTGTGGAAGCTTACAAAAAACCCATACGAATGCTACTTTTGGGAGTATTGGGAGTGATGCATTGCTACAAATTTTACTTTTACATGGAACTTAAATGTGTAACAAGTTATATTTTTTTATTGTACGCTCCGATTGGTAATACAAGGCAGTATAAATTTTTTTATGGTACAAATAGCTGTACAAAAATGATAGTACAATTATAAACAGTATAAATAGTGATTAGATGTGATTGCACAGTAAAACTAATGATATTATTGTTTGTAATATTGTTTTACTGATTCGTTAAATAAGTTATACTACTATGTAAAAACGTAACCAATCAAATTGTTATATGTACCTATATGATCTAATTTAACATTTTTTGTATAACAATCGCGAGATCATGCTAATACTAGTGCGTTTTTTTTGTCACAACTGATGATGTAGTTCCCTCTGAATTTGGGTACAAATGTGCTTGTTCCCTTCGTGATGCTCAAGTTCCAATCCAACCATGTTCAAACCATGCAGAGGGTCTAAAACATTCAATTACTTCACTTTATTTAGATTTTTTATTTTATTTATATGTATCTATATGATCTAGTTTAACATTTTTTATATAACAATCGCGAGATCATGCTAATACTAGTGTGTTTTTTTTGTCACAACTGATGATGTAGTTCCCTCTGAATTTGGGTACAAATGTGCTTGTTCCCTTCGTGATGCTCAATTTCCAATCCAACCATGTTCAAACCATGCGGAGGGGTCTAAAACATTCAATTACTTCACTTTATTTTCATTTTTTTTTTTTGTACATTACTTCTATGATTTTGGGTTACGTCATATGGAGAGATCATGTAATAAATGAGATTTGCGTCTAACTCGTACAACACTTCTGAATTTAAGATATAGTTAAACTATGCATAAACAAGAAAGACCCCAAATTTTGGCGATAAAAGAGGCGATCTTGTTATTAAGCTTGGTCGGCATCAGAGCCCCTCTTCGGCGTCGTGCCCTTTATTATGCTTTTAATTTTCGCTAGTTTATTTCTCTTCACCGTGATTGGTTTTTGATTCGCCATTGAAGGAGCTGTCTCATATGTTGTTCTTTGGATGAGGCGGTGAAGGGATCGAAAGCTTTGGGTGGTGGATCTCGTTAGATCGGTGGCTGTGCAGTGTCTCAAACCCCAACCTTTGGGTTCTATTCAGGTTTGTGGGTTTGTTTGCGAAGAAATTTATTTCAGATCTGAGATCTTTTGGTCTTAGGATTTGGACGAAGCTAGATTAGATATTTTCGCCCATAGATATACTTTTCTCTGATGGTTTCCGGCGTGTTTGTCTCTGATTTGTAGTGGTGGCAAGGATTGGCTTGTCTCTCCTTGTCGATCTATGATCTTCAGGTTGAAGAACAATTTGCTCTTTTCATTGGTCGATTTATCCATAGTTCTAGATCCCCTTCTTTCAATTGGTGTTTTGCAGTTATTGGATTTAAAACTCCCCTCTTTTGGGCTTTGTTTCACCTGTTGGGGCTACGCTTATCTATCACGACTATATCCTTTGTTAGTTTGTGGATGGAGCTTTTGGTTGGGATACTTTTCCTCTTAGGTTTTCGTTTGGTTTTGTTAGTAGCTATGTTGGTTACTTTGGTATGGTATTTGAAAGATTATTGTAGTTATCAGGTTCTCTCCATGGTCAACTTGATAAAAGCAATTCTTAGAAAGAGACTCATCATTTTCAGAGATTATCATTCTTCGAGTCCGAGTTATCGACAAATATGTCGCAGCCCGTCTTCATATCAACTTGTTGTGCGGGAATTCCTTATGGTGATTATGTGAAAGACTCATATCAAATGTTTATGATATTACCAATGTGTCTGAAACGACCCAACCCGTTTTTTTTTTTTAAACAGTTCAACACTGGACCTGAATTAACATTCTCATAAATGCTAATCTTCAATATCCAATCAAGACAAACCAATCTAGCGGAATAACAAAATCATTCAATAGTCAATAATTATCAAATAACCAACAGCAATTCAACCATTCCAAGTTCACAATCCAGCAACTTAACAAGTCTAGCAAAAGCATAAAACACCAAATTGAGACACTAGATCATCTCCTCTTCCTTGCCTTGATTCCACGATCACACTTTCTCTTTACCTTAATCACATGGTTAAAAGAGATGCGTGAGTATTATCACAAATACTCAGTAATGTGGTCATCCCATCTACTTGGCTATACACACAGGCATAAGCAAAAGATACAATAACAGGATGAACAATCAACACGCATAACACAACAATAACACGAGAAACAGTCAATACGTCAAACTGACGGTAATCAAAATTGTGTGTCGATCTCCTGCACAGAAACCGTCAACAAACACATCCAATAACACGAAATCATCCATATCAACAAGAATCAATCATCAAATCATCACACAAACGCATTGGGATCCATTCATTTACCCAGATAAGCCATGGTCACGCACTCACCTTAGGAAAAACGGTTATAACAGGCGTTTCAAATTTAAGATTAAACCGAACTCGGTGGCTCTGGAAAGCTAAGACTCGTCGCTTTCCAATGATACCTATATCGTCTTCTGGGTCCATACAGAACGACGGGAAACAAGCCCGCAAGTTCATTGCTCGAAACTGGAAACAGGAAATTCTAGTCTCAGAAAACATGAACGACACGTTGACATCTAAAGAATATAGAGAACGGAGATTACATCAGAACAGGATCCAAAACCTGTTCTGAAGACTAGATAGAGAGAGCTTTCCATAGATAGGCGGATCGTCTCCTAAGTCCTTCTGGTTCAACGGGAATCCTTTCTCAAAATGGACTGATCGCAGACCCAAAACTGCAGAAACATCTCTTAGTAAAACGACGATAACTCTCGGAATACTAATCCAAATGACAAACCGATTTCGCCCGAAGCTAGATACGAGAGTGGAGAACTTACCCTAGAAGTTTCGTTCCTATCCGATCCGATCTTCCCAGCCGTTCGTCTCCCCCTTCTAAAATCGGGCAGAACTGTTTTTCTCTCAAGAAAGTCACTTCTCTCACAATTTTCTCTAACTCTTTTGATTTTCGGCCAAAAGAGCCATAAAACGCGACCCTCACGCTTATAAAATGGAACCCTAGGATTCCCTAAACCGATCGCCAAACTGAGCGATTAAAAACCGAGCGATCAAAAACCGTACCAGACGGTTCAATTTCAACTTGCGTCGATCGACGCACAACACTTGTGTCGATCGACGCAACACCCAAAACCCGACTCCTCACGAGTCCAAACACGTGTGTCGATCGACGCACCACCAAAAATACACATTTGGTTCACGGGCATTACAGTGTCATTGAAAACCATCCTCATCTCTTCGTAGGTTTTGGTTTGATCATTGTATTTTCTTGTGGTTTATTTTTGTTCTCTGTGGTATTGTAAACTCACACCATATATCCCTCCTTGTTTTCTCTTTGATAATATAATCAGTCTTCCAGTGGAAAAAAAAGACTATGCATAAATAAAAGGAATTGGGAGCGAGACTACCATATATACTTATTAATATGTATTATAAAATGTTTTAATTTGCATTTCCATTTCTTTGATATTCATGATTACTAACAATTAATTGATGGCTAACGTATTTTTTTGTTACAAATCTTAAAAAAAAAAAATTATGTTATCATCTCAATAAGATGTATAGGATTAATTGGTGAATGACAAAAAAATGATACAAATTTGGTTAAACTAGACATGTTTTATCTCAAAGGTGGAACTAGCACGTTTAACACCCCTACAAACTACTAATCATACTCAGAGAATCACATCAAGGTTCACCTAAAATAACAATAGATTCTTACCAAGAGCCAATAGCACAAATAGTAAAGATTTTAGGCAAAACCTAGAGGTCGTTGGTTCGAGTGGTTCTTGGGACCAAACTAATAATACATGATGTGGTTTCGGACCTATGGGGGATTACGGATTTCGGCCCAGAACCTCCTCGTAATTCAAAAAAAAAAAAAAACAAAACAATTGACTCTGTAATAACTAAACCCAAACCTACATAGAAGTATATTCGAGCCCAATAAACAACAACAAAATCACACAACACAACAAAAACTAATCAAAACAAACAAACACGAAAAGCAAGAACAGAAAACAAAACTTCATAATCCTCTAGCTTCCCTTCGTCTGACTCGTAACCGTATCATCAGTACTATGGCCTGCATAGATTTATAATTATCTTGTTTACCGAAATAAACAAAAAATTTCAGTGATGGAGATACACTTTCTTACAAATGTAATTTAGATTAATCCCCATTAAGCTGAAAACACTAATTAGCTCTTATACTGAAAAAAGAAATCCTTACAAGTCAATTACAAAAGGGAATTTGTAACCGAAAAAAAGACATTGAACCATACTAAACAAAACGAAATTATATTTCAATTGTGTTCTTTCATCCGAAAAAAGAAAAAGAAAATAAAATTGGTTTCGATAAAGAAGGAGAGGAGACCCCCACACACACAATTTGATGTCTCATTCGATCTGAAACATCTCTGTCTCTCCTCAGAGATTCCCTTCTCAGGCCCCATTGTCTCTCTTTCTGTATATTACAACTCAGGAACTTTTTTTTTTACTAGCAATACAATTTATATATAAATAAATATTTAGAAAATGTAAAAAATCTTTTTGTAGGGAAAAGAAAAGAACAACACTGGATTGGAATATGCTCGTCGCTTTCTCTCACTACACTTCCAACAGATTCCCTTGTACTTCTCTCTTTTACTATATTCACTATATTTTTTTTTTCCTTTTTTCTGGTTGAGCAAATTCTCAGAAACATCATTTTCCTCCAGACAAACACTTTTATTCCCATCTGTTTATAGTGGTATAACGTAAAAATATGTTAGAGAAATTGGCTAAAATAACCTAAAAAAAATTATATTTCACTAACTAACCAAATGGTCTTAATCTAATGGCGTCCATTTCTCCACATCATGCTATTTTTATTAGATTGCAAATATAATTTTTTTTGGTTATTATTGCAAATCACCCTAAATAAGAACTTATCATGATCTTCTTTGAAGATACTTTATTTGCGTGATCTGGTAGCTCCAAATCGAATCATAAAGATGTATGAGCCAATGACTCTAAATTTCGGCGGTTATAATATGTTTTCTTACTATGGTATGTGATTTATACACACATACAAACTGTCAATAGTCTGTTCGAATGAGAAAAATCGTCATAAAAACAAATTCCACCATTTACGGAAGTTAATGGATTTTTCTTTTGGCTATTATAGACATTTTAATGATAAAAATACATATATTTGAAGGATTAGTCTTTTTCCCCGATCCAAGTTTATTATAGACTAATATATATATAGTAGCAATAACATTTTGGGTGATTTGCAACAATAACCAAAAAAAAATTATATTTGCAATCTAATAAAAATAGCATGATATGGAAAATGAGAGCTATTAGATTATGACTATTTGGTTAGTTAGTGAAATATAATTTTTTTTTAGGTTCTTTTAGTCAATTTCCCTCTTAAAGGGTGATTTGCAACAATAACAAAAACAATTAATCTAGTTTCAAAAAAAAAGTTCTTATTTTATCTGCATTTTTAACCATGTCAATAATCAACGTTATAAAAACAAATTCAATAATCATGTCAATAAAAAAGAAAAAGAAAAAAAAAACCATGTCAATAATCAACGTTATCCTAGTTGAGTATATACGTGTACCTAATATAGTAATATATCATATATATCACATGGTCCTTAGCTGTTTGGGTGAGAAAATAAATATTTTGTTGGCTTTTTTCGTATTTTTCATTCCTTCGTTTATTGTTACATAAACTAGAAATGAAAAACTAGAACATGGTCTTGACTTTTTATTTTAATTCTTTTTCTTTTGGACGTGATGCTGTTGACTTTATTTTAAAACAGATTTGTGAAGTGAGATATTTATGAAAGTTTCATAAACTTATTAATTTATGAAATTATTTTAATAAGCTAAAATGTTGACATTTTGCCTTTACTTTCTTTAGAATTTGGTTGACTTCCTTTTTTTTTTCAAAATGATTTTGCTCCACGCATCATAATGCGTTATTAGGCTTGGCTATTTCAAATTCCCGTCTTATCATTGCCAGATTTATTCCATAACAGTTATACTGCCTCTGTAAAACGTACGAATTTATAATACACCTTTACACGCAAAGAGTATATACATTAAGTGATAAATGGTAACAGCTGAATCCGTATGAATTGTGGAATTTAGTTGAATTTTTGGTGATTTACTGCGAAATCTAGTTAAATAAACTAAAACTTAAATGATAACAGTTGAATCTGGCGGAATGTGGCTGAATTTTTGAAAAAAAATATATTAATTAAACTTATGAAAATATTAGTTAAACATTATTTATAGAAATTAAATATTTTTGTTTAACAAAATTTACAAATGTTTTTATTATTTACCATTAAAATTAGTAAGAAATTTCAATTTATTTATAATATTAATAATATATTAAAAACATATATATATATAATTAAACATATAAATTGAAAATACTTTATTCTTAAATATATATTAATAATATTAATGATAGTCATCCAATAGTTGACATTTGATTTTCTCTCGTATTTTATACATATAATCTTATCTTATCTAAAAACACACCCAAAAATAATACACATTGTACATTATAACTACTAGAATATGATCCGCGCATTCGCGCGAGATTTTGTTATACAATTTATTCAATTTAATAATTATTTATTTATTTAGTATTTATGTTATGATAAGAACAATTAATTTTTGTTGATAAAATTAATATTTGGTTTGAAATAAAATAAATAAATGTCTTGAATTAGTTTTAATGTTGTATGAAAATATCGAAGTTACCATTTAAAATTTATTTGTTTAAAACTTCATTATGTACATATATTTTTGGCCATTTGATAAATCATGATAACGAAATAACCAATTATGAATTTGAAGATAAAAATTTATCAATCAGTTTCTAATTTATCTTTATAATATGATTTATCAATCATAGGTAGTTTCCATTTGTCTTCACAATATCACTTTGTTATTCTCTTATACTTCGCAGTTCACAATGTCTTTAGTATTGTGGCATATGAAAGATACTGAACAACATCTTGTTTGCTTGTTGTTTACCGTATGTTCAATCGAATAATGGAAAAGCTTATCTCTTCATCGATAAGGTGTAAGTTTTCTTCTTCAAGTTTGATTTAGGTTTTTGGTAGCCAGAGTTGAAGAAACCCATAGATCCTTTTGAAATGGCTTTTTAAAGGATATACATAGTTCTATGCATTTTTTGTCATTTATCTTCGTCTCATAACCTTATATATATTTTGGTTTTTATTCATCGTAGAAAAATAGTTTAGATTATAGGATACTATTTCTTAAACGTTAGTCTTCCTAATGTGTGATTGAATGTAAAATTTTGGTTTTATTGAACTACAAACTTTTTAATAAGAAAGAATTTTTCGTATTTCATAGAATATATAACTTTTTAAAATAATCTAATAGAATATATAACTTTTTAAAATAATCTAGAAAAAATATTTTCCTTTTTAATATTTTATTACGTCATTTGATTTTTAATGATTATTTCAATTATAAATAAACACATTTTAGGTTTCTTTATATGTGTAGTATATATTTTTGGTAAAACAAATTCATATTATCATTACTAATAAAATCATGTATAGTCTTGTATTAATAATTTTTATTTTCATTCATTTTATTTAGTTTTTCACGTTTTTAAACCTAATTTAATATGTTATTAGTTTTGAAAAACAATAAATATGATTTAGTGTGTAGTAAATGACCATTTTAAAACTTAAATGTTTTAAGAATTTTTTTTGCCTATGTGGACACCCTAGATGGAGAGAAAACTCTCTAATTATGTAATAGATTTTTCATGTATTTGTAACTTAATTCATAAAGAGACTAAACTACAGTATTTGTGGAGTGTGTTGTGTCTTCATCTCCACATTTATCTCAATTTAGCCGGTTTTGTCTTTTTCTAAATTTTTCTCACATTCATCTCAATTCATCCACACATCAAATGGTGTCTCAACACCTTATATATCATTCTTTTAACTATGTGAAACTCATCTGAATTTGGAACAAGTAAGTCCTCTAATTACAAGAGAATTCGCAGTACCCTTTAAAAAAGGTTTGAATTTATATCTGGGTATAAATATCTAATTCTATTCACGTAAGGTTTTTAATTTAAACTTGAATATAACATATCACTTGTTCTGCTAGTCTAATTGATAATGTGGTGGTTTCCTTCTTCTCTCCGATTGAAGGTTTTGTGTTTGGGTTGGCCCTCTTCTCTGTCAGTTGCTTTTTCTCGGCATAAAGAAGTCTTTGACTGTTTAGAGTTCTTGCTGCTGGACTACATTTTACCTATGTCGGAGTTGAAGCTTTAGTTCGGTTTGCTCCCATTGTTTGGAATGCTATATGGATCTGATGTCGAGTAGAATCATATATGCTTTTAGTATCCTTTGTGCAATTCATATATCTTCTTTGGTATTATCTTGCGGTTGATTTTTTTTTTTAATATCTTTTTATGATGTAACCGATGCTATTAATAGAATGCCTTTTCTAAAAAAAAAAAAAAAAAAAAAAATAAACCGACTATCTCACAGCTATCTAAAAGACAATAAATATGAAAAAGACTATGTGAATTCTGCTCAAGGATTTTGAAGACTTTTCAAGTGCAAAGTTTGTTCCCGTCGATTACGAAAACCTCTCTCCCTCAGGCTGTTCGCCGTAGCTGCCGCAATCAATCCTCCTCCGTCGTGTGTGCTGCCTCGATCGGCGCTCGGCGGTTTTTCTAGAGCCAGCGCCGGTCCCCCTTTTCTCCTCTCTGGTTTAGTTGTTCGGTTAGCTTTTGGGTTTATCTGATTGGTCTTTGTTGGTTCGAGGATTAAGCATGTTGTTTGATATACTCAAATTTACCCTGAGCTACTCTATCAAATTAAGAGATCGTAATAGTACTTAGGGAGCGTATCCACATGAAATCGTAAACACACAACCGATTATGAATTCAAATTAACCTAAGTAAAAATATGAAAATGTAATTAAAGTAGCAAAGTAAAGCAAACGATGATGACTTAGGTTCTTAAAATTCAATTAAACAAAAGGTTAGGCCATGGGTAATTCTCAGGTATGAATCGAAATCGAAGGATAAAATACTGTCAGGATTATTAAGCACAGTTCTAGAACTCAAACACAAGTGTATAATCAATCAACTTCCGTTACAGAGATTATCTATGACTAAATCCCTAAATCTCAAATTCCTTTGCGAATTTATCAAATAAAGTCAAGCATTAAAGTTCAAGTCGTATTGTTCACAAAATCACTAAGCCAAATTCCTTTGCGAATAGTTATTTTGCTCCTCTAAGATTTAATTCAGGTTGTTAATAATACTTCTGCATCAAATCGACCTAGGGTTTCCAGTTTTAGTTGATCAATCCTAAAATCAGAGTCAAAGCAAATCTAGATGAAGAACAAGTAGATAAATCCTAACAGTATTCAATCCTAACAATTTCTCATCAATCCATTGAATCTCCAAAACATAACAAGCAAACTACTCAGACATGGTGATTGAAACAAGCATCATGAATAGAAAAAAGTTGCATTAAAAAGATAGAGAAATAGATAAAAAGGATTCAAAGAATTCTCAAAGGTATGAAGCAAACTTGTCTCCCTCAAAGCTCTCTAACAAGACCTTTCTCTAAGTCTCAATAGAAAAATAAGATAAAAAACCTAAAACATAAGGTAAAAACTATATATAATTTATAAGAATCGGACTCGGATTTTTCTGTAACCTTCTGGGCCTTGAAACTTGCGATAACTTTTCTTCAGACAAGTATGTCGATCGACACACAAGGTCTGTGTCGATCGACACAAGCAGAAAAACTCGTCTCTGACTTGATCACTTCAACTTCAATTTCCGCAATGCTCCAAAACGCTCCAAAACGCTCCAAAACGCTTCAAAAGCTCCCAATAAGCTTCAAACGTCCATGTACCTATAAAATAATGAAAAGACTCGAAAATCACCAAAAAGACTCTATAAAACGGACTTATATCATGGTCAAAAATGGGTAAAAACCATGATATATCAACTCCCCCATACTTAGCATTTGCTTGCCCTCAAGCAAAACATAAACTAAGAATGTGAAATAGGTTTGCAAACACAGAAACTTACCTTCCCTTGGAGCCCCGAACTGACCCTTTCATCTAGTAATCCACATAATGCAAGACCAACCCAAAAGCAGACCACCATGTACTTCTCCGTAGACATTCGCAGCCTCCCAATTCATCCACGATTTCGCAACACAATCTGAAAGTCATCATTGTTGGGTCTCTTCAATGATCTCAATGTCAAGAACCTTCTAGACTCATTCCCGTACTATACCATGACAAATCAACCATCCAACTCTCGGTACTCTTTCTTCCCCAGACTTATTTGAATCTCATCCTTTTTTTTTTAGAAATTCAAAAGCAGTGCTATTCACTGTTATGTTCCTTGTGAGGAGACGTGGTCGTGAAACTGCTCGCCCTCTACATCCGTTCTACGGGACTCAGACTACTGCTTTTGAGCTCAGGTTGATCATCTCTTGAGTAATAACTCTTTGGTTTTCTACTCGAAGAAAATCATATCACCCTCCATATTTATTTTAGAATAAGGGAGAGGAGTACCATTACTTTCCACATAGGTTACATTTGTCAAGTATGAACGAGGAGTCAAGTCCTATGAACACCAATCACAAATGAGACCGCTGAATTAGCTCGGACTTGGCGAATTTTGTTGGAAATAACAAACGTCTCTAGTCAACTGGTCAGCCTTTGGATTTTTTATTAGTCTGATTCTAAAATTGATTATGCAAGAATGGTCACTCATCTGAAAAAGACAATCCAATACACCAAAAGAAGGGTTTCCAACATCTTTGACTCAATAAAACACTTTGAACTGACTCTTAAAAACAAACAAAAAGTTAGTAACTATCTCCCCCAGACTTAAACAACAGTGTCCCTAGTGTTAGTAAATCATGAGTTTGGAAAAGAAAAAGAAAAATAGAAAACATCAATTAGAAAGAACGAGAAACTTACATGGGCATGGTGTGTCGATCAACACAAACAGACTGTGTCGATCGACACACTGTTCTCGTCTCGAATCGTCAGCGATTTTTTTTTTTTTTTTGAATTTGAAAACACCAAAACTAAAACCAAAGTTAGTAAACAAAGGGAAAAATAAACAAAAAGAAGTAAACTTACTAGTGGGTTTCCTCCCACTAAGCGCTTGTTTTCAGTCACTAGCTTGACTGTGTCAGAGCTCAGGCTTTTGGTGGATCGGTGACGGGCACAACACTTAGAAAGAGCTTCATAGTGTTTTGTAGCATTTCTTGGACCACTACCTCTCGTTCTCCCTCAACTCTAAGGGAATGATGACCCTGAACTTAGAGAAGGTTTGGAAGCTCCCTTTGCGCCTTACCTTGGGTGCAGCCAAGTCTCCATCACGGACGGTCATACAAGAAGTCTCTTTGACATAAACTGCGGGGTAGAAGACATCCTTATTGATCTTTGAGAAAGAGATTTATTCATTGGGAAAATCCACAATCGCACCCACAGTGGAAAGGAAGGATGACCCAAGAATCAATGGTTTCTCGCTGTCCTTCTTCATCTCCATCACGTGAAAGTTCGCAGGGACTAGATCAGGAATGAAGCCTTTTGAAGTTGTGGAAGAAGAGTCTACAAGCTCGATAGATGCCATTGGAGGTTGTAGATCTGAAATTCTCAGCTTCTTTGCCACAGCCATAGATATGACATTCACATTAGCACATGTATCACAGAGAGAGTCCTTTAGTTCCATACTGTTGATTTACTAGTTTAGGCAGCTTCCTCAGCGACGGTTGAGCATGTTTCTTTGCAGTCATGTCTTGAATCGCTTCACAAACTTCTTTTGAAAGCATTGCAGTACATTGCTCAGGACTCAATTTCTGGCTGGCCATCTTCTTCACACACCTTCTGATCACGGGAAAAATTCTCACAGCATCAAGCAAGGGAATCTCCACAACAAACTTATCCATGATAGCTTTGCATCTAGCGTCCTCCAGTTTTTGTCTAGACATCTTCGGGTTCCTAAGATATGGTATCTTAGGCTTGTAAACCCTTTCCTCTGCATTGACCGAAGGTTTCGTCGCGTCTGGACTCCTTTGGGTCGTGTGTCTAGACTCCTCTGGGTCGTGTGTCTGGACTCCTCTGGGTCGTGTGTCGATCGACATACCTCATTCTATGTCGAAGATGTGTCGAGCTGTGTGTCAACCTTGGTCGATGCAAGTCTGATTGCGTAAAATCCTCTGTCGTGATTTTTGACATGTGTCGATCGACACAGAGTCTGTATCAAAAATCTTGACTCCTTCTTCAACCTTTTGAAGCTTCATGGCTTGCTCTGCATTAAGACCCTTCTCCAAAGCTGGTTCGACCTCTTTTACACATCCTAAAGTGATCGAATTAACGTGTAGTCTTGGGTTTGTTTCCGTCCTGGCTGGGAGAAATCTTTCTTGCCTTCGAACATTCTCTGCAGTCTGAGTAACTTGAGTGTCTAGCTTCTTCACATGGAGATTGAGAGCCTCAATTTTTCCATTAAAATCAGTATATAGGTCATCAATCTTGCCATTGAAGCTGACTGTCATCTTCTGCTGTCCATCCAAAAGCTGCTCAAGCAAAGCCTTTGTTTCATTGTCTGAAGACCTAGCTGCTAGTGCTTGGTAAGAGGAGGAACTATAATTCCTTGTGTAGTTGCTACTTTGAAACGACTTCTGGAAATCATTCTTCTGATACCCTTGCCGATTATCAAACCTCTGACCCTGATAACCAGCTCCATTGATGTAGTTGACATCCCTTTACTTCTGGCTCGAAAGTCTCCACTTATGCAGCAAACTGAACTGATTTCTTTCCCACCAGAAGACTATGCACAATATACCTCATCAATCTGACTCCCATCCATGTTGCCACCAAGCTTCTTTCTCTCGAAGTCTGCATTCTTGGTACTATTGCTAGAAGCCAAGTTCTCGATGAGCACAAGTGCATCCTCTGGGTACCGAGTGTTGAAGTTCACGTTAGATGCATCATCCAACGCCATCTGGTAACGCCAGTCGACTCCTCAGTAGAAGATAACCAACAACTGAACATCACTAAAACTGTGATGAGGACAATCTCTCTGATAAGCCTTGAATCTCATCCAAGAAGCCTTGAATGCTTCAGTCGGTCCTTGTTTGAACATAGAGATCTTTGTCCTCAAATCCTCAAACCTTGCCTCGTCAAAGAAGTTGTTGAGGAAGGAATTCTTGGTGTCCTCCCAAGTAGTGAAAGATCCCCGTTCCAACTGCTTCAGCCAGTAAACTGCTTCTCCACCAAGAGAGTAAAGGGAAAAGCTTGCAGTAAAGTAGTCGCTAGATACTCCATTAGCCTTAATGCTCGATGCAAATTCCTCGAACCGCTTAATATGGTCCATGGGGTGCTCAGACGGAAGAGCATGGAAAGGATGCTGAGCTACAAGTGCGAAGTACGCAAGCTTCAGCTTGAAATCGTTCCTTTGAAAAGCTGGAGGACGAATCGCTGTCCTGTTGGCATAGAACTCATCAGGCCTTTGTACTCTCCCAAAGTACGCCTACGCACAACAGCTGCTGGCTCTTGGTGCTGCACAATCTGCTGCTCAACCTGTTCAGGCTGCTCCACTAGTGCTGGCTCAATGATCATAACTCCCTGATCATCCAGTTTCTGACCCTTAGCGTTGCACCTCTGACCCTCTTGTTCATACAGAAAACCATCTTCACCTCTCGTAAGAACAATAGGATTAACCATCTTGACTGTCTTTTTCGCTGCCCGGTTTGCTCGCTCTAACTTTCCAATCTCGAGATTGAGATCGACAAGGTCTTTGTTCTGATTGCTCCTGGTAACACGATTAAGTATATGTAACGATCGCGGACCAAATTACGGAATATTGGTCGTGTGTCGATCGACACAGTGGGTGTGTGTCGATCGACACGAAAAAAAAAAAAAAAAAAAAAAAAAAAAAAAATTTGTCTACAAAAGACAGGAGTGTCGGCAGGTTTTCTTGACAGAAGAAAACAGAGAGAGAAAGGAGAATTTGAGCAGATTGAGAGGATTTGAGAGAGTTGAGAGAGTTTGGGAGTGTTCTTGAGGGTTTTTGGGCAGTTTCGGACCGGTTTTGGAGGAGACAAACGGAGGTCAAGATCAAGTCGGATCGGGGTGAACTTTTGAGGGTAAGTTCTCCTGTCGTTGGTCTTGTCGTAGGAAAAATCCGTTTGTCAATCGGACGGTTAGATTGGTAGTTATGATCGTTTAAAGTTGGGCCGTTTCTGCAGCTTTCTTTTCCGATCAGTCAACTTCGGAGGAGTTTTCCCGACGAACCGTTGCAAATTAGAGGACGATCTATGTACCGTTGTGTAGCTTGTTCCGTCTAGTTTCCAGAGCCATTTTCTGATTTGGATTTGAAGCAGCCGTTCGCCCTGTGCGTCGACTTCTTTGTATCCAACGTGGTTCCTGTTCCAGTTCCGATCATCGGGATTACGGGCTTAATTGCCGTCGAACCAGAATGACCCAGGAAGCGTTCTATATACGGTTAGAAAGCTCTCTCTGTCTAGTTTTTAGATCGTGTTTCCGATCATGTTTCCGATGTATTTTACGTTCTCGGTGAGCGTTCTTGTTAAACATGTCGCCTCTGTTTCCAGTTCGGATTGTTGAACTTACGGGTTGTTTTCCCGTCGAACCGTTGGGAGTTAGCAGATGTTCTATATACCGCGGTGTAGCTCGTCGTGTCTAGTTTCCAGCACCGGTTTCCGATTGGAATTTGGAGTAGCCGTTCGTCGTATACGTTGTGTTCTTTGGGGCGTGCGTGTTCTTGGTGTTCTGGGTGTTCTTGAACACTTTTGAATCCGTTTTCCTTCCCAAATCGAGGTGAGTGCGTGACCATGGGTGCGTGTAAGCATAAGAAGTGTTAGGATGCGTTGTGTGTTGTTTGGGATCGAATTTCATGTTGTTTGATAAATTATTATGCAGAAAATCGCGTGTGCGAGTTTTTCTGGGTTTGGTGTGTCGATCGACACATATGGGTGTGTCGATCGACATGGTCTCAGTAGGTCACCGGGATGGTGTGCTGATGGACATGAGTGTCGGAGTTGGTGTCGATCGGCACGGGTTAGTGTATCGATCGACACAGGTTGTTTTTACGCGATTGAGTTGTTTTCATGTTGATTGTTCATCCTGGTATTATAGCATTGCTTATGCTTATATTTGTACATAGCCTGTTGATGGGATGACCGTCTCACTGGGTATTTATGATAATACTCACGCATCTCTTATAACCATGTGATGCAGGTAAAGACAGTCAGTGATCTTGGAATCATGGCCGGGACGAGGGGAATGATCTAGTGGCTCGTTTTCGTGTAATAAGTTAGAATTGCTAGGGTGTTAGCAATTTCAGAACTATGTGTATTACCGAATTGAACTAGAATTAATAAGTATGGGCTTGTTAAACGATAATTGTATTTGATTGTTGAATCATTGTTTCCGCGCTGTTTGTTTATTGGACCGTTGAGGATCACTATTTATGATAATAGTGATCCGGTTAAAATTTTTTTTTTTATTTGACGGGTTGGGTCGTCACAGTTTGGTATCAGAGCCCTAGCGGTTCTAGGGCTAGTTAGTTAATTGATTATGCGAGTTAGTCAATTGATTGTTGTGTGGGTATGGAGTCCTAGATCATCCCTTCCGAGCCTTCAATGAGATTCCACGGTATGTGTTTTGTGATTTCTGTTTTTTCTAGTACTTAGTATTCTGCTGGTTAGTGCAGAGTGATGGCTAGAGTGGCTAGAGGCAGAGGTTGCGGGGGCCGTAGAGGTCGTGGTAGTCGTGCTGGGCGTGGGCGTGGGCGGGGACTTGGGAGTGAGTCTGCTGCCACGTGGGAGTCCCAGGAGACTACACAGGAGCGGGTAGCTGACTCGCAGGCGTTTCAGGAGGGGTCCGTGGGTGTGACAGCTACGGGTTCCAGTGAGAGGGCTGGAGGGGCTAGTGTAGGTCCTGATGTAGCTGGTGGTGCGGTGGGCCCTGGTGGGGGTGCTGCCGTAGGCGTCGCCCCGGATCGAGATGATCGTCTGGCGGGTCTACTACAGATGATTCTGGAGAGGTTACCGGGAGGGGTGCCTGCTCCGGGTCATGCTCCTGGGGTGCAGCCGGGTATGGCTGGGGTGCAGCCGGGTATGGCTGGGGTGCAGCCGGGTATGGCTGGGGTGCAGCCGGGTTTGGCTGGGGTGCAGCCGGGTTTGGCTGGGGTGCAGCCGGGTATGGCTGGGGTTGAGGAGCTTCCATCTTATCTGCGGATGATGGAGCAGATGCAGCGGATTGGTACTGTATTTTTCTCGGGCGGTGCTAAGCCTGAGGAGGCTAATGGGTGGCGGATGAGGTTAGAGCGTAACTTTCGCTCCATCAGATGTCCAGAGGGATACAGAGTAGATCTCGCGGTGCATTATCTGGAGGGTGATGCGCATCTCTGGTGGAGAGGTGTTGAGGCCAGGAGAGTGCAGGCCGAGATGGTCTGGGAGGATTTCTTGGCGGAGTTTAACGCCAAGTATTTCCCGCAGGAGGCGGTGGACCGTTTGGAGTCTAGGTTTCTGGACCTAACTCAGGGAGATCGGTCAGTGAGGGAGTTCGATGTTGAGTTTAGTCGACTCCTGGTACATGCAGGGAGAGGCATGGAGGGCGAGGATGCCCAGGTTAGGAGGTTCTTGCGAGGACTTCGACCAGATTTGAGGACTCGTTGCAGGGCGAGTAGGTTCGCCACGAGGGCGGAGCTGGTTGAGATGGCTGCTGCGATCGAGGAGGATCTCGGGGAGCAGGTTGTGGTGGTTAGTCCACCGGTGCAGCAGCAGCAGCCGAGGAGATCTCAGCAGCAGACGAGTTCAGGCAGGGGCGGCAAGCCTGCTCAGGGACAGAAGAGGAAGTGGGAGAGCACTTCAGGGGCTAGTCAGGGTGGTTCGGGATGCTTCGGGTGTGGGAGCATGTCCCATCGTGTGGCGAGCTGTCCGAGGAGGACCGGGACCGGGACTCGAGATGTGCGGGTCGGGGTTCAGGATACGCGGGTGTGTTATCACTGCAGAGAGACGGGGCATATTAAGCCCAAGTGTCCGAAGCCGCAGCAGTTAGCGGTGGCCGCAGTGCAGCCGTTGTCTCAGATTGCAGCAGCACCGCGTGTGTTCACGTCTGCGGAGGCGGGTGGATCTAGCACCAGACCGATCACAGGTATTTCCGAACTTGACTTTTTAAATTCATGGTTGTTTGAGTTTTTGTTTGTTGGGAAATTGTGAGTCTGTGCTAGAATGGTAGGGTTCTGAGGCACATGGAATTGTGCAGGGACCTTAGTTGTGGGCGGGTATGAGTCCCACGTGTTATTTGATTCGGGAGCTACGAATAGCTTTATTACACCGGAGTGTGCGGAGAGCAGCGGAATCCAGAGTGATTCCGGGGAACAGGCGGGAGTAGTCAAGGTGGCTGGAGGTAGGACGTTGGCTACTTTCGGGCGCGCTCGTGGTGTGGATGTTCTGGTGGCGGGAGAGTCGATGCCAGCAGATCTGATCATCAGTCCGGTGGAGCTGTATGATGTTATCCTGGGTATGGATTGGTTGGATCGTTACAGGGTCCATCTGGATTGCCACCGAGGGCGAGTTGTGTTTGAGCGAGAGGCGGGGAGGTTGGTTTATCAGGGTGTGAGACCGACTTCCGGGAGTCTCGCGATTTCCACGATACAGGCCGAGCAGTTGCTTCTCAAGGGCTGCGAGGCGTATCTGGTGACGATAGTGATGCCTGAGTCTGTTGGAGGGGTTGCAGTGGAGGATATTCGAGTTGTTCGGGATTTCCAGGATGTGTTCCAGTCATTGGAGGGATTACCGCCATCGCGGTCGGATCCGTTTGTTATTGAGTTGGAACCCGGGACTACTCCGATATCTAAGGCACCTTACCGTATGGCTCCAGCAGAGATGGCAGAGCTGAAGAAGCAGCTGGATGATTTGTTGGATAAGGGTTTTATTCGGCCTAGTGTTTCACCGTGGGGAGCACCGGTGTTGTTTGTGAAGAAGAAGGATGGTAGTTTCCGGTTGTGCATCGATTATCGGGGACTTAACCGAGTCACCGTGAAGAACAGGTACCCTCTGCCGCGCATTGATGAGTTGTTGGATCAGTTACGAGGGGCTACCTGGTTCTCCAAGATCGACTTGGCTTCAGGGTACCATCAGATTCCGATTGAGGAGGCAGATGTGAGGAAGACTGCTTTCAGGACGAGGTATGGGCATTTTGAGTTCGTGGTGATGCCTTTTGGTTTGACGAATGCACCAGCAGCGTTCATGCGGTTGATGAACGGGGTATTCCAGGAGTATCTGGATGTGTTTGTGATCATTTTTATTGATGATATCCTGGTGTATTCCAAGAGTCCTGAGGAGCATGAGTTGCATCTGAGAGTAGTTCTAGGGAAGCTGCGGGAGCAGAAGTTGTTTGCGAAGTTGAGCAAGTGCAGTTTTTGGCAGCAAGAGATGAGTTTCCTTGGCCATGTGGTGTCTGCAGAGGGAGTTTCTGTGGATCCGGCTAAGATCGAGGCTATCAGAGGGTGGCCTAGACCGAGGAATGCCACCGAGATTAGGAGTTTTCTTGGGTTGGCAGGTTATTATCGGAGATTCATCGCGGGATTTGCGAGTTTGGCTAAGTCGATGACCAAGTTGACAGGGAAGGATGTTCCTTTTGTGTGGTCTTCTGCTTGCGAGGAGAGTTTCGGGAAGCTGAAAGAGATGTTGACGAGTACACCGGTGTTGGCGTTACCCGAGCCGGGTGAGCCTTACGTGGTGTATACCGATGCTTCGGGTGTTGGTTTGGGTTGTGTCCTGATGCAGCAGGGAAAGGTTATTGCGTATGCTTCGAGGCAGTTGAGGAAGCATGAGTGCAACTACCCTACCCATGATTTGGAGTTGGCTGCGGTAATTTTCGCTCTAAAGATTTGGAGATCTTATCTTTATGGCGGAAAGGTTCAGGTGTTCACAGACCATAAGAGTTTGAAGTATTTCTTCACTCAGCCGGAGCTGAACCAGAGACAGAGGCGCTGGATGGAGTTGGTAGCGGATTACGATTTGGAAATCGGATACCATCCGGGTAAGGCTAATCTGGTTGCGGATGCATTGAGTCGGATGAGGGTTGTTTCGGCTCAGGAGCGTGATATGGAAGCTCTGGTGAGCGAGATTAGTACGTTGAGGTTGTGTGTGATCTCACAGGAGCCGTTGGGGTTAGAGGCAGCTAACCAGGCAGATTTACTGAGCAGGATTCGGGTTGCGCATGAGAAGGATCAGGGGTTGATTGATGCTTCTAAGGCGACAAGTTCGGAGTATGTGGTCTCAGCGAGTGGGATGATACTGGTGAATGGGCGGGTTTGTGTACCCAAGGACGAGGATCTGAGGCAGGAGATTCTGAGAGAGGCCCATTCGAGCATGTTATCGATTCATCCGGGGGCGACCAAGATGTACCGTGATCTGAAACGGTATTATCACTGGGTCGGGATGAAGAGGGATGTAGCTAATTGGGTTGCAGCGTGCAACGTGTGTCAGCTGGTGAAGGCTGAGCATCAGGTTCCGAGTGGTATGTTGCAGAGTTTACCCATTCCGGAGTGGAAGTGGGATATGATTACCATGGATTTCATGACGGGATTGCCATTGTCACGGACGTATGATGCGATTTGGGTGATTGTGGATCGTCTGACCAAGTCAGCACATTTTCTTGCCATCAAAAAGACCGATGGGACGGTAGTGTTGGCTAAGAAGTATGTGCGTGAGATAGTGAGGCTGCACGGGGTGCCAGCGAGTATTGTGTCAGACAGAGATCCGAGGTTTACGTCTGAGTTCTGGAGGGCGTTTTAGGCGGAGATGGGCACTAAGGTGCACATGAGCACGGCGTATCATCCTCAGACAGATGGACAGTCGGAGAGGACTATTCAGACTTTAGAAGACCTGTTGAGGATGTGCGTGCTGGATTATGGTGGTCATTGGGCGGATCATCTGAACCTGGTTGAGTTTGCGTACAACAACTCATACCAGGCGAGTATTGGGATGGCTCCATATGAGGCTCTGTATGGGAGGCCGTGTAGGACACCATTGTGCTGGACTCAAGTGGGGGAGAGGAGCATGTTTGGTGCGGATTTTGTTCAGGAGACGACGGAGAAGATCCGTGTCTTGAGACTGAAAATGAGAGAGGCTCAGGATCGGCAGAAGAGTTATGCTGATAAAAGACGAAAAGAGCTGGAGTTTGAGCTGGGAGATCTGGTGTATCTCAAGGCAGCGATGTTGAGGGGTCCTAACAGATCCATTTCAGAGAATAAGCTAAGTCCGAGGTTTATGGGTCCGTTCAGAGTGGTGGAACGGGTTGGACCAGTGGCTTATCGGTTGGAGTTACCTCAGAGTATGAGAGCGTTTCATAAGGTATTTCATGTATCGATGCTGCGAAGTGTCTACATGAGTCTGAGGGGGTGTTGGCTAGGATTCCGGAGGATCTTCAGCCCAACATGACGTTAGCGGCGAGACCTGTGAGGATTCTCGAGAGGAGAGTCAAGGTTCTGCGCCGGAAGAGGATACCATTGGTGAGAGTCGTGTGGGACTGTGATGGTGTCGAGGAGGAGACTTGGGAACCAGAGGCAAGTATGAAGGCAAAGTTCTCGAAGTGGTTCGAGAAGCAAGCGGAGGCTTGAGTGTCTTTCTGGTTTTCAGTGGTTGTATTAGCTTGTTGCTATGAGTTGTATGTATTTTTCGTTTGGATTGTAACGATATACATTGTTGAGATTAATAAGATGGGATGTTTCTTATTATCTTTGGTTATAAGACGGATGTTCTTATGAGTTAGATGACCTGGGGATTGGTCATGAGGGATATTCCGGGTTAGGGAATATCGGGGTAGGAAACACCCTGGCGATTGGGTTGTTTCAGATGACCTGGGGATTGGTCATGAGTGATATTCCGGGTTAGGGGATATCAAGATGGGAACCACGGAAGTAAATCGGTCGACAGGTGCTTATGATGCACGTTACAGCGTTACTACTCCAGGGGATGGTGATATTCTCCTGCATATACTTTGAGGGACAGAGATCTCTCCAGAGGATGTGTGATTTCCTCTGCAGCCGATAGCTTGACGGACTGTGTGTCCCGAGAGTGGGAGGGGCTGGAGCATACCGAGAGCCGGTATGGTATACATCGAGAGCTCGTAGGGTGACGATCTTACGAGTGGGAGTGGTGTATAGAGATATGAGTTTGAGCAAGAGTACATGTAGTGTGATTATAAGTATGAGATTTGATGAACTTCAGAGATCGGGAATGCTCTCAGGTGGTTTGTGGATGTCTAATCTAGGGTTATTACTCGAGTTTGGAATTTTAGTCCAGACGACCCTGGTAAACATATGTAGCCTCTTTGGTCGTACATGTTCTTGTTTGATTGTTGGGCGACCAATTGATCCAAGGTCTGGGACTACGGTGGGTCGGGCATGTTCTTGTTTGATTGTTGCGCGATCTATCGGACAACCCTGATCCGGATAAGCGAGTGTTGCATCGTGGATGTTTCCTGGGGAAATTTGGTCGGGTTTCGGACGAGAGTGTCAACCTTAGTGAGACGGGTTAGGTGAAGGAGATCGAGAGATGATCTGAGTTGGAGCTGACCGGGTTGGTCAGAATTGCACCTGTGGTGGCAGTGCAATGTAACTAGTATGACACTAGTTGAGTACTGAGATTGGGTGTAATCTCAGGTATTGCTGGCCGGGTGGGGCCAGGGGTGAGGATATTAGTAGAGCTGGCCGGGTTGGGCCAGAGGACTGAGATCGGATGTGTTAACCGTAGGGTTATGATTCCGCGTGATTCGAGGACGAATCCGTGTTAGTGGGGGAGAATTGTAACGATCGCGGACCAAATTACGGAATATTGGTCGTGTGTCGATCGACACAGTGGGTGTGTGTCGATCGACACGAAAAAAAAAAAAAAAAAAAAAAAAAAAAAATTTTGTCTATAAAAGACAGGAGTGTCGGCAGGTTTTCTTGATAGAAGAAAACAGAGAGAGAAAGGAGAATTTGAGCAGATTGAGAGGATTTGAGAGAGTTGAGAGAGTTTGGGAGTGTTCTTGAGGGTTTTTGGGCAGTTTCGGACCGGTTTTGGAGGAGACAAACGGAGGTCAAGATCAAGTCGGATCGTGGTGAACTTTTGAGGGTAACTTCTCCTGTCGTTGATCTTGTCGTAGGAAAAATCCGTTTGTCAATCGGACGGTTAGATTGGTAGTTATGATCGTTTAAAGTTGGGCCGTTTCTGCAGCTTTCTTTTCCGATCAGTCAATTTCGGAGGAGTTTTCCCGACGAACCGTTGCAAATTAGAGGACGATCTATGTACCGTTGTGTAGCTTGTTCCGTCTAGTTTCCAGAGCCATTTTCTGATTTGGATTTGAAGCAGCCGTTCGCCCTGTGCGTCGACTTCTTTGTATCCAACGTGGTTCCTGTTCCAGTTCCGATCATCGGGATTACGGGCTTAATTGCCGTCGAACCAGAATGACCCAGAAAGCGTTCTATATACGGTTAGAAATCTCTCTCTGTTTAGTTTTTAGATCGTGTTTCCGATCATGTTTCCGATGTATTTTACGTTCTCGGTGAGCGTTCTTGTTAAACATGTCGCCTCTGTTTCCAGTTCGGATTGTTGAACTTACGGGTTGTTTTCCCGTCGAACCGTTGGGAGTTAGCAGACGTTCTATATACCGCGGTGTAGCTCGTCGTGTCTAGTTTCCAGCACCGGTTTCCGATTGGAATTTGGAGTAGCCGTTCGTCGTATACGTTGTGTTCTTTGGGGCGTGCGTGTTCTTGGTGTTCTGGGTGTTCTTGAACACTTTTGAATCCGTTTTCCTTCCCAAATCGAGGTGAGTGCGTGACCATGGGTGCGTGTAAGCATAAGAAGTGTTAGGATGCGTTGTGTGTTGTTTGGGATCGAATTTCATGTTGTTTGATAAATTATTATGCAGAAAATCGCGTGTGCGAGTTTTTCTGGGTTTGGTGTGTCGATCGACACATATGGGTGTGTCGATCGACATGGTGTCAGTAGGTCACCGGGATGGTGTGCTGACGGACATGAGTGTCGGAGTTGGTGTCGATCGGCACGGGTTAGTGTATCGATCGACACAGGTTGTTTTTACGCGATTGAGTTGTTTTCATGTTGATTGTTCATCCTGGTATTGTAATATTGCTTATGCTTATATTTGTACATAGCCTGTTGATGGGATGACCGTCTCACTGGGTATTTATGATAATACTCACGCATCTCTTATAACCATGTGATGCAGGTAAAGACAGTCAGTGATCGTGGAATCATGGCCGGGACAAGGGGAATGATCTAGTGGCTCGTTTTCGTGTAATAAGTTAGAATTGCTAGGGTGTTAACAATTTCAGAACTATGTGTATTACCGAATTGAACTAGAATTAATAAGTATGGGCTTGTTAAACGATAATTGTATTTGATTGTTGAATCATTGTTTCCGCGCTGTTTGTTTATTGGACCGTTGAGGATCACCCTTTATGATAATAGTGATCCGGTTAAAATTTTTTTTTTTATTTGACGGGTTGGGTCGTCACAGTATACACCTGAAACACACAAGAAAAAGAGAAAAAATCAAGTAAGTAACAAAACAAAAATAATAAACTTAGCCAAAAATTCTAAAATCAAAAATCGTAAATCGATTCCCCGGCAACGGCGCCAAAATTTGATATGCTCAAATTTATCCTGAACTACTCTCTCAAAGTAAGAGATCGAAGAATTCTCAAAGGTATGAAGCAAACTTGTCTCCCTCAAAGCTCTCTAAACAAGTTCTCTCTCTAAGTCTTAATAGAAAAATAAGATTAAAAAACCTAAAACATAAGGTAAAAACTATATATAATGTCTAAGAATCGGACTCGGGCTTTTCTGTAACCTCTTGGGCCTTGAAACTTCCGATAACTTTTCTTCCGACAAGTGTGTCGATCGACACACATGGTCTGTGTCGATCGACACAAGCAGAAAAACTCGTCTCCGACTTGATCACTTCAGCTCCAATTTCCGCAATGTTCTAAAACGCTCTAAAAGCTCCCAATAAGTTCCAAACGTCCATGAACCTATAAAATAATGAAAAGACTCAAAAAACATCAAAAAAACTCAATAAAACGGATTTATATCTTAGTCGAAAACAGGTAAAAACGATGATATATCATTGTTCGTGCTGTCATGGTGTTCTAGGCCTGTCGACGGGTTGCGCCGCTGATATGTCATGGTTTTTACCGATTTTTTACCATGAGATAAGTCCATTTTATAGAGTCTTTTTGGTGTTTTTCGAGTCTTTTCAATACTTTAAAGGTCCATGTACGTTTGGAGCATGATTGGAGACTTTGGAGCATTTTTTAGCATCGTGGAAAGAGCAGCCAAAGTTACGAGTTCGGATTCGATATTTCTACCTTGCGTCGATTGACGCAAGAGGGTTGCGTCGATCGACGCACAAATCTGACGAGAAAAAAAAGTGCAGAAATGTCAGAAGTTTGGCACTCGTTGAAGAATTTTCAACCAATGGATCGACCTGGAAATTTGACACAAGATAGAGAATCTAGTTAGCTTTTATTATAAGTGATGTGAGGTTATTCCAACGGTTGGATCAAAAGTTATTCAAGTTTTAATGAAGACATGTCAGTCTGCCCTTCATCGACCGGTTCGCTGGAGAAAAAGGAAATTGCAGTTTTTCCTATTTTGACTTGGTTTTATCATAGAGATTGAACCAAAAACGTGATTAGACCTATTTATTCTAGTTTTTAGCCATTATTAGGCTACATCTTGTTTTCTATTGAGCAATGGAGAGAGATTGGATCTTAGAGTTTTTTGGGAGAGATTTCTGCACTTCGACACTTTCAGATTTCGAACCCTTTGTATCTCTAAGTCTATTTTTTTTATGCAATTCTATTTAGTAATTATGATTTCATAATCTATATCTGAGTAGTTTACTTGTTAGGTTTTGGGGATTCAAGGGATTGATGAGAAATTGCTATGATTGAATACTGTTAGGATTTATCTTCTTGTTCTTCATCTAGATTTGTTTTAACTCTGATTTTAGAATTGATCAACTAAAATTGGAAACCCTAGGTTGATTTAATAGATGCGGAAGTATTATTAACAACCTGAACTAAATCTTAGATGAGCAAAATAACTATTCGCAAAGGAATTTGGCTTAGTGGTTTTGTAAACAATCAGACTTGAACTTGAATGCTTGGCTTTATTCGATTAATTCGCAAAGGAATTTGGGATTTAGGGATTTAGTCATAGATAATCTCTGCAATGGAAGTTGATTGATTTTACACTTGTGTTTGAGTTCTAGAACCGTGCTTAATAATTTCCTTCGATTTCGATTCATTCCTGAGAATTACTTATGGACTAACCTTTTGTTTAATTGAATTTTAAGAACCTAAGTCATCATCGTTTACTTTGCTACTTTAATTACATTCTCATATTTTTACTTAGCTTAATTTGAATTCATAATCGGTTGTGTGTTTACGATTCCTTGTGGATACGATCCCTAAATACTACTACGATCTCTTAATTTGAGAGAGTAGCTCAGGGTAAATTTTAGCATATCAGCCGGTATCACGTGATCAACGGGCGGTCTTCGCAAACGCTCTTGTCTTCATCGTGGTCTTTCGATTTCCTTAGTCCCAGATCTATCTTTCCCTTTGCTAAGGTATAAACTTTTCTGTTGGATAAGAGCTTCGATTGTCAAGGCTAGTTGCTTGTATGGTTCATGACTTATGGTTTGGGATGTGCTCTTTGTTCGTTTTTCCAACATAGATCTCTCTTTCTTTCATTGGGTCTGCTGTTTGGGTTTAGATTTAGTCTCTTTGCCACTTCCACTTTCATGGTTCTTCCTTTGTTTTGTGGTTTGAGTAAAGTATAGGTTGGCTATAGTTTGCTTGTTGCGGAGGCATCTACTAGTCTTCTACTGAGGCTTGTTTGGTGTTGGTGGTTGATTTCGAGACAATGTAGTGGGCTTGTTCCTTAGTTCTTCTCTTGTGTGGAGGTAGCTATTTCTTAATATGTAGAAGGTTAAGATTGGCTTGCGAGTGTCTGTGTGTAAGAGATTTGGTTCTTATGTGACGTTTTCCCAACCGGTGGTTAAGATTTTTTACCTTGGTCCTATTTTTAAGATTTTTTACCTTGGTCCTATTTCTATTTCGATGTTGTTGTTTTTTGGAGTAGTCGCTCTGTTTTGCTATTGTGCTCTGTTCTGCTTCGCTTCTGTGCTCCTTCTTATCAGTTTTTATTGCCGATGAAGCTTGTTGTTGGTGTGTCTACACGACTTGATCGAAGTTTTTATCTGTTTGGTACAACTGCTACATCTACAAGTTATTAAAAAAGATCGTGCGAGCGTTTTGGATCAAGTTCCATTTTGAATAATAATGAATATATATTAGTTATATCTTATTATTATTTTTACGATTTTATCACATAACTAATATATATTCATTACAGATAAGCAACTTTTTCGCTTATTTATAGATAAGAATATTAAGATATAAATTAATCTCTAATGATTTAAGATTCATGTTTAAATAGTATTTTAAAATATGTTTATAATTCAACGGTTACTAATTGAAATTTAAACCAATATTTGTAATGTGTTTATCCGTGTTTTAACGCGGGTCCTAATCTAGTTATATACATATCTCGATATGGTGAGCTATAATTTTGCTGATGTGTCATGTTTATATAAAAATGCACTGCGATAAATATTTTTTATTTTAAAATTTATAATGCCTATAATTTGGCAAATGTAATTATATTTCTAAATTATGACTCGCACAAATATTTAATATTTATTTTATTATTATATCTTATTAAAATGTAAATTTATTATATTTATCTCATATCCGTTATTATATAAGCAAAATGACACTTATAATACGAAATTTCCTTTTTTATTTTAGATAATTTGAAATGGAAATAATATATTTTATAATATGACAATTTAGAAATATTACTTATTTTAGTATGATAGTTTTTTTTTTTTGTTAATTATTCCATAATCCTTGTTTAAAAAATATTTCTTATCTTTTTTAATAAAAATTTTGTTAATATTGACACATGTCATCATATAATTTTGCCTACGTGTCGCGTTCTCATCGTGCGCATCCTCCTTTGTATAATAAGATCAAACCAAATGACATAAAAAAAAGACTTTTCAAGTAAAATAACTAGATTACTTTGTATGCGATATGAGGAATACATGTTCTATTCGTTCTATGAACTCGTGACATGAATTCTCTATGTAATAACCATTTTTCTTCGAAAATAAAAATTAGATTGGAATCAGAATATCTCTCTTGTTTTTTTTGTCAACATTCACCGTCATATTAAATCAAATTGTTACCGATTGGATGGTTTTCCTGAAGGACGATTCCAAACGGAAATATCTGACTTACATGGGAAAATACATAACCTCGTGCTCGAACTCCCTTTGCAATAGAATCGGCCCGGACATTACTACTATTGGGATATGAACTAAACTAAAATATACAAAAGATTGTCTAAGGATGGTGAACCAGTCAAGCAACGCACTGAAAGATGGCCAATCAAGTGGGTGTGTGGTCTCTCTTGTTATAAACTCATTTTAGTGGATGTCCATTAGAAGCTCATCTTCTAGAATGTTCTAGTTTGTTCTCCAAGTTCAACTTCCTCTCCAAGTTATTACTGCTCTTTTTAACAAAAAAAAAAATTATTACTACTCTTCAAGTTATTATATCCTATATATACATTTGTTCTCTATAGAATAAGACACATCAATTCTCTCTTCATCTCTATTCTCTTTATTCTATAACATCTTTCTCATGTCTTATTATTTGCTCGTTTTTCTATACACAAATCTCCTTTTTTTCTTTTCTTTTCTTTTTTGAACATCCACATACCTTAACTATATGGGAAAGTGGCCATCAATATGATTCGTAATTAAAGATTGCAATTCTCCCTTTTGCATCTTCCTCAAACTGCTCAATCCCGTGTTCATCGACCAATGAGACAATATAATTCTTCATTCGCCGAGTTTGTACACTGCCATGAAAGAACTGAGTGTTCTTGTTGCCACGATGGATGTTCAAAAAAGAAAAGAAAAAAAGAAAGGAGATTTGTGTTCTTTCTCCCATATAGTTAAGGTATGCTATCAATGATTTATATGTTATTTTTCGAGTAATTCATATTTTAATATTAGTAATTTTACAATTTAAGTGTTCGGACGAAGAAGCTATATGTGTGAAACTTTAACATGTAATCATCACGGAAAACCAAAACCGGGATAACAAATATACTCGTTTAAATATTTTTCAAAAACAAAATATTCTTCATTATCATTTTAAAGCTGATTTGAGTTAGAAAATCATTTTGAGTATTTAAAGATGCAATACTATATTTATAAGAAGGTTTCAAAAACTCGAGAGTTTCATCCAAATGTTTTTTAGTTTATTGCACTTTTTGATAAAACTTTTGGTTATTAAACCAAAACATGAAATAATAAAAATTATACAGATTTATTGTTATCTCACAAAGAGTATTCCCAGATATTTTGTTACTTAGGGCATAAGCCAACGTATTTATACATATAGAAGAATGATAAGAAGGGAAAATATACAAAAGAGCAAATCTAGGAATAGGAAACTATCGACATAATATAGAATATAGAATATATCTAATACCCCCCCTCAAGTTGGAGCGAAGAGATTACGAATGCCCAACTTGAGAAGAAACGCATCAAACTCCTTTCGTCCTAACGCTTTAGTTAGTATAATCCCACGAAGAATATCATCATGAACAAAATGTAAATCCGCTTCAACATGTTTTGTACGCTCATGAAAGACCAGGTTGATCTTCATAGGCTGATCATGATCGATTTCCATTTCACGAAGGAGCCCTTTAAGCCACTTAAGTATGCATGTAATCTCTGTCATTGCCCTATATTTGGCCTCAGCCCATGATCGAGAAACAGTGTTTTGTTTTTGTGTCTTCCATGAAATAGGATAAGACCCAAACTAAGTAATCCAACCCGTGAGAGATCTACTTGTTAAAGGACAAGCTGCCCAATCCGAATCACACCAGCCCGTGAGATGGAGTGGAGAATCAGCACGAAGAAGAATTACTTGTCCAAGTGTACTTTTAAGATATCGAACTACCTTTATTGCGGCAAGCCAATGTTCAACCTTAGGCGAGTGCATAAATTGGCTCAGAACATGAAAGAGAATGGGTAAGATCAGGCCGAGTGGCAGACAAATAGATTAGACGTCCAACCAGCCGTCGGTAACATTCTGGATCAGCAAGCAGAGGACCTTCAACAAGACTAAGTTTATGATTTTGATTAATCGGTGAAACAACCGATTGACAACCAAGAAGACTCATTTCTTCAACTATATCGGATGCATATTTTCGCTGACAAAGGTATATTCCAGAGGATTGCGAGTGACCTCCAAGCCTAGGAAATATTTGTCAACACCAAGATCCTTCATGTGGAAACACATAGACAAATAATTCTTGAAAGTTTGAATTGTCTCCGAGGTATTTCCATAAACAATTAGATCATCAACATAAACCAAAATACGGAGAAAAACATCACGTTTGGTGATACGAAATAAAGTTTTACCCAACGTAAAACAACCTAGGCTGCAAGTGCACAACTAATCAATTGTAGTACTTAGGGATCGAATCCACAGAGAATTAGAAACACTCAATAGCAATATGAATTAAGAATTACGCTAAGTGGAGCAAGTGGTTTTTAAAGAGATCAAATGGTGTTCAAATTTGGTTTTAAACAATAATAAAGAAACATTGGGCTTTCAGGGATTCTAAGAGTTCATGGAGCAATTTATTCAGGTGTTCACGCAAGTAAATCTAGCAAAAGGGGATTCCTAACTCGAATTCACTTAATAATATAGTCAACAAATTTTCGCAAAGAAGACTAATATATCTATCAACCTAATACTCAACTCTCTCAAAGTAACAAGATGTATAGATATGCATAAAATTGATTAAGATTCGATATGTTAACCTAACTTTTGACACGACTCTCGCAATGATAAATTTCAAGCTCGCCTACACTAGTTCCAATCAATCAATCACAATTACCTACACGACTCTCGTAATGATATTTGGTTCAAATTTTTAAGATTGATCTAGATTTAATTACAAGTTGGTTAAACTAGCAAGTGAGTATGAGATGCAAGTGTAGATGAAGACTCTACTAAACTCCCTAGCATGAACAAATCCTATTTATTGATCCATGAATAACTTCCCTAGAAAAACCCCTTAAACCCAACAAAGGAACTACTCAGATATAGCAAAGCAATCATAGCAAAGCAATAGAAAGAGGGTTTGAGAAACTTCTCTAAAGGTAACAAAGAGGGTGAGAATCCTTCTCCCAAAATCCAAATGAGCAAAGCAACAAGTAGAAAGAGATGAATACTTTTAAACCTTGTGAAGAACTAAGAGTTTTGAAGTAATGATGGTGGTGAGCGTGTCTCTTCTCAGGCTGATGAGTCATCTTTTATAATTCTTTAAGTCGGTTAGGGCTTCTCCCAAAAGATTTAGGAGATAATCTTCGAAAAAAGAAAATTCTCAATCTTCTCGAATGAGGTGATCGATCACCTACTGTGATCAGTCGAATACCGTGTTAATGCGTCTATCCGTCAAAAATAGCGAGTTAGCGATCGATCGATTACCAATGACGATCGGTCAATCGCGAGTGAATATTCTGAACCGCCTTAAGCTTTATCTTCACTCGAACAGATTTCCTTAAATCGAAGATATCTCAAGATCTAACCGTAGGATTGAGGCAAACGAATATCCGTTTTGAAGCTGAAATCCTCCTACATCTGACGTCAGGATTTGTTCTTCTTTGAGAAAGCCCGATTTCACTCCTTTTTAGCCCAAAATGCTCCAAAAGCCTATAGTCACTTTAAAATCTACGAAAACACTAAAAGTACCAAGTCAAGTCCAAAAACCATGTATTTCTTTATTAAAAACATATTATACATAATAGAAAAATAGGTAGAATATCGTATATATCATTTGGCATAGACGAAAAGAGAATAATCTTAACGTGTTTGAGTGAAGCCATAGGTGTAACACCCCCGATCATTTATAGACCGGAAACGCTACTGACAAACACTTAGATGTCCGATCAGAGGTTCCTGGAACATATCCAAATTCCCTAGACGAGACTTCTAAGCGTCAATCCCCATTAGATACATCTCAAGGCTTGCCAACTCGAGACATACACAATGGTTAGTTCGTCCGGATAAGGACTAGTATCAAATGAAACCCGAATTTATGCAAACTCGATTTTTTATATATAATTTATACATAAGTTTTAAACGTGATACAAGCATATACAATTGTGAGTCTAACACTCCAAAACGATCATGTACATAATAAACATTATTCATTTACAAAAGGCAAGGAAATCTACTGCTGAATTTCCTAACGTTCCTTTAGCTCCCGGTGGTCTATCCGCTAATGGTTACCTGTAACACAAGTAGAGTCGTGAGCACTAGTTGCTCAGTGAGCCTAGGCTCCCCTAACATTCAATAATCAATTCCATCCAAACCCAAAATAACAATCAACACGCAAACAAGCAAATCTAACAAAAAAATGCGATAAGTTATGCAATGTCAATATAAGGCCTTTCGCGTAGACTATTTCTCTTCACGTCAAATCACAAGGTATCCTTCAGCTCGAAGCCACATAGGCTAAAGACTTAAGATCCTTCACCATTTCAATGGCCTTATGTGTATAAGGATCCTTACCGGAAATTCTGCATCGTCATGCAGTACACGGCCAAAGGCTGCAATCCCGTCTCTCCGTGTCTTCATGTACTTAGACTAATACTCAACGTACTAGCTAAGTCATGGCTCTCAAGGGAAAGTCTTACCGCGATCATCATAATTTATAAGTCTTATTATCAACTTAGGTTATAAGAAAACTTATAAATATGCATCAACAATCCAACTTAGTAATTTTCACATGCTAAAACTTTTAAGTACTTAGCAAAAATACAAATCACGCAGCAACGAACCTCACTTGTAATTTAATTAAACACGCAACAAGCATCACCGAGACTCACTTTTGACTTAACAAATGATTGCGGTTCTACCAAAGATTTCTACGGGCGTTTGCCTTAGACTTTTACGAACGATTTTGCCTTAGCCTTTGAACTAAAATCTGTTCCAAAGGTTCACGAATTAACTAAGGCAAGACTTAGAGTTTTCGTATGGAAAATTAGATGGGAACGCCCACGGATCATACCTAGTTTAGATCTTTTGGAGCTTAGCCGAAGTTGAACCTACGAATTTGAGATCGGTCGAGCCATCGGATCAAGAAACTAAGATTAGACACGAAAAATCACTTTGAAAATGGTAAGGTTCAATCACGGGAAACTTACCCTAAGTTTTCCCAAACCTGCTCGATAAGGCTCACGGCGAAACTACTCTATGGTTCGCGGTGGACTAGAAAATGGACTACTCGGTTCGGATGGACTGATCGGATGGGACGATCACGAACTAGGCTACCGTTTGCAATGAAAGTTTGCGGTGAAAAGAAGTTATGTTCGGACAAGGCAGAAATTCTCGTGTCTCCTGCTTACTAGGTCGGGCCGACCTTTAAATAGGCGCGCCCGAGCAGGTGAAGCAGCTGGACAGCTCACGACCACTTGCCCATTCTTCACCCGCGGGTAACGTCCTAGGCTCGACACGAGGTGGTGATGATGCCTAGACCAAGCATATGGTCGACACACTCGGGCACGACCCAGGCACGGGCTTACCCACGATCTACCCATGACCAGAGCAAGCACCCTGCTCGGTCACCAAGCAGCCTAGCACGCTGCTTACCTTGGCTTCTGCCGGGTCATTGTGTGGGTCATTACAATAGGTACGAAGAGAATCTGCAGGTTTAGCAAACCAACATCGCGGAACCTGTTTCAAGCCATACAAAGATTTTTGAAGCCGACAAACACGTGTTTCTTCCGGAGCTGCTTTGAAGCTTTGAGGAAGTTTCATATAAACCTCTTCATCTAAATCTCCATGAAGGAATGCATTATGAATATCCATTTGGTGTATCATTATTTTTCTTGACTGCAATATCCAAAAACAAACGAACCGTTGTCATCTTTGCGACATGAGCAAATGTCTCTGTATAATCTAACCCTTCCGTTTGATGATTACCCAGAACAACAAGACGAGCTTTATAACGTTCAATAGTACCATCAGAATTATACTTAGTAGTAAACACCCATTTATTGCCAAGAGCTATCTTTGCCGGAGGAAGTTCCTCAAGTCGCCATGTTTCATTAAGATCAAGCGAGTCAAATTCACAATCCACAGACTTCACCTAGTGCTTCGATTTCATTGCCTCACCAAAAGATCGTGGTTCGATGTTAGTCGTTAAAGCCAGTAAGAAATTACGATGATTAGTTGAAAAACGCTTACACGAAACAATGTTAGCTATGGGATAGACCGTACCTGAGGAGGGCTGAGGAGAAGGTGAAATTGAGATGAGAGAAGAAGGGCTAGTAACGGAGACAGTACCAACAATGTAATCATGGAGCCGTGTAGAAGGAATTTTAAGCCGACAACCCTTGCCAAGAGTTTCTGCTGTATCCGTCGCTATAGTAGTACATGTATCAGTCGCGGTAGTAGTGCATGTATCAGTCATTGTAGCAGGCGATGTATCAGTCGTTGTTGTAGTGCCTATATCAGTGGCTGTAGTAGGCGCTGTATCAGTCGCTGTAGTAGTGGATGGTTCTAGTTCCGTAAGTTGCCGAGGTGGAGACGGAACAACGATATCTTCTAGAACAGACATTGTTGGCGAATCAATTCGTAATTCATCCGTAATCAGAGAACCAACAGCGATAAAAAGAAATTGAAACACAACATCTCGTGAGGTGAAAAACAATTTTCTTTCTAAATCATACAACCTCCACCCTTTCTTGCCATATGGATAGCCCAAAAATACTCAGCATAGACTACAGGAAGCAAACTTATCGCCTTTATGATCGAGATTATGAGCGTATGCCAAGCAACAAAAAACACGCAAGTGTTTGTAAGAAGGAGCATATAGCTTTTCGAACGGTGTCTTGTGATGGAGCAAAAGGTGATGGAGTAATTAGGCAACCATGTGTAATTATGCATTCGCCCCAATATTCAATAGGCAGATTAGCTTGAAATCTAAGCGCTCGAGCAACATTTAGAATATGGCGATGATTACGTTCAGCTCGACCATTTTTTTGGTGGCGTGTGAACACATGAAGTTTCATGAAGAATCCCTTTCTCTCGAAAAATCTTGTAAGACACATGAATCCAGTGTCGTTATCGCTCCGTATCGTTTTAATTTTCTTGGAGAATTATCGTTCAATCATTGATAAGAACTCACGAATTTGTTGGGAAACCATAGATTTTCCGGTAGCATATAAAAAGCCACACTCCACGAGAATGATCATCGACGATTGTAAAAAAAAATATCTTGATCCACATAAACTGGTAGTTCGTTACGGACCCCATACGTCACAATGAATTAAATCAAAAACAGCTTTTGCATTATTTGAACTATCCGAAAAACACTGTCGAGTTTGTTTAGCTCAAAAACAAACTTCACGACTCTTAATTAAAAGCTCATTGCTACTACTAGAAGAATTACTAACTCCTGAAACAACTCCAGTAACTTGAGAAGAAGGATGCCCCAAACGATTGTGCCACAAAACCAAATCATCTTGAACACTAGTCTAACATAACATATCCATCTCAATCCCCCGAAACCATTACAGCCTCTCTCCTTTCCTTTCACCCAATCCAATCAGCGTCCTCGTAATGCGGTCCTATAAAACCATAAGCTTCGTATGAAAATCCTTCAACAAAATAAACATTATGCAAAGAGAGATTAGATGTAAGACGAATGGTCCCCTATTTAGAAGTACATGCATTCTTTCCAGTGGGCAAAAAAATTGAGAGGGGAACAATATTGCGAAGATTTTCAAATAGATCGCGACGGCTTGTCATATGGTGAGTTGCCCTATTATCTAAAATCCAAAATACATCAGCATCCTTACCACCAGGGTGTGTCGCAGAGGTAAGCATTAATCATCTGTTGCACGATGCTCCAATGATCATCAGTAAAGCCACCAAGACCTTTTTTATTGCTTTTCGTGAGCACCACATTGATGTTCATAGAGGCAGAATTCGCACTCCCAAGTTGCGTAGCATTAGTACATAGTATAAAGCCATGACCAGTCCAGTAGACGAAGAAGAAGAACCTCGCAGTCCAAATTTGTTTCAAGGTTTATCCGGCCACCATTCAGGATATCCAACAAATTTAAAACATGAATTTGCTTCATGTCCTTGTTTTCCACACGTTGTACATTGCCGAGACGGATCGCGACTGCTTGTTCCAGCTCAGAATGTTACATTATCGATTGCAATATGTTTAGACACATCTTGTGTCCACACTGAAGCAGGTTGACGAGAACCTATCAAAGCAGGTGCTTGAGAAGCAAAACCCATCACCGCGACGTCCTTGGATGCATTCGATCGGATAATCTCGTTCTGCACTACCGTTTGATAGACACTATCAAGGTCAGGGAGAGATGTTATCGCATACGGTTGAGACCAAACAACACCATGAACTGGATCATCTAAACCCGACAGAAAACCATGCACTTAAAGAAGTTCCTCTTTTTTTTCACGAGATGTGTTGAGATCACACTCGCACTTGCCACAACTACATCATTTAGAGTTCATACATTCAGCAATACCATCCCACAATTTAGTTAGTCGACCAAAATACTCATCCACCGATGAATCGTTCTGTTTGCAAGTAGCCAACATGTTACGAAGTTGTTGCAAACGAGCTTCACTCTTTATCAAAAACGTTTCTTGATGATATCCCACAATTATTTTGCAATTTCACGAGTGGAAAGAGAAGTTCGGATCTTAGGTTCAATGGTTTGTTTGATCTATCCTATTAACAAGTGATTATTAGCCATCCAATCTTCTAGATGAGAAGATCTTGCTTCTGGTTTTGGGATACTTCCATCTAGAAAATTTCTTCTGTGAGATGAGAGGCATACAGAAATTGATAGCCCATTCATCATAGTTTCGACCGTTAAGCAGAGGTTGAGAGATGACTGCATCCAGATTGTCACTTGAGGTAAGATCATATGGAGAGATCGTCTTGTACTTCGGATCCGAAACTACAACAGTGGTATTAGTTGGGGTCGTCATAATAACTAGATTAAATATTCAAACAAGCCGAGAGGCTAAAGAGAGAATGAATCAAATCGTAAACAAAGAAACACAGCTTGTATGAGAAGCAAGCGGCGCAGACAATTAAAAAATTAGGGTTCCAGATCAATATCTCTGATACCATGACAAAGAGTATTCCCAAATATTACTTAGGGCATAAGCCAATGTATTTATACACATAAAATAATGATAAAAAGGAAAAGTATACAAAAGAGCAAATCTACTAATAGGAAATTATCAATATAATATATAATATAAATTATATCTTAATATTATCAGATTTATGTCATATATTGTTATCAGATTTATGTAATAATTTACATTTTTAACAAAAAAAAATAGTTATCTACAAACAATTATTAAAATAACAGTTATAGAATTTACAGCCAAATTCTCTAAAGCAAAAAAATTTACAGCAAAAATCTACAATTTAAAATTTGAAAGACACTTGCCAAATACCCCCATCATATAGTGTTCCATCTTATCCTCTAATTCTGATGTTATTCAGTTCATTGCCAACTGTGTTTTCGATTTTTTTTTCTGGTTTACGATCAAATTTCGTGGTCAGTTTAACCATAAAATCTATCTAACTTCAAAAATCTCCTCTTCCAAATGTTTTATGGATGGAGTGCCACGTGTTTGTTGATTTTTTTTTAAATTAAATTGAGTAAATTTAAGTTTTTTTTTTTTTAATACTGGATTTTTTATTATTATTCTATTAGGAGAATTGTTATATCGACGATTCTACAACAGACAAGTCTACCACCTTGATCCATGCCAAACAATTCTACCTTGCCCCCACGCTGAAAATCTCCTGCAAGTTTGTCTCCATTAATCTGACATATAAAATAATAAATCGTAACTTCTGGGATTCGAACCTCAGACCTCTTGGTGTATAAACATTAATGAACCCTTGATCGGTCACTGGACCATGGACCAAGGAGGCTTCCACCGTGTTCGTTGATTTTGAAGGTAAATATATCTCCATCGACTAATAATAATATATAACTATGATAAGTGATGTAAAAATAGTTATGGTAATAAAAATGTTTCTAAACGTTCATTGGCTCAATTAAGAAATTGTATTTTTTTATATAATATATTCTATTATGGTATTTTTAAAAAGTAACTTCACAAAAACATTATCTCATAAAATAACAAACCAAATTTTCTACTGATAACGAACTAAATTTTCGGCTAAAACATATGCCATAGAGATAATATGAAAGACAAAGATAGAAGAAAAATAGTCTAAAAGACAACAAATGTCATCTAGGATGTTTTCATGCTCATTGACAATACTTCCAAAAAATTTGACAAGAGAAAGAAAAACCGAAAACACAATAAAATGTGGAATCTCTATAGTTGAAGCGGCACAACATGCGACTTTGAATATGATTATCTCTGCTACTAACACAAAAGGTATAAATCTACAAGTGTGATAGACTTGATACAAAGAAATCTTATTTGCGATCTCAAGGGTTAGAGAGAGAGATGCGCTTTGTACTTTAACAAAAAAAAAGATGCGTTTTGTAAATTTGTAAGATTTCAAGGCTAAACAAATTTCTCAAATGTTCAGTATTATCTATCTTTGACAAAATTTGTATGTAACTCTGAAAGTACACGTGTGAGAGCATTTTTTTTTTTCTTTTAAAAAAAAAAAAAATTGTAAGATTTCAAGGCTAACAAAAGAAAAAACATATAAAAACAGAATAAAGGAAGTTCCGGCTTTCTTTTCGATAGCTACGCTAATTATATATTTAATTTTAAATTTTTCAGAGATTATTCATTCTTTCTAAAAAAAAAAAAAAAGGAAAACTCTCAGGTTTTCCACTTTAACCCTTCCCAAGATAGGATTTAAACTTTTATTCTCTCCACCCCTCCCTATTCTCACGCGCCACGCACACGCGTCACGCACACGCGCCACGCACACGCGCCACGCACACGCGCGTGTGCTCATACGAATCAACTACACGGTAACACGGACGTGAGACAAAGTGCGAGCCTCTTTGCGCCTGACAGTTACGGGTCCACTTTCTCTCTTACCAAAAAAACCCCCACGCGCTTCTCCTTACGGCGCGTGAAATTCCAACAACCCCTTTTACTAAATTCCCGAAAATACCCCTCTCTTGTTCTGTTTTCCCATCAAAATCTCTCCTTTTTTTTTAATTTTCGAGCAAACAAATCTCTTCTTTTCTTCTTCTTCTTCTTCTTCTTCCTTTCTTTTCTCTGCGTGTTAAGGGGAAAAAAAGATGAAGACGATAACGGAATCTCTGGAGGAATCGATGAAGAATTGTTCTCTGAATGATCGGAGAAGAAGAATCGGAGATGGGTATGAGAGATCGTCGACGATGAAGGAAGAGAGCAACGAACACACTCCTCCTCCGATCTCAGACACAACATTAGAGCTCAATTCTCACATCTCTCTTCCTTGTCACTGGGAACAGTGTCTTGATCTCAAGGTACGTAAACATTAACACAAATGAGATTCTTCTTTCTTTCTTTCTTTCTTTCTTTCTTTCTTTCTTTCTAGGTTAAAAACATTAACACAAACTTCGAACTCGTGTCGTTTTCGTATTTTGGATTGCATTAAATGCAGAAAAATTGCTTCCTTTTTTATATAATTAATTACTTTCTTGTTTCTTTGTGATGCATTTATTGCTTTAGACCGTATAAATATTGCTCATAGGGCTTTGGTTTCAGGCTTGTGTTTTAGTTTTAGAGAAAGACCAAATGAGATGCTTTTTATGGAAATTCCTCTTTTATATCATAAATTTTATATGGAAAAAAAAGTTTATAGACTTGACCATGAAACTGGAAAATACAAAAAGGCATTTTTTCTACTAATCATTCATATGAATTTTATCCCAAGGAAAGTAAACAAACAAACATATGTGTTTTCGCTTGTTCATTGATATCAATGCCCACAATACCACAAACATACATATAAAAAGTACATAGTCATTTGCTCATTTATAGATCTAGGACCAAAGCTTTTTGGTTTAACACAACTTGTGTGCATTTGCAATTTGCAGAGAAAGTAAAGTATAAAACTTTTTATGTGGGCATCAAAAAGTTTCTTACTTTTAGTTTCTAATTGAAAATCTGGTTTTAGACAGGAGAGATTTACTACATAAACTGGAAAAACGGAATGAGAGTGAAAGAGGATCCAAGGAAGGTGATGAATGCAGGAGAGGAAGACAGTGGAGAATCTTATGGAACCATGTGTTCAGAAGAAGATAGCTCATATTATGACAGTGAAGAGTCTTCATCAGAGTCATCTCCATCATCAAGAGAGAATCATAAAGAAGAAGAGGAGGAAGAAGAAGAAGAAGAAGATGTGCTTGTTGTTGCTGGATGCAAAGCTTGTTTCATGTACTTCATGGTTCCTAAGCTTGTCGAGGACTGTCCCAAATGTACTGCACAGCTTCTCCACTTTGATCGACCTCATTCTGCTTCTACTTGAAACCATTCTCTCTCTCTTTTTTCTATTCACTTATCTCCCATGATTCAGATGAGAATTTATTTGTTTAGGTTTCCACTTCTTTCTTTAATCTCATATTGTTATATGACTTGGTGGTTTCTCTTGTCAGTTAAATGTTTAAATGAGTCTGAGATTTCGAAGAATTGTAGCTAGGCACTAGGCACTAAAACGAGCCTTGTTGGTGTTTGTGATAACATGCTGAAAAGATAATAATGTGAAATGATGTTTTCGGAACAGTTGTTGCATTAAAGTTGGTCAATGGAATGAGCCGAGCGGAATTGCGGGCTTCTTAACAAAGAGGAGAATTAATCATAATGATTGCAACATGTGCCTCCATATTTTTTGGTTTTACCTTCTTTTCTTTTGTTTTCAATCAAAATACTTAATTTGATCCCATTACATAGAATTTTTTAGATAAAAACATAGAGTTAAAGAATAATATAAATGTTAATTTTTGTTTTATTCTTTTACACTAAAATCATTATTTAATATATAATTATAAATAAATCAATCAATGAGAATAAATTCTGCAGAATATTAATTGTCATAACACATTAAATTTTACATAAAAACTAGAGAAAATCAAATAAAATAGAACAAAAATATAGCTCTAAAACATTTTATATAATGGGACGGAGACAGTAATAAATGATAATGGACTATCCTCTATATATTCAGGGATATTGGATTAACTATTCTAAAATAAAGTTATAATTAAATTTTAAGCCATTTAATCTATATCTAATGGATATATTTACACCACCTATGCTAATTTTAGTTAGTTTGCTAATTATTAATTTTTTTTTGGTTAGTTGGCAAATTGACCATATATTAGTTGAGGAAATACCAAGTGAAAAAATCGTATTTATCAATTCAATGAAGATTTTAAATCACACATCATTTAAATTAACCGATCAAAATATTTTAGTTAATTTTATATGTCATGTTAGAAATTTTTACATATCTACATTAATTTTTAACATAAACTCACAAATACATGTGTTACTAACATTTTAATATTTTATTATAACACTATGGGTTTATAATATTGTCCCGTGTTAAACATGGGATTATAATATTTTTGAAAATAAAAAATCATAATTTTCATAATAGAAATTAGAAACAAAAAATATATTGTCCCGTGTTAAACATGAGATTATTATTTGTGTAAATTATAGAGCATGCAATAAATCAAATATTTATGAATTTGTCGGACATAACAAACGAAAAATATATGTTTTCCAATAATAAAATGTAAAAATATTTGTAAGTGTAGAAATAAAATAATAATAATATTGTTACAAATAAAATAATGAAAAGCTTCTATTATACCAATTTTTTTTTTAAGATAGATGATATGGTAAGTGTAAATATTACATTTAGTTAAACTTAAATCTGTAAAACATGTATTTATGGATTAATGTTATAAAATTAAAAAAAACATGTAGATATTTCTACCACAACATATAGTTTTAATAGAAATATTTTCATTGTTTAATTTAAATGGTATAATCCTTAAACCCTTATTGAATAACACAATTTTTTTTTACTAAATGTCTACTCAATTAATATATAGAGGATTAGTGGCACTTTTGAAAAAAAATTAGAATGATGGCATTCTTCAAAAGTGAGATTTCTCAAAAAATTTCTACATTTAATCTAAGAGTCATGCAAATTAGTTTTTTAAGATAAAATATGGGAGATATATACCATTTGATCTTTTTTATTTTTATTTTCTCCCGTGTAATAAAAAAATCATGATTTTTGTTTTTGAATATTCTTATCCCGCATTTGACGCGGATAAAAAAATCTAGTATTAGTAAAAAGAAAATAAGATATTGTCACATATACTCTATATTCTTTAAATAAAATCTTTCATATTAACTACGACCTATTTGTTGCTTCTATATTCGTTTGATGATTATATATTGTATATATGATATAAATTTGGTGAGTAATTGGGCTAAACTATAGTCACTTAAAAACCTCGTCGAATAACACATTTTTTTCACTAAATGTCTACTCAATAAATAGATAGAAGATTAGTGACACTTTTGAAAAAAAATTAGAATGATAGCATTCTTGAAAAGTGGCATCTCAAATAAATGAAATAAGATGTAGCATGATATAAATAAGATCACGGTATAAATTTAATCATTCAAACCGTGAAAACGGATTTTAGATTAAATTTTGTAATATAAAATATATTTATCTTTGGGAGATATACCATTTGATCTTTGTTGTTTCTACTTTCTTCTTCATATTATAAAAATTATAATTTTTATTTCCAAATATTCTAATCCCGCGTTTGACGCTGCCCAAAAATCTAGTATTATTTTATAAGCACGAATATTTCCGGTTGAGTTGTAGAGAACTCACAATTTTTATAACTACTCACAATGACTTATATAAAGAATCATTAATGCTATATATTAAATAAGGTCTGGCCGTAAATAATAACTGAAAAAGAATAGGTTTATTCGGTGGGTAATTGGGCTTTACCTATTATTTTGTTTAATGGACCATATCATTGTGAGTTTTAATAATCTTCATTAAAAATACCTTAAAACTCGCTTATGATGACACCTAGGATTTTCACCTAGTGTCTCCTCAATTAATATATAGAGGATATGTAGAGATTTTCAACATGACATATAAAATTAATTGAAATATTTTTATTGGTTAATTTAATTGATGTTTCCCTTAAAATCTTCATTGAGTGACACATAAGATTTTTTCATTTAATGTCTCCTCAATTAATATATAGAGGATAATGTTTTAACGATGAATTATTTACTAATGTCAATTATTTTATAAAAGTATTTATGTCCATTTAGAAACCATATGTGATTGAGCATATAATTTTTTTTAATATCGTTTAATTGTATCCATATTACACTAATTAAAATTACGATTTTGTTATAAATGTAATGTTTGAATTTCGAAAATCATCATTTTCACATTTTATTATTTTTTACGTTTAATTTAAGAAATTTTAAATACTAACCCAATATTTTTTTGGATTTTGTGAGCTCAAATAAGTTTGAGAAAACTCAAAATCTTAAACGTATTCGATTTATATTAAAAAATGCCAACATTCATCATAGTGTCATGCAAATTAAATTTTGTAAGATAAATATTTTTCAATATGGAAGATATATCATTTCATCTTTGTTGTTTCTAATTTATTCTGTATATTATAAATTATTACGATTTTTTATTTTCAAATATAATAATCTCGCGTTTGACGCGGATTAAAAAATCTAGTTTTACATTAACAAATTAAAAATTTAATATCACGAAATAACAAAATGATATTTCGGACAATTTACTAGACTACTAGTGCAAAATATACCAGATTATCTAAGTAATTGAAATACGTTATATTCAGTTTTTTGTTGTACAACATTATTTTACTAATTTTTATATCTTCGTATTATTCTATAACCGTTCTGTAACATCATATCCCAGATCTATTGGAAATGGATCAGACCTGCGAAGAGAAAGCCAATAAAGAAAAATCCCAGGAAGAGAGAAGCCCTAGTAAGATTAATTTGGACAATTTCTAGGTTAACTACGACAATACTATATAAGGGAAAGGAGGGAATTTTAAGGGACCAGAGAGAGAGATTTTTGGCGAATCCATGCCCAACCCGTGAGAGTTCTGCCGCCACTGTGAGTGTAATGCCCGTGAACCAAAATTTAGAATTTGGGGTATGCATCGATCGACGCAAGCTTTAATTAAACCGATGAATTTGGTTTAATTGTTTGGTTTGGCTGGTTTGGGTTATGTGAACCCTAGGGCTCAGAGATATAAAGGGTGAGCTGCGTTTTGGTCGTGTTTGGTCAGAAAATCAGAGTGTTTACATAGGGTTTAAGAGAGAATTGAGAGAGAAGAAGGATCCATGTGTGTTAAAGTTTTGGAGGCAGTTCTGTCCGGTTTTAGAAGAGGAGAGTAACGGCCTGTAAGAACAGATCGGATCGAAACGAAACTTTCAGGTTAAGTTCTCCACTCTCTGATCTTGATATGGGATAAAACGGTTTGTCAATCGGATGTGTATTCTAGGAGTTATCATTGTTTGACTGTGAGAGGTTTGTGCAGTTTCGGGTTTGCGATCAGTCCACTTCGAGGGAGGATTTCCGTCGAACCAGAAGGAGTCAGAAGACGATCCACATACCGTTGGTTAGATCTCTCTGTCTAGTTTTCAGATCAGGTTTTCTATCCTGATTCTGAGGTAATCTCCGTTCTCTGTGTACTTTTGAAGTTATCATTTAGTTCCTATTTTCTAAAATCCTATTTCGGTTTAAGGGTTTTTGGAGAAAGGATCGTGTTTGATCCGTGTCCTTCGTGGAGGAAGAAGGAATCCAAATTGGAGAGTGTTAGGAGTCTCTAATTTAGTTGATTTTCGTGTTCTTGTCTCTAATTCATTCCGAAATCAAGTAAGTGTGTGACCATGGCTTATTTGGGTAAAGAGAATGTCAGAATGCGTTTGATTGATGTGTGATTCTCGTGTTGATTACTGTTTTATGCATTGTTGTTTGATCGCTTGGTATTTTGAGATTCTTTTATGCATGTGTGTATAGCCACTTGGTATTGTGATATTTTCTTATGCATGTGTGTATAGCCAAGTAGATGGAATGACCGTCTCACTGAGTATTTGTGATAATACTCACGCAACTCTTTTAACCATGTGATGCAGGTAAAAGCAAAGTGTGATCGTTGAATCATTGTTATGAAGATGAGGATGATCTAGGGTCTCGATTGTGTTGCTTTATCGTATTGTTTAGAACCGCTAGGTTGCTGGTTTGATGAATTGGTTTATGTTGGTTATTGGATTTTATGATTAATTCGGTTGATTGATTTGGTTTGCCTTTTTTAATTGCTATTTGAGTGTTCTTGGTTGGATATTGAGAATTAGTGTTTATGGGAACATTAATTCGAATACAATATAATTTAAACAAAAAAAATGGGTCGGGTTGTTTCAGTGAGAGAAAGAGAGCCCGTCGCTGGTCCGAATGAGAGAGATCTGAGTGTGGGAGAGAAGAGGAAAAAAGGCCGACCGAGAGGGATCTGTGATCGCCGGAGATGTTGTCACACCGGAGAGATCTTGCCGTGTAGTAAAGCCGAGCCGTCGGTCGCTAGAAGCCGCATGATCATTGCTGACCTCGTTCACGCTGTTTGGGCCCCTAGTCGTTGCTTGCTTCGTGTTCAAGATTCATAGCTGCTCTTCTATGCTTTGCTTGTCAACTGAAAGGCTAAGGTGAGGAGGTAATCTGTGGATGCACAACACTCGTAACCTTTCTTGCTTATGTTTATGTCATGTCTAAGGATAGTTATTCAATGGTATGTGTAGTATGCTTGCTCGGTTGCTTGAGGAATGATGATTGGAATACCTAGTTGTGTGATCTCGTTAGATTGACCTGTCACGGACTAAGGGACTGTGAAAGTTGGTTGTCGTATCGGTTGGGATATTGATCGTCCTATGGTATATAGTGCATCTAATCTATTGAGGTGTAGGATCTCTGCCTATATAATTTATTGGGGTGTTGGATCCCTAGAGGCCTATATAATCTATTGGAGTGTTGGATCCCCGTGAGTATATAATTGTGGTTGTGAGTATATAATATTTTTACATTTAGCTAAATCTAATCGAAAATCATTCTTTAATTTGTTTACACGTATCAAAATCTAGTCGACCGACATTACACATGTCACGACCATTATAAATTTCTTCCCATATTTTTATTTGAACTATTTTTACTCTTTAAATATTTTATAAACGCATAAACAAATCAAATACGAGAAAATGAAGACAAAATTAGGTCACCCCCCACGAAGTGATAAAATAAAATTGAGAACATCAAATACAAAAATACTTATAGAGAAGTCAATCAAATATTTATCTATTTTGTTGTCATATTTTGTTACTTATATTATTTGATTTCAATTAAATTATATCACATATTTCCAAATAATTAGATTTTTATAATTTTATTTAAATGGAATAATTACTAAAACAACTTTCAAAAGTTGGGTAATTACTAAAACAATTTTCAAAGAAAGAAAAAATCTATAAAAATTCTTAAAAGACAAATAAACCTTATTAATATGTTTTAATAACAAAACTGTCATTATGATTTTTTTTTTTAAAGGAAAAAACTACTTTCAGGTTTACGTAATATAAGTGTTCTAAAACACAGCCGCGGACACCTATTCCTTGCCGAAAAATCGCTTGGTGGTGTGGAGCCGCCGCGATTTCACCATATTCGAAAAAAAATCGAAAAATTTGAAGAACTGACTTTTTTGGCGTTTTAAGTATGGAATCGAGGTTTATATCATGGATCTACAATATTTATGTACAAACAAGACAAAAAATGGAAGACAAATGTGCATAAATTGAAGAAGAAAAAAAGAGAGACGACCGTATTAGAGTTACAGAACCCGTGTGCAAACGGAAGAATACGAATAGTGAATTACCGTTTTACCCTTCATTTAACTGTTTTATGGTAGATTTGTTTGAAATATAAACAGATGTGTTATGGTATACTTGTTTGAAGGATAAATAGTTGTGTTATACTTCCTCTGTTTCAAAATGTAAGTTGTTTTGGCTAAAAGTGCGAATATTAAGAAACTACTTTTTTCTAAAAAGTATTATCTTATATATATAATAAAAATAATTTAACCAATGAAAAAAAACGACTGCAAAATATTATTGGTCACACAATATAAAGTTAAAAAGTATCTAGGATAATAAAAACAATTTATATTTTGAAACATAAAAAACCTTCCAAAACAACTTATATTTTGAAACGGAGGGAGTAGTAGACTTGTTTGAAAGATAAATAATTGTGTTATAAACAGTGGTGTTATGGCAGTGTTGTGGTATACTTGTTTTTAATATGATCATCCATAATGATAAACTTGTTTAGAATGATTATAAAAAATTTCAGGTGACATTGCAAATACTATTTGACATGTTTATGAATAATAACAAGTCTACCATAACGTTTCTTGCAAAAATCTCAGTCACCGAACAAATCTACCATTATTGTATACAAGAATACAAATATATCTTCATTCAATATAGCCAAAGAAGTCTACCATACACATCGAAAACGAAACAAGTCTATCATCATAACACAAAGTGTATCATCATTCAGCATAGCCAAACAAGTCTACCATCCAAATCGAAACAAGTCTATCGTCATTCAATAGAAGAAACAAGTCTATCATTATAACATAAAGTCTATCGTAACTCAATATAGCCAAGTCTACCAAATTCATCGAAAACGCAACAAGTCTACCAATGTTAACATGTCTACAACTAAAGGTTGTTTTAGTAAAGAGCTGAAAAGATTGAATAAATCTACCAACGAAAGTAATAAGTCTACTACATATTATAAATCTACCACTACTATAAATAAGTCTATGATCGCAACCATCCGTAAGTCTACCGACCACGAATTTAAGTCTACCAACCAGGAATTTAAATCTACCACGAGTAATTAGTCTACCATTACATACAAATAAATCTACCACTCAATAATAAGTCTACCGAGATAAATCTACCATTTGACTACTAAATCTATCACTCAAAAATAAATCTATCACTGTTGGTGTTAACTCTACTACGCATAATTTAAGTCTACCACTCAAAAACATCTTTACCACCAAATAAAAACAAGTCCACAAATAAGTTTACCATTCAAATATTAACTCTACCATTCGCATATAAAGTCTACGGAGTTGAATTAAGTCTACTAACCTCATAATAAATGTGACGATCCAACCCGTCAAATAAAAAAAAAATTTCGACCCGGATCACTATTATCACAATTAGTGATCCTCAACGGTCCAATCTAATAATAATGCGGAACAACGATTAAACAATCAAACAACAAAAATCATTTAATAATAATAATATCATTTAATAATCCCATAATCCCATAATTATTAAATATAACACAATAAATATCGGTTAAAAATTCAGTTCGATAATTATTAAATATAATTTAATAATACTATCATTTAATAATCCCATAATTATTAAATATAACACAATAATATTCGGTTAGATATTCAGTTCGATAATTATTAAATATAATCCTAGAATTGCTAACACCCTAGCAATTCTAACTTATCATCACGAAAACGAGTACTAGATCATCTCCTCTTCCCGGCCATGATTCCACGATCACATTTTCCCTTTACCTGCAACACATGGCAAAAAGAGTTGCGTGAGTATTATCACAAATACTCAGTGAGACGGTCATCCCGTCTACAGGTTATACACACAGGCATAAAAGACAAACCACGACACCAAACAACACATAACATTCATAACACGCGAATCAACCACCAAATCATCAAACAATGCATTGGGATCAATCCTTTTACCCAGATAAACCTACGGTCACGCACTCACCTCGAAGAATCGAAAAGAGAATGGGACCAACGGTACAAAAAGACTTGTACACGACGAACCACTGGTCCAAAACCAAAACGGACGACTGTTCTGGAAACTAGACAGACACAGCTACGCGTTGGTATAAGGATAGCCTCTAGATTCCTTCTGGTTCGTTCGCAAATCAACCCCAAAGCCAACTGATCGCAGATAACTAATCTGCACAAACCCATCGAGTTCAAACAGCCATAACTCGATGAATAATCAACGAAATGATGAACCGTTTTCGCCCACATCAAGAAAAAGGCTTGAAGAACTTACCCACAATTTTTCACTCTGTTCCGATCTGATTTGCCTAGCCGTTCGTCTCCTCTACAAATCACCTAAAGCGAATTAGGATTTCATAAGACAGGAACGATACACTGACTTTGAAAGCACACCGAGAACGGATAATACCTCAGAATCAGGATCAGAAACCTGATATAGAAACTAGACACAGATAGCTTTCCAACCGTATAAAGATGGTTCGACGAGAAAACAACTCGCAAGTTCGATGATCCGAACTGGAACAGAAATAACCCGTTTAACAAGAAAGCACACTGGGAACGGAAAACACAACGGAATCAAGATCGGAAACCCGAACTGAAAAGTAGACAGAGAGGGCTTTCTAACCGTATATAGATCGCTCTCTGGGTCCTTCTGGTTCGACGGCAGTTAAGCCCGCAAACTCGATGATCGGTAATGATCGGAACTGGAAACAGCACAACGAACCCAACTTTAAACGACCATAAATAACAATCTAACCGTCCGATTGACAAACGGATTTTTCCTACGACAAGAACAACGACAGGAGTACTTACCCTCCAAATTTCACTCCGCTCCACCATGATCTTGACCTCCGTTTGTCTCCTCCAAAACACGAACAGAAGTTGTTCTTACCCTCCAAAAACCCAACTCGAAATCACTTGATTTCCTCACTCAAATCCCCACAAAACTGATATTTTCTCTCTGAACAACTGAGCTCACAAGCCCTGCCGACACTCTGTCTTTTAAAGAGAATTTTTTTTTTCTATTATTTTATTATTATTATTATTATTATTATTATTTTTTTTTTTAATTTCGTGTCGATCGACACACACTCCCTGTGTCGATCGACACACGACCAAATATTCCGTAATTTGGTTCGCGGTCGTTACAATTCTCCCCCACTAACACAGATTCGTCCTCGAATCACGCGAAACCGTCACCTTACGGTCAAACACAACTGTAAGCAGCCCTCTGGCCCAACTGTGCCAGTATCCTAACCCCGTCTCACTAAAGTTGACACTCATGTCTGAATCTCGACCAGATTTTCTCGGAAAACATCTACAATGCAGCACTCGCTGATCCGAATCAGGGTTGTCCGACTGATTACGCAACAATCAAACAAGAACATGCCCGACCAATCGTAAACCCAGAATTTAGACCAATTGATCGCACAACAATCAAACAAGAACATGCCCGACCAAGGAGGCTACGTATGTTTACCAAGATCGTCTGAACCGAGGTTCCAGACTCGAGTAAAAACCGTATATTAGACAACCTTCCTGACCAAAACCCGGTCAACTCCACCTGAGATCATTCCCGATCTCTGAAGTTCATACAGTCTCGTACCTATAATCACACTTACATGCACTGATGCTCAAAATCATATCTCTATACACCACTCGCACTCGCAGGATCGTCACCCTACGAGCTCTCGATGTATAACATACCGGCTCTCGGTACGCTCCAGCCCCTCCCACTCTCAGGACACACAGTCCGTCGAGCTATCGGCTGCAGAGGAATCACACATCCTCTGGAGAGATCTCCGTCTCTCAAAGTATATGTAGAGGAATCACACATCCTCTGAAGCAGTCACACTGTAATGCGTATTATAAGTTCCCGACATCTGAATTACTTTTCGTGGTTCCCTCATAATATTCCTTATTCCAGAATATTATCCCATGACCCATCCCCCGGTCATCCGAAATAACTCAACCACTAGTCATCAAAGGAATAACACCCATCTTATAACACAATAATAAGAAAAACACATCTTATTATATCACATCAATGTATATCGTTACAACACAACGAAAAATACATACAAAATGTAGCACATGCTATTACAAACTCTGAAAAACCAGAAAATACTTAAGCTTCCGCTTGCTTCTCAAACCACTTTGAGAACTTTGTCTTGATCCTTGCTTCTGGTTCCCAAGTCTCCTCCTCGACACCGTCAAAGTCTCACACAACTCGAACCAATGGTATCCTCTTTCGGCGCAGCACCTTGACTCTCCGCTCGAGAATCCTCACAGGTCTCGCCTCCAACGTCATGTTGGGCTGAAGATCCTCCGGAATCCTAGCCAACATCTCCTCAGACTCATGTAGACACTTCCGTAGCATCGATACATGGAATACCTTATGAAAGGCTCTCATACTCTGAGGTAACTCCAACCGATAAGCCACTGGTCCAACCCGCTCCACAACCTTGAATGGACCCATAAACCTCGGACTTAGCTTATTCTCTGAAATGGATCTGTTAGGACCCCTCAACATTGCTGCCTTAAGATACACCTGATCTCCCAGCTCAAACTCCAGCTCTTTCCGTCTCTTATCAGCATAACTCTTTTGCCGATCTTGAGCTTCTCTCATGTTCAGTCTCAAGACACGAATCTTCTCCGTCGTCTCCTGAACAAAATCCGCACCAAACATGCTCCTCTCCCCCACTTGAGTCCAGCATAATGGTGTCCGACATGGCCTCCCATACAGAGCCTCATATGGAGCCATCCCAATACTCGCCTGGTAACTATTGTTGTAAGCAAACTCAACCAGGTTCAGGTGATCCGCCCAATGACCACCATAATCCAGCACACACATCCTCAACAAGTCTTCCAATGTCTGAATCGTCCTCTCAGACTGACCATCCGTCTGAGGATGATACGTTGTGCTCATGTGCACCTTAGTGCCCATCTCAGCCTGGAATGCCCTCCAGAACTCAGAAGTAAATCTCGGATCTCTATCTGACAAAATACTTGCTGGCACTCCATGCAACCTCACTATCTCCCGCACATACTTCTTAGCCAAAACTGCCACTCCATCGGTCTTCCTGATGGCAAGAAAATGTGCTGACTTAGTCAAACGATCCACAATCACCCAAATCGCATCAAAGGTCCGTGACACAGGTAACCCTGTCACAAAATCCATGGTAATCATATCCCACTTCCACTCCGGAATAGGCAAACTCTGCAACATACCACTTGGCACCTGATGCTCAGCCTTCACTAACTGACACACGTTGCACGCAGCAACCCAGTTAGCTACATCTCTCTTCATCCCGACCCAGTGATAATACCTCTTCAGATCACGATACATCTTAGTCGCACCCGGATGAATCGACAACATGCTCGCATGAGCCTCCCTCAGGATCTCCTGCCTCAGATCCTCATCCTTGGGTACACAAACCCGCCCGTTCACTAATATCGTCCCATTTGCCGAGACCACATACTCTGAACCTGCAACACTAGAAACATCAATCAAGATCGGATCCAACTCTTGAGCTGCTCGAATACGACTCAGCAAATCTGCCTGGTTAGCTGCCTCTAACCCCAACGGCTCCTGTGAGATCACACACAACCTCAATGTACTAATCTCGCTCACCAGAACCTCCATATCACGCTCCTGAGCCGAAGCAACCCTCATCCGACTCAACGCATCTGCAACCAGATTAGCCTTACCCGGATGTTACCTGATCTCCAAATCGTAATCCGCTACCAACTCCATCCAGCGCCTCTGTCTCTGGTTCAGCTCTGGCTGAGTAAAGAAATACTTCAGACTCTTATGGTCTGTGAACACCTGAACCTTTCCGCCATAAAGATAAGATCTCCAAATCTTTAGAGCGAAAATCACTGCAGCTAACTCCAAATCGTGGGTAGGGTAGTTGCACTCGTGCTTCCTCAACTGCCTCGAGGCATATGCAATAACCTTTCCCTGCTGCATTAGGACACAACCCAGACTAACTCCCGAAGCATCTGTATACACCACGTAAGGCTCACCCGGCTTGGGTAACGCCAACACCGGTGCACTCATCAACATCTTCTTTAGCTTGCCAAAACTCTCCTCGCAAGCTGAAGACCAAACAAAAGGAACATCTTTCCCCGTCAACTTAGTCATCGACTTTGCCATACTTGCAAAACCCTTGACAAACCTCCGATAATAACCTGCCAACCCAAGAAAACTCCTAATCTCGGTGGCGTTCCTCGGTCTAGGCCACCCTCTGATAGCCTCAATCTTAGCCGGATCCATAGAAACTCCCTCTGCAGACACTACATGGCCAAGGAAACTCATCTCACGCTGCCAGAAACTGCACTTACTCAGCTTCGCATACAGCTTCTGCTCCTGAAGCCTCTCCAGAACTATTCTCAGATGCACCTCGTGCTCCTCAGGATTCCTCGAATACACCAAAATATCATCAATGAAGATGATCGCAAACACATCCAGATACTCCTGGAATATCCCGTTCATCAACCGCATGAACACTGCTGGTGCATTTGTCAACCCGAAAGCATCACCACGAACTCGAAGTGCCCATACCTCGTCTTGAAAGCAGTCTTCCTAATGTCTGCTTCATTGATAGGAATCTGATGGTAACCCGAAGCCAAATCGATCTTGGAGAACCAAGTAGCCCCTCGTAACTGATCCAACAACTCATCAATCCGCGGAAGAGGATACCTGTTCTTCACGGTGACTCGGTTAAGCCCCCGATAATCAATGCACAAACGGAAACTACCATCTTTCTTCTTAACAAACAACACTGGCGCTCCCCATGGTGAAACACTTGGTCGAATAAAACCCTTAACCAACAAATCGTCCAGCTGTTTCTTCAGCTCTGCCATCTCTGCTGGAGCCATACGGTAAGGTGTCTTAGATACTGGAGTCGTCCCAGGTTCCAACTCAATCACAAACGGATCCGACCGTGATGGCGGTAATCCCTGCAATGACTGAAAAACATCCTGGAAATCCCGAACAACTCGAATATCCCCAACTGCAACCTCTCCAACAGACTCAGGCATCACTATCGTCACTAGATACGCCTCGCAGCCCTTGACAAGCAACTGCTCGGCCTGTATCGCAGAAATCACGAGACTTCCAGAAGTCGGTCTCACGCCCTGATAAACCAACCTCCCCACCTCTCGTTCGAACACCACTCGACCACGATGGCAATGAGATGGACCATGTACCGATCCAACCAATCCATACCGAGGATAACATCGTACAGCTCCACCGGACTGATGATCAGATCTGCTGGCATCAACTCACCCGCCACCAGAACATCCACGCCACGAGCCCGCCCGAAAGTAGCTAATGACCTACCACCCGCAACCTTAACTACCCCGAGTTGTTCCCCGAGATCACTCTGGATTCCGCTGCCCTCCGCACACTCCGGCGTAATGAAGCTATTCGTAGCTCCAGAATCAAACAACACGTGGGACTCACACCCGCCCACAACTAAGGTCCCTGCACAAATCTCATGTGCTTAAGAACCCTAACACTCTAGCACAGACTCACACATTTTTTTTTAACAGACTAAAATTCGAAAGTCTTAAGAATTTTAAAAAAAATCAAGTCTGGAAATTACTTGTGATCGGCCTGGTGGTAGATCCGCCTGCCTCCGCTGACGTGAACACACGTGGTACCGCTGCAATCTGAGACAACGGCTGCACTGCCAATGGTTGTACAACTGCCGCCGCCAACTGCTGCAGCTTAGGACACTTCGGCTTAATATGCCCTGTCTCTCTGCAGTGGTAACACACCCGCGTATCTGGAACCCTGACCCGCGCATCCTGAGTCCCAGTCTTCTTCGGACAGCTTGCCACGCGATGGTCCATGCTCCCACACCCGTAGCAACCCGAACCACCCTGACTGGTCCCGGAAGTGCCATCCCACTTCCTCTTCTGTCCCTGAGCAGGCTTGCCGCCCCTACCTGAACTCGCCTGTTGCTGAGATCTCCTCGGCTGCTGCTGCTGCACCTGTGGACTACCCGCCACAACCTGTTCCCCGAGATCCTCCTCGATCGCAGCAGCCATCTCAACCAGCTCCGCCCTCGTGGCGAACCTACTCGCCCTGCAGCGAATCCTCAAATCTGGACGAAATCCTTTCAAGAACCTCCTAACTTGGGCTTCCTCGCCCTCCATGCCTCTCCCTGCATGTACCAGAAGTCGACAGAACTCAGCATCGAACTCCCTCACTGACCGATCTCCCTGAGTCAGGTCCAGAAACCTAAACTCCAAACGGTCCACCGCCTCCTGCGGAAAATATTTGGCGTTAAACTCCGCCAAGAAATCCTCCCAGACCATCTCGGCCTGCACCCTCCTGGCCTCTACACCTCTCCACCAGAGATGCGCATCACCCTCTAGGTAATGTACCGCCAGATCCACTCTGTATCCCTCTGGACACCTGATGGAGCGAAAGTTACGCTCTAACCTCATCCGCCACCCATCAGCCTCCTCAGGCTAAGCACCGCCCGAGAAAAATGCAGTACCAATCCGCTGCATCTGCTCCATCATCCGCAGATAAGATGGAAGCTCCTCTACCCCAGCCATACCCGGCTGCACCCCAGCCAACCCCGGCTGCACCCCAGCCATACCCGGCTGCACCCCAGGAGCATGACCCGGAGCAGGCACCCTTCCCGGTAACCTCTCCAGAATCATATGTAGTAGACCCGCCAGACGATCATCTCGATCCGGGACAACGCCTACGGCAGCACCCCCACCAGGGCCCACCGCACCGCCAGCTACATCAGGACCCGCACCAGCCCCTCCAGCTCTCTCACTGGAACCCGTAGCTGTCACACCCACGGACCCCTCCTGAAACGCCTGCGAGTCAGCTACTCGCTCCTGCGTAGTCTCCTGGGACACCCACGTGGCAGCAGACTCACTCGCAAGTCTCCGCCCACGTCCACGACCACCACGACCTCTACGGCCCCCACGACCTCTGCCTCTAGTCCCTCTAGCCATCACTCTGCACTAACCAACAGAATACTAAGTACTAGAAAAAAACAGAACTCACAAAAAAAAAATACATACCATGGAATCTCATTGAAGGCTCAGAAGAGATGATCTAGGACTCCATACCCACACAACAATCAATTGACTAACTCACATAATCAATTAAATATTCTAACCCTAGAACCGCTAGAACGCTCTGATACCAAACTGTGACGACCCAACCCATCAAATAAAAAAAAAATTTCGACCCGGATCACTATTATCACAATTAGTGATCCTCAACGGTCCAATCTAATAATAATGCGGAACAACGATTAAACAATCAAACAACAAAAATCATTTAATAATAATAATATCATTTAATAATCCCATAATCCCATAATTATTAAATATAACACAATAAATATCGGTTAAAAATTCAGTTCGATAATTATTAAATATAATTTAATAATACTATCATTTAATAATCCCATAATTATTAAATATAACACAATAATATTCGGTTAGATATTCAGTTCGATAATTATTAAATATAATCCTAGAATTGCTAACACCCTAGCAATTCTAACTTATCATCACGAAAACGAGCACTAGATCATCTCCTCTTCCCGGCCATGATTCCACGATCACATTTTCCCTTTACCTGCAACACATGGCAAAAAGAGTTGCGTGAGTATTATCACAAATACTCAGTGAGACGGTCATCCCGTCTACAGGTTATACACACAGGCATAAAAGACAAACCACGACACCAAACAACACATAGCATTCATAACACGCGAATCAACCACCAAATCATCAAACAATGCATTGGGATCAATCCTTTTACCCAGATAAACCTACGGTCACGCACTCACCTCGAAGAATCGAAAAGAGAATGGGACCAACGGTACAAAAAGACTTGTACACGACGAACCACTGGTCCAAAACCAAAACGGACGACTGTTCTGGAAACTAGACAGACACAGCTACGCGTTGGTATAAGGATAGCCTCTAGATTCCTTCTGGTTCGTTCGCAAATCAACCCCAAAGCCAACTGATCGCAGATAACTAATCTGCACAAACCCATCGAGTTCAAACAGCCATAACTCGATGAATAATCAACGAAATGATGAACCGTTTTCGCCCACATCAAGAAAAAGGCTTGAAGAACTTACCCACAATTTTTCACCCTGTTCCGATCTGATTTGCCTAGCTGTTCGTCTCCTCTACAAATCACCTAAAGCGAATTAGGATTTCATAAGACAGGAACGATACACTGACTTTGAAAGCACACCGAGAACGGATAATACCTCAGAATCAGGATCAGAAACCTGATATAAAAACTAGACACAGATAGCTTTCCAACCGTATAAAGATCGTCATTTGGTTCCCAACGGTTCGACGAGAAAACAACTCGCAAGTTCGATGATCCGAACTGGAACAGAAATAACCCGTTTAACAAGAAAGCACACTGGGAACGGAAAACACAACGGAATCAAGATCGGAAACCCGAACTGAAAAGTAGACAGAGAGGGCTTTCTAACCGTATATAGATCGCTCTCTGGGTCCTTCTGGTTCGACGGCAGTTAAGCCCGCAAACTCGATGATCGGTAATGATCGGAACTGGAAACAGCACAACGAACCCAACTTTAAACAACCATAAATAACAATCTAACCGTCCGATTGACAAACGGATTTTTCCTACGACAAGAACAACGACAGGAGTACTTACCCTCCAAATTTCACTCCGCTCCGCCGTGACCTTGACCTCCGTTTGTCTCCTCCAAAACACGAACAGAAGTTGTTCTTACCCTCCAAAAACCCAACTCGAAATCACTTGATTTCCTCACTCAAATCCCCACAAAACTGATATTTTCTCTCTGAACAACTGAGCTCACAAGCCCTTCCGACACTCTGTCTTTTAAAGAGAAATTTTTTTTTTCTATTATTTTATTATTTTTTTTTTTATTTTTTTATTTTTTTTTATTTTTTTTTATTTCGTGTCGATCGACACACTCCCTGTGTCGATCGACACACGACCAAATATTCCGTAATTTGGTTCGCGGTCGTTACAATAAATCTACCGAATGGTAGACTTATTCATTTTTAGAGAAAAACTTTGGCTTACGTGTCCTTCTCATTAATGACAATTTGGTATATACGTTTTTTATCTTTAAAACAAATAAGGGTAATACGGGTACATAAGATTTTTTGAGTAATTTTCAAAGATAAATATCATTTTGGTCAAAAACAAACTTTCTAAGATTGTTTGAGTAAACTTCTCTATTTAAATTAGGTTTAGATTTTTCTAATCCTATATAAATTAGGTTTATGGTTAAAATTAATTGAAAATAGTTTTCTAACACTTGTATACACATGTTAAAATCTTGTTAACCGACTTGAGACGTGTTCCAATCATGTTGATTATGAATCCCGATGATATTAATTACGAAATTCGACGATTAATCTTTATATAATTAGATTTCTAAATGGGATTTTTTAAAATACACCGTTTATGTTTATAAATTTGAAAAGTACTCTATGTTTATTTATTTTTGAAAACTAATTCTATTTTGATGTGAGAACTCATTTTTTTCCTTGTTTGAATTTGGAAATTACGTTTTTTATAAACTAAGATTAAAGACTATAAATTATTATTAGTCTTGTTTGAGATAATGTGTTATTACTTGAATATCTTTACAAAAAATTTCATCAGTTTTTCAAAATTTTAACGTAATCACTAGTTTACTAATTAGGTAAGATATAAAATCATCTGAAGAATGCACAGTAGTCTTACTATAGGAGGAACGCTGGCTTTACCGGAAGGCTTAACCGCTTAAGCCATATTTATCCCAAACAATACTTAAAAAAACTAATGGAGTATGGAGTGCTTCTTTTTAAAAAATATTTATGTTGCTGACTTCCAAGACTTTAGAAAATCATTGGTTCATTTTACAAAAGGGTATGTACGTCCTTAACTATATTATAATTTTGAATGGTATAAAAATATATAGAATCTTTAAAATTGTTAAAATTATCATAATTTTAACATATCTAAGAAAATATATAGTATCATAATCGAGGACAAATTTTAGTATAGAGTTTCTCTATACGATTTTAGTAATATATAGTTAGGATATATTAGTAAAGTAATATTTCAAAAAGAGTAGTTTTAAAAAAAAATGGAGTATTTTTCAAAAATCCACAACAATGTAGGGTATTTTTCCAAAATTCGGATAAATTAAAAGGTTTAGTTTTCCAAAAATTGGAATAATGTGTTTTTATAAGTTTTTTAGGGTTTTTAATAAAAAAATCCCCTCAACTATCGTCGGACTTGAAAAATACCCTCAACTATTCTTTTAGTAAAAAAACCTTCAACTATACTTCGTTAGTGAAATCAACCCTCCATCTGCAATAATGTTTAATCTCAATAAAAATTGTTGTCTTTGGTTATAAAAACAACAAAATGTCTTAAATATTGACCAAAACATCAAGTTATTTACAGGAAAAAACAACAGAAGTGCGCAAATAAGAAATTAGTTGTAACTTGTGTTTAAGATCACTTTGATTGGAGATTATATGCTTCAATAAACAGTAGGTCTATAGTTGTGAAATCCTACACGAAACTCATATATGTTACTCAATAGGTGTGGTGAATCTCTATAGTGCACCTAAGATTGCGGCTGGTTTCCTGAATGAGTTTAACATTAATTACGATTTACAATACACTTACGATCACGTTTTTTTTTGTTATAAGATTTATTTTGTGTTGTTTTCCTATAAACAATTTGATGTTTTGGTCAATATTTGAGACGTTTTATCATTTTTGTAACAAAAGACAATAATTTTTATTAGTAATAAACGTTATTGTAGACAGATGGTTGATTTCATTAACAAAATACAGTTGAGGGGTTTTTTTACTAAAAAAGTAGTTGAGGGGATTTTTCGTGATCCGAAAATAGTTGAGAGGATTTTTTATTAAAACTTCATTTTTTTTATAAATTCCTTTTGATTTTTTCCGGTTTCCTTTTGAACCAAGTTTTCCTTTTTCTGTTTGCCTTCTCTATATAATTGAGGACTTTCATGTGTGAAATTAAAGTATCAAACGAAGTTTCTGAGAAATTCTTCTCTGCTCCAAGTAAGAAAATCAACGCAAGCTTTTTGATCAGATATGTCGAATCAGAAGCCGAGTTTTAGGTTTGAGATAGATAGATTCTGGTTCAAGGAATCTCCGATATCGTCTGAGAAATTCGTGAGTGGGGGGTGCGAATGGTAAAAACAATAAACAAGCTTTGTTAAACTCTCTCTCTCTCCCTCTCTCTGTGTTTGATTGTACGTAGCACTAATTAAAAAGGGTTTAATTTTTGTTTCAAAATCTTTCAGGTATGTCGACGTTCATTCCAAGAGAAATCGTTTTGCTAAAAATCATATGTCTTTGTATCTTTACGTTGCAACTACTGAATCATTACGAAATGGATGGAGAAGGAGTTGTGATTTTTACTTCCTTATGTTGAATCAATCCAACAAAGAGCTATACAGATCACCTGGTAATGAAGCTATATCCACTACAAGAAAAATAGACATTTTTAGCTCTCGATAAACGCTATAATAGGTGATTGATAGCGTTTTTCTAAACGCTATGTCTGCCCCAGGTATAATAGAGTCACCTCATACAATAGCGTTTTTTTGGTGTGTTATTATATCTTCTTATATAATAGCGTTAATCGAATGCCTTAATATATACTTTTATAGCTCATGATAATATAATTTATCGTAGCATTGTCTTCTTGTTATATTAGATTTACTTATGGCTCATAATTTATGCTATGATCTATTATTTTGCAACATTATATGCATATTATTCCCATTTTTTAAAATATAATATTATAAAAAATGTACAATTATAATAAACAAAATATCGATTAAAGCGAACATAAAACTAGTAAAAATAGAATTATAATTTTATTCACTTGTTATTTACGAACTGAAATCTGAAAATATACACTAACATTACACACATCCAAATTTTTATTTCTGAGAATCGAATGGCCTAATCACCTAATGTAAAGACAATACATCAGAAACATCGAAAATTTCCATTTCTTGGATCCTTAGCAGCTGCCTGCTCTCTGTAAACACTTTGAGTTTGCAAGAATGTAAGCCAAGAATTGTTTCTCTCCTCAACTCCAAAATCTCAAGATGAGACAACAAGCATCCTGGTACAAAACTCGGTTGGTTCAACGAAAGCAAAAGATCATGAAAACAAATCGTTATTATGATGAGCTTTGATTTTTGTCAAAGCTTGAAAACAGAGTAATACGATAACAACAAGAACAAGATACTTTTTGGGCAATTGAGATTGCCTCTTTTTGGCTATTATAAAGGAATGAAACAAGAAGCAAATGGTGGAGTCACAACTCCTACAAACGAGGGAATAATGGGAAATGGAGAAGATGGTTTCCTTGACAACTTCTTCTTCTTATTAAAACTGAAACAAATGCAGAAAATAAATAACGACAAACCAAAGTTATTGAACATACTTTTGGTTCGATCACCTTTGGTTCGGTTCTGTGGTCCATCATATTAATACCCTAAGAAACAACAAGGAAGAATTATAAAGAAACACATTTACTTTTAAATTTGCTTAGGAGAGTTATGGAGCAAAAGAATAAGTGGCTCCAACCAATTATCATCGTCGTGTTTTAATCTCAGCTTCAAGTCCATGAGCCGAGAGAAGTTAATGCCGCTACAAAACGAAACCTGCAATTTGAATAAAGCAAAACAAAACAGAAGATAAAAAGTAAACACACAGCAAATTAAAGATATCACATACAAAGAGAAGAAAGAGAGAGACATACTCGCCACATCAAGGAGAGGCATATTCTTAAACGAGCAATTGTGTCCTGAACGAGCGTCCGATACCAATGACGTACCATCACCCGATTCCCACCACCACCCTGATACCCACCTCATATACACTAACCTCTGTTAAGGACTGAACCTCGCATGAAGAGGCTCAAATTAGTGATTTTCAATGAGATAATGTGTTTCGACCTAGCTTCCGAAACTTTAACCTCGAGATTAAAGCATTTCTCAGAGTACTTGCTTCAGATGAATCGTCCACTCTTAGGAGGAGAGGTCGGCGGATTTAGAAAGATATTTGGAAGGAGGAGGCGACTGAAGGTTGAAGAGGAGAAAGAGAAGAGCAATCGGCTCAGAATCTTGGACGGACGAGATTGATCAATACAGTAAGAATTAACGGACAAGATTTTCTATGATTTGTCCTCCAAAGATTGCCTCATCTTCTTAAATTTATTTTCTCATGTATTTTGTTATGCATTTTCTTAATTATTGGACAAAACAATCTTTACAAAGTTTTGATAAATATATATCTCACGTATAATCAACTTTTTGCAAAATAGTTATCTTTTGGTTTTGATTTAATTATCATGTTTTAGTATAAAGTGTAAGAGTTAGAGGTTTGGGACTTTGATTTGGAGATATTGATTGTAATATTATGGATTTTTAATAAAAAATCCCCTCAACTATCTTCGGATCATGAAAAATCTTCTCAACTATTTTTTTAGTAGAAAAACCCCTTAACTATACTTCATTAATAAAATCAATTCTCCGTCTACAATAACGTTTAATCATAATAAAAATTGTTGTCTTTTATTACAAAAACGACAAAGCGTCTCAAATATTGACCAAAACATCAAGTTGTTTACATGAAAACAATACAAAGTGAATATTATGACAAAAAGTGATCGTACATGTACTGTAAATCGTGATTAATGCTAAACTCATTAAAAAAAACGCAATCTTAGGTGCACTGTAAAGATTCACCACACCTATTGAGTAACATATGTGAGTTTCGTTGTAGGATCTCACAACTATAGACCGACTGTTTATTGAAGCATATAATCTCCAATCAAAGTGATCTTGAACACAAGTTGCAGCTAATTTCTTATTTGCGCACTTCTGTTGTTTTCCTATAAAAAACTTGATGTTTTGGTCAATATTTAAAACGTTTTGTCGTTTTTGTAACAAAAGACAACAATTTTTATTGGGATTAAACGTTATTGTAGACGGATGATTGATTTCACTAACGAAGTATAGTTGAGGAGTTATTTTACTAAAAAAATAGTTGAGGGGATTTTTCAAGATCCAACGATAGTTGAAAAGATTTTTTTATTAAAAACTCTAATATTATCTCTAGGTTTTAGAGTTTAAGATTAACACAATGATTACACTTAGAATTTTTTTTTATATAAGTGTTGGAGTTTTTGAAATTCTATTTGATGTTGATGTTTAAAATTTTATAGTTAAAAGTTTAGTTTTATGATTGACAGTTAGAAGTTAAAGGGTTTGTGTTTGAGGTTTAGAGTTTAGAATTTAGGGTTACACTTAAAAAAAAAATTCTATACCCTAAATCAAAAACTCATTAATCCATAAACAAATTATATATATATATTTCTATTGTTAATATTAAAATATGTATTTTAAACCCTATATCCTTATACCCTAAACTCCAAATCCGATTTCCTAAACTTTAAATAAATGATCATGTCTTTTAGTTTTTATTTTGTAAATCAGTATTTGATTGTGTATTCGTTATGTTCTTTTTCTGGATTTTGATATTTATGAATTCAAATATTTTCTTTAAATGTATTTGTACTAATCCATAGATTTGATTGGGTTTAGAAGCCAAAAAAAACAAATAAAGAAACATTTTAGTGACAAATATCCATATATATACGTATACAAAAGTCCAAATTATTCTGTGAACTCCATCTCGTCAATTCTTTCATCCGAGTCCGTGTCTTTGGTCAGCAACATACATCATGCCAAACTGATGCTTTTGGAGCACTGGCTATAGAGGCTCCACTACAAGATATTTCCCAACACGTCACCTGTAATAGATGAACCATTAGACTTCAAGAAAATGATACTTATAAGAATTAACATGGATTTTGGATTTATAGTTTTGATTGAAGTATGCAAACAAATATTATTCTTAGCATACAAACTTGAAGTGAATGATGCTAATAATTAAGAAAGGAAGGTTATCACATTGCTAAAGTTTTCCTTATAATGTAAAAGCAGAGGCAAAGTAAACATTTACTTGAAGCAAAGGTATAGGGATTGTTCGCGATCTTCGAATACCCGCTTGAAGAAATCTTTGAATACAGAATGGCCAAAACTTTCAGAGCAAACGTTTATCTCCTATGTTGTATGATAGCCTCACACTGTTAACCTGAACATGTCAAAACAAACAAACAATCAACATGGTTATCAAAGCTTGTAGTCTCTCATCTGTGAACCTAAGTTGGTTTCAAACTTTCAATACTTACTGGGGCATAATGTGTGATGCTTTTGACACCTCTAGCTCCACCAGGAGCTGCACAGACATACTCGTTGTCCCTGACATAGAGGTTAAGAGCAGCAATACCCTCCTATAAGCCAGTAGAAAATTTTGCTAATCATTCTATTGCCACTAAGAAAAAGATTGCAACATGAAGCTAAAGAAGGTGTGAGCTCAAACCTGATTTCTCATCTGGATATGAATATAAATACACTAACTCATAAATCAAACACCAATACACAAATGCATACCAACAAGAAAAGATACATATTTTCTCACAGAACTCATATATATCACCAATGAAAGATACATTAAGTTAGAGAAAGTATCATCTTACATAGCCATTGAACTGTTGAGCAGCTGACTCAACTTCAAAAACTAATGATATAGTCACATACGAATCCAAAACCATGCTTCTTCCTGTCACTTGAACTGTTTTGCAGCTGCTTCACACAAACAACAAAAGAGGATTACTCTCAAGGAAACAACAAGCAAAACATCATCGTTATCCAAGAGGAATAAACTATCAAAAAGCAAAGAAGAAGATAGTTCTGCAACACAGACCTAAGGAACAAAAGAAAGAAAGAAAGATCGAATCATGAGGAAGGTGTTGAGGCTTTCTCCTCTTTGCAGACCTATTCTTCATCTTCCTCCTCCACTCCTTCCTTATTCTTCTTACGGTCAATATGCCAGCTAAATAATCAAAGAATCTTAATGTCAAATAGTCACAATTTAACATCAAAACCAAACCAATTTAAGAAAATTCAGAAGCTCACCCTTAATGTATGTGATATATGCATAATCTAAGAACCCTAGAAAGAATTACGAAAGCTGAGAACAAGAGATAGCTTACCCCTAAACTCTCAAAGGGCGACGCTGGTGTTGAGATGTGCAAATCTCTGGTAGAAAAACCAAGCTTGCCCTTCTAGTCCTACTCTGTTTTCCTTTCTCTCAACCCATCAAGCGCAAAGTTAACCTCATCCTGATTCACAAGCAGCACATCGAAAACAACAGGATCCCTATTATATTCATAAGTAGCAGAAACCAAAACACTAAACACATCTTCTTCTTTATTGGCTAACTCAATCAATTCACAGAGAAATCACATAGCTAAAGGAAACTTCGTTAATAAAACAAGAACATGAAGCAACAAACAGTAGTTACCAACATTTGGTCTCTTACCCAATTCGCAGAAGACGAGAGTTCGAGAAGCATCAGATTGAAAATCAAACAAAACCCTCGAAATCTCACGGTTACCCAAATGAAGAATCAACGATTTTGATAAGAGGAAACGCTCAACGAACAGATGACGTCGACGATTTGATTAGGGCTTTGAGAGAGCGAGAGAAGATGTTGGTTCTGAAGCAGCCAAGGGGAAAGAGAGATGAAAGTTTTTTTTTTTGTTTTTTTGTTGTTTACGTAGTTTGGTCTAAAATTATTGCGGGAAAATGAAAAATTTGGCTAAGTGTAGGCGCTTGTGCTGATTTTAGGTTCCAAAGTAAAATTTTATTTCCCACATTGCTATTATTAGGCTTAGCGTTTATGCTATGATATAGTTGCCAAATTCCAAAACTCTATATATAATAGGAAACCACTTTTTTTGCATTTGATGATGTCACTTTTTTTTATAGGAAAAAAAATCTCATTCGACGGTTAAAATAAAACAAAAGTTTTAATTAAACGGTTTAGATTGAGACATGGTTTGATCCCCAAAAAATCGGAAGGGTTTTTTGACGATCGTCGTCTCTTTGCATTGATTCATCAAACGAAGCGTCTTCTCAACAAAAGACTCCTCCTAATTATAAATTCATTTTGTTCTTCGTCTTCGTCTACGTCGCTCCATTATTCTCTCTCAAATCGATCAATCAAGCCTAAATGTTTTGAAAACAAAAAAAATCTCATTGAATGTGTTTACGAATTGATATTAGAGATTGTCGATTTGAAAAGATTTACGAAAGTTTTACTCTTTAATAAAAAAGCAGTTGATGATTTGAATACTACTTTGAATGTGTTTGTCATTATTTGATAACTATCGTTATTGATCTCTAACTTTCGTCAAATTTTGATGATTTTTCGTTGGTTTTCATCTTCTTTGTGTATACGACTGATTGATTATTGAATGAATCTTAAGTCATCAGAAGATATATCGGTATTATTCCATATCTACCTCTCTATATATATATATAGTTTAAATTTTGGTATAGTTTTATGAAAGAGTGTTAATAGTGTTGTGAAATCAGATTTTGAGATAACTAAGTGTCTGGCTTTAATCACAGTGTTTGATTTGGCAACATCTTTGCAAGGTCATGTGTACAATTTGTTATGGACTTTGTCACTTCAATCTCCATCCCTCTTTTTCTTTTGTAAGTAGTGTTGATTAGGCCTCTTACCCAAAATTTTGGATTCAATATGTATCTTCTCTAAATCATTCTCGATTCCAAAATTGTGAATGAAAAAGAATCCCGTTCGAATTGCTCACTAGAATCACTCCCTAGCATCGTTGGATATTTTTCATTTTTGACCCTTAAAGATATGATTCGATAGTGAAGATGGATCAGGATTAAAAGTCACTTCTCATTAGCGAGATTTGGTAGGTTCCTCTTCATCTTGAGAGATTTTAATTGAACATAAGCACCCTTCGAAACTTGAATCGTGTTGGCGATGAAGAGTTGTGATTGCTTGCTTTATTTACGGAAGAGATCCTAGAATCGTTTCACAAAACTCAATAATTGGGCATTAAAATTCGTTGCCACCATTTTGAGTTTTGGTTGATTTGTTCTGTTTGTTTTCTTCCTCGAATCAACTCTATCTAAACCTTCATACCAGCGATCATTTAGTATGCACCTTCTCATCAAGGCTCTCTCAAAATGTGATTTGTTACGTTTGTTAATGTATGATTATAGATCATAGGGATATGATGAGGCAACTAAGGGTCCAATGTGAAGCTTGCTTGATGCGTGATAACCTCTGAGTCCTTCGCCTAAAAAACTGCCATTGCTAGTCACTTGTTTACTTATTTACTTATATAAACTGTTGGTTCTACCACCATAATTACATTAGGGTTCATAAACATAAGTTTGGTACTAACAATGTGGCTTTAGGGATACATATAATCATCCAAAGATTAAGGAAGTCTACACAATGGAAAGAGTCTTTTTAGGACCGAAGAACTCATTTTTTTCTGAATAAATCCAACATGCCCCTTGATTTGTCTTTACGCTCTCAATCTCTAGCTTCCGACATGATGGCCATTTACATTATCCATAAATGTATGATTTTTTGTTTCCAACAAAAAATTCAGCAAGATGTTTTGTTTCGTATAACTTCGGACAAATTATTAATTTTATTCACCTACGAATATCTATATTACGCAATCAAATGTCTTTCCTTACATTTCACTCTAATGTCTACTAATGAATGCATATATATGAAAGCAAAAATCCATTTATATTATCTTGAGGATTTTTGTTTTAGTTAATCTACTACATAAGTGGTTATGGACTAAAAATAATGTTAGGATTTAAGATTTATATAGTGGTTTGATCTTAGATTTAGAGATAAATTAACAATTTAGACAAGAAATTGATCACCAAATTCCTCGAAAGTACTTTTCGGGTGGGAACCATCTCCCACAATAGCACTATCAATTAAAAGGTTCTAACAAATGCTCCAACTAGCGGTTCATTTATTTTTTAAAGCTAAAAACAACAAAGAAGAATTCGTAAGTGTGAAGACTCCAACTCCATGTTACTTAGATGCTTCCTCCTATAACATGCAAAAGCAATGTCGGTATAAGGTGAAAAGGGAATATTGTGATTTACGTTTTTCTTTGCAGATGTTGTGCACAACCTTGGCCAATTGGATGCTTAAGAGGTTTGATGACTCAAAGTCGTTATTACTTCAAATACAAAGATGAAGAACTACACAAATCAAAAAGTTGTTTTCAAATAAAAGATGAAACTGCTAACAAAACATATTTCACTAAAAGTGAAATAATATATTGGCTGGTGTTAAGGTCACGGAAAATTATGCATTATATAATGCATTTGAAACTAATTATTTCTTCCAACAAACTTTATTTTACTGCGTGGAACGCGCATATTTGTTTCCTAGTAATCTTTAATAGCATTTGCGAAAACCGTGCTATCGTAATGTGCTATCAATGCACACTTTTTTGTAGTGATCCTTCCATGTTTGAATTTCGAGTCTTATGTTTTATTTATGTTCTCAACATATTGATGTAAGAAGACTTGGTAAGCATGCATGTGACTGATGAAGAATAATTTTAATTTTCTTTGTTTTTGTTTTGTTTCACAGTTGCACAAGGAGCAAACAACTTGTTTTGCGCTAAGACTCCAAGCTGGTTTTTCCGAAAGACATTGCCTCTAAGAAAGCTTGAGGAAAAAGGGTTTTTGGAGAATGATAAACTCATCATCTATTGGAGTAATTGGCTTTTCCATTGCAGGCTACTCCATGGAGGAAGCTATTCGCAGAGCACCCAGACATAGCAAAAGATTTCAAACCAAAGAAATAGGGGTGGGCATTCGGATATCCGTTCGGATTCGGATCGGGTATTTCAGATTTTCGGATTTTTCGTGTCTAGAGACATAATAACCATTCGGGTATTAGCAAACTACGGGTCGAATTCGGTTTGGATTTTGTCGGATTCGGATCGGGTTCGGATTATCCAAAATACTAAAAAACTGTCAAAAATATTCAAAAATAACCCGAAAATTTTATAATTATCTCATTTTATTTTCTATTTAATTGAATTTAATTATTTTTTATTCGAATTATCCAAAAATATCCGAACAAAATAACAAAAAAATATTGTAAAGTTCAAAAATAATAACATAAAGTGGTTATTTTTACCGAAAGATATCCACAATATCTGAATTGATCAAAAACGCAAAGAAAAAGCTATAAAAATTACAAAAACTACATTAACATACCAAACCTTAACTCTAAATATATTTAAATTAGTTTATGTTTTAGATACTTCGGGTAGCCGTTCGGTTCTCGGTTCGGTTTGGGTTCGGTTTTGGGTTTTCGGTTCTAAGTGTGGAAAATCCATTCGGATATTTTTAGAGAATCGGTTCGAGTTCGATTCGGATAATTCAGGTCGGATTCAGTTCGGTATTTTGGTTTCGGATATTTTGCCCACCCCTACAAAGAACCAAATGGTGAAGACAGCATACATGAATGTTCTCCTCAATCTCACTAAGACACTTCACAAGCCTTCAAATTTACACTTTTTCAAAAAAAAAAAAAAATTAACAACGTAAATTTACTATTTTGGTAGAAAATGTAAATTTGCGGGTTTTGCGGAAAAATGTAATTTTATGGATTTTGTGGAAAATGTAATTTTGCGGGTTTGCAAAACAATGTAGTTTTGTGGTTTTAGAAGGAAGATGCAATTTAAAGATTTTAGCTGGAAAAAATAATTATTCGGTTTTGGCTCGTTTTCGCGGTTTTGGCATGTAAACGCAATTCTGTGGTTTTGACGGGAAAATTTGATTTTGTTGTTTTTGAGGAAACCCACGGTTTTGCGATTTTTACGAAAAAATGTAATTTTGCGATTTTGTGCGGGAAAACACAATTTTTGTTGTTTTGGCGGAAAATGTGATTTTGCAGTTTTTGAGGGAAAATATGATTTTACGATTTTTATGAAAAATGCAGTTTTATGGTTTTGGCAGAAATAACCACTCTTTTACATTTTTGACAGAAAATCATAGTTTTTGTTATAAATTATACTAATATAAGGTGAGATCTCTATCATATACATGTGTTTATCTCTCATATATATATATATATGTGTATATACTATAATGAAGAAAGAATAAAAGAGGAAGAGAAGAGACGAGAGAGAACCATTCTCTTAATCTTATTAACTCACTCATACAAGCTATCACATGGATAATGCTAGATGGATAATCATTATCTGATGTTTCACTTATCCAATTGATAATACTCCTCATTGATTATCCATCTTTAATAATATCAAAGTTTCAATGAACTCTTTTTTTTTTGAAAAATCCGTTGTGTTTTGACTGCCTCGTTAAAAATTTTTTCATGGAAAAATCCGTTTAGGATAAAAACCATGATAAGGGAAAAAAGTACAACCACGCTTATCGTCATATAACTCCCCCTGGAAACATCATCTTCTCGAGATGCATTCCATTTATATTTCTAAGCTTTTGGGAGTTTTTGCGTGTTCTTCGCTGCCTCGTTAAAAACTTTGTCATGAAAAAACCTAGTGGGACAAAAACCATGATAAGGGAAAAAGAGTACAGCCACGCATATCATTATTATTCTCCCTCTGAAAAAGCATCTACTAGAGATGCATTCCAATAATTTATACTCTCAATTATATCATTCTTATTTCATACTTTCCATATGATATCCATTTTACTGGATATTTCTGAAACTCAACAAGTTTCTGTATGAATTTGGGAGAATATAAATACGGCATCATTTGTCTCAAACTTTATCCCTCTTGGGATTGAAAACAAGACTCTAGCAGAGTTCAATATGATCTTTACATCATCAGATATAGTACTCATGCTTTTAGCAAAGTCTCTTAATTTGAGAACGGAAAAATACTTTTGATCTCAAATTGTGACATCTCTGTTTGGAAGATTCACTGAACAGAGTCTTAGTGAATAAACTCGTATGATTTTCATATAATCTCTCGGGTCATTGAACTTCTAGTCCATCCCGTTCACATAGAAGATCATTTTTTTCTCTATTTGGGTTTCCTACCCAAATTTCTTTTTACGTACAATCTTCTAAATGCTCGATTGTACTTACGAGTTATTCATACTCCTTAAATAACTATTTTGGCTTTCTTTTTTACTATACGAAGCACATCGTATACCTCCAAATCTTTTATCCATGAGGTATCACCATAAGTTACTCACAAAACATTTAAAAGTTTGGTACTTCTCAACCAAATAGCATTTCCTTTAGAAGTGCTTTGATGTGAGTTTTATTTAAATCCTCTTAGGATTTTCGTATAACATCTCTTTCACTAGGTATTTAATTTTGGATTACATGAGGATATTGTTGCCCTTCCAAGGTCTTGAATTCCAAAACATTTCTATTTACTTGCGATAACTCTTCAGGAGTCCAGTCGCGTAGAGTTCTCGAGAACATAATAATGATATCACTAATCCCTATAGGATTATTCATATAAATGTTGAGGCAAATCCAAGTCATTTTGTCCATTCCTTTTGCTGGACAAAACCTTTTAATGTTTGGACTTCTGGTCCAAAAACTTTTCGTTCGTCAAACGAGTATAATACAGATTTGATTGCCTTTTTTTAACTTATTGGCCAATATTATCTCTACACTCATCTTCAGAGCGGAGATTCAAGATCCTCATTAATTATTTTACGCGCTTTCTCATTTATATTATGTCGACATTCATTTTATCTTTGGTTCCATTTTATCGTAATGACATGGTTAATCGAGATCTCTTAATCATTTTCAATGATTTCTTTCAGGTATCTAATTTCATTATTAACCATAACGATCTTTTTACTTCTCTTAGGAGTTTAATCCTTTTTTTATTTGCTCCATTTTCTTATCGAGGATTTTCTTTATCTTTGGAACCAAGTAGTCTATCACGGCTTTAACGTGCTATACACTTAATAGATTCTCTTTCAATAGCATCTATTCTTATGGGAGCATTTCAGCTCAAGTGTGAGCTTTCATTTTTCTCATAAATGAATTATCTTTTAAACTTTCAAATTCATATTCATGAGGATCTCTGATAATTCTTTTCTTGAAATTTCATCCATCAGCTTTTTAATTGATTTGCAACTTAGTAGCGATCCTTTAAACTTTTGAACTTCAGATTCATATTATTTTTCAGGTTCATATTATTTTTGTTCAAGGATACCAACTACTCAACAATTTTTCAATCATTTTTCATGGAAAATTCTCATCAAAATGATGATTGCAAATCCTGCAGTAAGCTCATGTCCACTTGATGGCTTAATATACTCAGTGCCGTGCCCAGATTTCCGGGAGTCTGAGGCGAATTTGAAAAAAAAGTTTATATATATAAATTATAATGATAATTTAATTTTAAATAATTGTTAAAATGCCAATAAAAATTAATAAAACTTACGACTAAAAAAATAAACTCTTATTTTAGCATGGAATTGGATTGAACTTGTGATGAGAATTTCAAAAAACTATTTTACTTTATTATTTATCACTAGACTACATTAAATTTTTAGGAAAATGGGACCCTAAAATTAACATATATTTTCCGGGACCCTAGGCGAATGCCTTTCCAAAAACATGGAAGGCACAGCCCTGAATATACTACATGCACGACTGCATGTTCTATGCCAAATCATAGAGATCAAATTTTACCATAATATATTTTTGCAATCCCTTGGACTTGCTTTACAAGAAAATCATTAGGCTCATTTCGAATGTACATAATCTCATTTATGTTCTATCTCGACATAGAGTAAGTGATAAACTTTAGGATGCAAAATCAGCAAAAGTGATCAAGTTTTGGGATATAAGCTCACCAAAGTTATCAACTTTGTCGATGTGAGATTCTTTAATTCTCCCCCTCGAGATAATAACTCTTCTAGTTCATTCATCTCGTACTTAATTAATCCCACTTTAAGATCAACAACATATCCATCTTGGATTATGTTTTTTTATCTCAGATCTTTTAAAATTTCAATACGGGATTCTTATACCCTTTTTAAGATAATAGAACTTCTAACCCATTCATCTGAACCAAATCTCACTTTTAAATTGGTTATACACGGGATATAATTCTGGAGATTATAGAACTCAACCACCATATCCAATGAGCTCTTTTGATATATGCTGATCCATCTATGAATCTCTTATGATGGTCTTATTTTCGCTTGAGACATGCTACATGAAAACTTATGGTTTTCAGATAAATTTTCGATGATTTTTTTAATATCATTACTAAATTCGGACAGCATAACTGCTCATAATTTTTTGCTTAAATCACGTAGTAAAGTTCTCGTTTAATATACCAGTTCAGTAAACTTTTGCCATCCTTATGTTCGTATGTACGATTACATACAAGCATGTCTCAGCCTTATACTCTTCCAGAACATTTGCTCTTCTGAAGCATTTGGACTGTCCAATATTACATATGCATCATAAATTGTCTTATAATAATTTATTTTATTTTGAATTCTAAATTCAAATAAACATATGAAATATTTGAACATAAAAACAAATTTTTTTAAAACAGATATCTCAGGAGGCAGAGCCATCCATATAATTTGCAATAATAATAATAAATAAAATTAAATAACGATAAAAAAAATAATAAATCAATAGGCATAGTCCTTTACATAATCAAGGAGGTAAAACATACCACGAGATTACGGAGACATAAATTTTTAAATTGATCAAGAAGGCAGCGCCTACCATAATAATGATCAATTCGGAAAATACATAGCCTATTATATGGCTTTTCCACTGGTAGTTAGGAGGCAGAGTCTTCCATATAATTTGCAATAATTAAATCAATTGAAATAAAAATAATTAAGCAGAAATAGATAACTGTCAGAACATAATAAATCAATAGGCATAGTCTTCCACATAATCAAGGAGGCAGAGCCTGCCATGAGATTACAGAGACATAATTTTGATTTAATCAAGAAGGCAGAGCCTACTATATAATGATCAGTCCCTAAAAAATATAGCCTATTATTTGTCTTTTCATAAATAACTAGTAAGTCTAGCTTACTATAAAATCAAGGAGGAGGTATAACCTCCCTTCCGTAAATAATACATAGACTTAAATTTAGATCAAAAATACATAAATTAAAATATCACATTTCTGGTATATAAATTGTTTTTACCTTTTTTGATATATGACCGGATAGAAAGACGATCGTGCTGATAACGTGTTATAAATTATATTAATATAAAGTGAGATCTATATCATATACATGTGTTTATCTCTCATATATATATGTGTATATACTACAATGAAGAAAGAATAAAAGAGGAAGAGAAGAGACGAGAGAGAGAACCATTCTCTTAATCTTATTAACTCACTCATACAAGCTATTTATATACACTTTAAGTTCGCAAGCATAACTTCATGAGGAAGTTATCACAATAATAATATAAGATGGATAATGCTAGATGGATAATCATTATCCGATGTTTCACTTATCCAATTCATAATAGTTTTTTATATTTATAAGTGAAAATATTTTTAACTTTTAGTACATCCAAACTTTAATTTTAAACTCGTCCAAAATATCTAAAAATTTGGATGAATTTTATTTTACATCCAATTTTTATATCTAAATTTATTTTTTAATTTAATAAAAACGAACAACACCTGATAACTACATCTAAATGTGTCTGGATAAGAAAACGAACAGCTGCTCATTCAATTGATTCACAAGATTGTAGATGAGAAATGTAACGAATAGTAAAATGGAATGAGACGCTATTAATCTTTGGTAGAGAGAAAGGAGACACATAGCAAATTTTAAAATAAAACCGAACCAGAGGGCACCGACCCAAATCAGGTTAAACCGGGGAAAGAAACTGCCAAGTAGCTCGTCACGCTGTTTGCACGTCAATGTACCACTATTGCCAAGTGCCTTCCCTTAGACAAACCCAAAAGTCGGTTTAGTTCTCTTCCTTTAACGTTAAGGACGTCAAAATCATTTTCATAATATATGATATATCAACTAAAAATACTGTTGTGAGATTCTCAAAATATCACTTTCTATATCAAACTTCCTTTAAACTTTCTATATCCAACACGAGTTTGCAAATCTAGAGCTTTTTACAATGACATCTTACCATGTTTCTCATGAGTCCTATCAACCACCAGGCAACCCTCAAACGTTTTTATAAATTACTTTTATTCTTGGTAAATTATATATGTGACAACTATATATAGCAGAAATGATAAATCTCATGTATGTGTATATATATATATTTGTATGAATTTTGCAGGCCCTCCGCCACCATACCAACCGATGATGGAGGCCCCGCCGCCACCGTATCCACCAACCAGAACGAGGTATCAAGACTACTACCGTGGCTACGGTCAGCAGCATCCACCGCCGTTGCGTCCATATAGAGATGAATACTATGGAGAAGGAGAATATGAGGGTTGTTTTCCTTTTCTAAGAAGCTGGTAAATTCTAGTAGTAATCTATTAGACGTCTTAGAAAGTCTTTTCGTCTCATTTCATTAATCTTTTGAAAATTTAATACAAAATTTAATTTAATGTCTTGTAGTCATTTGTGTTATGCAGTATTTTTTATTGGCTGATTTATTTATTGTTGATTAGTACTCTCCCATCAGTATCATTTTAAATAATTTTTTAAAATCTTACCCCTAGATTTAGAAAACTTAAATTTTTTTAGTTTTTTTAAATTAAAACATCATTTATCATTCAATTAAATACAATTCAACCAATAATAAATCAAACTGCAAAATACAAATAGTCAAAATAAATAAAAATGCATTTAATTTTGTTTTAAAAACTCAAAAAAATCATATAATTTGATATAAAAACAAATCTCTAGAAAATTATCTAATTTGATACTAGAAAATTATCTAATTTGATATAGAGTATTAAATAGTGTTTGACGATCAGAAATTTAAATTTATGTGATTCTTAAGCTTCATGGTTTTAGTAAAAAAAAAAATGTATAATACTTTTCTAAGTTTTTTAACCTGTGTTAAAAGAGGGTTTGGTTTCTTAGATGGACTATTAGTATTTGTTTTTGTCGAGAAACTATGAATAATTATGTCAAGTTATGTAAATCAACTCAATTTATAAAAGCATAAAAAATGGAAGTAAATCCTTATTTTTTTTCAAGGAAATTTAATCTCTTATTACTTCTTTGGGAATGATGCAGTTTAACGACGCTATGCTGCTGCTGGCTTGTGGAACAGTGTTGCTTTCGGAGTCGTTTTTAATCCTTACATGTATTGAAAGATATACTTCTGATATTAACATATTTGCAATAAGCCTCTTGGCTATGAAATAAAGAATCACTGTCGCAAAGTCTGACATGGTATACGATCCTCAGCAGTTGAACCATCGATATGTGGCTCTGTTTTCGTGTACTGAAACGGCGTTTCAGCTATAGGATGGTATTCATACTCGTTTTTCGGTTGCTAATGAGCCAAGATTTTATGAATTTAAAGGCGGTTGTATCTGCCTGCAAACAAGAAAATTACCTAGTGCTAAATTACTTCGGAAAGATGTAGTTGATGTGGGACGATCTTGATGAATTCGAGCTGGGTCTCTATTTTTATGATTTGAGTCTGTTGGACCAATTAAAAATCAAAAATTAATTAAAGTTTCATAAGGCTTCATGGCCAATATAATTGATAAGATTAAATTGCTATTAGGCTCATGGAGAAAATGTTTAAAACAATTGATAAGATCTTGATGAATTCGAGCTTTTGCAGAAAAAAAAAAGTTGGGTCCCTATTTTTATGATTTGAGTCCGTCGGACTGATTAAAAATCAGAAATCAATTAAAATTTCATGGTCATACAATTGATAAAATTAAATTGCTGTTAGGCTCATGGAAAAAAGGTTTAAAACTTTATAATGTAATTATAATATAATTGAGATTAATTAAATCTTGCTAAACAATTTGGAATTAAGATATGGATTTAGACTTGATAAATAGACCATAAATCTAATGGCCCAAAATTTAGTTTTTATGTTTAACTATGTTTAACACAAAACTAAAATATCTTTTAATAATTTCAAATTGAAAATAATGTACATTCAAGTGGTGTTGAATATGGTTATTGACATTCATTGTCAAATCATACCACACTAATGTTTGTCTTAATTTTGGCTATAAGACTCAGCAAGAAACGAACATAATTAAGTTGAGGATTTGGCATTATTGGTCAAATGAAGTTTGAAAAAACAAATCAAAACGTCTCCATCATTTTTGCTTTGGGAAAAACCAATAAAAAACATACTTCCTCTCTTCTCCAAGACATATTCTTACACATTCAAAATACTTAAAAAATTCTCTAGCAATCTCTCTCTTTTTTCTTATCTTTAAAAGTAAATGTTTCGAGAGTATATCGTAGTTTCTTAGTTCGTAGATTTTACAGTCGAGTATCTCGACTATAGTCTAACACAGTTTTATCCTGGGATTCAGAATCTAAAAAATCTGTCACACTACGGGATATTTTATGAATTAAAAAGAGAGATTATATCTCCACTCTGTGTATTTTGTCTAATATCGTTTTATTTATCATTTATTCTCTTCTCCTTAATTCGCTTTTCTTCAATCCGGTTTTTGGTTTCTACTGAGCTAGGAAAAACAAAAGTCGATGGATTATGTGCAAACGTACTTCCAGTGAAAGTGCATGTTGGATGAGCTTTAGAATTCAGTATGAGCAGATACAAAGGAAACGAGAAGCTGATGGTAAAGGAGGTGAAACATGAAGATGAAGCTGTTGAAGCAGTAACATGTACCAGTCGAGAAGTACTACAGAAAGTGCTACAGCGGATTGGATTGAACTTAAAACCACATGGGCTTAATAAGATGGGTTTGACCAAGTTACTCAAGTGTCAAGGACAAGCTTAGACGTGGAGTAGAGGTGGAGAAGTGCCTTGGAGAGGATTAAGAAGCATTGAAGATTTTCCTTATCTCTTGGCTAAGAATAAGGAAATGGAGAATATTCTTGAAGATTTGATATCATCAAGGCTTGGAGATGAATGCTAGGGTTAGCCGTGTTATCCTATTGTGTATAAATATGAGGGGCATGTGCGTGAGTTTTGTAGAGCTTAACTCCCATGATGTGAGAGAATTCTTAGTAAAAAGTTTTGGGGGGTTCATGAGAGAACACAAAACAATGGGGCTAAGGTTTGTCTTGTAAGGTTCTTGGATCGTGTATAAATCCATGAGGCTAGATAGGTTGTTTCAGGTGGAACTCGTATGTGCATCTTAAAGATCTTCTAGTAAGCAATATGCCTTAGCAAAGGGGATTAAGGGTTGTCTTGTAAGAGATCCTTGTCAAAGAAAACCCCGTGTTATTTGTATTGGTTGCCTATACAAGCACCTGTATCAGCAGCTGTTCATTTGCTATGTATTACGTACTTATAGTACTCTCTGTTACAGTAGCTCTCGCACTTACAATTGGTATCAAAGCGATTACTTGTCCGAAATTTATACAAGTGAGATCCCATGGAGAGAGTCGAGAGCTACAAGATTATGTTGAAGACAAACCAAGAGGGTTAAGAATATTCGCATGTTTGCTGGTACGAGACAATTGGACAAGATCATGTCCTACGGAAGGACTAAAGGCGTTCACAGAGGTCTAGAATACAATGGAATAAATGGTTTAGAGGCCAAAGACATCAAATTTGTGTCTGCTGGTGTGTCTTCACACCCTGTCAACAGAACTGAAGGTACTGCAGTAGGAGAACTAGAGTTACTACAGCACGGAGAACTGGATGTTACTTTTGTGGAAGGCATGAACACGTAAGAGCCTTCTATTATAAGTACTGGGAGAGGATCAAAAGGCTCAGATATGAAGGAAAATTCACGTGGAATGGATCCCAAAATCAGATTTAGATGAAGAAAGCTGACATGAGGTCAACTACTACAAGAAGTGCTTCAGAATGTGCTGCAGGACTCGGATTTCGGTGTAATATGGCGATTGTCTCAGAAGAACAAGAAGATACTGGTCAATGGTACTTTGGCAGTGGGAGTTCAAGCCACATGGTGGATACAATAAGCAACCCATAAAATGTCAAGAAGGTCAAAGGTGAAAATATGACTTTCAGAGTTGGAGATCATGGAATGCCTCATCTAAACGAAGGAGACAAGAATATGTGTGGACTGGGCAACTCTCATTGAAAGTACATGATGGTCAATCACAGTCAGACCTCGAGGGCACAAAGAATGACGCTAGTTCAGAGGAGAAATCTAATTCAGAAGAGTAGTCTGGTTTAGAACAAGTAGTGGTACAGCAGATACATCAGAATCATTTATCATCTGGTCTCATCAGGGGGATCAAACAGAGGAATCAAGAGGGAGAATTACCACGAGATGGTGCAGTTTGCGTGCTAAGTACTAGTTGAAGTATTACAGAAGGAGGTGCATGCAAAGAAGAAGACTATCCAAGAAAGCAGGTGTTGTATCAACTAACAATAAGACATGCGCAAGCCCTTGAAGAAAAATTTGTTACTAAGTTCTAGCATTCAAGCTGAAACAACCCGACCCTTTTTTTTTTAATTAACATTAGACTCAAATTAATATTCTCATAAACATTAATTCTCAATATCCAATCAACCAACAATCAACAACCAGCGAAATCAACTCAATAATTAACCAATGAACCAATAATCCAATTCAATAACCAATAACCAATAACAATTCCATAACCATAATGAAATTCAACAGTCTAAATCAAATTCATAGAACCTGCAGTAACCTAATAGTTCTAACAATCAATAGCAGCACACAACTGAGACACTAGATCATGTCCCCTTCATAGCCACGATTCCACGATCACACCTTTTTTTATCTGCATCACATGAAAAACCGAGATGCGTGAGTATTATCACAAATATTCAGTGAGACGGTCATCCCATCTACTTGGCTATACACACAGACATAAGAAAATGATACAATACCAGGATGAGCAGTCAACAATGCATCACACGAACAATCAAACCAGAATCAGCACAACAGATCGTGCGTCGATCGACACACACTCTATGTCGATCGATGCAACAACAGCTTGTCGATCGACATAAGACGCAGAATCTAGGAATCAAACCTATCCTCTCACTGATCGATTCCTGAACGCATCACATCGATCTCTTGCATGAAATTCACCAAACAAGCACAAAATCCAACCAAACAACACAATCCATCGCATCCTATCAATTCCTTTACCCAGATAAGCCATGGTCACACACTCACATTGATTTCAGAAAGAAAAGGATAAAAATTAGCAACGAACGCGTGCTTTGTGTCGATCGGCACAAGACGCATAATCCAGGAATCGAACCTATTCTCTCACAGATCGATTCCTGAACGCATCACATCGATCTCCTGCACGAAATTCACCAAACAAACATGAAATGCAACCAAACAACACAATCAATCGCATCCTATCAATTTCTTTACCCAGATAAGCCATGGTCACGCACTCACCTTGGTTTCAGAAAAAAAAAAGGGATAAAAATCAGTGAAGAACGCAAAGAACACTCTAAATCTGATCTCCAAAATCTGTAATCTACTTCTTCCTTCGTGAAGAACAGATCCAAAACACAATCCAGAGCCACACAATCACAAACACGAGCTTTTAGAATCAAGAACTCAAAGAAATCAACAATGATTCTTCCTTTCTCTCAAATCCTCTCACAAAACTCTTTGGAAACTCTCTGGAACTAAAAATCTCGACCAAGACGCGGCCATAGTACAAGCACCTGTATCAGCAGCTGTTCCTTTGCTCTGGATTACGTACATGTAGTACTCTCTATTACAGCAGCTCTCGCACTTACATCCAACAGATGAACAAGATCGGGTCTGCTTGAGGTGGCTACAAGTACACAGTCTGCGGTTCCATTAAATTATGTTGCTGCTTTTAGCGTTGGTGGTTCATCTTGTCCACATCACACGATTTCTAGTGATCAATGGTCCAATCTTGTTCAGTCTTGAACAATCCATGACCGAACAGATATATTATTTGATATCGTTTGGTTCGATTGGACTACTTGAGTAAAATTATTCGATATTCGTCAAATATATACACAATATCATCTTCCGCTAACATATTACTATATTTTGACTCACGTCAAACGTGGGATTAAATATTTAAATATGTTTTTAATCGATTTTAATACTTATATGTGTATTATAATATTTATAAACGTACAAAATGATATATATTTTACATAAATGTAATAAAGTTAAATTTTGATCAAACATATTTTGATATCATTGTTTTGATCAACTTTACATAAAAATATTAAACTAATACAAATGTTTCAATTTTTTGGAAGTGTAAAATCAATTTTTAGTATTTGTGTAAATAAAGCATGCGATAAATCAAATGAATTTTTAAATTTTTATGAATTTATCGGACATAACAAAAGAAAAATATATGTTTTCCATTAATAAAATGTAAAAATATTTGTAAGTGTAGTTACGATCTACAAAAATAAATAATGTTGTTACAAATATAATAATGAAAAGTTTCTTAATATATCTAATTTTAGAAGAAAAAAAAGATGATATGGTAAGTCTAAATATTATGTTTAGTTAAATTTAAATCTCTAAAACATGTATTAATGGATTTATGTTATAAAATTAATAAAAACATATAGATTTCCACCATGATATATAGTTTTAAATTTTAATATAAAGATTTTTATTGATTAATTTAAATGACATGTTCTTGAAAAATAATCTCTACTTATTATTTTGTTTAATGGACAATATTATTGTGAATTTAATAACTTTCACTAAAAATTCCTTAAAACCCTCTTAGAATGACACATATCATTTTCACATCGTATCTCTTTTATTAATATATAGAGGATTTTGACCATTTAGCGGAACTGCATTTAAAGATTTAAGTGACTATTATGAAAAAAGAGAATTTTTGGAAAAAAACATGAATATTACATGTTTTAAAAGGTTTCATTTTGACAACGCCAGTCTTCTAGCACTTGGTTATAAGTAAAGCCGGCGACCAGGTGCCATATAAGACTGGAACCTCCCTTCCCGAGTTATGCTCTTAGCAATTGCATGTGCAACAAAATCAACGGATTAGTATAAGATCACAGCCGACAAACCTACTTGTCAAGATCTGAATTTTGTCCAACAAATTCCTAAATCTTGGCCAACTCTTAGGATCCATGATAGCTTCAATTGCATATGCAATTTGATGCGAGTTCTAAATGTCCAACATGAACATCTCTGAGGCTCTCTAACGTCTATGTGATGCATCTTAGCTCAAAAGTAGTTTGATATAACCATATGAGTAAAAGCATCTCTACCATAAAAACGTATTTGTTCTTTTGTCCCTTTTAATACAAGCCCCACCAAACAAAGATATAACATAAGTCCAGCATGAACTCACGTTACACTTCCTGTAGCGGAGGTAGCTCATAAGTATGGGGGGTCGCTTGATCCACATGATTTCTTAAGAAATAATGTAGTTTATATCAAATGTTTAAATTGATCCTAACCCAAAATAAAATATTGATCCCTGTTGTAAAATAAATGTGTCAAAAAAAACAAAAAATCAAAATAAATATTGATCCCTATTGTAAAATAGATACTAGAAATGTTAGGCCAATAAAATTCATTATAAATAATCTTAAGATAAAAATAAACTCGATAGAATCAATTAAACTTAATTATCTCTATAGTAGTTAGTTCTTCCACATTTTTGGATAAAGTGACTCCTCCGTTGAAATCAAAATGGAGTAATCAGTTGGGTTTTTAATAAAAAATCTTCTTAACTATTTTCAGATCATAAAAATTCCCTCAACTATTTTTTAGTAAAAAAACCACTCAACTATTCTTCGTTAATAAAATCAACCCTCCGTCTACAATAACGTTTAATCCTAATACAAATTGTTGTCTTTTGTTACAAAAACGATAAAGCGCCTCAAATATTGACCAAAACATCAAGTTGTTTACAGGAAAACAACACAAAATGAATTTTATGACCAAAAAAAAATGTGATCGTAAGTGTACTGTAAATCGTGATTAATGCTTAACTCATTCATGAAACTAGCCGCAATCTTAAGTGCACTGCAGAGATTCACCACACATATTGAGTAACATATGTGAGTTTCGTTGTAGGATCTCACAACTATAGACTGACTGTTTATTAAAGCATATAATCTCTAATCAAAACGATCTTGAACACAAGTTGCAGCTAATTTCTTCTTTACGCACTTCTGTTGTTTTTTCTTGTAAACAGCTTGATGTTTTGGTCAATATTTAAGACGTTTTGTCGTTTTTGTAACAAAAGACAACAATTTTTATTGGGATTAAACGTTATTGTAGACGGAGGGTTGATTTCACTAATGAAATATAGTTGAGGGGATTTTTTACTAAAAAAATAGTTGAGGGGATTTTTCAAGATCCGACAATAGTTGACGGAATTTTTAATTAAAAACCCTAAACAGTTTAGGTAATAGTTTCTTTTTGGATTTGTTTATTACAATAATAACTTTTTAATACTCTAAATATTGAATGAGATTGAAACGGAGACGTCCACGTAAATCGGTGAGTGATGATCTTTATCAAAGGATTGATCGAGAATTGTGTTTTCTGTGTCTTCTTCTTGACATAGCCCAATAAAATACGTATATATATATTTGAAACGAAAATTTATTTTATCTTTTTTGCAATGTTTTTTAAAATTAATTGTTTATGATTCCGATAAATATTTTTTCTGTGTCTCCGCTCTTGCTCCCAAATCGCTAAGCTATGATCAATTTGTATACGGACTCGAGTTTGTAGTTCGCTCACACGTTCGATTGAACTCACTTTCTCTCTCGGAATCGCAAGTAAAAAAAGTACGATGCGTAAAGAAGGAAGAAAAAAAAAACGCAGAACACACAAACTTTTACCCTGAATTCGCCTCCGATATGGAGCACTACTCTCAGGGCCAGACTCCGTCCAGCAATCCACTAGAATGAAGAAAGATCGAGCTCTCACAATCCAGAGAGTCTCGAGGAAGAAGCTGATGTTTGTTGTGTTTGTTACAGTCTGTAACAACACGTTTCTTCTCTTCTTATAAGGAGATACATAACCGGATTTAACCAGAAAAATTAAACCATCTAATTGAACACAAATACCGAGCCAATTAGAATGATAAAAACCTCTGAGTCCGCAAGAGTCTTTGATATGTTGACTCTCTTCTTCCTTGTGTTGACCTAAGCTTAAACCTTTAACAATCTCCACCTTGGGCTTAAGATCAGTCAACTAGCTTCTTTACTTCCTTTAACTTGTCATCTTCATTCTCTCATGTGGATCAACCTCTGGACTACACCGTCTGGCTCGTCTCGAGCTGATCAGGCTCTAGACACTCTGAGCAAGTTTAACGCAGCATTAAACTTGCTCACCGGAATCACCTTCGTCAAAATATCAACAGGATTCCGATATGTGTTAATCTTCACCACTTCAACTTCACCATCAGCAACTGCTTCCCTGACGAAATTGAGTTTTGTTGCCATGTGTTTCGTCCTTTCATGGAACACATTGTTCTTAGCCAAACAAATGGCACTTTGAGAGTCACACCAAATCTGAACTGTCTTCTGAGTGTAGCCAAAATCTTCAAGTAAACCTCTCAACCAAATAGCTTCTTTTACAGCCTCTGTAAGAGCCATATATTCAGCTTCGGTTGACGACAAAGCCACTACCTTCTGTAGCCCAGATCTCCAACTCACAACATTTTCACCAACCGTAAACACATACCCTCAAATTGATCTTCTTTTATCCAAGTCTCCAGCAAAGTCAGAATCACAATAACCTTGCACTACAAACTCCTTTTCCTTAGTATACATCAGCTGCAAATCCAGTGACCCCTTGATATACCTCAATAACCACTTAACAGCTTCCCAATGCACAATACCAGGCTTGCTCATAAACAGACTTACTAGACCGATTCCATAAGCTAGATCAGGCCTAGACCCAATCATTCCATACATGATGCTACCTACTGCTGAAGCATAAGGTATTTCATTCACATCAATGCACTCTTCATCATCTTTTATAGATGATAGCTTGAAATGAGCTCCAATAGGAGTGTGAGAGATCTTAGCATCAGACATTCTAAAATTCTCTATCACTTTTTTCAAGTAACTTGACTGAGATAGGCTCAACGTACCTTTACCTCTGTCCCTTACCATATCCATTCCAAGTATCCTTCTAGCAGCTCCCAAATCCTTCATTTCAAATGTAGAACTCAACTGCTTCTTTACCTCATCAACATCAGACATGTTTCTAGCAGCCAATAACATGTCATCCACGTACAATAACAAGTACATGTAGTCATCAGGTCTTATCTCCTTCGTGTATACACATGAGTCATGCTCACTTCTTCTGAAACCTTAAGATAGCATCACCTGATCAAATTTCTTGTTCCATTGTCTTGGGGACTGCTTCAACCTATACAGAGACTTTTTAAGTAAACACACCTGGTCCTTGTGATCTTTATCTCCATATCCCTTAGGCTGATACATATAAAGATCCTCCTCCAAGTCTCCATGCAAGAACGCCGTCTTGACATCCATCTGTTCGAGTTCCAGATTCTGATTCACCACCAATGATAACAACATTCTGATTGAAACGTGTTTCACAACTGGTGAGAACACTTCCTGGTAGTCAATCCCTTCTCTTTGTGTGAATCCCCTAGCAACTAACCGTGCCTTATGCATTTCTGATTCAGCACCTTCAATCCCTGGCTTGATCCTGAATAACCATATGTTGCTTATTATCTTTTTGTCCTTTGGTTTATCAACTAACACCCAAGTCTCATTCTTCTTTAAAGAATCCATCTCTTCATTAGTAGCCGCATTCCACTTGTGCCACTCTTTACTTGTTTTAGCTTCCGAGAAATCCCTTGGCTCCTCTGTATTTATCAGCTCAAACATGGTCAAGGCAAACGCAATCTCATCTTCATAATCATCAATGTATACTGTGTAGTCTTTGAACTTGGCAGGAACTACAATTTCTCTTCGAGGATGATTTATAACCACTTGACTGGTTTCATGTCTTGTAGTTGGTTCACTCTCTTGTATCACAGAACCTGAATCATCATTATCAATAATTGGTATGACCTCAGTAACTCCACCTCCACTATAACTAGCCAGGCTCTGTGAAGATATCACCTTGTCCTGAGACACTCTAGATCTGTCATGAGATGAATTAGCTACTGGAATCTCAACATAGACTTTTCGAACCTCTGTCACTCCCTGCTTTGTTATACCAGAAGACTCACTATCCCTGATCACATCCTTGTACACCATGTCTTCACGAAATTTCACATTTCTACTGATAATACACTTCTGACTCTCAAGCAACCAGATCTTATACCCTTTTGTTCCTGTAGCGTAGCCAATGAACACTCCTTTCAAAGCTCTAGGTTGAATCTTACCTTGATCAGCATGTGCATAAGCAACTGATCCGAATTTCCTCATATGGTTATAAGTAGGCTTCTTGCCTAACCATACTTCTTCTGGTGTCTTGAATCCAATAGAAGCAGTCAGAGATCTGTTGATTACATACACTGAAGTAGCTGCTACTTCAGCCCAAAATTTCTCCTCCAAACCAGGTTCATTCAATAGACACCTTACTTTCTCCATAATGGTCCGGTTCATTCTCTCAGCCACACCGTTTTGTTGAGGCGTGTAAGCACATGTTCGATGCCTAGCAATGCCAAAGGCTCTGCAATACTTATAAAACACACGATTACAAAACTCAAGACCATTATCCGTTCTCAAACACTTAACCTTTCTGTCAACCTGATTTTCTACCAGCCTTTTCCATTCACAGAACTTTGAGAATGTCTCATCCTTTGTAGTAAGAAACCATATCCATACCTTCCTGGAATGGTCATCAATTATTGACAGGAAGTACTGATTACCAGAAACAGAAGGCTGCACATTTGGAGAACCCCACAAGTCAGCATGAACATAGTCCAGAACATGTTCAGTGTTGTGCTTCCCAGTCTCAAAACTAACTCTCTTTGATTTCCCCATTACATAGTGTTCACAAAATACTTCACTACCAACATCCTTCTTCTTCAATATACCATCTCTGACCAACACCTGCATATTCTTGTAGCTCATATGACCGAGCCTACTATGCCTATGGAACCTCCTTTCTACTCTCAGCTTGACACACTTCTTCAATCACAGTTTCCCCATCCAGAATATATAAGCCATTCCTCATAGTTCCACTCAACGCTAGCTTATTGTTCTTGTGAAACCTTACTTTTCCATTTCCACTAGAATGTGTAAACCCAAGCCTGTCCATTGTTGGAGTTGATATGAGATTCCTTCGAAGGTACATATCTAACATTTTGCAATATCTTGACAGTTCCTCAATGCGTATTCACCTTTAAAGAACCAATACCAAGAGTCTCCGCTGTGTGAAAATCACCAAGTAGTATTTTACTGGACCCCTTCTCTTGAAACTCAACAAACCAGTCTCTCCTAGACGTCATGTGGTGAGTACATCCTGAATTAATCACCCATGTATCATTGATACTCTCATCTGTCATATCCAAGGCATACAATTGTTCCAGAGCTACTGCTGCCTCACCATCACCATCACTCTCCATCCTTTTCTTCCTAAGGAAACAATCCTTCTTAACATGTCCATCCTTTTTACAATACCAACATGTTACCTTTCTAGTCTTGGACTTGCTGCGATTTCTACCATGTGTATCTTGAGAGTCTCTCCTGCCTGACCTTCCTCTGTCATTTGTGTACAGAACCGTAGCAGAACTCTTCATCCCTCTATTACCTTCACCAATCTCCCTTTCCTTTGATCTTACCGCTGAAAACACTTCCTCCAAAGATGAGTCTTTTCCATACTTGAGAGTATGCTTAAGCTGATCAAAACTCACTGGCAAAGAACTCAAAAAAACAATAGCTTGAATCTCATCATTGACATTAACATTCAAGCTTCCCATCTCAGCCACAATCTTGAGGAAATCATCAACATTCACATCCATCGACTTAGAACTATCACACTTGAAGGAATAGAACTGAGATTGAACAAAGATTCTATTCGGTAAAGATTTAGGAAGATATAACCTTTCCAATAAAGACCACATAGACGTAGCAGTAACGCAATGCTTGATTTTCCGAAGCACATGATCTCCAATGTTCAAGATGATCATATTCCGTGCTCGTTCATGTCGTTCTATACGCTTCACATCTACTTCAACTTTCTTACCCTCCGATCTGACACCGGTTTCGACTCATCGACCTTTGTCGAAGAGGATTCGATTTCACCATCATCGTTAAGGATGAATTCCTTCAACCAAGCGTTACCGAGATGAGCTAACATCCGAATCTGCCATAGCGAGAAATCACCAGATCCATCAAACCGCTCCACCTCAACTCGACCCGTCGCCGCCATTGAAATTAGCTTGACCTTAGCTTTGATACCACTTCTTGCTCCCAAATCGCTAAGCTATGATCAATTTGTATACGGACTCGAGTTTGTATTTTGCTCACACGTTCGATTGAACTCACTTTCTTTCTCGAAATCGCAAGTAAGAAAAGTACGATGCGTAAAGAAGGAAGAAAAAAAAACGCAGAACACACAAGCTTTTACCCTGAGTTCGCCTCCGATATGGAGCACTACTCTCAAGGGCCAGACTCCGTCCAGCAATCCACTAGAATGAAGAAAGATCGAGCTCTCACAATCCAGAGAGTCTCGAGGAAGAAGCTGATGTTTGTTGTGTTTGTTACAGTCTGTAACAACACTTTTCTTCTCTCCTTATAAGGAGAAACATAACCGGACTTAACCAAAAAAAATAAACCATCTAATTGAACACAAATACCGAGCCAATTAGAATGATAAAAACCTCTGAGTCCGCAAGAGTCTTTGATATGTTGACTCTCTTCTTCCTTGTGTTGACCTGAGCTTAAACCACACTTTAACATCCGCCACTGTATACCTTAGGATCCTTTCTCATGGAGTTCTCCATCTCCTTTAAGAAGCATATTGTCGATACCCATATATTGGTATCATGATTTGTAGCCGAGGTCTCATTCACTTCTAGCCAAAGCTTGGCTTCCTCTTGGCCCCTCTTCACCATCTGTTGTAAATCCTCTCTTGTTCCGCCTATGATTGTGGCGGTTGAGGATTTTTAAATCAAAGAGCCACTTCTTGTGTTAGTTTTCACCCCATTTTCATACCTTTTACTACAACTTTTTTCACAATATACTTTCTAGTTTATTTTGGCGTTGAAAGCACCACATTTTATCATATCGGTGCGATTAGACTAGCCGCGTGAGGAAGTCATTTCAACGAAATGCTTACATGGGAGAAAACAAATTTTATTTTATAACTAAATAATTAGAGTAATATAATTTGCATTACTTTCTATTCATCTAAATAAATGTCATTTAGTGTAAATTCAGATGAAAATAAATTAGAGTAATATAGATGGAATTTGTGTTTTATTTTCCCACTACCTATTAGAGGAGGGAAGATTATGGCTAGTTTTTTACATTTACTCTTTCTGTTCATTTTCCCTTCTCTCCCCTATTCACTTCAGCAAACAGATATACAGACATTATTACTTCTAAAAGTATAACAAACATAAAATTAACCAAATAAACACGTAACCTAGGAAATCAATCTACTTCCGAAAAAGAAAGATAATCAATCGGGTAGAGAATCTAGCATCTTGATAACTTCAAGCAATCAGTCATTGTTTTTGTTTCTTGCAGTGATCTTTACTTGTTAATTAATATTTTGAATATAGACCTCAAACTCTTGTTATGCTAACTTCTTTTAAATTTGTTACTATATTAATTTACTAAGAATTTATGTGTTTAGTGTTCTCCTAAATACTCATCACAAGAATCAGTTCCTCATTGGTCAAGTATCAGTTTAACGTGTTGATCTCTCTTAGTTCTTCATCAACGAATTTTTTCTCCGCCACACACCCTGGGGATTATTAGTAAGGCATGAACATTTCAATCAAAGCTTTGGTCAGCCATTCGACTGCGTATCTGTTGTCTTTGTTGACTTTTGCCTTGGTCGCATTGCTTCCAACAAGAGACATATATACCACAACATACATTTATAGGACCAATCCGACTCGTCATGAATCAGGAGCAGAGGGCCAAAATCGAACATGATCCTCTCGTTGACGCATGACCCTGTTGTCCCATTACTATTTACATGGTCTCTCTAGTGTTTATTTCACATCCAGAGACGGACCACTTTCCTTCACCCTCCCCCAAGTTAGTAGATCTTATGACACACAATGGAGTTCGTTTTGTTAAAAAGCGCCAATACTTTTGGTATCTGTGATGAATGGCCTCTTTTCGGGGCGAAAGAATGCCTATGTACCCCCAACCCGACAACCCCCGCGGGCCTAGCATAATCAACCCGATTTGGCCTACTGGGTTTTCAGGCCTTATCAAGTCTCAAATTCCACCATATGGTGGGGATATTTAGAGGGTGGGAATTGAATTTGGTTTATGGTTTGATGGGAAAATCGTTCTCGTTTGCTCTCCTATACAGAAAAGCTGATGCTTCCACCCTGCACTCGGACAACGAAAACTATTACAAACTGGAGAAGACCCGGTTTTTTTTTTTTCTTATCATTAAAGGGAACCAAGAGGGTCTTACCAGCCATGATGAACAACAAATCTACCATTGGCTAGCGCCCAATTTACCTGCTTAAACAAACACATTCAGAATCTCCCAATGATGTCTCTGCTTCGGCCCAGCAGTTAAAAAAAATTACCTTGTCAGTTCCAAGAGAATTGGTGACAACATGAGTGACATGTTCATCCACCTGAGTTGTGCAGACAGCACCAAACTGCTCAGCGGTTTGCCACAAGGGGTGCAAATGTGGTTTGGCTTCACCCACTGGGATTATCCGGCTAAATACAATCCGACAACCAGCCAGAATCTTTCGTTGCTCAGAAGCTAAAATAGCCCTCACATCCGCTTCCTCTAGTGAAGTGTGCGAGAAGAAATTTTTCTGTATTCTCTCAATAACCTGTACAATGAAAGCCATGTGATGATGCTGAGATTCAAAACGAAGAGTAGAAAATAACATAACAAGGTGCATAAACAAAGTCCAGACCGCTAATGTAGATGCCAATGTGCCCTCCTCAGGAACCTCATCGTGATCTACCTCAAGAAGAGAAGGACCAAGAAGCCCAAATTGACGTCTACTGCAAGGGAAATAAGTATATCTGCCAGACAAGAGAATTAACATCAGCAAACAACTATTATACAGTAAGCAATCAATACGGTCTCATTTTAGCCGTATAGCAAAAGGTGATACCTTTCAACAACTATTAAGTTCATTTTGTTACGAGGCCACACTCGGACAGAATCGTCGATGATTACCACAGACGATTCCATACCCATAACTCCTTCTAAATCTTTGCTCTTGGGTACTCGTTCATCTCCATCAAGAGGATCTCCATCATCTCCTTTTGATATGACTCGTCCACTAAAGAGAACCCCTTTGGGATCAAGCAGTTTGGCCATCTCTGTAGCATACAATTTGTTGCCCATAGTGTAAAGATGTAACTCGTACAGCTTGCTAGCCTGAAATTCACAGGAAAAGTTACACTGGAGTCTTACACACATAGTCGAACAGCAAGAAAAATATTACTAACTGAGTCACCTTCTCCAAAAAATTCCAAATCCCTGGTCTCAATTTAGTCCACATTCCCATGTGGGAGAAGCGAAACAGATGTCTATATGGTTTCTCACGATCTTGTTCTTCCTTCTTTCTTAATATCAAGTCGTGGGCGGATTCGACCTCATGAAACTGGAAACAGTAAAAAGAAAAGCTTTAGAAACAATATTCGAAAAATAAGTAAATAGAAGGGAGATAAACTAACCTTAGCTGAATTGAGAAGAGTGTGGTCTAAATCCAAAACAAGAGAGAGCTTCTGAGATGCAAACATTTTCTTCTGTTCCTCTAACCTCCGAGCTCTCTCTTTTTGGATAGCAACTCTCTGCGTGTCATCATATCCTTCGAATAAGTGTTCCACATCTCCCCAACAATTCGTGGAACGAGTGGGACCAGCTGCACAAACTGACACACCCTCCTCCTGGTCGTTTAGGTTTGAAGGATTATGTTTGAAGTCTTTGTCTGTCTTAAGTTCTTTTGAATGAGAAGTTGCTGGGGGATTGCAAACTTGTTGTGATAAGACAACCATATCAGCAATATTTTTCAGATTTTTGGTGAACTGTGTTGAAATATCTAGTGTCTTTCCGCTGAGAAGTTCACCGGAAATTTTCATTTTGCTGGTACCATTCTGGCTGATATTTTGCCATGGAGCAACTTGGGAGGGCGTTTCTAACTCTTCTGACTTACGTTTCATAGCCAGGGTTCCCAAAGTGGGGGAGTCATTCAATTTGGACTGCTTTTCTATTGAAGAATCCGTTCTCTGAAGAGTACTTCCATGCAGGATTCGGCGAGGATCACGTGGTTTCATGCGGATGCTTCCAGATTCGTCCTGAAAATTCCAAAATGAGTTACTTGGAGAAAAAAATTGGAAGAAAAGATTCTACCCAGTCAAAATGAAGGATACTCACTGAGGGGGCATATTGGGAAGAATCCTGAAGCACTCCTGACTTTGAAATATTAGCAGTCAAGGCACTTGATGCAGGTATACTAAGCGGTAAAGCTACCCCTGGTGGCACGGAAGAGCCAGGAAGTTGTGCTGCTCTTCTCGGATCTATGGGCTTCTGAGGAGCTTTTTCAGATACCTTTTGCCTTTCTCCCATTTTATTAAGGAAATTCAGTAGCAGTGTAGGATTTACTGCAATATCCTTCAAAAGCAAAGATACTGTTCCAGCATCAGTTGAATCTGTCATCGGTACTTTTTGGCTCACAGAAACATTACTCGTGGGCATTACACTTGTTGTCATAGATGTTACACCATTATCAGTTAGTTTGGGCTTGGATTCTGACATTTGAAGCCCTGGTGAATCTGTATCCTTTAGCCAGCCACCAATTCCAGCTGCCTTTGGTGCATCCTTATCATTCTTTTGCCTTTTCCATGCAGGTCCATCAATAAGAAGTTCGTCAGCAGCTTTTTGCTTTCTTGCGTTCACCAAGTCTGCAGAAGGCTCTTCTTTACAAAGATTTTTAGCATCTTCAGAAGAGTACGGATTTGTGGTTACAATGTCACAATCAGGTTTCGCAAGCCGTAGTCTTGGATCTCTACTCTTTCCAGAAGGTTTTAATGTCTGATCAGACGCAAGATTTGGGTGAGTAGCACAAGTTGGTGCAGAATTGCCATTTAATGACATATGATGTGGTGGAAGAGCGCTAGAAACAGGATTTCCAACAGGTCCGCTTCTAGAACTATAGTTAGAGGGCAAAGGAACGTCTTGCCCATAAATCAGGAGAGTTCCCGGCTTCGAGCTTGTAACGACAGAACTGGAAACCTCTCCACCAGTGTCCCCATTGCCATCATTTTGTTCTCCTGATGGTGTTGGGCTTGGAAGGTCATCTGTCTTAAATGTTGAGTTAATACCAAATTTTTTCTGGTAGGTAGAAACTGCTTTGAAGGCCTCACTCTCATATGGATAGACTTTGGCACCTTCAGTCGCTTGGCCCTCTTTACCAATTGGAAAACATGGTTTAACCATTGTATGTCGACCATTTACGGGTAAATTTGGAGTTGTTTCCCTTGTTGGTGACGGAAGGCTGTCCGCATCATGATCCTTATGAAGGTCTAGCAGAGGCAACCTACTCCTTACATAGAAGGCTCCTCGATGTGTACCTTCTAAAGACAGCTTTTTGGCAAGAACCGAATCACCATTACTTGTCTGAGTCATTCGGTTAACATTCTCCTCACTGCTGGTTCCAGCAGAAAGTGCAATAGCAGAACGGTTTAAATTCTGAATAATGGCCTGTATCTGCAAAATTAAGACAGATACTTATGATAAAACGCTAAGGCATGCTTCCTGAGGTTTTTGAATAGTGGGACAGATTATGACTTCTGCTATTTCAACAGGTGAGCCAAAGGAACACACCTCGTTGATTTGGTTGGATGAGAGATACCGGGAAAAATGGTCATTTACAAGGGATAGCAATCTGCACAAGAAAAAACAGAAATAATGTGAGCAATCAAACAACCACGGAATGTTTCATCAAAGGTTAGTACAATTAAAACACCATTAAAAGTAACCTTGACATAGTCTCCTTATTAACCTCCTTGGAAATATTGTTCATCGAGCAAAACACCTGAAAGTGATAAGAGATTATAATCATTGAATGGGAATGTAAGACATAGAACAATAGCGCACTTCAGGCCAACAGATCTTGAGTTAAACCATACAGAGTTAATGGTCTGAAGAGAAGCAAATGACAGTTGAACTAAAGTATCCCTCTTCGGGAAATCATCATAGTCTGAAACCAGCTCTCGCAAAGATTCCAAAGCCCCAAAAAGTCTGGAACAAACTCCTTCAAATGCTCTGAAACCAAACCAAATAAACTATCAAGCATCACTCATCATCATCTTTAATCATCATCATCATCAAGTAATAGAGACCCAATCAAATCTCCCCAATTCTCTAAGACTTACGTCTGTGCTTCAACCAACGAAGTACTCTCCAAAACCCCACGAATGAGTTTCACTTTCTTCTCCAAATCTCTCTCCTTCTGAACACGAACATCATCAGCTTTGTTACCACTAGACAAGACAACTGATTCAGTAGTTTCCGTCTCATGAGAAGCAGCAGACTCCAAATCAATCTCTCCTTCTTCCAACTCTCCTTCCTCTTTCTCATCCTCACTATCTTCAATCACAATCCTATCACCTTCCTCCTTCTTACTCTCTCTTGGATCACAATCCATTCCCAAAGGTTTGTTCTGCACAGCTTGAGCCCAAGCGAAATTGTACAAACCCGAATTCGCGTATCCACGATAACCAGGATACTTAGTCAATAAATCACGCATTGTCCAAACCCTAGAATTGCCATTAGATCCTCCTCCTCCTCCTCTTACACCATCGGCATCTCCGCCACCAACCGTCGTAGTAGTAGTCAGCTTAACTTCACCGGAATCTTTTCCCGCCATCTCTTCCTTTGATGAACCATCGGAGATTTCACCTTCTTCTACATCACCCAATACAATCAAATCCTCATCGTTTCCCATTCGATTTAGGGTTCTACAACAACCAGCAAGCATGTAAATCTCTCTCAATCTCAAACACTGCAAAAAAATCCAAAACCCGAATGAACAAACAAACAACAATCCCTTCAGTCCCGTCAAGAGACGGACCTCAAGAACGGGAAAATTAGGGTTTTTTTTTTTTTTTGGTTTTTGCCCGTCTCTTCGAATTACCGATCCAACACAGAGATCCAAGTTAAGAAAAGTTTTTTTTTTTTTTTCTCAATTATTAAATTTTTTTTTCACAATTTCAAAATTCTGGATCCGAGATCTATCAACCCTTTGAAGAAACGAGGTTTTCAAATTTCTTCGATCCAATTTTGAGATTTTTTTTTTTTTTCTCCAAAGGCCAAACTCGAGAGGATGTAAGAAGAAAGGGAGAGAGAGAGCGATTAATGATTAATATAAGCGGAGAAGAAAGGAAGAGAATCTAACAGTTAAGGATGGAATTTAATCTTGACCGTACACGTCAGCGATCCGAGGAGGCGTGATTCGGTCAGCACGACGTGTGAAATGACGAAAATAGACATCTCTGAACATTCTTTACCACTTGTGTGTTTCATGGATCCAACTTTTTGACTCGAAAGTTAGTCGGTTAACTTTTACCTTATCTCCTAGGAGTAGAAAGAAAGAACTTCGTACTGTACTTGTCCTTTACTACAACTTACACCAAAGACAAAATAGCTAAAGAAATTTATTGTTATAGATATGTCAACTAGGCGTGGGTTTTGGGGCTTTGGTTTCCTCTGTTGAGGTTGATGTTTCCTTCTGTGGGCTTAGGTTCTCTTCTTAGTGTATCTCGAATTTTACCTTTTAGTAGTTCATCTCGTTGCTTTTAATTATCCTGATTTTGTTATGTTGTTATGGATTTTGAAAGGCTTTTGCGGTTATCGTTTTGTTCGACAGTTATTGAGTTAGTTTTTTAGAAAATTTGCTCAACCGGAAAATTCTAGACAAATGCAATGCATAGAAGTAGACTCATCTTGCTCATGGAATGCCATGTTGTGTTATCGAGTTATCACCAAATTGATAGAAGTCCGTCTTCATGAATTGTTGTACGGGAATTTCTTTTGTTGATCCTTCAAAAGACTCGAAACAAGTATTATCATTGTGTCATCATAAACTTTTATCCTCTTCGGTTTGTAGGTTCAAGGAGAATGATACTAATCTCTGTGCGGGTTATTATTTGTGTCTCTTCATATATGTAATCCGTTTTGATTCAGTAATATCAATATATTTAAAGTGAAAAAAAATATGCCAACTAATTTAACATAGTAATAGTATCCTCCAATCGACACTAATTTTGTTTGGACCACCAAATCTTTATCTTGCTATATTTTGTTCTCTCTTTCGTTTGTTTAATTTTTGATTCACCACATCTCTATTGGATTCTTTCAGTTCTTGACATTAATTCGTTAATGTAGTATTATTGTCTTCAAAAAACTATGGTGGTACTAATGGAGTTAACTACATAGACGGTGTGCGTGTTATCTCATATGGTGTTCCTTTTGTACTTATTTGTAATGTTGATGCTTGTGGTGATATGGTAACAGGCTAACAACATCAAAAGAGTCATATTTTGTATTAGGATGTCATTTTTTCAAAACAAGATTCTATATGGTTAGTGTGTTTCTTTTGATTTTTGTATGTTCATATGCATAACCTTTTCTTTTCGCTTTCAAGTAAAATTTATTTTATATCATCATTCATGACAGTTCATCGATTCTCATGTTCAGTTATACAGTGATCCTTTTCAAAGATAGGATTCCAACATTTGTTTTTGCAAGAATGGACTTTAATCATCACCAACAACCAATACAAATTAATGACGTAACAAAATCATAACTTGATGAAACCATTTGTGAAAGTAGTGTAGTTTTTTTTGTTTTGGAGTACATTGGAGTTTTACCAAATGGATTGTCAAAGATTAAGACCATCTACATTGAGACTGTTGAAAAAATAATTCAGCAGGTAAAAACTTGTAATGAAATTGTTGAAATCTCGGTTAAATACAGGTGGATTCAAAAGAGTTGAAAATATTCAACTTGTTGAATGCAGAAAATGGGACCAATGCTGCCACATGGCAAAATTTGAGAAGACGAATTGAGCGCGCGCAAAATATTGGACAATGTAGATTGGAACATGTGTCCTGTTTATATTGGTTTTTCAGATTATTGATATTTTTTCTCATCCGAACTTTGAAATCTATTATTTCATACTAAATTATTTATATTTATATTTTTTATACATTATTTTAATATATGTATCTCTATATTAATTTATTTTAATTTCAATCGATAATTGTTATTAATATGAAATCATAAAACATAAAAGAAAATAAGAATATGAAAATAAAAAATGGTGGGGTGAAATGTTGAATTTTATTGAACAAAATCATTGTAGATGATAAAAGTTGAATGAATGTTGAATTATTAGTTGGAAGTCAAAAAAGAGGACGTGAAATGTTAAAGTATAAAAGACGGTGTTGAAAAACCAAACGACTATACATGGTCTAAGAAGAAAACCAACAAATTGGATATTCTATTAGTGAGTAAAAGTTTTAAAGTGTTAATTCGCTTTACATTTTACCGATCCTCGTCTTTATTAATTATAAGTGGTTGGCCGATACTAAGCCTCCAGTTGCCATCGTCCATATCCTACAGTTTGCAACACCAAATGAGAAATCAATTGTTCTAGTCTTATATTGAACAAAAATCTCTTTACACGAACTAAACCGTATTTCATATCATTTAAGTTGTAACAACCTTAGAATCGTTTTCAAATGTTCTAAGTGATTTAAGTCACAAAATATATCAACGTTAGAACCTAAATCAAATAATGTTAAAGTCCAATTCAAACTAACCGAATTTACTTTCAAGAAGAGAAAACAAAAGATACATAAAAGGAAATATCCAGCAAAACAAAAGCAAAAAAGAGAAAATATAAAGAAATAGATCATTCAAGAATTTTAATTGATTAAACAGGTTTGCAACAACAATATTCAGAAATACATGATCCGTCACGTAGTGGGATGATCTACTCCAAAATCCAAATGCATTCATACATTCCATACAAACTTCCACTCGGACCTGATAACTTATGTTTTTGATTCTAACATTTAATATATCATTTGTCAGTGGAAGCTGTAAAACAAAACAAACATTGTTATATTTATTTGTACATCGCATCATATATTTGTTGTTTATGAAATATAGTGTATGTACATAGTCAAATATTTAACGGATATAAAACTATATTCTGCAAACCTTATAACCCAAGTTTTTAAATTTTCGTTAAATGATACTGACCTATATCTAACGTTCAATTTGTGTGTCTTTTTAAATAAAACATTAAGTTATTCATTTTTAATTTTTTAACTAGGTGTTAAGTTTCTCTTCGGATATTTTAGAAAAATCGGATTCGGTTTGGTTCGTGTAATTTTGGGTAAGGTTCAGATTGATTCTTGGGTTCCGGGTTTATTTAACCGATTAGTTATTTTAATTTTTAATTAGGATTAGTAACTTAGAGGTTAAAAGAAAAATCCAACTAAAAAAGGAGAAAAAAAAAGGTCCAACGAAGTAATAAAAATTGTGTTTTTCTTTCCCTCTTTTGTATGTTCCATGTAGGGTCGTCGAATCCCGAAATCCCCAAGATTCCAATTTCATCACTCCTACCATCGACGACAACGCACCACGTCTAAGCCCTTAACCCCACGGCTCAATTAATTAACATTTGGGATTATGCATGTCGATTTGTGGCCTTCACAGATTCTTCAAATCCATGCTATGGTCAAGACGATTCGCCCTACATCAGAATCTTGTACGCCATGAACCAATACTACGTGATGCCGTCTACAATTGTCTATTCGGGGAATGTCATTTCATGTCAAAGGTGAGTGAGGCCGTTTTTATCTCCCACTAACTTTTTTTTCATGTGGGTATATTATTTGTGTGTATGTAATTAGATTTGGGGTGAATGTAAGCTTTCAAACTATTATTAATAAAAGACTCAATTTCAGAATATCTCAATATCGATTGTGTTCAATATATTTGATTTGGCTTATGCTTATTAATCTTTCGGAAAACATTGTCCTCTGTCATGTTTCATTGCATTAGTTAGGGAACACCGAGCCATGAAGGTTTGTTCATCTTTGCTCTTTTATACATAAATTATATTTATGATCCGTATACATGCGAATTTGTAATCTAATATTTTATAACCTCCGAAAAGAAACCAATCAGTTTAAAGTGAAAAACAAAATTAGATCACATATGAAAATAAGCAAATAAAATTGTGAAAGTTGATGCAAAACACTTATTAAAGAAAATTATTAGTTTTGATTATTATTTCGTTATTTGATTCCAGGTAAATTATATCACATGTTTTCAAATTATTTGTTTTCTTGTTTCTATTTGAATTAGGATTATTTTTAATCTTTTTTTTTAAATGATGAACTTATTCTCATATGTTGATTAGTTTTCTCACAATTTTTTAAAATATTGAAATATGAACCTGCATATATGGGGAGCCTAAAACTAATGTTAAACAAATAAAAAATTACGTTTGAATAGTAATTGTTAATGTCATGATATATGATGTAACAATAAAACAAAAATTTGAGTTAGAAAAAAACTATTAATCTCGCAAAACTAAAATATTATTAATCTCACACCTATTGAATAATATAGTAATCCATTGTTTCCGAGTAAAGAAGCCGAGACAACATTTTTGGAAGATATTATCGAAGTTTCAAATTGTTTGGTCAAAAGATTGAAAGAGCACAAATTTGTTTAAATAAAGGTGAAAGATTATAATTTTTGAAGATTTTGGTATGTAAACTAAATTTATCCAAACTCAAATGAAATTTACTGTCTATTTAATATTCTAATATGAAAACATGTTTGAATTTTTTTGCATGAAAATCAAAACATTTGTAAACGTGAATATATGTAGCTTACTACTGAAAAGGTTGATATGTGTTTGTTTTTTATAATCTAGTTGATAAATAAAAAAATATAAGAATTTTTTAAAGTAAGATTTGTTTAACACGTATCAAAATCTGATCGGTTGTTTGTCATGTTAGGATCGTGTTAATTAAAACGTTTGACACGTCATGGCATATATATATAGAGAAATTTCAAAAAATGCCATTTTTCAAGTGCCACTTTACAAAAATGCCACATTTTTTAAATCTTTATAAAAATACCACTTTTTCAAAATTAGTTTTTCTTTATACCATTTATGTTTGGGTTAATTATGTTCTATTAGAGTTTAGTTATGAGGGTTTATGAGGTTTTAGGGGTCAAAATATTTTTTAGGGTTTAGAATTTTAAGATATAGCCTTTATAAATCTATAATTAGTCGCATTTTTGCAAATGAACACCTCTAAATGACATTTTTGCAAATGTGTACACAAAAAGTGGCATTTTTGTAATTGCCCATATATATATTAGATATCATTTTAATTTAATTTCTATAGGTTAAAAGAAAGCTCTTAAAAAGTTTCCTTCAAAATATTGGTCCCTATTGCATCACCAAATAACAGAAAGTGGCAGATCTGCTACGTCAAACTCATTTTCTATCAATCTAGGAATTTTTTTTATTTAAACAAATCGTCAGCAAAAGGATCAGCTGACTCAGTTTTGCCAAAAGTAAATCATCCAGCATAATTAGAATACAATAATCTAATTATTAGGAGGAAGCAAGGAAGATGCATACTTAGATCAACAAGACTCCATTTATATTTCTTGTTTGAATGCAACAAATAATCAACCCATAATCAGTCAAAATTGCCAAAAAAATATCATTAAAGTCAAAAATCTCCATGTTTATATAAGATGTGTATATAGCCTCTTGTGGTGGCAGTGGCATCAATATTCAATCAGCAATCGTGGTAGACGAAAAAAAGAAGAATGAGAAGTAATGTAGAAGCAATATACAACTAAATTTACAAATAGTACTAAATCTACAACTTATCTGCGATTTTCGCCACAGCATCTGCGAGCTTGTTGAGAACAGCGACTAAGCTATCACTGTGATCTTTTCTTTGCTCTCTGTCTAGTTTTAAGTTTGAATTCTGAACCTCGAGCTGTGCCGCCAATAATTGCCCGTTTCTTTCTAGTATCTCTATCAATTGATTCTGCATGCTCTTTGTTGCTTCTTCTTCATCTTCACCAACCGCTTTTCGTTTACGCTTTCTCTCTTCTTGTGACGTCGATGCAGCTTCTGCGTTTGCTACTTCTGGATGTTTCTCTTTCTCTCTACCTTCAAGTACAAAATCAACTATTCCATGAAAATATAGTTAAGGGACTACGTTTGTAACATAGTTTAACAGAGCTGCATTTTATAAACTCTCATTATCTATCTATGGCAATAGATCAAAGCAAAAAATGGTCATGAGATGAGACACATAAAGAGGTAAAACATGTGTATCCTTTAAATGAAACATTTTTCTCTGTTGTTTCTATCAAATGAAACCATAGTGTTTTGTAAGACCTTAAACTTATTGGCACATTTTATCAAGATAAACCCTTTAATATAACTTTGTACTAACCCCAAACAAATTTTTACCGGCAGGTCACTGGTTCGAACACAGCGCGAGCGATCTAATGGTACATCAAATGGTCAATTCGTATTTCGGATTGTCGGTTAACGAATAATAGTATCTAAAGTAAGACGTAATCAATTTGTAATCAGACATATAAGAAAAATGAAAACATCTTTTGAAGGAACATAAAGAACAAGAAAACACAAACCTTGATCTGCTCCACAAACTGTTTGTTTCTCCATATCCATAACTAAATTTCATTGAAATTGGAGTGAGTTTATATGACTGACGAACATATAAAAATAAAAATAAAAACTTTAGGATTTGATCTGAATTTACCCGGAACTGATATTTGATCCGAATTCAACTTTTCTTGACTTCTCTCCGGTTCTCTCCGATCAAAACCAGACAACAATCCCTCCGCCGACGCCGGAGCCAAACCAAGCGCAAGAGCGGGCTCCGGCGGAGGAGGAATCACGCCACCGTCAACAATATCGTAAACTTCCTTATCGAAAAAACCAGGAAGCTTCTTCTCACGGCGGATATCGTTCCTCATGACCCAATACGACTCTGTTTCTTCCTTAATCTGAGACTCCCATTCTTTAATCTTCTTGTAATCTCCGGCGAGATTGCTCCATCTTTTCCGGCACTGAACCGGCCCACGATTCACGCCGTGACGACGGCAGTAAGATGAGACGGAAGCCCATTTGGGCTCCAATTGACCCGACCCGAGAGCAGCTCTCCCTCGTCGGACTCTGTTCTCCGCCACTCTCTTCCCCTGAATCAGAACCAGAATCTCTTGTCTTGTCCAACGAGGAAGCCTCGCCGTCTTAACGCCGTCATCTCCGCCTCCGTTATTTTCTCCACCGCCTTTACTAACGCCGTTAGCGTCGCCGTCAACGCCGCTCACTCCTAAACCCAACTGTTCCAGAGCCATTTATTTATAAACGGAGTTTGATTTTTTTTTCCGTTTCAGACTTAACGGCGTTATGGTGAGAACATTCCGTTACGGATAGAGAGAGAAAGCGAGAGAGTGCAAATGAAAGAAGAGAAAGGATTTGTGAAATAGTAATTGACTTTTTAATTATTATGTATATATTTTTCTTTTGTTTTCTGAATTTAATCAAGACTGTAGATATATTGACCCTTAGCCTTTTTATTTAATCTCGACCTTTAACCCATTCTTAAGGTTCATGGTAGATATTGTATGTTGAAATTAAGGGTATAATCAAAATCTTAAATTACTTATTAATTATTATAGTCCAATTAGGGAAATTGCTTGCTTTTGATAGGGCTATCTCCTGACTTTTGACACATCGCTATCATCACATCATCTTATACGGCCGAGATTCACTCTCAAAACAAAATTCTATAATATTTTAATAATGATAACCAATACAGTATTACAGAAGAAAAGCTATTATTCACCACCTCAACATGGTCGCCAAAAAAAAAAAAAAATTCACCTCAACATAAACTTTCCCGTAATTACAATATTGAATGTAAAAATAATGGCGACTCCACAAGTTTGTAACATAGATAATGCACGTACAATGTAATTTCACACCATACTCATAAATTGAGGAAGATATTTATTTAAAAAGTAAACGAGTAATCTATTATATAATTAGAGAATTATCTCTTCATATAAAGTGTCTATATAGGAAAAATATTTTTAAAAACATTTAAATTTTAAAATAGTCATTTACTACATACTAATTCATATGTATTGTTTTATAATTATTAAAAAATTAAATTAGATTAAAAAACGTGAAAGACTAAATAAAATGAATGAAAATAAAATTTATTTAATGAAAATTAATAAATACAAGACTATACATGATTTTATTAGTAATGATAATATGAATTTGTTTTACCAAAATTATATATTACACATAAAGAAAATCAAAATGTGTTTATGAATTTTATATTTGAACAATTAGTAAAATCAACTAACGTAATAAAATGTTAAAACATATTTTCTAGATTATTTTTTAAAAGTTATATGTTCCATGAAATATGAAAGATCTTTTCTTACTAAAATGTTTGTAATTAAAAAAAAAGTCTTACATTCAACCAGACATTAGGAAAACCAAAGTTTAAGATATAGTATCTTAAAATCTCAACTATTTTTCTACGATGAACAAAATATCAAATATATATAAGCTTATGAGATGAAGATAAATGACAAAAAATATGAATCAAACAGATCTACAAGTTTTTTCAACTCTGGCTACCAAAAACCTAAATCAAACTTGAAGAATAAAACCTACACCTCCTTACTGATGAAGAGATAAACTTTCCCATTCCGCGATTGAAAAAAATGTAAATAACAAGCAAACAAGATGTTGTTCAGTATATTCCATATGCCACAATACTAAAAATATTGTGAAGTGCGAAGTATAAGAGGATAACAAAGAGACATTGTGAAGATATATAGAAACCAACTATGATTGATAAATCATACTATAAAGATAAATTAGAAAATCACTGATAAATTTTATCTTCAAATTCGTAATCGATTATCTAGATAATATGATTTATCTAATGACCAAATATATGTACATACCAAAATTTTAAACAAATAAAATTTAAATGGTAACTTTGATATTTTCATACAGCCTTAAACTAATTCAAAACATTCATTTATTATATTTTAAATGAAATACTATTATTTGTTATATCTACAAAGACTTGGTTGTTTTTATCATAACCTAAATACCAAATGAATAAATAAATAAATATTGAATTGAATCAATTGGCTAACAAAATCTAACGCGAATGCGTAGGTCATATTCTAGTTGGTATAAGTTGTTTAATAATTCTATTTTAGAAAATGTATTATATTCAAACGATAGCACTTCGGGTAGATTATCATATATAATATTCATGATTAAATCAAACAAAGATGATTCTACTAATCTTATTCATTTGTACGTAGTAAATACTAAATAATATGTGAAAGTGTAGCGAGAGAAGAGTGTTAATTTGGAATGAGGCAATTAAACGTGTCCTTTGGGACAATCTATTGGTTATCTTATTTGATTTCCCCTCCAACAACCATACTCCAAATTGCACACTTGCGTCAATTCCTCCTTTTTTTTTTTCTCTCTCTATATATATATATATTTTTTTTTGTTTTTTTGAAACTTCTCTCTACATATTTTGTCAAACTTGATAAGAACAAACGCCCATAAATCACTCATCTATTGTTTGCTCATGATTTCTTATCTTGTCAAGTAATCAACAGGAACAACAGGTCTTTGGTTGCTGTGTTACAACAATATAGAGACATTTCAAAAGACATGTCTAACCCCATTTTTAAATCACATGAATGGCGGCAAATGTGGTAAGTGTATAGACTTGCCTACCCAATTTACAAGATAAGATCTCAATTTGAAGAAAATCTTTATGATAAGTAAGAAAACATATCAATCTGAAGAAAATTTTAGTGCTACGATGAATGACTTAGTTCAGATCACGACGAACAAGTAATGAGCAAGGGTAACTTTGCAAAATCTTAGCCATTTTGAATGGATGTGTTGTGTGGGTGTGGCTAAGTCACAAGGAATGTGTGGGTGGAATGAAAAGGGATCATGAGGTGCCTAATCACGAGGAATAGTATGAGCATGCGTGGTTGTAGTTTGGGAATTAACATGGATTTGGGGTCTCTAACATTATGTAATTGTATTTGTATGTGTTGGGGTCAAAATTCCCTCCGACAGCTTCCTCTTGGTAAATTGGCTAAGTATAGAAGTGAACATAAATGGAAAGGTGCCTAGTTCACTCTGAAGACCTGGACAACTTACCGGAGTAATTCATTTCGTCTAACACTGGCATGATCCGCCGACTATTTCTGCCTCTTGTCGATGACTCCTCTTTTGCCAACTACTGCCACTACCAACCACCGTCTGCGCCAACCAGTCACCACCTGCGCCGACCACTAACCTTCATGACGACGACGCAGTAAAAAGCTCGACGAAGTCGGTCTGAATTAGCTTATTTGGCCGACTATGTGAAGTTGGGCCAAGAACACAAGCCCAAGTTGACAGGATGGCAACATGGCGAGATGGCAAAGTCAGGCCCAAGATGGCGAAGCCCATGGCAAGCGCCGACTACGAGAAATAGAAAATCCCGAGAAAATAAGGAAAACTTCCTTATCTCTTATTTGTTAGACCTAGCCGACTTAGACTTGTATAAATACTCTTGTATTCCCCTTGAAAAAGGGATCCACAACTTTTTGGCAAAAACACTTAGCATCAAATCAATAAAGCTTTCTTAACGCTATTTTCGTATTTTTTTGTTCTTATTCTTGATTGTTCTTGTGATTCTTTCCCAGAGATCTTGTTTCCCTTAAAAACCCTTGACAAATTCAATTGAGTTGGTTTCGACCTCCACAATTTGGCGTCGTCTAAAGGGAAGCTTAAGACTCTCTTACACAGAAGGAATCACACAACATCAGATCCAGCGAAGATGACCGCCGACGATGTATCTGAGATCCCCAGAGAAGACAAACCCGGAGATAAGAACGTGGAGGCTCAAAACAGTGGCATCGATAAAGACGCCAAGAATTCCGGAGCTCAGAACAACGATGCCGATAACTCCGGAGCTCTGAACAAAGATGCCGACGACTCAAGCGCAAACCGAGCCGCTGGGACAACGGAGGCGCCTCCTCAATTCCTCAAGCAGATGAAGGAGATGATGGAGGTGTTGCTCAAGAAGTCAGTAGAACAAGATGCGCGAAACGCGGCGATCGATGATGAGCAACGGACCATGGCCAAGTCGAGCAGAACCCGATGCAGAGGAACATGCGTAATACGGAGATCCATAGGACGCTTTAACTCGACAGCCCTGAACTTTTCCACCCCGACCGAAACACCACAGACCCGTGAAGCACCGTCAGCCCGTCATGACTTTAGCACCGCCGAACCAAATATGACGACGAGCACACCTCCACCCGGCAGAGCGCCTCCAGTGATAAATCTGGACGACCATCCGAGCGGCGAGCGTGACTCAGGCGATCAACGTGAGCCCCGAGACAATGGCCAAGCCCATATCTGACGAAACCATACCCGCTTCGAGCGCGATCGAGATTTCGCAGACGAGGAGGAGGAGAACATTTTATGGGCTGAGCAAGCACAGCTCGACGAGGAGCATATAGCGAAAAGCAAAGCTCTAGAGGACGAGCTAGCTAGGATGCGAGCAGTACTAGACCGAACCGTCTCTCACATGAAGGATATGCGATCATAGATACATCGAGTATCTAGTAAAGCTCCCGAGATCGACAGAGTCCTTGAGGAGGCCCAGACTACTCCTTTTACGGCACTGATCGCCTAGGCGAACGTATCCGATCATGGACGAGTAAAGGTCCCCACTTACGAAGGTAATACCGACCCAAAGGAACACCTCTTGGTATTCGAAATTGCGATGGGAAGGGTTAACTTCAGGGAAAATGAGAAGAGCACATCTCAGTGTCTCTTGTTTGTCGAAAGCCTTAAGGGACCAGCTCTCCAGTGGTTCTCCAGACTGGAGAGAAACTCGATCGATAGTTTTGAACAACTATCCTTCGTTTTCTTGAAACACTACGGCATCTTCATGGAGCGGCAAACCTCCGACGCTGACCTCTGGACCATGGCCCAAGGACAGCAGGAGACCCTTCGAAGTTTCATCGACAGATTCAAAACAGTCCTGTATAAAATTGAAGGAGTAACCAACAAGTCCGCGTTGGATGTCCTGAGAAATGCGCTATGGTACGAGTCAGATTTTCGGAAGGAAATGTACGACAATGCACCATCTACAATCCAAGACGCCCTGCATCGAGCGTCAGGCTTCGCAAAAATGAAGAAGAGTTTCGAAGGCTAGCCTAGAAGCACGGTAAGTCGAAGCCAGCGAACAATCCCACCCAGGTTATAAACCCACCGACAACAAAGAAAACTAGCCAAAGATCGGGTTTTGTCCAGCACGATGGCGGGTTCAAAGAAGCCCATAACTTTCAGGTCAGCTCGACGGACGCTGGCCGAGGTCGGGGAAGAGGTCGCGGACGAGGTCCGTGGAATAACACGTGGATCAGAAAACAGAGCAACTTTGACGAAGCAGCCTATTGTGAGTTTCACCGAATACTCGGCCATTCAACCGCTAACTGCCGCACCCTCGGCCAAAAGTTAGCTGCCAAGCTCACAGCCGGCACACTCAAAGGAGATTTCAGTCAAAGATTTCGAAATCGATGAGGCCGCCGATCAGCCGGAACAAACCAATAATGATATCCCAAAACGGGGAAGAAAGAACAATGATCAAGATCACGGCGGCGCCCACCAACGGATCAACTTCATCATGGGAGGATCTCACCACTGTGCCGACACAGTGTCTGCCATTAAGACATACCAGCGATGCGCCGATATCAGCGCAAACTGGTCCACACCGTCAAGGTTTGCTAATGACATAATCACGTTCGAAAAAAAAGAGACACACGGCCTTGACATCCCACACAGCGATCTTCTCGTGATTCAGCTAATCGTTGACGACCGGGACGTGGCGCGCATATTGATCAATACGGGCAGTTCCGTGGACGTGATCTTCCGGGATACTCTTCAACGGATGAGTATCGACCTGTCCAGGATCCGGTCCTCACCAAACCAATCATGGGTTTCTCTGGGGAGACCACGATGACCATGGAGACCATCAGTCTGCCCGTTCGCGCTGGTAACTTGACCAAAATCGTCGAGTTCTCCGTTTCGGATAACCCAGCCATTTACTATGCAATCATGGGTACCCCCTGGATCAACTCGATACGAGCGGTGCCGTCAACTTACCATCTGTGTATCAAATTTCCCACTCCCGAGGACATCAAAACAATCTGGGGGAGCCAGAAGGACTCCCAGATCTGTTTTTTAGCCGAACACAAAATCTGAAATTCGGCTGCCGACCTATCTAGAGACGGAAAACGAAAGAAGATGAAGATAGATCGCGAGCAGCTCAAGGAGCGGGCCCAACTCTTATAGCAATTACAGGTGGATGAAGATCCCAAGAAGGAGGGTCCCGTTTCGACTTGCGACCCCGTCATGTCAGTCTGTATCGACGATGACCACCTAGAACGTTGTGTCGACATAGGCGCCAAGCTCAACGAATAGATAAAACGAGCGCTTATCTCTTTCCTCAAAAAGAATATCAACACCTTTGCTTGGGCCGCCGAAGATATGCCCAGAATCGACATCGGCATCGCTAACCATGAGTTGCATGTCGACCCCACCTTCAAGCCCGTCAAGTAGAAACGGCGGAAACTAGGACCCAAAAGGGCAAAGGCAGTAAATGACGAGGTGAAGAGGCTTCTGCGTGTTGGATCAATAATGGAAGTCTAATACCCGGATTGGCTCGCAAACCCGGTTGTCGTCAAAAAGAAAAACGGTAAGTGGCGTGTCTGCGTGGACTTTACTGACCTGAACAAAGCCTGTCCTAAGGATAGCTTTCCATTACCACACATCGATCGCCTAGTCGAGGCAACTGCTGGCAACAAGCTCCTATCCTTCATGGACACTTTTTCAGGCTACAATCAGATCGTCATGAACCCCAAGGATCGCGAGAAGACAGCATTCATCACCGATCGAGGAATATATTGCTATAAAGTAATGCCGTTTGGTCTGAAGAACGCTGGTGCCACATATCAGCGTTTGATGAACAACTTGTTTGCTCATCAGCTCGACAATACGATGGAGGTGTACATAGACGATATGCTCGTCAAGTCGTTAAAAGAAAAAGATCATATCACTCACCTAGAGGAATGTTTTCAGCAGCTCAACCAACATAACATGAAGCTTAATCCAGCAAAATATCGATTTGCAGTTACTTCTGGCGAATTTCTTAGTTATTTGATGACCCACCGCGGCATTGAGGTAACTCCGAAGCAGATCGACGCCCTTCTCAAGATAGCTTCACCCAGAAACACCCGCGAAGTGCAAAGACTGACAAGAAGGGAGGCTGCTCTTAACAGATTTATTTCTCGGTCCACCGACAAATGTATGCCATTCTACGATACTCTGCGCGGTAACAAGAGATTCGAGTGGACGGACAAATGGGCCATTGAGCTTAGCGAATATGACATTGAGTACCGCGCTCGAACCGCTGCCAAATCTCATATATTGGCAGATTTCCTAATCGAACTTCCAGACGAAGATTGCATTGTAGAACATCCAAATTTGACCTGGCAATTGCACATCGACGGATCCTCATCCAAAAGTGGTTCCGGAGTTGGCATCCGCTTAACTTCCCCGACGGGCGAAATTCTCGAACAATCATTCAGCTTGAGCTTTAAAGCATCCAACAATGAAGCCGAATAGGAAGCTCTCATCGCTGGTATGAAACTCGCTCAGGGCCTTAAAATCGACCACGTTGATACCTTCTGCGACTCGCAATTGGTGGTCAACCAGTTCAATGGAGAGTATGCCACCAAAGATGCTCGCATGGATGCATATCTTAAGATAGCAAAGGAGTTGGCAGCCCAATTCAAGGAGTTCCACCTGAGGAGGATTCCTCAAGGCGAGAACAGCAACGCCGATGCATTGGCCGCCCCTGCCTCCACATCCGATCCTGACTTAAAACGGGTAATTCTAGTGGAGTTCATCGAATTCCCCAGCATTGCTCCGCCCACTGAGGTAAATGTCCTTACTCGAGCTCAAGCGGCGAAACAGACAAAGGAGCAACCTGAAGCAGCGGCTGCCGAAAACGGGAGCACGAACACCGAGACCAGGAGAGGTACTTCCACCGCAGACTACACATTCAACGACTCCTGCGACCGCAGTTCCCGCTAAGCAACCAAGAGACACAGAACAACCTGTCGCAATGGATGTTGATCCTCCAGGTATTCCAGGCATCCAAACCCCGCCTACAACCCAAACAACACCTCCCGGCCCCACCGACGACACAATTACCTCTACCCCTCCACTTGAAGAAGACATCGTTGGTTCGGACGAGGAGTCCTATGCCACTGCGTACGGATGCGATATTAAATGGCTCGCCAGAATCAAGGACTACATCGCTAACGGTACCTTGCCAACAGATAAATAGGAGGCTCGAAAACTTCAGGCCCAAGCTGTCCGTTTCGTTCTGCTTGACGGTAATGTCTTTAAATGGAGTTTTTCAGGGCCATTGCTTTCCTGCGTCGAGGGCCAGAAAGCGCGCGACATAATGACGGAAGTCCATAGTGGCTCTTATGGCAACCACTCTGGTGGCAAAGCTCTCGCTATCAAAATCAAGCGTCATGGACATTATTGGCCCACTATGGTCAAAGATTGCGAGCGTTTTTCTGCCAAATGCGAGAAGTGTCAGCGTCACGCTCCTAGGATCCACCAGCCCACCGAGCTCCTCTCGTCGGTCACGTCGCCATACCCATTCATGCGTTGGGCTATGGACATTGTTGGCCCGTTGCATCAATCTCGCCAGAAAAAATATCTCTTAGTCTTGACGGACTATTTTTCCAAATGGGTGGAAGCTGAAGGATTCGTCCGCATTCGTGACGCTCAGGTCGAAAGCTTTGTTTGGCGCAACATTATCTACCGGCATGGAGTCCAATACGAAATTTTCACTGATAATGGTTCTCAGTTCATATCGACCAAATTTGAGGCTTTCTGTGAAAAGTGGAACATCCGTTTGAGCAAGTCTACCCCACGCTACCCTCAAGGGAACTGATCATCGGCGGCCTTAAAAAACGTCTGGACAGCAAGAAAGGACTATGGGCCGACGAGCTCGATGGCATGCTTTGGTCCCATTGAACGACTCCACGACGGGCTACTGGTGACACTCCATTCTCTCTCATCTACGGCACCGAATGTATCATTCTTTCCGAAATACGTTTTCCAGGCATCCGTCGGAGACTCTTGTCGGGTCAGGCAGCACTCAATCACCTTCTGATGCTTGACGAGCTCGACTTCGGCAATGAACGATGCGACCAAGCCTTGGTTCGCATCACAAACTATCAGCACGCCGTCGCACAGTACTACAACTTCAACGTCCACCCGCGCAAGTTTTCCGTAGGAGACTTAGTGCTGCGTGAAGTCTTCCAAAACACCGCAGAACTTAACGCCGGAAAACTTGGCGCTCATTGGGAAGGACCCTACACTGTCACAAACATAGTCAAACCGGCGTCTATAAACTCGCCCACATGACCGGCGAACCAGTCCCGCGCTCATGGAATGCGCGACATTTGAAAAATTATTTTCATTAAGATACTTTACATTCATAACATGAACTACGAGACGGCTTGATCCCTGCCCAGGGTACATAGGCAGCTCGTCTTCGGATGGGTTCAGCTGTCCCCCCTCCTCAAAAGGGGGGGAGTGGGTGCGTATACTCGTATACTCCCAATTCTTGTAACTACTTGTCACAATTAATCAAACACAAATTTTCACTCAAATTTGTCTACATCCTTTACGGATTATTTAAGTCTTGCAAAACAGACGTTTCACACTTACTCTCGTTGCTGCTGGCCACAGCAACGAATCTATACAAATACTTCAGATCTGACAAATACATTCTCCATAGGATTAAAAGCGCGCTATAAAAATATAAATGTTCATTCTCGAGCGGATACGTTCGAAACCGAGCATATGCATAATCCGAAATGTTCATTCTAAAAACCCAACTCACAAATCGTTGGTTCTATCGCTTACATGTTCATTATCGAGCGGATATGTTTAAAGAGAAGCATGTGCGTAATCCGAAATGAGCACCTTAAACCCAACAAAAGAAACGTTGGTCGCTACGCGATACATGTTCGGCTTGGAGCAGACTCGTTAAAAAGAACTTGGCTGTAAACCAAAATGATCATCCGAAAACCCAATAATCTGACTATTAGTCCCAACTACATATTGTGTTCGTTTCTTGGAGCAGGCTCGTCAATTAAAGCTCGCCTGTAAACCAAACTCGGAGTTACAGAATAAAACCCAACACACAAAATGTTGGTCTCATCGTAAGTCAGAAATCTAAGATATTGTGGAGCTGACCTGTTCCGTAAACCATAATACTTAGCCTAAAAACCCAATACACTAAACTATTGGTCGCATCAAAAATCGAAGTCATTGTCGGAACGGAGTAGTTAATAAGAACTCGCCTGTCGACCATAAGATTTAAGTGCCAGGACAACAAATCATAAACAATAAAAATAAAAGCCGTATCAATAAGTCGTCAAAACAAAATCCCACAAGGTTCAAAGTCATGACCAAAGTGGATAAAGCCATCCAGGCACAAAAGCAAATGCAAGGTTCTAAGTTAAGACCTAAGCAAACAAAACCATCTAGGCATTAATATAAACCAAACCAAGTCTGACATAAAAACAGAAAGCACAGACGCATAATCAAGCCAACACGGCTAGGTAACAGCCCTCGTGGCTCCACAATCCTCACCAACAACTTCTCCGGCAACAGCTGAAGTGGCAACACTAGCAGGCTCCGCGGACTCGCCGGTCCTGATTTCGTTGCCACCATGGAAGAACCTCCCATCCGCACTAACCATGATATCTTCCGAGTTATCCTCCGCAGACCTCGAAGACTCGCGACCATCCTCAGAATACTCAACACTGCCTCGAGCAGAGGAGTCGGCCGCGGTCTTCAACAAAGACGCTTGCTTGCCAGCAGCCAACGGGATGGAAATCTCTAGGCTCTGAGACCCAAGCTCATTGATCGCCATGTTCCCCTGGTTCGATCCAGAGACATTGGTAACACTGACGCTAGCCGCAACGGACTCCACAGGATCATCCAAGCAAGGCGCAACGGCGGAGGAGATCCGAGGAGGAGAGGGAAGCAAACTCATTTCCAAGTCACTTAGGATCACTTGGAAGCGAGCATCGGCACCCCGCAATGTCGTGATACGAGCCTGCAACCCTGTCATCTCCTCATCAAGGGCGGGAGGCGTCTCTCCTTTGAGAAGCATGACGAGCTCAATTGCTCTCTATCTGACCCAAATCGATCATATCCGTGTAAGCCTCACCTTTTGCCTTAGAAAGGTGAGCTCTGGCGCACGCAAGCTTGTCCTGGAAATGCAACGCCAGTTAAGTGCTCGCCTCATCTGCCGCTTGACGAACCTGTGTCTCACGAGCTTTCTCGGCTTCTAGAAGCTGATTTCGGAGCTCAACAATTGACATTTCGCGACGATACTTGCTGCCTTTCAAGTACTCGGCTTGTTTTTTAACAACCTCATACTTCTTCTCAAGACCTGCCATCGCGGAACGGTGCTCATCAGCCGCCTTAGCTGCCTTCTCAACCTTGTTCTGCAGCACGAGAATCATTTTCTGATCCTCCTCAGCTCGAGCCTTACTCGCCCAGGCTTCTCGGTCGTAATCGTAGACCAACTGGTTGATATGGGCAAGAAACTGCGATAAAAAAAAAAAACAATAACAAGGCCACGTTAAGAAGGATAATGAGAAGTTGAAACTAGAATAAAGATGGGGAAAATCAAACAGAAAGCTTACCGTAGTTCCACGAAGGACCATCTCGGCATAAGGAACCTGTTGCATCAGCGTGTCTGGAGGAGTCATCGTCATTCCAGAACATGTCACACTAGAAAGGAGAAGAGCCGCAGAGGAGCGATTCTCGCAAACACCATTATCGGTCGAAGACGTCGGAATGGTAGTCTCGAGACAACCAACATCGCCGCTTTTCCGTTTCTTCGTAGATCTTACCTCGGCCACAACTTTCCCTTTGACAGAACCACTAAGTTACCGGCCATGGTCTCTCCCTCTCTTCCGGCCCGTGCCAGTCTTAGCAGTCCCCTCAATACGCCCAAGAGCAATCACGTGCTCAGGAGGAGATGCCACAGCAGACCTCGGCACCGGCTTTGGAACCGCGAAGGGTTTCGCTAAGTAGTAGAGCTCGGCATTGAGGATGGGCCAGCACCCTTCGTGGTCGGCTCTTTCCCGTCGACAGTCTTGCCTGGAGACCTCGCTGTGTTAGCCTCGGCCGTTTGCTTCGCCTTTGCAGCTTCTCTTTCTCTCCAAGTCACCATCTCGTCCTCTGAAGGGTTAGCCGACGAACCTGAAACAGAAAGTCCTTCCCAAAGAGCACGTGCTCTCTCAACTCGTCTCAAAGAAAAATGTCTCTCCCAATGACACTTCTGCGATGCAAGGGCTTTGTGTAGCAAACGCCACGTTGGGAATCGGCGGGCAAGGATAGACCACTGCAACAAAGACAAAAATAACAACACAATCAAGATTCGACAAATAACCAAAGCAGCGCACAATAAACCAAGTACGCCGAGCCCTTAAAACTTTGAAAGGGATCGGCTACCCTTTCTCCGCCACCGAGTCAAAAAGCCGATGCCATCGCCTAAGGTTTCCTCACAAATCGGTACGTAAAAAAAGAAATCCATCCACCGACGATCCTTGCTGGGAAACCCTTCGATGCGAAAATCTTTCCGATTCACCGCAAAGTAGACTAACTTGTCCTTGAGGGAGGATTTTCTGAGATCCAACCAGTTCATCAAATGATAAGGAGTGACCTCCTCCCCAAGCTCGTAGCTCCGAATTAGAATCCCAATCAAATGACAAAGTCCCCGAGGAGTTAGCTGCGAGATAGAGACGCTGTAATATCGCAGGTACGACAGAATGACGAACGGAATTAGAAACCACAAGAAACACCCGTGGAAGTAGCTCTCGTATAAGGTGAAATACCCTTCCGGAGGCTCGTCAGCACGATCTAAGGACGAAGGAACAAGCAACTCTATTTCCTCAGAAATGTGGAATTTTTGCCTCAACGAATTCAAAGACTCTTCATCAGAAAGCGATGCGCCTGAAAAATCGGAAACCCTTGCCTTCTTTTTGGTTTTACACTACTTCAAAACTGGCGTAGCATTTCTCGGAGAACGAGCACCCCATCGAGCAATCCTTGCCAAAAAAGCGATTTGGGCCTCAGTGGTCGGCTCGTCTTTAACATCCATCAGATTCAATGACTCGTCAATAAGCCCGTCATTAAGAGGGGACTTTCCTAAAGCAGTAGAACCAACAGCCGACGAATCAATCTCGGAGTTCGACTCGGCATCAGAGATAAACAACTCGCCACTAAACATTGGATTTTCCATTTCTACAGTTACAAAAACTATTCTAAGTAAACACAACTCAACAATGACAAGTTTGGCCAAAAGAAATACACGGAGAAAAGTCGGTAATACCTGATTAAATGTTGAAAATCTCAACGAAGCTTTGAGTCGTCATTCTCAGCATCGAAGAGCATCACAATATGACTCTTTGGCAACAAGTCCACGACAAATTCACAAGTCGTTGTCGTCAAAACTTTTTAAAAAAATCCAAGATCCGAATACGACTTCGGCTTCTCGGTAATCAACTGATCCTCGGTGAAATCGACTACGGCTATCTGGTCCTCGGCAACACAAAATCACTAATCTCGGCCAGGATTTGGAACCAGCGCCGACAACTACGCTTCCCCGACGAATGTTGACGAGACGACGATTCACCTCAGGAGAGACGACGATTCGCCTCAAGGCAAAGACGAAGCCGTGGATGAAGGATCAACGACGAAACCTCGGCGAGAGTTCGGCTGCACAGAGACCTCGGCGAGAGCTCGGCTGCACAAAGACCTCGGTGAGAGCTCGATACCTCGGCGAGAGCTCGGCTGCACAGAGACCTCGACACCTCGGTGAGAGATCGACTGCACAGAGACCTCGACACCTCGGCGAGAGCTCGACTACACAGAGGCCTCGGTGAGAGCTCAGCGCGAACACGAGTCCCTAGCAGAATCAAACCAAGGCTTCGCGACAAGCCAACGACATCGGCTAGAGCACGACAGGAAATTCCGATTTGGATTCTCGGCACAGAGGACTCGGCAAACAGGAAGAGATCTCGGCTTGGATTTTTGGCACGGTTTTGATGATGGAGGACGAAGCTCAGATCTTGCCGGAAGACGACAAATCGGCAGTGTCGGCGGCAACGAGTCTCGGCGGCGGTAGCGGTTTTTTAAAAAAAAAAAAAAGGAAGGAAAGAGAGGAAAAGGGAGAGAGAGAGAAAGAAGAATACCTTTTTCTTTTGTGGAGAAGTGAAGTTGTGAGGAAAGGGAAGAAGGTTGGAGACTTGTATAGTCCAAAAATCACCATGATATCTTTATATCTCGGGAATTGGGAATTTGGCATTTCGTTTCCTACACGAAACAGGAAAACGCAAAGTTTCGATTTCCGGAAGAAATAGAAATTTTTACTAAGTATGCGACATTGTCAAGTTAAGCATTCTGAAACATGTAAACTTGGCAATGACGGACTACGAAACAATGCAATGCATAAATCGCAAATTCATATATCTTTTACAGAACAAGCTCGAATTTATTTTAAAAAAAAAAACGCACGCATTGTCGGGTTAAGCATTTCCTGAAACATGCAAACTCGGCAAAGTTAACAAGACGGAAAATCTCAGTAAATACAAGTCTAGTCGAAACGGAAAGGAAAGCGTAAGTCAAGGTACGATGCTTACGGAGGCATGCTAGCTCGGCGGAACAATCGGGAACGAGAACATCTTGACTTGGTGCCATATTAACACGAAGCTAAGTCTGGTAGCATCGATCTCGCCTTGAGTCATCTTTAAGCTCGGCACTCTCCTGACACTACCAAGCTGGGGGGCTAACTGCTGGGGTCAAAATTCTCTCCGACAGCTTCCTCTTGGTAAAATGGCTAAGTATAGAAGTGAACATAAATGGAAAGGTGTCTAGTTCACTCTGAAGATCTGGACAACTTACCGGAGTAACTCATTTCGTCTAACACTGGCATGATCCGCCGACTATTTCTGCCTCTTGTCGATGACTCCTCTTTTGCCGACTACTGCCACTACAATTTTCAAATTTGGTCGTACTACTAAAATAATTGGTTCGTATCTTATTCTGACTCTCGTATATTATGTTTAGTCAAGTAGAGTAGTAAATGAAAAGTATTGAAATAAAGGAACCCTTAAAATCCCTAAAGGGTAGATAATGAAATGATGCCCCTGCCACTAACTCAAAATAAAAACTCCCAAGTCCCTATTTCCATCCATTTTCCCTTGTTTACCCACTCAATGTCTTATCTCCAAAACCGTAGCATTGGCTTTTAATCATTTAATTAAATATGGCTATTAGTGCTTTAATTATGTTTATGCCCCTTCCCATCCGCTTAAAGCCACTTTTTTTATTTTCTCGTCGTCACTCACTTGTTTCTTTGACAGGAGTTTGTACCCATACGCATTTATTCTCACTCTAAATTTTCACTCTTCTGTAACTAAAACAAAAAAAAGATAAGGTCTAGTTGCATAGACCAAAAAGTCACATGGCATATAAACCAATGGCTTTGGCTACATTTTTTAGGGTATCATTACAATGATTCCATATTTTTAAACAATTCATATAAGGATAAACATAGAATAGTAATTTCGGTGAAAAACAATTCATTTTCCACTAATTCATAGAAAATTCGTAATGTACAATAAAGTTTTTCAGTCTCAACTGCATCGCAAATGTTGAATTAGCATACGTACCACAATTTCTTGAGTCCATACTCCCATAGTATAAAAAAAATACAATGAGTTATTGAATGATGTAAATAGATAATCGATTTCTCTATTTTTTTTTTTTAGCAGTAGAAGAATTAAAACTAGCTTGACCGGAATCAATCAAAGAACACACAAGTTGAAGAAACATACAAGGCTCATCATAATGGTACATTAAAAAAACCAAATCCCAAATAGACAAATACAAAGAGCTTTATAGACAAAAGCCCCAAATCTATCAATCCAGAAGAAATCTTGTCTGTTATATGATCGTAGAGATGAATGAAGAACATCATCATCGTAGGAAACTGTTTGGTGGGAAATGTCTTAAAGGGTTTTGACGTAGCAGCTCTGTTTCTCTACAGTTTTTTTTTACAAAAAGAAACATTGTTAGATATGTACGAGTAATAACAAGTTTTGGTGAATCTAATCTAGAGAAAGTTTGTTTTTTAGCTTACTTCTTTATCTCACGACCATCGTTAAGTGGCAGATCGTTTGTTGATGTCGAAAAGGTTTCACTCTTGTTCCTCTTCTTCTTCTCTTCCTCTCTGCATTTCATGATTAAGTGAGTCAATTAGTGATAAAACATCATCTTGTTGCCAAAACAAGAGAAATTTCTTCAACTTACTCTGTACATTCTTCATCGATGAAAACTTCAAAGGAGGAAGCGGATGGTGGTAAAGGAGCTGTTGCAGTTCTCACAACTGATTTTTGAGGAACCTGTGAAGATATAATTGCAGTGAGTGATCTCACAGTTGACATACCGATAAGTTAGTTTTGTGTTGGAAGCTATAGAAGCAAATCAAAACCTTGAAAGATTTCCACTTTCCAGGTAAAGAATTGTTTTCTTTGTTCCTCTCTGCTCGGCCTCCAAGCATGAGCCAAGAACCAAACTCTGGTTTTGACTTGTATGACTCTGGTTGATTCCCCGATGTAGTGTCTGAAACCGCGTCTTTGTAGATAGGAAATGGTGCCTTGGATGAGCTACAAAAGACAAAAGGGCACCAATAGTTTAGAGTTTTGATGAAGTTTATATATGCTTAGAGCGAGAATCAATCAAAGTGCTTACTAATTCAGTTTTGGTTTTTTGGCTTGTTGATCAAAACTTCCTAACGCCTGCCTTCCTATAACTTAATAGAAAATTTTTTTTGCATGTCAGAGAGCTAATCAAAACATTTCAGTGATTACTAAAGTAAAAGTTGATGCTTCTACTCACTATTATCTCCTCTGGACAATATAGTTCCAAAGCTTCTTGACGGTAAGTCATTCTCCTTTGGTTCTTCATCAGCTGTTTTGGACCTTGTCATTGTTCTCACCATGAATTTCTTGTATGCATCCTTCATCTTCTCCACTGGCTTTGCATTTCTGCACACAAGTTTTCCATTTTCAGTTAGACCATGGGGACAAAAACTCGAACCAATAGAAACGTGAAAAATTGTTGGTTACCTAGAGATTCCAAGATTGAAGATCTCATTAGCAGTTTTCACCTTGGACTTAAACTCCATATGCGAAGCATAAGCTATGTAATACAAAGCATGCGTCTTTCCAATGTCATTGACTTCCAAAAACTTGTAAATCACTTCCGCATCAGTGCAATGCTCGGCCTTCAAAAACAAGAAAGATTAGCCACTTTATTATAAAAAAGAAAGTACTCTTTGAAGGAATAAGAGGAGAAAACAAAAAAAAAAAAAAAAGGAAGAAGAAGAGAACATTACATATTCCAACCAGATTTTGAGATAACGAAGATCATCCTTGTAACGTTCCGAGTGCCAGAACTTACGAACACATTGCTCGTATATCACTAACAGTCCTGAGCATTCTCCTCCTGGTGGGAAAGCTTCTTGTACCCATTTTATACACCTGAAAGTAGCAAGATTGGTTCAATTCCGTGAAATCAGCAGAAACAATCCAATTCTAGCAATAGTCCTACACTTGCAATTGTTCAAGAACTATGTATATCAATCAGCACAAACACTTGCATTTTCAAGAACCCAATCTCGGATTTGTGATAAAAAAAGTCAAGAAAGAAGAAGGGAAACTCACTGGATCCAGGGAAAGAGAGGGTCATCTCCATCGTATTCATCGATGGATTCAATAAACTTCCTAATAATTAATCACCGAAACAAACACAGAACTGAGTAATCGATTCGAATAGAAGCCCAAGGAAGAAGCAGAGATGTGAAATTGAAAGACATATATATACCTTCGTTTCTCGATGAGATTGTTGGTCAATTGGTGGTGGGAGTGAGACTTGAGAGCGTGGTTGAGAAGACCAACGTTACGACCACGCTTGAGAGGACGGACGTTCTCTTTGAAAAGCTCCCACTCGAAACCGGTCTCTTGATTAGAAGAAAGAAAGGCAGCCTCTGGATCTGAGATCTCGACTCTTGTTACTGCTTCCGCCATGGTCGTCGTCGTCTTCGCTAGCGATTTTGAAAATAGAGCCGTTACTCGCAATTTTTCTGTGTATATGATTTATTGATTGATATAAGCGCTGCTGAGATATGGGAGCGTCTAAAGTCTAAACGCTTTTTTCTGGGCCCCCGTTTTGTTTTCGTGGGGTTTACTTTAGATGGGCCAGGATTTTTAATTTTTGGAATTAGAAGTAGATAATTAAAGTTACTTACCCTTTGCCCAATGGTCTAATCTATACTTATAAATACGAAGTCGCAAATCCTACGTATTGTCTCCATAGTGAGTTTAAAACTTAGTTTGTCTATATTACCCTTAATGAATCAATATAATTACATATACTTGCCATCAGCCTTTTTTGTTTATATTTATAATCGATTATCATCTTAATGGGTTTGATAATTTTTTTGTGCCATCGAAATATTTTTAGTTTTTTACTAAAAAAAATTGGATTTGGGCCTAACAAAATTTGTAACTCATGTTCAATAGTCGGTTTTGAGAAACCGTAATTACTACCTCCATAATTGTCTATATATAAAAAGTCTAGGGTTTTGTCCATGTTGTATTTTTGCTTTGATCTTTATTGTTAGTTTTTTCGTCAATCACTTTCTTTATTTTTTATATATTATGTTTATCAAATCATGGTTTAGCCCATGTTAAAAAATTGTTTTTTTTGTCTTTTTCGTTGATTCTGATATAATTTTTCGTCTAACAAGGTTCATGCTGATTGATCGAAGTATAAGTTTCATTATTGATTGCTTTTTTTGTATGTTTTATTTGATTTTTTTCCTCTGGTTTTTCGTGTTTTTGTTATACTTTTACTAATGTAAAAGACTTCAACTCAGAAAAAAATCATCTTCCTATTGTGGTCTCTCGATTATACACACATAAATCTAAACAATTTAGCGTAAAAAGTCATATGATTACACTTATATTCCTTCTAAGTCTATGGTGTGTAATCATCGATTGTGATGTGTCAAGCATACATGTTTGGTTTTTGTGTCTTTGTTTTTGTGTGTTTGTTATTTATATACGGTTAATACTCAAGTGATTTATTTATGTTATAATATTTCGATTATAAAATCTTGTGCTTTGAGATGAATTATATTTGATCACAAAAGATCTTATGTGTTGTTCAATATATATTTCACTAATCTTCAAGGTCTATTATTACAGGTTCTCCCATATGTTGCAAATCAATCAAAAGCCATGGAGCTCTGTACACGAGTACGAATCCATATTCCACCTAGAAAGTTTATGGCATTGGTTCTGTCTTTAAGACTTTTCTAACTAAGCCTCTCTCTTTTTTTAAACAAGAATTAAAATATCCTTCATCTTTGTCTATGTTAACTCATTGTTATCTACTTCTTAATTAATCAGAGTATGTTGATGCACAACATAAAGAGAAAGGGAACCACAACATAAAGAGAAACGGAACCTCTATGAGGTGCACCAAGAGAAAAGAGATACAGATGCATAAGAGATGTATATCTTCTCAGTATATCATTTGTCTTCCCTGGGTAACATATGCACAACTTCTTCTCCTTATTCATTTGGATACTTTTTTCCGTTTTTATGTCTATATATTTTAGGTATGTTACATTTTCTTATGATCGTGTGGAATTGCTCGATGGCTTGGATTTTTGTTTGAATCTCATGATAATCGACACCAGTTTACGAAGCATTAGACAAGCGGTTTGTTTCATTTGGTTGTGTACTAGATTATTATAGCGATTGGTAATTTTTGTGTGAGAAAAAGATTCAATAGTAGTTTGTTCCCTCAATATTTCTTTATATAATTTCTTAGTTGTGTTATAGAAGAATGAAGGTTTTTTTTTCTGTTATATAGTTGGAAAAACAAAAGAAATCTCCTAGAAAAAGAATAATTCTTACGTGTGATCATATTATGAGTCATAATGGCACCATCGAGTATTCGAAGCACAAAACAACAACACAACAGCTTTGTACCGTCTTAACATGATTGGAATATGCATGTAATGAAAGTAGCAAAAGATCATGAAAAGCACACCAAGCATGTATCTTCGAAGAAGTAGAAGAAAGAGACAAGCATGTACCTTTCGTCACTTGAAATTGTCTCTGAGACCGTCTTGGCTAATGTGGTTTTCTTATAAATGAAACTGGTGTTGTTCTTATTTCTTAAAAAATTGTTTTGTTCTTATTTCTTAACAAATTAAATTTTGTGTTTTTTTTTTTATCATTGTCGCTTTATATCAGTTGAATTTCAAAAATTGAAATAATATTTTCAAATAGGAAAATGAAGTTAGATCGGATGGCGCATGTTAGAATTTAGAAGCCACATAATCTATATTGCTCTCATGAATCATATAATTAATTGAGATATAAAGGGTCTTTTTAAGTATACTATCTTCTATGAACAAGAAAGTTAAAGTTGCTCTTCTCATGTGAAACATCTTATACATGAGAAACATCCTCACGATATTGAATTAGTGAATAATGTATTGATTGGTTTTTGTTATTTCTTCCATATTGCAATATGCAGAGCAATGATAAAGATGTAGTCGGTGTTGCTACAAGAAATTGGAGCGGAAAATTTTAACTTTGGAGAAGGAAATTGTATATTGATGGGTTAACGTTGCGAGACATTGTAATTTGGTTTTGTGTCTGCCTACGTTTCTCACGATATATGTGATATCTACACAAATTGAACCTATCATTTACAACCGAGGACAAGGCGCAAAAATGGTCTGAGCTGCTGGAAGAAACGCCAAGATCCTTAAGCTTAATTAAGTTGGTATTGATGGTGTTACATGTTTTTTTTTTAAATAGAAATATTGAAATCCAACGTTTTCATTATCATATGTACTAATAAATGTGACTTTTCGGTTATTAAATGAATAATACAATTGTCATTGTAACGCCCGCGAATCAAAATGTGTATTTTTGGTTCGGGTGTCGTTTGACACACCATTTTGGTAAACCGAGTGGTTCGGTTTTTGGAAGCTTTTGATTGCGGTTCGGTTAAGGGAAAACCGAGTCTTTTGGCTATAAATAGCTTGTGCAACCATTGAGCTCATGTTGGAGAAGAAATCAGAGAGATTTCAGTTTGGGTTTGGGAGATTTGAGAGAGGAAAGTTGTGTTCTTGAGTTTTTGGAGAGTTTTGGAGTGTTTTCCGTCGGTTTTGGAGGAGTCAAACGGCGGTGAAGATCAACTCAGATTCGAATGAAACTTTGAGGGTAAGTTCTCCTATCTGTGCTCTTGATTTTGGAGAAAACCGTTTGCAATTTGGTTGAGTATTCGCTGAGTTATGGTCCTTTGAACTTGGGTAGTTCCTGCAGTTTTCCTGTAGTTTTCGTTCGGAGTAGCTGTTTTCGGGGACGATTTTCCGTCGAACCAGTTGGAACCAAGAGACGTACTATACACCGTTGGAAAGCCCTCGGTGTCTAGTTTCCAGAACCGTTTTCCGATCATGATTTGGTGTAGTAAGTCGCGAGTTATTCTCTTCCGAAACAAGGTGAGTGCGTGACCATGGTTTTTATGGGTAAATGGGTGTGTTGTGTGTTGAGTGCGAATTGGTGTTGATTTGCTTGCTGAATTCTGCTTGTTTATGAGTATACTTGAGTAAAGAGGTGTTGTTTGAGCATAAGAATCGTTTTGGGTGAAGTAGGATCGATTTGGAGGTGTTTTGGTTTGTTTTAGGGTGTTTTTACGGTGTGTGTCGCACGACACATGGTGTGTGTCGCGCGACACTTAGTGAGAAGAAGAGTGTGTCGCCCGACACAAGGGGAATGTGTCGCGCGACACAGCTGACGTCATGGCATACGTCAGAGGGCATTGCGGGTTTCGTGGGCAAGTGGATCGAGTGGGTGAGAAAACGTCGGTGGGGCGTTGGCAGGGTGTGTCGCGCGACACACCTGGGTTGTGTCGCGCGACACACCTGGGTTGTGTCGCGCGACATAACCTTATTTGAGTTGACTTTTTGATTGTCGTCAGTTTGATATATTATTTGTTGTGTATTGATTGAGTGATCGTTGGTATTTTGGTGTTCCATTTACCCGTGCATCTAGCCAAGTAGATGGGATGATCGTACCACTGGGTATTTATGATAATACTCACACATCTCTTATAACCATGTGATGCAGGTAAAGACAAAGTGTGATCGTGGAATCATGGCCGGGACGAGGGGAATGATCTAGTGGCTTGTTTTCGTGTAATAAGTTAGAATTGCTAGGGTGTTAGCAATTTCAGAACTATGTGTATTACCGAATTGAACTAGAATTAATAAGTATGGGCTTGTTAAACGATAATTGTATTTGATTGTTTGAATCATTTTTTTCCGCGCTGTTTGTTATTTTGACCGTTGAGGATCATTATTTATGATAATAGTGATCCGGGTTAATTTTTTTTTTTTATTTGACGGGTTGGGTCGTCACAGTTTGGTATCAGAGCCCTAGCGGTTCTAGGGCTAGTTAGTTAATTGATTATGTGAGTTAGTCAATTGATTGTTGTGTGGGTATGGAGTCCTAGATCATCCCTTCCGAGCCTTCAATGAGAATCCACGGTATGTGTTTTGTGATTTCTGTTTTCTAGTACTTAGCATTCTGCGGTAGAGTGCAGAGTGATGACTAGGGGGACTAGAGGCAGAGGTCGCGGGGGCCGTAGAGGTCGGGGTAGTCGTGCTGGGCGTGGGCGTGGGCGAGGACTTGGGAGTGAGTCTGCTGCCACGTGGGTGTCCCAGGAGACTACATAGGAGCGGGTAGCTGACTCGCAGGCGTTTCAGGAGGGGTCCGTGGGTGTGACAGCTACGGGTTCCAGTGTGCGAGCTGGAGGGGCTGGTGCGGGTCCTGATGTAGCTGGCGGTGCGGTGGGCCCTGGTGGGGGTGCTGCCGTAGGCGTTGCCCCGGATCGAGATGATCGTCTGGCGGATCTACTACAGATGATCCTGGAGAGGTTACCGGGAGGGGTGCCTGCTCCGGGTCATGCTCCTGGGGTGCAGCCGGGTATGGCTGGGGTGCAGCCGGGTTTGGCTGGGGTGCAGCCGGGTTTGGCTGGGGTGCAGCCGGATTTGGCTGGGGTGCAGTCGGGTATGGCTGGGGTGCAGCCGGGTTTGGCTGGGGTGCAGCCGGGTTTGGCTGGGGTTGAGGAGCTTCCATCTTATCTGCGGATGATGGAGCAGATGCAGCGGATTGGTACTGCATTTTTCTCGGGCGGTGCTAAGCCTGAGGAGGCTGATGGGTGGCGGATGAGGTTAGAGCGTAACTTTCGCTCCATCAGGTGTCCAGAGGGATACAAAGTGGATCTGGCGGTACATTACCTAGAGGGTGATGCGCATCTCTGGTGGAAAGGTGTTGAGGCCAGGAGGGTGCAGGCCGAGATGGTCTGGGAGGACTTCTTGGGGGAGTTCAATGCCAAGTATTTTCCGCAGGAGGCAGTGGACCGTTTGGAGTCTAGGTTTCTGGACCTAACTCAGGGAGATCGGTCAGTGAGGGAGTTCGATGTTGAGTTCAGTCGACTCCTGGTACATGCAGGGAGAGGCATGGAGGGCGAGGATGCCCAGGTTAGGAGGTTCTTACGAGGACTTCGACCAGATTTGAGGACTCGCTGCAGGGCGAGTAGGTTCGCCACGAGGGCGAAGCTGGTTGAGATGGCTGCTGCGATCGAGGAGGAACTCGGGGAGCAGGTTGTGGTGGTTAGTCCACCGGTGCAGCAGCAGCAGCCGAGGAGATCTCAGCAGCAGATGAGTTCAGGCAGGGGCGGCAAGCTTGCTCAGGGACAAAAAAGGAAGTGGGAGAGCACTTCAGGGGTCAGTCAGGGCGGTTCGGGATGCTTCGGGTATGGGAGTATGTCCCATCGTGTGGCGAGCTGTCCGCAGAGGACCGGGACCGGGACTCGAGATGTGCGGGTCGGGGTCCAGGATACACGGGTGTGTTACCACTGCAGAGAGACGGGGCATATTAAGCCCAAGTGTCCGAAGCTGCAGCAGTTGGGGGTGGCCGTAGTGCAGCCATTGGCAGTGCAGCCGTTGTCTCAGATTGCAGCAGCACCGCGTGTATTCACGTCTGCGGAGGCGGGTGGATCTAGCACCAGACCGATCACAAGTATTTCCGGACTTGACTTTTTAAATTCGTGGTTGTTTGAGTTTTTGTCTGTTGGGAAATTGTGAGTCTATGCTAGAATGGTAGGGTTTTGAGGCACATGGGATTGTGCAGGGACCTTAGTTGTGGGCGGTTATGAGTCCCACGTGTTGTTTGATTCGGGAGCTACGAATAGCTTTATTACGCCGGAGTGTGCGGAGAGCAGCGGAATCTAGAGTGATTCCGGGGAACAGGCGGGAGTAGTCAAGGTTGCTGGTGGTAGGACGTTGGCTACTTTCGGGCGGGCTCGTGGTGTGGATGTTCTGGTGGCAGGAGAGTTGATGCCAGCAGATCTGATCATCAGTCCGGTGGAGCTGTACGATGTTATCCTGGGTATGGATTGGTTGGATCGTTACAGGGTCCATCTGGATTGCCACCGAGGGCGAGTTGTGTTTGAGCGAGAGGCAGGGAGGTTGGTTTATCAGGGTGTGAGACCGACTTCCGGGAGTCTTGTGATTTCCACGATACAGGCCGAACAGTTGCTTCTCAAGGGCTGCGAGGCGTATCTGGTAACGATAGTAATGCCTGAGTCTGTTGGAGGGGTTGCAGTTGAGGATATTCGAGTTGTTCGGGATTTTCAGGATGTGTTCCAATCATTGGAGGGATTACCGCCATCGCGGTCGGATCCGTTTGTTATTGAGTTGGAACCCGGGACTACTCCGATATCTAAGGCACCTTACCGTATGGCTCCAGCAGAGATGGCAGAGCTGAAGAAGCAGCTGGATGATTTGTTGGATAAGGGTTTTATTCGGCCTAGTGTTTCACCGTGGGGAGCGCCGGTGTTGTTTGTGAAGAAGAAAGATGGTAGTTTCCGGTTGTGCATCGATTATCGGGGACTTAACCGAGTCACCGTGAAGAACAGGTACCCTCTGCCACGCTTTGATGAGTTGTTGGATCAGTTGCGAGGGGCTACCTGGTTCTCCAAGATCGACTTGGCTTCGGGGTACCATCAGATTCCGATTGAGGAAGCAGATGTGAGGAAGACTGCTTTCAGGACGAGGTATGAGCATTTTGAGTTCGTGGTGATGCCTTTTGGTTTGACGAATGCACCAGCAGCGTTCATGCGGTTGATGAACGGGGTATTCCAGGAGTATCTGGATGTGTTTGTGATCATCTGAGAGTAGTTTTGGGGAAGCTGCGGGAGCAGAAGCTATTTGCGAAGTTGAGCGAGTGCAGTTTCTGGCAGAGGGAGATGAGTTTTCTTGGCCATGTGGTGTCTGCAGAGGGAGTTTCCGTAGATCCGGCTAAGATTGAGGCTATCAGAGGGTGGCCTAGACCGATGAATGCCACTGAGATCAGGAGTTTTCTTGGGTTGGCAGGTTATTATCGGAGATTCATCGCGGGATTTGCGAGTTTGGCTAAGTCGATGACCAAGTTGACAGGGAAGGATGTTCCTTTTATGTGGTCTTCTGCATGCGAGGAGAGTTTTAGCAAGCTGAAGGAGATGTTGACATGTACACCTGTGTTGGCGTTACCCGAGCCAGGGGAGCCTTACGTGGTGTATACTGATGCTTCTGGTGTTGGTCTAGGTTGTGTCCTGATGCAGCAGGGAAAGGTTATTGCGTATGTTTCGAGGCAGTTGAGGAAGCATGAGTGCAACTACCCTACCCATGATTTGGAGTTGGCTGCGGTAATCTTCGCTCTAAAGATTTGGAGATCTTACCTTTATGGCGGAAAGGTCCAGGTGTTCACAGACCATAAGAGTTTGAAGTATTTCTTCACTCAGCCGGAGCTGAACCAGAGACAGAGGCGCTGGATGGAGTTGGTAGCGGATTACGATTTGCAGATCGGATACCATCCAGGTAAGGCTAATCTGGTTGCAGATGCGTTGAGTCGGATGAGGGTTGCTTCGGCTCAGGAGCGTGATATGGAAGCTCTGGTGAGCGAGATTAGTAGGTTGAGGTTGTGTGTGATCTCACAGGAGCCGTTGGGGTTATAGGTAGCTAACCAAGCAGATTTGCTGAGTCGTATTCGAGCAGCTCAGGAGTTGGATCCGATGTTGATTGATGCTGCTAGGGTTGCAGGTTCAGAGTATATGGTCTTGGCAAATGGGACGATACTGGTGAACGGACGGGTTTGTGTACCCAAGGATGAGGATCTGAGGCAAGAGATCTTGCGTGAGGCTTATACGAGCATGTTATCGATTCATCCTGGGGCAACCAAGATGTATCGTGATCTGAAGCGGTATTATCACTAGGTCGGGATGAAGAGAGATGTAGCTAATTGGGTTGCAGCGTGCAACGTGTGTCACCTGGTGAAGGCTGAGCATCAGGTTCCGAGTGGTATATTGCAGAGTTTGCCCATTCCGGAGTGGAAGTGGGATATGATTACCATGGACTTCGTGACGGGGTTGCCGTTGTCACGGACGTATGATGCGATTTGGGTGATTGTGGATCGTCTGACCAAGTCAGCACATTTTCTTGCCATCAAAAAGACCGATGGGACGGTGGTGTTGGCTAAGAAGTATGTGCGTGAGATAGTGAGGCTGCACGGGGTGCCAGCGAGTATTGTGTCAGACAGGGATCCAAGGTTTACGTCTGATTTCTGGAGGGCGTTTCAGGCAGAGATGGGCACTAAGGTGCACATGAGCACGGCTTATCATCCTCAGACAGATGGGCAGTCGGAGAGGACTATTCAGACTTTAGAGGACCTGTTGAGGATGTGCGTGCTGGATTATGGTGGTCGTTGGACGGATCATCTGAACCTGGTTGAGTTTGCGTACAACAACTCATACCAGGCGAGTATTGGGATGGCTCCATATGAGGCTCTGTATGGGAGGCCATGTAGGACACCGTTGTGCTGGACTCAAGTGGGGGAGAGGAGCATGTTTGGTGCGGATTTTGTTCAGGAGACGACAGAGAAGATCCGTGTCTTGAGGCTGAACATGAGAGAGGCTCAGGATCGGCAGAAGAGTTATGCTGATAAGAGACGGAAAGAGTTGGAGTTTGAGCTAGGAGATCTGGTGTATCTCAAGGCAGCGATGTTGAGGGGTCCTAACAGATCCATTTCGGAGAATAAGCTAAGTCCGAGGTTTATGGGTCCGTTCCGGGTGGTGGAGCGGGTTGGACCAGTGGCTTATCGGTTGGAGTTACCTCAGAGTATGAGAGCGTTTCATAAGGTATTTCATGTATCGATGCTGCGGAAGTGTCTACATGAGTCTGAGGAGGTGTTGGTTAGGATTCCGGAGGATCTTCAGCCCAACATAACGTTGGAGGCGAGACCTGTGAGGATTCTCGAGAGGAGAGTCAAGGTTCTGCGCCGGAAGAGGATACCATTGGTGAGAGTCGTGTGGGACTATGATGGTGTTGAGGAGGAGACTTGGGAACCAGAGGCAAGTATGAAGACGAAGTTCTCGAAGTGGTTCGAGAAGCAAGCGGAGGCTTGAGTGTCTTCTGGTTTTCAGTGGTTGTATTACCTTGTGGCTATGAGTTGTATGTATTTTCGTTGGGGTTGTAACGATATACATTGTTGAGATTTAATAAGATGGGGCTTTCCTTATTATCTTTGGTTGAGGCGGATGTTCTTATGAGTATGATGAATGGGTTAGATCATGTATGTGATGACGGGGAGGTCATTTGAGGGGCTAGGATAGAAGCTCTATGGGAGTTAGGGCTTGTCTAGGTATCTAGGGATGGGGGATCCTAAGGGATTAGGACGGGTAGATCCCTAGATGGCGCTGGAAAATAGAGGTTTTATGTGAGTTAGAACCTGTCTATTTTCTAGGGGGAGTCTGGAACAGAAGTCTTATGTGAGTTAGGACTGTCTTTTCCAGGGACTCCGATGGAAACACCCTGGTGATTGGGATGTTTCAGATGACCTAGGGATTGGCCATGAGTAATATTCCGGGTTTGGGAATATCGGATTAGGAAACACCCTGGCGATTGGGTTGTTTCAGATGACCTGGGGATGGGTCATGAGTGATATTCTGGGTTTGGGAATATCGGGGTAGGAAACACCCTGGCGATTGGGTTGTTTCAGATGACCTGGGGATTGGTCATGAGTGATATTCCGGGTTAGAGAATATCGTGATAGGAACCACGGAAGTAAATCGGTCGACAGGTGCTTATGATGCACGTTACAGTGTTACTGCTCCAGGGGATGGTGATATTCTCCTGCATATACTTTGAGGGATTACGATCTCTCCAGAGGATGTATGATTCCTCTGCAGCCGAGAGCTGATGGACTGTGTGTCCTGAAGCGGAGGGGCTGGGGCATACCGAGAGTCGGTATGGTATACATCGAGAGCTCGATGGGTGACGACCCTGCGAGTGGGAGTGGTGTATAGAGTTTGAGCAATAGTACATGTAGTGTGATTATAAGTATGAGATTCGATGAACTTCAGGGATCGGGAATGATCTCAGGTGGTTTGTGAATGTCTAATATAGGGGTTTTACTCGAATTTGGAACCTTAGTTGAGACGACCCTAGTAAACATATGTAGCCTCTTTGGTCGTACATGTTCTTGTTTGATTGTTGTGCGACCAATTGATCCAAGGTTTGGGTCTACGGTGGGTCGGGCATGTTCTTGTTTGATTGTTGCGCGATCTATCGGACAACCCTGATCCGGATCAGCGAGTGCTGCATCGTGGATGTTTCCTGGGGGAATTTGGGCGGGTTTTGGATGAGAGTGTCAACCTTAGTGAGACGGGGTTAGGTGATTGAGATCGGGTGGTGATCTCTAATCATGGACTGACCGGGTTTGGTCAGGATTGTATCCATAGATATGGTGCAATGAGGCTAGTGTGAGCCTAGTAGAACTCGGGGATCAGGTGTGATCGCGAGTGGTGCTGGCTGAGGGCCAGGGGTTTTGTGTTGTGTACGTCGAGTCTAGGGTTATTATTGGAGTATGGAATTCGGGTCGGACAATCTTGGTAGCATATGTTACGCCAATGGTCGTACATGTTCTTGTTTGATTGTTGTATGATCATTTGGTCCAGTGCGGGGTCAACGGTTGATCGGACATGTTCTTGTTTGATTGTTGGACGGTCAATCGGGCAGCTCTAATCCGGACCATGGGGCGTGCATCGTGGGTGCTCCGGGGGAATCTGGGCGAATTTTGGGCGAGAGTGTAGCTTTAGCAGGACGGGTTAGAGGATTCAAGCGTAATCTCGAAGGTTAATGGCCGCGTTCGGGTCAGGTGGTGGAGACCGTAGTGAGACAGTGTTGCGTGATTCGAGGTCGAATCCGTGTTAGTGGGGGAGAATTGTAACGCCCGCGAATCAAAATGTGTATTTTTGGTTCGGGTGTCGTTTGACACACCATTTTGGTAAACCGAGTGGTTTGGTTTTTGGAAGCTTTTGATTGCGGTTCGGTTAAGGGAAAACCGAGTCTTTTGGCTATAAATAGCTTGTGCAACCATTGAGCTCATGTTGGAGAAGAAATCAGAGAGATTTCAGTTTGGGTTTGGGAGATTTGAGAGAGGAAAGTTGTGTTCTTGAGTTTTTGGAGAGTTTTGGAGTGTTTTCCGTCGGTTTTGGAGGAGTCAAACGGCGGTGAAGATCAACTCGGATTCGAATGAAACTTTGAGGGTAAGTTTTCCTATCTGTGCTCTTGATTTGGGAGAAAACCGTTTGCAATTTGGTTGAGTATTCGCTGAGTTATGGTCCTTTGAACTTGGGTAGTTCCTGCAGTTTTCATGCAGTTTTCGTTCGGAGTAGCTGTTTTCGGGGACTATTTTCCGTCGAACCTGTTGGAACCAGGAGACGTACTATACACCGTTGGAAAGCCCTCGGTGTCTAGTTTCCAGAACCGTTTTCCGATCATGATTTGGTGTAGTAAGTCGCGAGTTATTCTCTTCCGAAACAAGGTGAGTGCGTGACCATGGTTTTTACGGGTAAATGGGTGTGTTGTGTGTTGAGTGCGAATTGGTGTTGATTTGCTTGCTGAATTCTGCTTGTTTATGAGTATACTTGAGTAAAGAGGTGTTGTTTGAGCATAAGAATCGTTTTGGGTGAAGTAGGATCGATTTGGAGGTGTTTTGGTTTGTTTTAGGGTGTTTTTACGGTGTGTGTCGCACGACACATGGTGTGTGTCGCGCGACACTTAGTGAGAAGAAGAGTGTGTCGCCCGACACAAGGGGAATGTGTCGCGCGACACAGCTGACGTCATGGCATACGTCAGAGGGCATTGCGGGTTTCGTGGGCAAGTGGATCGAATGGGTGAGAAAACGTCGGTGGGGCGTTAGCAGGGTGTGTCGCGCGACACACCTGGGTTGTGTCGCGCGACACAACCTTATTTGAGTTGAATTTTTGATTGCCGTCAGTTTGATATATTATTTGTTGTGTATTGATTGAGTGATCGTTGGTATTTTGGTGTTCCATTTACCCGTGCATCTAGCCAAGTAGATGGGATGATCGTACCACTGGGTATTTATGATAATACTCACGCATCTCTTATAACCATGTGATGCAGGTAAAGACAAAGTGTGATCGTGGAATCATGGCCAGGACGAGGGGAATGATCTAGTGGCTTGTTTTCGTGTAATAAGTTAGAATTGCTAGGGTGTTAGCAATTTCAGAACTATGTGTATTACCGAATTGAACTAGAATTAATAAGTATGGGCTTGTTAAACGATAATTGTATTTGATTTTTTGAATCATTGTTTCCGCGCTGTTTGTTATTTTGACCGTTGAGGATCATTATTTATGATAATAGTGATCCGGGTTAAAATTTTTTTTTTTATTTGACGGGTTGGGTCGTCACAGTCATCATCAATTATGCCAAAATTTCAGAGGTTATACGTTGTTCGTAAATGTTCGATCGAGGAAAGGGCTTATAAAGTAAAATTCAAGAAGGAAAAATTTTCAAAAATCAAGAAGGGGAACAAGAGAGAAAGGGTCAAAAAGGTTGGAACACTATATCAAATCAATAATATGATTGTTTTAGTTTTGTGTTGAATTTAAAATCTCAATTTAGGATTCTAACCTATTATATATATATAAAGCCACGAATTGTCTAATCCTCTATCAACATTTTAGCAATGTTGGTGGTTCGTCTGAGTTGCATAAAGGATTAGGTGTGCGATAGTTTTGTTTGCCAGATTCATGAATATTATGATTGAGAATGTTTATCACTTGCTTTTTTGTTTTGTTTTGTTTAATTTATCTTTGATGCTATAATTTGACTGTTGATAGAATTTGATTCCTACATTGTTTGGTTTCTATTTTAAAATCAATATATATTCACACAAGTCCACCAATCAAATTGTAGACTAAAAACTTCTGGTCCAAGAACCAAAAAAAAAAAAAATCCACGTCTTGCATGGGAAAAAACTTAAACGAAATTGTTTTTGTTCCAAAACTATTAGTCACTAAAATAAAAAATTTTACATGTTATCTTTAATAATACATTTAGCATCTGGAACAATTTAAATGTCAATGTTTCTTGATTGATCGCATTTGAATTTACATTAGGAAGATTAAGATAAAATATTCAATTTTTTATTTTATTTTGTGTGTCTTCAAGGTTCTTTAGCTTTTATTGGGGATCATTATAACGGGAAGTGCCTCCTTTGGGGGTAACATCTTACTCATAGACAAAGGTAAGAGATTACATCCATTTTTAAATGATGTTTTCTATAACATTAAAAGCTTATGTTTGTTTGCTTAGTAATGTCTCATATTTTATTTTGGTTTTAATCAATTATATTTATCTAGCAGATATGAAAATAGAAAGCTTGCAAAGAATGTTGTTATTTGCTTTATAAGCAAATAGTTCACCTAAGTCAAAAACACCAACGAAACCACATACACATAATACATGATCATGACTTTTGAAGAAAGGTAATAACTTAGGTTTTTTCTGTTTGATTATTATTTTGTGGGTCGTTGTCTATATTTTAAAGTTTGTATATACAAATTGTGGCAAAGAAGATACAAGGAAAGAAGAGTGTGGCTGCGGGAGAAGTAGATGGGAAGGCGACATTAGCCGCAGAGAAGTCATTCTCTGTGGGAGATTCCACGATAAGAAACCCAACAAGAGAAAAAGAGGAATTGAGGAGCATCATGACCATAATCGTGATTGTGCTTCCACCTAAAAAAAAGGCGAGTGGTGTGGGAGGAGGAACTTCACATAAATTTTATCCCCGCTGTGGAACACCTTGGCCTTGCCTGTGAGTCACATACATACATTACAGTTATATTTATTACGATTTACCATTTCTAATATACTCTCTTCCTCGATATATGTATATTTTAATAATGGGATTTCATTAAGATATTGTTCCAATTTACATGTCTATGATCATTTCGATGGTTGATTGTTTGTTTTAAACAAATATCCAATATTGATATAAATAATATTATTTTGATTGTTCAATTATATTTCATGGAATGTTACATGTATATAAGACATCACAGCTAGGATTGGGTACGGATAATGACTCGGATAGGACGTGTAAGGGTTGGGACGAGACGCATGTAAGGACTGGGATGAGACGACACGCGGATAAGGGACGAGACACATGGTCTCGGATGCCGACCGTGTTTGTTAATTAAAATAAGTAGTTGTTTTTGTGATGAATGTAAACGCTTAACATACAATCTTAAAATATTACTTTTTGTTAATTCTATCCTGTGTAACGTACGGATACCTGCCTGTGTTTATTAATATTTCTACATCTTAAATATTATTTTGTATTAATTAAACAATAAGAGCTTATTATTTTATTTTATTTTATTTTGTCACAACAAGAGCTTAATTTTATTATAGAACTTCTTGGTATGATATTTTTTTGTTAACTAAAAATTTCGAATTTCGAGTGGTTAATTAAGATTCATTAATGTTTTTACATAAGAAGGTATGAGATTCGAATTTCAGGAAATTATGATTTATTATCATTTATGCAGATTAATGGAGATAAAAATTATATTCAACTTGGACAAGGTAGAATCGTCTTATGTGTTTCAAAGACGGAAAATTTATCCGTTGTAGAATCGTCGATATAACAATTCTCATAATTTATAAGAAAATAATAATAAAAACATGTTAAATTATTTATTTTTAATAAAAAAAATATTAATAATTTCGAATATGGTTTCTAATCTCTTGGACAGAAGACTAAAACATGTTAAATTATTTACTTTTTATCGCCAATATTCAAACTTGGGATCTCATGCATTTCAGACTTCCATCATTGTAGTTTGTCACTAATCTTGCAAAACGACAAATTGATTGAATATATAATCATTATTTTACATTTTTTTTTTTTTATCATCTGAAAATTTTATTAAGAACAAATGGAATACATAGTCGAGTACAAATAGAATACAAGGTAGAATAGAAGATACAATGCGAGATAAAATACCAAGCAAATCCAAACTGAAACTACCCAAACACCCACCCTAAAGATCAACAAACTAATACTCCAAACGATGAAGGCAATAACCAAATGACGACGGATCCAAGAATAGTTGAAAGATATACAACCACATAGCCTTATTAGTCTTGAAGGCGAGAGAACAGAACCAAACCCAAATAATTGCTCGTGCCCCAACTCTTATTTTTACTGAGATGAGGTGATATAAGGGAAGGACCGTTCAAAACCTTTCCCAAGAACTCTGGTTAAGCACAATGATGAAAACCAGAGATCAATAGCTTAAAGATTGTCAATAACTCGAATCTTAGGTCCCGGTCAAATCCTAAATCCTAAAGAAATTATCCGTCAACCAAAGTGTTTAGAAGACTATAACTGATAAACCAAAAGCAGCAACAAAGCAATCAACAAACCAAGAAACGATAAGCGATAAAAGAATCAACAAGACAAGGCAGAGAAAACAAGGAAGAGCCTAAAAATATCGAATCAAAGGACCAAGCCACCTTGTACCAAAACTAGATCGACTTTGAAACATGTCCAAGCAAGACGTGAGCCCATCCGAGAGAGACTAGAACACAAGAGTGGCCAGAGAAATCAAAGACAGAACCATGACAGGGATGAGAGAAGCAGTACCGGTGATATACCCTATATTTTATCACTTTTATTATCTATTTTACTATGGTTTTTACATATATTAATAAAACTTTTCGACCAAAAGACGTAGTTTTCTCGTATTTGTAGATTTTAAGGTCTTAACAGGTTTTATCATCAAAAGGATGTAAAATGGAGCAAAAAGAGTGTTATCTGTGATGCAGCTACTCATTCAAGTCAAAGGAACCAAACCAAGTCAATTTATCTTGAAGATAATGCATATTCTGATACGCTCAAATTTCCCTGAGCTACTCTCTCAAATTAAGAGATCATTGTAGTACTTAGGGGTCGAATCCACAGGGAATCGAATCATACAAAAAACTAATGAATTCAAATTATGCTAAGTAAATATGTGTTAAAATTAAGAAAATAGTAAAACAAGGCAAGCAGATTATGATTTAGGTTCTAGTAATCAGTGAGACAAAAGAGTTAGGCATTGGGTAATTCTCAGGAATGAATCGAAATCAAGGATAAAAGACTGTCAGGATTTGATTGAGCATAATTCTAGAACTCAAACACAAGTGTAAAACCAATCAACTTTCGTTGCAGAGATTTTCTATGACTAAATCCCTAAATTCCAAATTTCTTTGCAAATTCAGTGATTGAATTACTAAGCCAAATTTCTTTGCGAATAGATAATTTTGCTCATCTAAGATTAGGTCAGGTTCTTTAATAATACTTTCGCATCTATCAAATCAACCTAGGGTTTCCAATTTCAGTTGGCCAGTCCTAAAATCAGAGTTATAATAATCTAGATGAAGAACATGTAGATAAATCCTAATAGAGTCTCAATCATAACAATTTCCCATCAAACCTTTGAATCCCCAAAACCTAACAAGCAAACTACTCAGACATAGATGAAGAAAACATCATGAATGAAATAAATTGCATTAAAAAAATAAAGTTAGAGATACAGAAAAGGTTCGAAAACTCTGTAGAAATCTCTCCCAAAAGCTCTCCAAATCCAAGTCTCAATAGAAAACAAGATATATTCATAAAAACCTAAAGAAAACTTATATATAGAGTTTTAAAATCGGATTGGGTTTCTTCTGCAAACTTCTGGGCTTTTTGGGCAAAAGAGGAAATTCTTCAATATGCACTTGCGTCGATCGATGCTAGAAGTCTGCGTCGGTCGACGCAATCTCATAGCTTGGTTCGCGGACATGTTTGCGTCGATCGACTTTGGCACTTCTTTCCTTGATGCTCCAAAATCTCCCATTATGCTCCAATCGTCCCTTAACCTATAAAGACTCCAAAAGACTCGAAAAATACCAAAAAGACTCATATAAAATGAACTTATATCATGGTCAAAAACAGGTAAAAACCATGATATATCAACTCTCCCAGACTTAGCCTTTGCTTGCCCTCAAGCAAAACATCAACTAAGAATGTGAAAGAGGTTTAAAAACGCAGAAACTTACCTTCCCTTGGATCACCGGACCGACCCTTTCAACCAGTAATCCACATAATGCAGAACCAATCCCAAAGTCAGACCACCATGTACTTCTCCACAGTCATTCACAGCCTCCCAAATTCATCCACAACTTCACAGCATAATCCGCTAGTCTTCATTGCTGGGTTTCAATGATCTCAATGCCAAGGACCTTCTAGACTCATTCCCATACTATACCATGACAGTGAACCAGACAACACTTGGTACTCTTTCTCTCCCCCAGACTTATTTGATTTTCTATCTTTTTTTTTTTTATTAATGTTGGAGACTCAAAAGCAGTGCTTTCACTACTGTTGTTCCTTGTGAGGAGATAGGATCATGAGATCGCTCGTCCTCTACATCCGTTCTAAGGGACTCAGACTGCTGCTTTTGAGTTCTGGGTGATCACCCCTTGAGTACTGACTCACTGGAATTTTATTTCCTCATCTTGTACTCAAGAACTATTATATCACCCCAACAAATTTTTTTTTTTTTTTTCATTAGATAGATAGAGGGAGAGGAGTACCATTACTTTTAATAGAGGTTGCACTTGTCAAGTATGAATGAGGAGTCAAGCCCTATGAACACCAATCACAAAGAAGACCGTTGAGTAGCTCTAACTTGGCGGATTATACTGGAAGTAATAGACGTTTCCAGTTAACCGGTCAGCCTTAGGATTTTCTATTAGTCTGACTCTGAAATCGATCCTGGAAGAATGGTCACACAACTGAAAGAGACAGTCCACTAATCCAAAAGAAGGGTCATAGTTTCCAACTGACTATTTTAACTCAATAAAACGTTTTGACTGACTCTCAAAAAGAAACACTAAGTTAGCAACTACCTCCCCCAGACTTAAACAACACTGTCCCCAGTGTTATTCAAGCTGAAGTTGGTAAAGAAAAAAAATAAAAATGAAACACAATATAAAACAAAAATAAGTAAACTTACCAGTGGGTTGCCTCCCACTAAGCGCTTGTTTTCAGTCATTAGCTTGACTGTGTCAGGACTTAGGCTTTTGGTGGATATTTGAGGGGTCTTGTGCCTCCCTCATCCTTTGAAAACCTCGCATTTGATCGTTCTCCTCCTCCCGACTTCCAAGGAACAACACCTGGAAGGAGCTTCATAGTGTTTTCCACCATTTCTTGGACAACTTCCTCTTCTTTCTCCTCTAATTCCAAGGGGATGATGATTCTAAACTTAGAAAAAGGTTTAGAAGTCTTTTTGTGCTTAGACTTTGCTGGTTTGGTGATTCCATCAGATCGCGGAGGGATAGGATTTGAAGGTGGGGCACGTGGGGTCTTCTTCGTATCATCTCTAGGGTCTAAACTCGGCTTTCCGCCATTGGTAACGGTCATACAAGAACTCTCTATGACAAGAACTGAAGGATAGAAGACATTCTTGTCGATCTTGGTGAAGGAGATTCGTTGATTGGGAAAATCCACAAACGCTCCCACAGTTGCAAGGAAAGCTGCACCCAGAACCAATGGTTTATTGCTACCCTTTTTCGACTCCATAACGTGGAAATCGGCAAGAACAAGACAATCTCCTACTTGAGACAGCAAGTCGGGAATGAACCCTTTCAAAGTGGTAGGGGAACCGTCAGCAAGCAAGATGGACAACCTCGAAGATTATAGACCTAGAATCCCTAGCCTCTTTGCCATAGTCTCGGACATAACATTTACATTAGCTCCAGTGTCACAGAGAGAATTAAGTAATTTCACACCGTTGATTGAGCAAGGAACAACGAACATCCCTGGATCATCAATCTTTTTCAACTTCCTCAGTGGTGGTTGAGCATGCCTCCCTTTCTCCTTTGGTGCTTTGGCTCGCATAGCTGATGGGTGTGGTACGCTAGGCTTGTAGACCTTTTCCTCTGCATTAACCGAAGTCTGCAATGAAATTGGCCTCTCCTGGGTCTTGCGTCGATCGACACCAGTAGGTTGTGTCGATCGACGCGGCTGTGTCGATCCTGTGTCGAGCTGTGTGTCGATCTTGGTCGATGCGAATCCGATTGTGTAAACTCCCTTACCGAGATTATTGACGTGCGTCGATCGACATAGGTCCTTTGCGTCGATCGACGCAAATCCAGCAGATTTCGTATTCTCAATTTGTAAGGGTTGTGTCGATCGACACACACCTGACGTGTCGATCGACACAGCTCCTACAATCTCCAAGTTTGAGATTTCTTCAAGCTCCACGATCTCTTCCTCCTCTAGACCCTTCGCACAAGCTCGAAGTACCTCTGTCTCACTCCCCAAAGTGATCGCATTGACATGTAGTCTTGGGTTTGTGTCAGTCTTACTTGGAAGAAGACCCTCTTGTCTTTTTACCGACTCCGCCGTTTGAGCTACTTGTTGATCCAACATTTTCATATGAATGTTCAGCTGCTCGATTTTCCCATTGAGATCAGTGTACATGGCATCCATCTTCCCGTTAAAGCTAACAGTCATCTTCTGTTGACCCTCCAAGATTTGCTCTAGCATAGACTTCATCTCACTATCCGTAGATTGAATAGGAGGCGTCTGGTAAGAAGAAGTACCATAATTCCTTTGGTAGTTGTTGCTCTGAAACGGTTTCTGGAAATCATTCCTCTGATACCCTTGCTGACTACCAAACCTCTGACCCTGATAACCAGCTCCATTGATGTAGTTAACATCCCTTTCCTCTGGCCGAAAGTCTCCACTTCTTGAGCAAACTGCACTGACTTCTTCCCCACTAGAAGGTTATGCACAGAGTCTATCTTGGCTTTCACCTCAGCTATCTGGCTTCCATCCATGTTCCCACCAAGCTTCTTCCTCTTGAAGTCTGCATTCTTGGTACTATTGTTAGAAGCCAAGTTCTCGATGAGCATAAGCGCATCCTCTGGGTATCGAGTATTGAAGTTCCCATTAGATGCAGCATCCAATGCCATCTGATAGCGCCAGTCGACTCCTCTGAAGAAGATACCCAGTAACTGAACATCACTAAAGCCGTGATGTGGACAATCCCTCTGATAGGCCTTGAATCTCACCCAAGAAGCCTTGAATGCTTCAGTCGGTCCTTGTTTGAACATAGAGATCTTTGTCCTCAGATATTCGGACCTTGCCTCATCAAAGAAGTTGTTGAGGAAAGCATTCTTGGTGTCCTCCCAAGTGGTCAACGAGCCCGGCTCTAACTGCTTCAGCCAGTAAGCTGCTTCTCCACTAAGTGAATAGGGGAAAAGCTTGTAGTAGAGGTAGTCGTTCGAGACTCCATTAGCCTTGATGCTAGATGCTAAGTCCTCAAACTTCTCTATGTGATCCATGGGATGCTCGGAGGGGAGATCATGGAATGGATTCTGAGCCACAAATGCGAAGTATGCAGGTTTTAGCTCGAAGTCGTTCCTCTGGAAAGCTGGAGGGCGAATGGCAGCCCTGTTGGCATAGAACTCGTCAGGCCTGTTGTACTCTCCCAGAGTACGCCCACGGGCAGCAGCTGCTGCTGGCTCTTGGCGCTGCAGAACCTGTTGCTCAGCCTGCTCCTCTATCACAGCTCCCTGGTCGTCCACTCTTTGACCTTGAGCATTTCGCCTCTGACCCTCTTGGTCATGAAGAAACCCATCTTCACCTCTGATAAGAACAACTGGATTAACCATTCTGGCTGCCTTTTTGTTGCCCGGTTGGCTCGCTCTAACTTTCCAATCTCGAGATTCAGATCGACTAGCTCCTTATTCTGATTGCTCCTGGTTGTGCGGTTAGGTATAAACCTGAAACACACAAGAAAAAGAGAAAAGATCGAGTAAGTAATAAAACAAAAGAAAATAAAAACTTAGACAAAACTATAAAATCAAAAATCGATTGGTAAAATCGGTTCCCCGACAACGGCGCCAAAATTTGATACGCTCAAATTTTCCTGAGCTACTCTCTCAAATTAAGAGATCGTTGTAGTACTTAGGGATCGAATCCACATGGAATCAAATCACACAAACAACTAATGAATTCAAATTATGCTAAGTAAATATGTGTTAAAATTAAGAAAATAGTAAAACAAGGCAAGCAGATTATGATTTAGGTTCTAGTAATCAATGAGACAAAAGAGATAGGCATTGGGTAATTCTCAGGAATGAATCGAAATCAAGGATAAAAGACTGTCAGGATTTGATTAAGCACAGTTCTAGAACTCAAACACAAGTGTAAAACCAATCAACTTTCGTTGCAGAGATTTTCTATGACTAAATCCCTAAATTCCAAATTTCTTTGCAAATTCAGTGAATGAAGACAAGCATTAAGTTCAAGTTCGATTGTTCACAAAATTACTAAGCCAAATTTCTTTGCGAATAGATAATTTTGCTCATCTAAGATTAGGTCAGGTTCTTTAATAATACTTTCGCATCTATCAAATCAACCTAGGGTTTCTAATTTTAGTTGGCCAGTCCTAAAATCAGAGTTATAACAATCTAGATGAAGAACATGTAGATAAATCCTAACAGAGTCTCAATCCTACCAATTTCCCATCAAACCCTTGAATCCCCAAAACCTAACAAGCAAACTACTCAGACATAGATGAAGAAAACATCATGAATGAAATAAATTGCATTAAAAAGATAGAGTTAGAGATACAAAAAGGGTTCGAAAACTCTGTAGAAATCTCTCCCAAAATCTCTCCAAATCCAAGTCTCAATAGAAAACAAGATATATTCATGAAAACCTAAAGAAAACTTATATATAGAGTTTTAAAATCGGATTGGGTTTCTTCTGCAAACTTCTGGGCTTTTTGGGCAAAAGAGGAAATTCTTCAATATGCACTTGCGTCGATCGATGCTAGAAGTCTGCGTCGGTCGACGCAATCTCATAGCTCGGCTCGCGGACATGTTTGCGTCGACGCAGGCTCCAAATCTTGATTCCGACTTGATCACTTCGGCACTTCTTTCCTTGATGCTCCAAAATGCTCCAAAAGCTCCCATTATGCTTCAATCGTCCCTTAACCTATAAAGACTCTAAAAGACTCGAAAAATACCAAAAAGACTCTTATAAAATGGACTTATATCATGGTAAAAAATAGGTAAAAACCATGATATATCATATTTTTAAACTGGACAGAACGTATACGCCAGAAGTTCGCTGATGAACGGAGGATCAATATCAACTTGGAATTGAACGAAACTTGGTATGGAGATAGCCCTTTGACTTATCTTTCCAATGAAGTTGGAATAACATCATTTGGACTGTACTTTAGAAGATACACTAGAAACACTGAGGACATGTCAAACTGCCTTCGAAGTGAAGTGAGTGCACAAGGAAGCCAAGCACCGGGCCGCCCATGCGCCGATGGTCCAGACCTTTGCCGACCTTCTAGAAGCACCATAGAAGCCGCAAATACCGGTCACGCAACCCGACCGGTATCGTGACAGGTATTGCCTCAATTTCGACCAAAAAGACATTTTTGCCCGAAGAAGACCTAGCTGACTTAAGCCTCCTTAAACCCCTATATATACTTGTTTTTAGCCCCTCTAGGAACTTAAGCAGCCAGCCATCACAGCCTAAATCAATACCTAAATATGTATTTCGTTTTTTTCTTGTTCTTAATGCATATTTGATTCTAAAAACCTTTAAGGATAAATTGACTTTGCCCTATTGCGAAGAGATGAGATCTAGCTCCTTACACTTTGTAGATCAACGATTTATCTTTATGTTTATGTGCTTTACTCTTGCTGCTACATGTTGCAAAACATGTTAGAGTACTAGTTTTGATTTGATTTCTATGCACTTTCTTAATTCTATGTCGTTACATACCTAATCGTTTAGAGTTTTATTCTAGAATTGATTCTTCATCTTTATTTGCTCTCAAAGCACGAATTGTCTTAGCTACCCAGGGGTTGATCTTAGGTTGATATACTCGGACCTAGTATTCGATGAGCTAAACATCTTAACAATTCGATAGGTTAGTTAAGGAGTCTAGTGAACAATCAATCTTGATCATAAAACATGTTTTCACCTTATAATAACATGCGATAGTTGAGTCTATTAGGGTAGAAAACGTAGAAGGTTAGTTACGTCACGACAGTGGGATGACCTTACATTAGTGATATGAGTTCTAGAACAACTAGTATTAAAATCCTAAATCGATTTCTTATGTTTGCATATGTTTTGTGAATTGCTTGATTTCTTATCTTAATTGATATATCTATCTCTTTACTTTATTGCTTGTTATTTGTTTCATTAAAAACCCCAAAAACCAAATAATATGTTCACTTAGCTTAATTGGAATCATATAGGTTTGTAGTGCATTCATCACTTAGTCCTCAGTGGATTGACCCCTAAGTACTACAATTGTCTTTACTGTGCACTTGCAGTTTTCTAAGGTTATAAATTTAAAGCTTGCATATGCATCTTAAACCCTGCACACATCAACCGAGTAGCACGGAAAGAGAACCACCACTTCACAAACCATTGACTAAGCCCCCCGACGCCAACATGACCTGGGAAAACCCAAGACTTTTCCTCCAAGGAGATCTGGGACCGGGACAGAGACTCATCTATTCGAGAAGCCAGAAAGCCCCATCGAGCATCCAACACGGCCACCTCCACCTGAATCGAAGACTGAAAATCCAGATCTGAGAACCCAAGCAAACACATACACATACAAGAGAAGAACACACCTAAGGAAGAGATCTACACTATCTTACAAACTCCCCTCACAGATCCGGCGACGACGCGCCATCACCGGAGAGGAAGAAACCAACAACGAACTCTCGCTTTTTCTCTCTCTGTCTCTCGCACCTTCCTACGATCGATACTATTATATCTTATAGTGTTATCATAATCATTATTTTACTTAAGAAAAGAGAATTATTAATAAAATTTTATAAATTTGCGAAAACATAGTCATTCGGCGGTTTTGAAGAGTCCATTTTTTTTGTCATCTAAAATTTTAATAAAAATTTTTTACGAATACAAAGCCAGAAGTTATTGTGATACCTTTGACGTCTAAAGCTTAAAAGAAAGACTCATAAATCCCAAACAAGGACAACAAATTAAACAAGGGAAATTAGCACCAATAACTGTAAAAACAATTATAATCTAGTAAGTAACCAATTGCTCTTAATCTTGTGGTTACTGTAGCTCCACATAAACTATTTTTTGTTATTTTGCTAATTATAAATCATATTTGGTTATTAGACAAATTCACTCATTAAACAATACCAAAAAATACATACTTTAAGCAACAATAATCCGATAGATTTAAATGCTATAAAAAATACATATTTTGCCGATTGTTTGTGATCCCTTAAGGACAATTTCACATCATAGTGGATTTGGTATTTTTGTTGCTAGCTTTAGGTTTGAGTGAGCTCGAGTAGTTGGTCTCGGATCCCTCTAGACATAGTCTTCCTTCGGCGAGGCTTTGTTGGTCTTGAGCAAAATTAGTTTGGCTTCTCTCATGACATCGTCTTTTTGATTATAGTGTGTGGGTTCGGGTAGTGTTATTTGGGATCGGGTGCTTAAAGATCGATGGTTTGTGTCGCGGTTTTGGTCTGGTTTCGTGACTGGCTATTGTTGTGTTTGATCATTGCTTGTGGGGGACCTATTAAGGCTCGGGTTTAGTAATAGCGAGGTTGTGCTAGCCAACATCAGAGTGGGATCTTGGTTGAGCTACTGTGTGTAACGAGCCCCATGCTAGTTTAGTCATTACTAGCAAATGTGCCTAAGTTGATCGATGTGCCTCGTAAAATGGGTGTTGAAGATAGCTTTGTTTAGTTGTTTGCCAACTCTAGGGTCTCTTTATTTTAGTTCATGCTACCGGATGAACGTGTTTACCTTAGCATCGTGGATATTTCTTTGACCTTTCATGTTACTCCTCTACTCTAGTTTCCACATTGCATCTTCGCATTGCGACTTCAGGATATCGATATTTTTTCAAAATTTTTTTGCGAAAAATCTTGAACGTGTACCGATTGCTTATTTGTTTCCATGTTTTTATTTTTTTTTGTCATGGAATCAAAATCTTAGGTGTAATAACTTGTTTTACCAACATTTTGTAACCCTAAATTATCATTTTCATAAATGATATTTACATTTTAGCAAAAAAAAATACAGATTTTAAGCAATACTAACCTGAAAAAACTTCCACACACACCATCTCAACAACTGGAATCTACTTGACTCAACAGATATTTAAAAATCACTGTCAAGAGACTGTGGCTAAGGCTAAGTGTTGTGATAAAAGTTTTAAAATCCAAAATTACTAAGCCCAAGTGCAAGCAACGAGTAGTAATTAGGGCATCGATCCACGAGGAGTTAGAATAACACACAAAGAATGTAAGCAATTGATTAATCTAAGCTAAATAATGTTTTTTAGTTTTTATTCAAAGTCCTAACGATGCAACTAAGTGAAACAAGCAAATGAGAATGCAAAATAAAGACAAACAAGACTAATCAATCAAATAGAAACTAAACTAAACTAAAGCAAACCATAAACAAGCTTAAACAAATTCGAAATGTAAAAATCAACTGTAAAGTCTAACAACTAAAAACTTGATCAAATATGGGAAAGTATGGGTTTTGGGCAAAACAATTGACTTGAAATGCTTAATGACTAACTAATGATGCTAGAACTACAATTCAAACTCAATTCCATGACATGAACCACACAAAGTAGACTAATTCATTTCCATGACAATAATCCATTTACTAACCATTTAATTAAGCTAATTTCCCAATTGCAATTAAATTATCAATAATCATTAAGTATAAGTTCATAGAGCCAACTAAACACCTTAAACATCAATTCTCATTGGTTAAGAATGAAAAGCAAGATTTAAAGTTCTTCTAGACATTTCATCGAACACCTTCCAGACGTGAAATGTTCATGATCTAGAATTTGAATAATCAAGACTAATCTAGCATTAAACACACTTTAATCTTTAAAAATCATAAGAATCTAACCTAGACATCACTAATCATTCATTAAACATCTCTAATCTACTAAGCCCAAAAACTCATTAAAAGACTATTCACTAATCATGATAGAAAACACAATCATAATCATAGATAAAGACATAATAATAAAAGAAAAGGATAAAGATTAAAAAAAACTTTACTAAATTAAGAAAATGCAAAACATTCAAGCACAAATCATAAGAAAATGGTTTGAAAGTTAAAAGGGGTAAAGAGTAAATCAAACTTAAGTTTTTTTCTTGTCTAAAAATATATTTATATCATGTGAAAATGGAACCGGGTCGACCCATCTTGATCCGGGTCGGATCATTAAAGTTTGGTTCTCGGAACTCCCATACCGAGGGTCAACCCTCGGTTTCGACCCATAATATGCAGACTGTCATTTTCTCACTTCTTGGCCATCAATTAGACTCCCTTTTTACCAACTTGTGCCACCTTCATATCCTCTTGATTTCTCATCCTTTTGCATCCAATGAAACTCTAAATCATTTCGTTCCAAGATTCACCATCTTCAAACCTACAAAAACACAAAAGAGATGCAAATGTCCCTAGAAATGCCTAAATGATTTGCAAATATGGGATAAAAACACAATGAAATAGGATTAAAATGAGGTAAAATATGAATATATCACTGTTGGCATCGGTTCTCGCACCATGAATCCGGTCCATTTCATCCCAAGCCCACAAGGTCCATTACATGTTCAAATGGCCAAGTCAAACAGTCAATTATTGACATTAATTTGTGATTCATTTCATGAATTAATATGGTGGTCAAATCTTGAAATTAATTAGTGAATTAATTCTGAAATACTTTAACTACTAAGTCACAAGCAACTTGTGCAATGAAAAGTGACAAGTGGAAAATCATTTAGAATTTTAAAAAATATAAGAAAGTAAAATAAGGGATTTGTTTAAAAAAGTCTAGAAGAAACCCCTAAATTTTCTCATCTAAACTACCACGATTTAAAAAAAAAAAAAACTACCACGACGTTCACCATTCATAAATCATAAGAAAACTGTATATTATCTCCACTTACCCACGACAACAAAATGTCATAAACTGTCATTTTTCTATGACTCCATTTTTTGTAACGTTTTTGATCCTCTCTTTTAATTCTTATTATGAATAGCAAGAACAGAGGAACACCATTTGTCGACGACAATTAAAAACAACTTATCGAGCATGCTTCTTTATGAATTTACACAAAGAAGACGACAAACACATGATATTGCACCCATCACACAAATTAAGGTAAATCCTTTTCCTTATGAATCATTTTTTTAAATTTCGTAGAGCTCATGAAGAGATCGTAACATTGTTATTTATCTTCAGAGTTTAAATGGCAAATTGCTTTGTAAACTAGCTTTTGAAGATGACAAAGAGTGAGAAAGTGAAAAGATTGAAAAGACCAGCATGCTCAAAGCATAAGAACGATTAATCGAGGTAAGCATCTAAAATTCAAAATTACTTTAAAATCTCAGAAAATCATCTAATTTAAACATTTCGTGTGAATCATCCATGTAAAAGATGTGTTTAGAGCCTAGAGGTCAGCAACATCATCTTCTGGAAGCATAATTTCCTTTTGGACTACTCCAAACTATAGAAATCTTGATTTAAGACAAAATTGTGATTCCTTAACCGAATAGAATTCAATTTAAAATTAATATGAAGATGTAGAAATTTCGATTCTAATTTCACTATTGATGACTTTTCTGCCCAATTCATATTATCCAAAATAATGTTTGACTTCGATGATACAACATAACATGTTTTATAAATAAAAAAAATTACAAGCAAAATTCTAATCGTGCGTAGCACTGGGTAATACTAGTTAATGGCTAAAGAAGAAGGGGATTATAAGAGAGAAGAAGACGAGAGAAGGAGGGGATCCTTTTTTCTAAAGAAGAGATAGAGTTAAGACACTAGACATTATCATTATTCTTCCTCCTTCACGATTCACTCTTTGTACTATCAATAAAAATATGATTCACATTTTTTTCCTCATTTTGGTTTGCTTATTCTTTCATTTGATCTTGGAGTTTTATCCAAGAAAGTTTTGATCCCAATTTCATTCTATTGTGAATCAAGATCGTAACCGATTTTCATACTCACAATCACTAAGTCTATAAAGAAAGACATAGACATATTACTCAGAGAAGAAGATGATCACACAAAAAACCAAAAAGAAAAAAAGAGAAAACCGAACAATTTCGAAACTTTTACAAAAGATGTTCAACCTAATACCACGCGGGCTAGCTGGTATTATAAATACTAATCAAAGCCAAATAAAAAGGAAGCTAATACAGTTTCTCCACAAGCATAATTGACTTTTGCCTTCTTTAAATTACATATATTTTCATTTGGAGGATTTTGATAATAATAATACTATTCAAAACCAAATAAAAGGGTAAAGATTTACTCTTTTCCTTTCTCTTTAAATTACGAGCATAATTGACTTTCGCCTTGGAAGCTAAAACAGTTTCTCCACAAGATTCTCTCTGTCGGTTCGAAGATTCCACAAGCGATGATCACATGCATTGCATTGCGTTACACACTAAATTCATGAGTTTCTTTAATTATGATTGCCAATCAATCAGACACTGTAGATTACTTGGAATTGATTGTAACAACTTCGACCGACATATATATATATATTCATAAAGTTGAAAAACTTTGACAATAAAAAAACTCAAAATAATAATCAATGAAGAAAAAAATAATAAATGTACATGGTATCCTTCAGCTTTCCAAGGTAACACATGATTTGATTTCGTTTCTTGGTGTTTACGTTCGAAAAACAACAAGTCTTAATTTAATGGATTTACGGTATTCGCATTCAATTTACATTTGCTTGTCATGATTAAAACTAAAGCCTTTTAATGTATTTCTATGAGTTCCATAATTGGACGAAAATAAAACATCATGTTTTAATTGAGGGATGATGATACTTTAAGCACTAACTACGTACATTAAAGATATGTTTAACCATTTCTTTTGCTTGTAACGTAAACTTGCATTGAAGAAAGGAACTCCATTAATATTGTATTCTGGTCACATACCTTTCTTTTTGGTAATCTCTAAGTATAAATATGGCGCAAACTTTTGACCTATAAATATTTGCCTAAACAAGAGATTCGTTGTCTAATCAAATACGTCAAATACTCTTTTGGGTGTAAGATGTGAATAATTCATAGTTCATTGAAATTCTACTTGTACATGAGTATTTTGATGTGCTTTCTCGAATTGAGTTGTGGACCAAAATATCGAAAGAACATGGATTGACTCAATTTAGACTTTTAATAATAGCAAGTCAATAAATCAATCAATATATTGAACAAAAATAAACACAGAACAGTTATAGTGATAAATTGAAATGGTAAAACAGATTAGTCAGCTATTTTGTAACAAATTATTGTATGATACAGTTTATGTAAATTTTGTTCCCGATTTATGTTTTCAACCGTTTTTTTTTTGCCATCTAAAGATTTTGAATTTTATCATTCATCGAACAAATGTTACAAATAAGGATACGACAAACCATAAAGTGGAAAGCGGAGTCCAAAAGAAAGGAGCAAAACTCAAACAAGAGGAGCATTCGGAATCGAAATTACAATACATACTAAAGCTAAGCAACTAAACAAACCAATAACCCGATAAGTCTAAACCCAATGGATAATCTGATCAGAAGAAACTACCCCACACACCTCTTAAATCAACAATGGAAAAATCACCTTACCATCAAAATTAGAACCCACTGTAAACGAGAGACAATGGCGATGCTAAGCCCATATTGGAAGACATACAAATAAATCAGAAAGAAGACGACCACCAACCAGAAAAGAGAAAACCAAAACAGTTCTGAGACTTCTTCAAAAGATACTCAACCCAATATCATTGAGGGAAAGCTGTTGATATGCATCGCCGCTTGAAGATTTATTCGGAAAACAAACGGAGAGATATGCTTTCAACCATTCTAAGTTTATATTACTGTCAACAAATAAAAAAGATAAATTAGTAATAGTTTCTTTGTCGATCTAAATATTAATAAAAATATGCCATAAGAATTGGTTACTACTCGATAAAAAGAAGAGTAATTTGCAAAATAAAATTCAACAACTATAGATTTAATTGTATTTTTAATATACAATTTACGTTAATTAGTTTTGAGCCTAAAGTGTTAAAAGTGTTATTTTTTTGTTAAAAGGTAAATATTTCATTGAAACTGAATAGGTTTTAATTTTACGAAGTGAATCATAAACCTATGAAATAGTCTCATGGCAAAAAAGTAAAAAACAAGCGAGTAAAATTCATGATGTCACACTCGACATAAACCCGAACGTAAATGGAGAACGGCGAAGTGATGACGATGCTAATTGTTCTTCCTAAATCAGGTGAAAAAATGAAGTTGCGTAACGCAGAGCAAAAAGCCGAACTTACCAAAACCATTAGCAATATAAGCCTTTCAATGGAAGCTCAAAAATGGGTCATCAACGACAATGACCTCGAAGACCTCGATCACATACTCCTCTCGTGTCATGTGAGAATAACTTCAAGCACAGTTCCTCGAGCTAACACCAATAAGAAACCTCCCAAACCGATGGAAGCGATTGGTGCAAGCTCCCCCTACCAAGTTCAATCCGAAGTCGGCTAGTACAAAGCTGGATATAGAACTCTAAGCTACACCGAACATAATCAGTTTTACTAGCTCCTCTCAAGCACACGGCTTAGGCAATCAAACCCATACACTAAGCCTCGCAAATGACATCAACGGCATCAACAGCACAAAGACACAATAAACAACAGAGCAGACACAATCCATCGAAATTAGATTTACGGAGAAGGAAACCAAACGATGCAGTAACAAATTCTCAACCGGATCGCATAACCAAATCGAGACCACATCTCCATAAGTACCGAAGGCAATTCAAGCAATCAACAAAGATTACATCTCACACCCGAGAAGCCACAATGACCACTCACTTGAAAGATCGACTGCTGTCCAAAGCTCGAAACCAATCGAGGAGCAACCATTTCATCAGGCCCTATAGTCTTTTGGATAAAGAAGAATCATCAAACAAGAAACAATGACATGCAACAAATCGAAGAGGGATGGGTCTATGAGAACGAGGCTCTAGTAGCAAACAACAAGAGAACCACCACCATGATGGTGAGGCAAACTGGGTCACCACCACTAGAAATATCATAAAACCGCAAACCCTAGAGGACAACACCGGGCTTCGAGGTGGGGACATGGGCAACTCTTCCACATGAAATCACAACCGTCCTCGAACGGAGAAGCACGACGGAGAAGAGGCGACACCACCAGAAGGAGACTCAAGCACGACAGAGCTTCCAAAGCAAAGCTTGGAAGAAATTGCAAGACCTAAGAGGACGGAAAAGTGACCACGGCCAGAGTACGCCGCTCCTAAGCCGGGCGAGACATGATCCATCTCCGGAATCGCAAGGGAAGGAGAGCTCTACAGAGTAGATATGCGGTGGTCGAAACACGTGAGGCGAGTGAAGGAAAGTAGTTGATCTAAACCATCAACGCTTCACCATCGACAAGGAAGCGATCCAAGGCGGAGAAACCCTAACACCAAAGCGCGGCCGTCGCGTCTTTTTTTCACTCACCGCGAGAAACAAGCCAGATCTAGAGAATCTGGGAGTCAAAGACAACAGAAACTTGATCAACAGAAAAAGAAGGCAAAAGCTCTCTCACGATGCCAGTCGTAACCAGACGCTGGAGAGGCGAGAAGATCTGAGTCAGCGGTTGAACTCAGTCTAGATTTTTGGAAGAGATCGCTTGCGCGTGAGCCTCACACGTTCGATCTCGGGCTAGATATTAATTATTTTGTGTGTTGTTTGGTTGAGTTCTTTAAAAATTTGGTATGTTAAGTTGATTGTTTTTTTTAAGTTTTCTTCGGTTAGAAGTATATCCATACTTTTTTAAAAGAAATTATTGCATAGGGAAAATTTGCCAAAATTACAACAAAAAATTATAATTTGAAAACTAACAAAAAACTCCAAATTCAATGGTTTACAATTTGCCAAGTACCCTATTTTTTCTAATTTAAAAAAAAATTTTGGTTATTCACCAAAAATATCCTATCGCATATTCATCCGAACTTTTTTTTTTTTTGGTCACACTCAGTAGTGATGATGATTAGTTAAAAAAAAAATGTTGTTTTTGACAACGACGATTAGAGATTTGGTAAGAAAAAACAAATGATCAAAGGAAACACCGTTACGCCAACTTGCCACGGTACTAGACAGACAGGGGACTTAAATCCATCACAGGTCCCACTAGGTGTCAATTGTGAGCCAGCAATTTTTAAAAACTTTTAAAGAATAATGTACAAATAAGATGCAGTGTCATTTTCGTAAATAATAAGAGATCCAAGCCTACTCCTATAAACCTCTCCACATTACTCGTTCGTAATCATATTTGCATATGCGAGACAGCCACGAGTCTCTCCATATTCAACACGCCGTGTCGGCAAAGCTTCGTCACTTCTTTCTGACGCTTGTCGTCACTCTTTTTCTTAATTTATTATTTTATTTATTTATTTCGAACCACAAAAACGGTGCGTTTTCAACTCACCGGCGCCGGAATAACCATGAGGAAGGAGGTTTTACCGCCGGTGGTGTCCACCACCACCGTCAGATTCCTTGTTTGTTTCGAGAAGAAGCCATTGGTTGCTACATTACTCGCTCTCTCTCTCGTCATGATTATCTGGAACCTTCCTCCTTACTACCATAGCCTCATCTCCACCGCTCGTCCCTGCTCCTCCGCCACCACCATCACCACCACCACCACCATACTCTCCTCATCACCGTCTTCTCTGGCTCCGAATTTCACCGCTTCTCTCTCCTCCTCACCGTCTTCTTCTTCTCAGAAGTACAATTCCAACCCCAGCCCCTCAGATCCGAACAAACGCGTTTTCCAACCGTTTGGAAACGCAGCGGCGCTTTTTGTCTTAATGGGAGCTTACCGTGGCGGTCCGACAACATTCGCAGTGGTCGGACTCGCGTCTAAACCGATCCACGTCTTCGGGAAACCATGGTTTAAGTGTGAATGGGTATCAAACAACAATAAAACCTCGATTCGAGCTAAAGCAGTGAAGATTCTCCCAGATTGGGGATACGGACGTGTATACACAGTCGTAGTCGTCAATTGCACATTCCAAACAAACCCTAACGCTGATAATTCCGGTGGTAAACTCATGCTCAACGCTTACTACGGCGAATCACCGAAGCTCTTCGAGCGTTTCACGACGCTCCATGAATCAGCTGGATCTTACAACGAATCGAAATTCTCGCCGCCGTATCCTTACGACTACCTCTACTGTGGCTCCTCACTATACGGAAACGTGAGTGCTTTGCGTATGAGAGAGTGGATGGCTTACCACGCTTGGTTCTTCGGCGACAAGTCGCATTTCGTGTTTCACGATGCTGGTGGTGTGTCTAAGGAGGTTAAGGAGGTTCTTGAGCCATGGGTTCGAGCCGGGAGGGTCACGGTTCAGGATATTAGGGACCAGTCGCAGTACGATGGTTATTACTATAATCAGTTCTTGATCGTTAATGATTGCTTGCATCGGTATCGATACGCTGCGAATTGGACGTTCTTCTTCGATGTCGATGAGTACATTTATTTGCCGGACGGGAATACACTCGAATCTGTACTCGCCGGATTCTCGGCTAACACGCAGTTCACAATTGACCAGAACCCAATGTCTAGTGTTCTTTGTCTGAACGATTCCTCTCAAGATTATCCCAGGTACTAAAAATTTCAATCTCAAAACACTTATAATGCTATTGGAATCTACAAGTAGTGATAGGATTGTGGAATACTGTTGAATTCGTCCTTATGATGAATTTTAAAGCTAATTATTAGGATCGAATCTTGAAATTAGCTTTTCACTTTGATTCTCAATTAGTTTAGTTTCTGCATATATAAAGCAAAGGTCATGGAAAAGGAACAAACTTGTGTTCTTGTTTTGTGTGGGGATATTTTCAGGCAATGGGGATTTGAGAAGTTGCTATTTAAGGAATCAAGAACAAACATAAGACGTGACAGGAAATACGCGATCCAAGCGAAGAACGCATTTGCGACAGGAGTTCACATGTCCGAAAATGTAGTAGGCAAAACACTACACAAGACAGAGACAAAGATACGTTATTACCATTACCACAACACCATAACGGTGCACGAGGAGCTTTGCAGAGAGATGTTACCTGCTTCGGCTAAGAACAATGTGACGTTTTACAATAAGCGTCCGTTTGTGTACGACGACAACATGAAGAAGCTAGTGAAAACGATTAAAGAGTTTGAGCAGAAAAAACTCGGGATCATAGATGTGAAGAATTTCTCATGACTACATAACCTAAAAAGTCATTTTGTCTATAAAGGTATAGTTGTTTCTGATTACTTGTATCATTTTTCGTTTTGTTTTGTCATCTTTTACTATTTCATTAATAACTTTTATCAATATTTTTTAATCACTTGTGTTTTCTTTTAGTTAAGTATTGAGCACTGTGAACTTCAGAGTAACGACATCATACATCTTCTTATTACCTTATTTCACAGTGTGGTACTTATTTGATCTATTACCTGAATTAATTAGCCTTATGGAAATGGTCCTTATTAAAAATCTAAATACTACATTGTTATTGACAAAAGAAGAACTAGTTGGCAAGAGATCCTGAATTAAGGAGGTCATCAGAAGGCTCCCAATCCATGGAGGACGAGACAATCATCAAGAGCGTCGTTAAAACCTGAGCCACGGATGGACGCGAGTTAAGATCAGTTGCGACGCAGCTCTTGGCAAGTTGAGCCATGGTGTAAGCCAGCTCCAACGGATACTCATTCCCTAGTGATGGATCCACGAAAGCTTTTAGCTTCTCTCTTACGTTCTCTCCTTCAACCACATTGTTTATCACTTTACACAACATCTCCACTTCTTCTTCTTTGTCTGTTTCTTTCTTCTGTTTCGTCACTGCTTCTTTCCCTGAAAGAAGCTCAAGAACCACAACCCCAAAGGCAAACACGTCTAGCTTCGGAGTTATCACTCCGTTTTCGACATACTCTGGAGCTAAGTAGCCTTGTGTCCCTTCAACGTGTCTGGTTAACTGAAGATCGAGATCGCCTTCATCGAGAATCCTCGCTACTCCGAAATTCGAAATCTTGGCTCTGAAATTCGAGTCAAGAAGTATGTTGTTGGATTCCAAGTTCTTGTGGATATGAGGTGGGGTTATGTAGTTATGAAGGTAGTCTAACGCTTCTGCTATATCCCGAGCAATCTCAACTCTCTGTTTCCACGTCAGAGTTTTCTTCTTCTCCGATGAGTGAATCCAATCACTAACCGATCCGTTCTCCGAGTACTCGTAGACAAGGTACGAGGTTCCTTGGCGGATGCAGAACCCGGAAAGACGAATGATATTGGAATGATTTAGCTTCTTCAAGAGATTGATCTCTGAGGAAGAGACGTCTCCTTTGATCACTTTCACGGCCGCATCGTCTCCATTGATCGATGCGCGATAAACCGATCCTTTGATTCTGTTGTCGTCGCTGAAATCAGAAGTAGCGGACTGGAGCTCGTGGAATTTGTAAATAGTTAAGGATTCGATTGCGGATTTAAGACCAAATGTATCTGAGGAATTTGATAAATCGATTGACCATTGTGTTGTTGTTGTTGTAGGAACAGATTGTTTTGTAGATGAATCAGAGAGCCTGTTGGTCTGTTCCGATTTCGATCTTCGTTTGTAGAAGCAGAAGAAGAAGATAGCTAAGATGGAGAGTATGAGAAGCAAACCAGCTCCGATTCCAATTCCGAAGAAAACCCATTTGTGAGAAGACCCCGGAGAATCCACCGGCGGCGTCTGAGGCGGTGGAGATACCGGCGGAGGAGGCGACGGAGATGTCTCGATTCTGGTGGGTTCTGTCCTAAGAGGAACAAGAAGCGGCGTGAAGAAGTAGATGTTGCTTGAATTAAGCTCGTTAGCGTCGGTGACTGCGGCTGATGAGCTCCCGAACATCTCCGCGATGACGGAGATACTGTCTCCCATGGCGACCAAATAAGTCAGGAGGTATCTGAATCCGGCGGCGGTTTGTTTCTCGGTGGGACAAGCACATCGGAGAGGGACCAAGAGGTCTAATCCGGCGACTAGATTCCTCTCGCCGTAAGGGTTCTGTGACATCATGGCTTGACACGTGGACAGAGCTTGGTAGGTATCGTTAGCCACGGAGAAGTATGTCTCTTTTCTAGCGCCGGAGAGTGTATACGTGGCGTTGTGCTGGTAAAATCCGGCGCCGGAGCAAGAGCAAGTGATTGGGATAAGCACTAATTGACGGGTGCGGATTGTTGAGGAGACGGTGGTGAGGTTGTTGAGTGATCGGATGTCGGAGGCGGAGGCGTTGAGAAGTCCGGCGATGGAGTTCGCCGTGTTGTACGGTGGTTGAGACCAGAAAGTGAGGTAGGAGCGGCAAGAGCTTGGGCCGTTGCAGGTGTAGCCGTTGGTTACGTTGTCAAAGTCGCGGTTCAAACAGTCGAGCTGGTGGTTGTCTACGTACGGTTGCTGAGCATTCGACGCCGTGACGAAGAAAAGAAGAAGGAAGAAGAGCGCGTGGAGTGTACGCGCAGCCATGTGTGGATGGATTGAAGAGGCTTTAGACTTTTTCTTGTGAGCTCTCTCCTGATCTTAACAGAGGATGATGATAAACCAAAACAGACGGCGAAGACTTTTTTAGTCAATAAACGCGTCGTTGGTGTTGACTTCTTCTAAGTTTTGCTATTGGTCCTCCTTACCTTTCAAAAATGAAAATGATTTAATGGAGAAATTTTATTTTATTTCTGTTACTATGGAGATATATATATATATATATATATATTTATTTGTTAAATTACGAAGGCCATATTATCCGATGTTTTTTCAAGAACCTACGACATCATAAATGGTAGAAAAGGAGTATTTGGTTGAAAGAGAGATTTATGTCCAACTTTTCTCGGAACATCTTAAACTTTTAAATAATCTTTCATTCAAATCACCAAGCCCTTGCAATTTGAAACAAATGCCACATTTGAGATGTTTAATTAAAGAAGAGAACATCATGCTTTTCACTGGTTACAATCATGGTCTTCGATCAATGTGAACTTCAAATCCGGCACATATCAGACTCTTTCCAAAAATGTGGAAAGACACCCATGTTTAATGCATATCCCATATATTAAGTCAATATCAAACATAACATTGGTAAAACTTTTTTTTTGCCATCCCACATATCAGAATTACGGTCTCCAAATTTTTTTGAATCATTTGTGAAAGAACTTTCTAGTGATCTTGTGTGAATTTTGAGAAGGAAAAAGAATTCGAACTCGTGGTGCAAGCCGCAATAGCTTGACAACCGTCTCACCCATAATTAAAAAAACTCTGATCCACAACCGACCTCCGGTCTTGTTCTTATCAATTCTTTATGTAAACCAATCGGAAAACCTCACAATTTGCCAACAATCACATTTTTCATGTCCTATACAACCGGTTCCCGAGAGAGGGCCAACATATTACAATCTCTACTTCTCAAGATCGAACATGATTATCCAATTTACCCACATACACCACAAACGTTAAATGTGGATCGCGGCGATTGGTGGAAGTAGGTGACCCGTGCTGGATACAATTATACCACGTCTTGATTTTGCTCGCAAATTTGAGCTGATGCCAACCTTTGTTCTCTCCTCTAATCACTTTGGCGTAGACTTCCCCGAAATCCTACAAAGAATCCATTATGTGGTAGTACAAACAAACGTTGCCAAAGTGAGGGGCATCAAGCCCCATCACCAAGAGGAAATGTCAATTCTTCCCAAAAAGAACACGATGTACATAATAGTCGAACAACTGAACGTATAACTGACACACTGCAAGTTGGGATTTAAATTGATTGGATTCGAATTTTATTCTCAACTGAAAAAAAAAACTTATGCAAATCTTTCCACAGTTGCTGTGCATTAGAGATATAAATTATAGTGGACTTAACCTTCGGTTCGATTGAAGATCGGATCTAGCCGACGATCATCGAATAAGTGGTCATCCTTTCATTTTCTTAGAGCTGTCTGCATACAGTTTATCCAACGAACAATTAACAAAAAAGGCATCTTGCGTTTTGCTTGAAGCACGTTCAACCACTCAGTTGGCCACATATTACAATCTTCCCCGTTCAACTAAACCAAAGTAAGTAATCATCACTCTACCATTGTCCGAAGAAAACAACTAATATGGCGAGACCAACACAGTCGCTTGCATTTTCATGCTCTGACCGGCTGATGCGGAACAGAATACTCATCGCTGCTCATTACTGAGTCACAAACAATACTATTTATACAACATGATTTTGGGTCATTATCCTAAAGTATAACACACAACTTAAAATGCATACCATATAGTTCCTATGGATACAAACAAATTCAAGAACACAAAACAGAGCAAACCAAACCCATCTGACCAACCCATAAAACATGAAAGACAAGAACACTAAAAAGCATATTGCTTCAAACATGAGTGTCCTCTACTGCAAGCACATAAGAGCTTCGATATAATACCCAAACAGAACACAGAGGCAGATGTCCACAGTCAATCACATCACATGATAAAAAAAATATGATCAATCAATGCCGTTCTGCTTGCAATCGAACTACAGACTAAACGAAGTGGAGAGACTAAAGGGTAAGGTAAGAGATTTGAGAGTCAAAAACAAAGTTCAAGAACCAATCTCAACCTTACAGTGTATACAACAATATCCTTGAGTCAAAAACGAAGTTTCAGATCCATCTTTTATTCTTTGCGAGTCACAACTATAGCGTCTATACATTGATCTTTAGCTATATGAAAACAGGACAAAACTGTAGAAGCTAAATTACAAAGAAGTGTTTTTTTAATCCTGCGGTGGTTTATCGTTTCTATTCTTGTTTCCATAAATCAAACCAGTAACCTGCAAATTTTCATAAAAGAAGATATTTAAGAAGCAAAATACAAAGTGAAATCGCAAATGGATTCATGTTCGAAAGTTGACCTGAGGATCAGCGATTGGCTTCCTCTTCTCGACGTATTGATTTGTATCAGCCACTGCGAGAGCTGCCCTAGCCTAATCAAACCCAGGAATCGAAACTGAGAGATGAAATCTGCATAAAGATTGACCTTTTTAGGTGAGGGTAAGAAAATGGGTACCTGTTGTTCCTTTTTGAGATCGAGAGATGGTTTGACCCAGAGAAAGTAAGCAATTGTTCCGGCGACGGCCCAAGAAGCGAGATTTTGTCCTCCTCGGAGACCTCCCATGGAGTTTCCGACGAAAGACCTCACGTTCCGCATCGATCTTCTCCAGCTACTAGCCATTGATGCCTTTGGATTTCTCCGATTTGGGATTTAAAAGCAAAACAGCAAATTTGATTTTGATTCGGATTGCTTTGCTTTTGCTTGGTGCCCACTGCGAAACTAAACCGGTCGCCTAGACGGTTTAGTGATTGAGATCATGCGGCTCTAATTGCTCCACGTAGAATTACGAGATTCGATCTAATTTATAATATGGATTGGGCCGGATAAAACTGTCATCTCATAGTTGGCCCATTGTAATAGTAGAAAACAGAAGAAAGAAAAAATTTAGAATAAAACATTTTCGAACAACTATAGTGGTTGAAAATCTTGAATATCAAAATATTATGGTGATTGTTATTGTTTGCATATGTTGTACCGAATATGAAATAAGTAACCATGAGGTTTTCACCTATTAAAAAGTGGAAGACCTTTAGAGACTAAGTGATTCACCCACACATATGTTATGTTATCCTAAAATTCAACTTCGAGATAAATTTCAATACCTTCTCTCAATTCACAATGATATCATATTCGAGATAACTCGTTTATTACCATTTTAGATATATTGGAGATTATGAAAAAACCCGCAATGATCTTCTCTTCAACAATATAACTCGTATATTACCAGTGTGGATACTTTGGAGATTATAGAAAAGCAAACAAGGTGGACATTGATGCAGTGCAAACTTTGAAACGTGCGAGAACGAATACGACAAAATGGTTTCAACCAATGTTGGAATCGGGGAATAGTATCAAGCGAATTACATTTCAATATTCAACCTCAAAATATGGCGCATCATTGAAAAAACCACCAATTGGTTGAAAGAAATGTAATTATGACATTCTTCATTATGATTGAGACATAGATTCATGTGTGAAACGTATTATACATAATTCATATAACATTTTTCTGAATGATGGAATGGACAAGTATCAAGGACAGATGACAAGAGGAAATGCGGAATACTCCTCACTACTATGAGTACTCCAATCAACATGGTCGCTAGGATGTCATGTGGAAGGAGATAATCTCACAATTAACCAACTCATAAACACCAAAGGATCCAACCTTAGATTGCAACATTACATCGATGATATCCACAAGTGGTGCAAAATGTTCAATGCTATACGTTTTTCTTTCCGGCATCGAGATTCCAATATACGTGTAGAAAAACAATTACTTCTAATTTTCAATGGTCATTGTTTAATTGCTGTCCAAGTTTTCTTACATCACCTGTTATATACGATGTTGATTCTGAAAATTAATGAAAGATTTAGACGAGAAACAGAAAAAAAAATTGATTAAAACTTATTATTTAGAAATGGATTTTCGAAAATTTTAAAATTCAATAACTCGTTATTACGCACTCATTGATTTTAAATAATGTAGTAAAATATAATGTTATTAGATATAATATTTCTTATTTATGTTTAAGAGATTTTAAAATTTGGTATTATTCAATTATGATCTCAAATATTTTTTATATTTTATAAACATTAGTAAGTAATGAAAATATATGACTGTGATTAAATATTTTCAATTTTATCAAAAACACCATGGTGGAATTCACTTCACGAAATTATCCATTAGTTGGACATTAAGATTGAGATAAAAAGTTTTAAAAGTTCATAAATAAGAAAGTAAACAAATATCCAAACATAATACAAACACAAAATTACAGTTTTAAAATAATTCATACCAAATTGAAAAACATAATACCAGTCCTAGAATTGATGATTGTATATATTGAGATCAAACGATGTCATATCATATTACCATCTTGAGAAATTGCTCCATTAGGTGGTGGTGGTAGTGACTCTTGCCGGAAACCATCGTTGGTCGATATAGTGTTGGTGCTGCTTTGAAACTGTGAATCGTCATTGATATTCATATAATCGCTACCATTGATTCTTTGGTACGAAAGATCTCTTATAGGTTATGGATTTTCGTTGTAAGATACCATTCCCTTCTTGATTGTCTGGTCGATTTGAGCGCAAAGTGTTTCAGAAGATGCAAACACCCATTGCTCTATTAAGTAATGACTTTGATTATCCCTTATTACATTACAAATGCTGATCCTCTTTGATGCTTCGTAAGTATTCTCACCTCGTTCATCGTCTTGATCGACTCCTATCATGAAAACACCATGGTTGAATTCACTTCACGAAATTATCAACTAGTTGGAGATAAAAATTTTTTAAAAGTTCATAAATAATAAAGTAAACAGATATCCAAACATAACAAACACACAATTATAGTTTTAAAATAATTCATACCAAACTGAAAAACGTAATACCAGTCCTAGAATTGATAATTGTATTTTCCGTAAAATCCTTATATATTGAGATCAAACGACGTCATATCATATTACCATCTTGAGAAATTGCTCCATTAGCTAGTGGTGGTTGTGATTTTGACGGAAACCATTGTTGGTCGATATAGTGTTGGTACTGCTTTGAAACTGTGAATCGTCATTGATATACATATAATCGCTACCATTGATTCCTTGGTACGAAAGATATTGATATATCATGATTTTTACCCGTTTTTGACCATGATATAAGTTCTTTCTATAGAGTCTTTTTGGTGTTTTCCTATTGTTTTAGAGTCTTTGTAGGTCAATGAAAGTTTGGAGCCTAATGGGAGCTTTTGGAGCATTTTGGAGCATCAAGGAAAGAAGAGCCGAAGTGATCAACTCGGAGTCGAAATTTGGAGCTTGTGTCGATCGACACACATGTCCGACGCAAGAAGAAGTTAAGTTTTCAAGACTGTGTCGATCGACACAACACATGTGTGTCGATCGTCACACTTATATCTGACGAGAAGATGTCAAGTTTTTGAAGATTTCTTTTTCGATAGAAGCCTAGAAATTTGCAGAAGAAGCCCAATCCGTTTTTGACACATTACATATAGTTTTCTTTTAGGTTTTCAAGAAAACATCTTGTTTTCTAGGAAGACAATTGTTTTACTCTTTTCTATTGATAATGTTTTCATCATCTATGTCTGAGTAGATTCCTTGTTAGGTTTTGGGGATTCAAGGGATTGATGAGAAATTGCAAGGATTGATTACTGTTGGGGTTTATCTTCTTGTTCTTCATCTAGATTGCTATAACTCTGATTTTAGGATTGATCAACTGAAATTAGAAACCCTAGGTTGCTTTAATAGATGCGAAAGTATTATTAACAACCTGATATAATCTTAGATGAGCAAAATTATCTATTCGCAAAGAAATTTGGCTTAGTAATTTTGTGAAGAAACAAACTTGAACTTAATGCTTGATCTTATTCACTAAGTTTGCAAAGAAATTTGGAATTTAGGGATTTAGTCATAGATAATTTCTGCAATGAAAATTGATTGGTTTTATATTCGTGTTTGAGTTCTAGAACTGTGCTTAATAAAACCCTAACAGTCTTTTATCCTTGATTTCGATTCATTCCTGAGAATTGCCCATAGCCTAACTCATTTGTCTCATTGATTACTAGAACCATATCACAATATACTTGTTTGCTTTGCTTTCTGCTTTACATTCATACATATTTGCTTAGCCTAATTCGAATTCATTAGTCGATTGTGTGATTTGATTCCATGTGGATTCAATTCCTAAGTACTACTACGATCTCTTAATTTGAGAGAGTAGCTCAGGAAAATTTGAGCATATAAAATATCTTATAGGGTATGGATTTTCGTTGTAAGATCCCATTCCCATCTCGATTATCTGGTCGATCTAAGCGCTAAGCGATTCAGAAGATGCAAAAACCCATTGATCCATTAAGTAATGACTTTGATTATCCCTTATTAAATTACAAATATTGATCCTCTTTGATGCTTCGTAAGTATTCCTAGATCTTTCATCGTCTTGACCGCCTCCTATCATGAAAACATCATTTGTGGTGGTTATGAGGTCCTTAGTTTCCGCATCAAACAGATTCACTGGTGGATCATGAATTGGAAGATATTGCGTGAAACCTAGCCTATTCATGAAACGATTGATCTTTTCCTTTGAGAAAGATAGCAATCCATAGATCTCACGCAAGTTAAGATCACGAATTTTACGGCCATGATTTAGTTGCACCATCAATTGATCAACCGTATACTCTTTTTCTTCTCACGAATCTTCATCAATTTTTCTTCAACCTTCCTTGTCTTCTCCATCAAGTATGACTCGAGACTCGTCTCGTTGTTTATTCTCTCGAATTCTTGCAAGGCAATAAAATCGCGTACGAGGTCTTGAGCTTCCTCAACAGATCGCCACACCATTGGTTCATTCTCTTTAGGGCTTAACACGATCATACAAGTTTTGACATCACACAATATGGTTAGTTCGCTAACTTTTTTCACCAACACTACTATCTTTTTCTTCAAACTCGCAACTCTTTTATTTTTATTCGCCACCCATGCAAGTTTTATCTTTTTTCGTCCCATATCACTTTTTGATATGATATCTCCCTTTTTTTTTATTTATTATTTTATTTGGTTTGTGAGAAAAAAAAAATTACACTTGCAGATATAAATAGCGAGATAAGATGTATGATTTGTAAAGATAAAATTTTCAATTTTATCATGTCGGATTGACTATCCTAAAGTTTTTTAGAAAAAAATATACTTCTTTCTTAAATTTAATACTTTATTACTAAACTAATTAACACGTAAAAATGTAAAATTGACTAAACATTAACTAAAACGCGTAAAAATTTAAAATTGACTAAGCATTAACTTACGCAACAAAATAACTTATTAGACAAATAAACAAGGTGCCAAAACTTTCAATTGACTATATAACAAAACTTATAAATTGACCTTCAATTGTAAATCGTAATTTGTTACCAAAACAAACTATAAGATGCATTATCTATGTTGACTCTTATCATTTATATAAGGTTTGATTTTTTAAATTTTATCCCTTTTTTTAGATATAGTAGATTTAGTTTATTTCACGTTAAAGAAAAATTTATGAGTTATTTTGTCGTACATACATAATGTAATATGTTTTTGAAAACCTTTCAAAAATAATCCATCTGCTTTTCAATAAAGGTTTTGATAAAAGAATCAAAAACAATAATTTTTTGAAAATTCTATATAATTCATATTTGTTTTGATCACGTATTTGTCAGAGAGAAACTTGATGAACCCTAGTTTGCTCTCTTGTTATGTTCTTGTACACAATTAGGTTTGTTGATCAATTAGAGAGAACATTAGTCCACGTTTAACATTGTCCACAATATCGTTAATCCTCGCTAACACGAATTCGTAAACTGAGTAAACGGACAATACTTGGAGAACTAAATTGGACAAAAAACAATCTGGGATATTTAATTGGATATTAAAATTTTGGGGTGATAAAAAGCTTATCCTTACTTATATTTATTTTATTAATTTCACTCGTAACGCTTAACTTTTTGCAGCTGATGGTATATTATCGAATAGATCCATAAGAGAACTACACAATCCGTTGGACTACAAACATATGTCTCCAAAGCCAAAAGCTAACAAACTGCGTATGTGTCTGCGGAGCCAAAAGCCCAAAAATGGAAAACCAGATTGCAAAAAAGTATGCGAGTCAGTGTTGTTAATAAAATTCTCTTTTAATATTCCAAACTGGAATATATATATATTGATAAGAAAAATATACAAGATCTACAAAACCACACAGCTAACAAATATTATCCACCGTACTACCAAGTTCTTATAGCCGAAACTGACGGATTAAAAATTCTGAGAATTTAAGCTTTGCGAAAGGGAGACATGGATTCTCCAAAACACAACCTGGACACAATTAACATAGAGATCTAAAAACCAAGCTACAATATAAATTGGAAAACGTTAAATACGTCTTTTTCCATCTGGGTGACAGTAAAACATATAACGGAATTACAAACAACCAAAAAGAAAATCTTGTAATATTAAGACACAACAAGAGATATTAGATGCAAAATCAAATGTTACAAAGAACTGTTAGAAGAGAAAGAAGATGAACTAAACCTGACATCGTACCACATAACTGTAACGAAACAACCATCTTTCCATAAACACTTTTGACGTATAAACTACGCCAAAAACCAAGAACTAGAAGGGCAAATAACATAGAATGCTCTAAAACAAACTTTACAAGCATCAAAGAAGACGGAGAAGAAAGGAAAATGGAGAAGGTCAGAGAATAAACATCACACCCAAGCAACTAGCCCGAGGAATCCAAGCGCTTGAAAAACATTAGGTTTAAGGCAAAACCTTAACCTCTGAAAGGAAAACGCCAAAGAAGATCAAGACCTCTAACATTCAAACACTCACAAACTAGCCAAAGTCATCTACTGACTTAACAATAGCCTTTTCCTCGCAAAAGCATAGCTAAAAATTGACACCATTGCTTCGTCTTGATATAAACTTCAATCATTTAAATAGAGAGAAAAGAAAGTAGATGTTCTCAAAACAGTGTATTTAAAACCGGACTGGACCGGTGGTCGAATCAGGTTAAATTGTCAATCGGATACATGTCCGGATCGGGTTAAGATTAAAATCCAAGTAGAGTTAGACTGCTTAAGAAACCAAATAGAACCGTCGAAAATCCAGAAACTGACTATAAACACTCGTCCACCGTTGACCACCGTCTATATGTCATTTTACATTCACTAAAGGACAAATTGTCGCAGCGGGTGAAAATGATTCAAAATAATGGTAGATTTTAAAAGAATTTTCGATATAATGGCACAATTTGTAAAATTCACAAAACATTTTTCAATTCAGTCATCGATTCGGTTGTAAGAATAAAGTTTCACAGCGATATACCATCATAAAAGCAATCTAAACAACCAGAAAAACCCGAAAAACCACAGCAACAACGTTAAATAATTTTTTTTTTGCCATTTTCGTAATTCACACTCTTAAAAATTCACCACCATCATCACCCCACTTCCCACCCTGAACACAAAAGTAAACAAAAAAGAAAAAGAAAAAAAAAAGTTGATCGATAACTAGCATTTTATAATATATACTAGTTGGACATTAAGTTTGAGATAAAAACTTTTAAAAGTTCATAAATAAGAAAGTAAAAAACTATCCAAACATAATACAAACACAACATTACAGTTTTAAAATAATTCATACCAAACTGAAAAACATAATACCAGTTCTAGAATTGATGATTGTATTTTCTGGAAAATCCTTATATATTGAGATCAAACGACGTCACCATCTTGAAAAATTGCGCCATTAGGTGGTGGTGGGAGTGACTCTTGCCGGAGACCATCGTTAGTCGATATAGTGTTGGTGCTGCTTTGAAACTGTGAATCGTCATTGATATTCATATAATTGCTACCATTGATTCCTTGGTACGAAAGATCTCTTATAAGGTATGGATTTTCGTTGTAAGATCCCATTCCCATCTCGATTGTCTGGTCGATCTGAGCGTTAAACGGTTCAGAAGATGCAAAAAACCCATTGATCCATTAAGTAATGACTTTGATTATCCCTTATTACATTACAAATGCTGATCCTCTTTGATGCTTCGTAAGTATTCTCAGCTCGTTCATCGTCTTGATCGCCTCCTATCATGAAAACACCATGGTTGAATTCACTTCACGAAATTATCAACTATTTGGACATTAAGATCGAGATAAATTTTAAAAGTTCATAAATAGTAAAATAAACAAAAATGGAAACATAAAACAAACACAAAATTATAGTTTTAAAATAATTCATACCAAACTGAAAAACATAATACCAGTCCTAGAATTGATGATTGTATTTTCCGTAAAATCCTAATATATATTGAGATCAAACGACGTCATATCATATTACCATCTTGAGAAATTGCTCCATTAGGTGGTGGTGGTAGTAACTCTTGACGGAAACCATCGTTGGTCGATACAGTGTTGGTGCTGCTTTAAAACTGTGAATCGTCATTGATATTCATATAATCACTACCATTGATTCTTTGGTACGAAAGATCTCTTATAGGGTATGGATTTTCGTTGTAAGATACCATTCCCTTCTCGATTGTCTGGTCGATTTGAGCGCAAAGCGGTTCAGAAGATGCAAACACCCATTGATCTATTAAGTAATGACTTTGATTATCCCTTATTACATTACAAATGCTGATCCTCTTTGATGCTTCGTAAGTATTCCCAGATCTTTCATCGTCTTGACCGACTCCTATCATGAAAACATCATTTGTGGTGGTTATGAGGTCCTTAGTTTCCGCATCAAATAGATTCACTGGTGGATCGTGAATAGGAAGATATTGCGTGAAACCTAACCTATTCATGAACTGAATGATCTTTTCCTTTGAGAAAGATAGCAATCCATAGATCTCACGCAAGTTAAGATCACGAATTTTACGACCATGATTTAGTTGCACCATCAATTGATCAACCGTATACTCTTTTTTCTTCTCACGAATCTTCATCAATTTTTCTTCCACCTTCCTTGTCTTCTCCATCAAGTATGACTCGAGACTCGTCTCGTTCTTTATCCTGTCGAAATCTTGCAAGGCAAAGAAATCGCGTACGAGGTCTTGAGCTTTCTCAACAGATGGCCACACAATTGGCTCAACCTCTTTAGGGCTGAACACGATCATACAAGCTTTTACATCACACAATATGGTTAGTTCGCTAACTTTTTTCACCAACACTACTATCTTTTTCTTCAAACTCGCAACTCTTTTATTTTTATTCGCCACCCATGCAAGTTTTATCTTTTTTCGTCCCATATCACTTTTTGATATGATATCTCTCTTTTTTTTTATTATTTTATTTGGTTTGTGAGAAAAAAAAAAATTACACTTGCAGATATAAATAGCGAGATAAGATGTATGATTTGTAAAGATAAAATTTTCAATTTTATCATGTCAGATTGACTATCCTAAAGTTTTTTAGAAAAAAATATACTTCTTTCTTAAATTTAAAACTTTATTACTAAACTAATTAACGCGTAACAATGTAAAATTGACTAAACATTAACTAAAACGCGTAAAAATTTAAAATTGACTAAGCATTAACTTACGCAACAAAATAACTTATTAGACAAATAAATAAGGTGCCAAAACTTTCAATTGACTATATAACAAAACTTATAAATTGACCTTCGATTGTAAATCGTAATTTGTTACCAAAACAAACTATAAGATGCATTATCTATGTTGACTCTTATCATTTATATAAGGTTTGATTTTTTAAATTTTATCCGTTTTTTTTCAGATATAGTAGATTTAGTTTATTTCATGTTAAAGAAAAATTTATGAGTTATTTTGTCGTACATACATAATGTAATATGTTTTTGAAAACCTTTCAAAAAAATAATCCATCTGCTTTTCAATAAAGGTTTTGATAAAAGAATCAAAAACAATAATTTTTTGAAAATTCTATATAATTCATATTTGTTTTGATCACGTATTTGTCAGAGAGAAACTTGATGAACCCTAGTTTGCTCTCTTGTTATGTTCTTGTACACAATTAAGTTTGTTGATCAATTAGAGAGAACATTAGTCCACGTTTAACATTGTCCACAATATCGTTAATCCTCGCTAACACGAATTCGTAAACTGAGTAAACGGACAATACTTGGAGAACTAAATTGGACAAAAAACAATCTGGGATATTTAATTGGATATTAAAATTTTGGGGTGATAAAAAGCTTATCCTTACTTATATTTATTTTATTAATTTCACTCGTAACGCTTAACTTTTTGCAGCTGATGGTATATTATCGAATAGATCCATAAGAGAACTACACAATCCGTTGGACTACAAACATATGTCTCCAAAGCCAAAAGCTAACGAACTGCGTATGTGTCTGCGGAGCCAAAAGCCCAAAAATGGAAAACCAGATTGCAAAAAAGTATGCGAGTCAGTGTTGCTAATAAAATTCTCTTTTAATATTCCAAACTGAAATATATATATTGATAAGAAAAATATACAAGATCTACAAAACCACACAGCTAACAAATATTACACGTCGTACTACCAAGTTCTTATAGCCAAAACCGACAAATTAAAAAATTCTGAGAATTTAAGCTTTGCGAAAGGGAGACATGGATTTCTCCAAAACACAACCTGGACACAATTAACATAGAGATCTAAAAACCAAGCTACAATATAAATTGGAAAACGTTAAATACGTCTTTTTCCATCTGGGTGACAGTAAAACATATAACGGAATTACAAACAACCAAAAAGAAAATCTTGTAATATTAAGACACAACAAGAGATATTAGATGCAAAATCAAAGGTTACAAAGAACTGTTAGAAGAGAAAGAAGATGAACTAAACCTGATCGTACCACATAACTGTAACGAAACAACCATCTTTCCATAAACACTTTTGATGTATAAACTACGCCAAAAACCAAGAACTAGAATGGCAAATAACATAGACTGCTCTAAAACAAACTTTACAAGCATCAAAGAGGACGGAGAAGAAAGAAAAATGGAGAAGGCCAGAGAAAAAACATCACACCCAAGCAACTAGCCCGAAGAATCCAACCGTTTGACAAACATTAGGTTTAAGGCAAAACCTTAACCTCTGAAAGGAAAACGCCAAAGAAGATCAAGACCTCTAACATTCAAACACTCACAAACTAGCCAAAGTCATCTACTGACTTAACAATAGCCTTCTCCTCGCAAAAACATAGCTAAAAATTGACACCATTGCTTCGTCTTGATACAAACTTCAATCATTTAAGTAGAGGGAAAAGGCAGTAGATGTCCTCAAAACAGTGTATTTAAAACCGGACTGGACCGGTGGTCGAATCTGGTTAAATTGTCAATCAGATACATGTCCGGATCAGGTTAGCATTAAAATCCAAGTAGAGTTTGACTACTTAAGAAACCAGATAGAACCGTCGAAAATCCAGAAACTGACTATAAACACTCGTCCACCGTTGACCACCGTCTATATGTCATTGTACATTCACTAAAAAATAAATTGTGGCAGCGGGTGAAAATGATTCAAAATAATGGTAGAATTTAAAAGAATTTTCGATATAATGGTACATTTTGTAAAATTCACAAAACATTTTTCAATTCGGTCATTGATCCGGTTATGAGAATAAAGTTTCACAGCGATATACCACCATAAAAGCAAGCCAAACAATCAGACCTAACGGAGACTCATATAGTCATAACCCGATAAACCACAACAACAACGTTAAATAATTTTTTTTTTGCCATTTTCGTAATTCACACTCTTAAAAATTCACCACCATCATCACCCCACTTCCCACCCTGAACACAAAAGTAAAAAAAAATAAAGAAAAAGAAAAAATAAAGAAAAAGAAACAAAAAGTTGATCGATAACTAGCATTTTATAATATGTACTCATGAAAATGTATAATTGGGATAAAATATCTTGAATTTGATCAAAAACACCATTGTTGAATTTACTTTACGAAATTATCAACTAGTTGGACATTAAGATTGAAATTGAAAGTTTTAAAAGTTCATAAATAATCGCTACCATTGATTCCTTGGTACGAAAGATCTCTTATAGGGTATGGATTTTCGTTGTAAGATCCCATTCTCATCTCGATTGTCTGGCCGATTTGAGCGCTAAGTGGTTCAGAAGATGCAAAAACCCATTGATCCATTAAGTAATGACTTTGATTATCTCTTATTACATTACAAATGTTGATCCTCTTTGATGCTTCGTAAGTATTCTCAGCTCTTTCATCGTCTTGATCGCCTCCTATCATGAAAACACCATGGTTGAATTCACGTCACGAAATTATCAGCTAGTTGGACATTAATGTCACATCCCGGTTTCTGGAAATACATCGAGCATGGGGAGAAGTTTAACAGAATTGATTTGGCTACCTATAGGGAAGTCATTTCAAGTACCGTGTGAGTGAGGACAAAACACGGAGAAAGATCACGTGGTGATTTGCAGCGTCAGTAAACAAATCTTTCTAGTCTCCCGGACTAACGCACTGATTGTCGGGCGGTGGGGCCCATTGGGAGATGAGGATTTCTCCTGAAAGAATGAGGATTTCCCTTGTATGTTATCGAGAGATAAGGATTTCTCTCAAGGAGATGAGGATTTCCCCTGCATACCGATATCTCGACGGCGGTCGGGGCGTTACAAGTGGTATCAGAGACTAGCTGACTTCGCGGAAGGTTTTCGACTAAATCTGACGGAACTAGAGTACGATCTAGTTGTTGTTGGAAAGATTTCGTTGTGAAGCTTCTAGAATAGTCCTTCGATCTTTAATCAGAGGTAAGTTCCATTGGGAAATCAATCTCGAAGTTGGGAAAAAGTCTATTTTCTAAACTAGAGTTTTTCTAAGTATAGTGATCTATTTCCAGTTTCAAGATGAAGTTTTTCGAGGACGATTCCGTTGACATCAGAGAACTTATGGTCATAAAGATCATTGATTTAGAGAGAGGGCATGTCAGATATGCCAAAACAAACTATAAGATGCATTACCTATGTTGACTCTTATCATTTATATAAGGTTTGATTTTTCAATCTTTATCCCTTTTTTTTGAAGATATAATAAATTTAATTTATTTCATGTTAAAGAAAACCAATGAGTTATTTTGTCGTACATACATAATATAATATATTTTTAAAACCTTTAAAAAATAATCCACCTGCTTATCAATAAAGGTTTTGATAAAAGAATCAAAAACAATAAGTTTTTAAAAATCTTTATAATTTATATTTGTTTTGATCACGTATTTGTAAGAGAGAAACTTGATGAACCCTAGTTTGCTCTCCTGTTATGTTCTTGTACACAATTAATTTTGTTGATCAATTAGAGAGAAAATTAGTCCACGTTTAACATTGTCCACAATATCGTTAATCCTCGCTAACACGAATCCGTAAACTGAGGAAACGGACAATACTTGGAGAACTAAATTGGACCAAAAACTATTTGGGATATTTAATTGGATATAAAGGTTTGGGGTGATAAAAACTTTATCTTTACTGTCGAAAAAAAAAAAAATTATCCTTACTTATATTTATTTTATTAATTTCACTAATAACACTTAACTTTTTGCAGTTGATGGTATATTATTTGATGATAGTCCTTGATATATCATGGTTTTTACCCATTTTCAACCATGATATAAGTCCTTTTTATAGAGTCTTTTTGGTGTTTCTCGAATCTTTTAGAGTCTTTGTAGGTTGAAGATTGATTGGAGCTTAATGGAAGCTTTTGGAGTGTTTTGAAGCATCGAGGAAAGAAGAGCTGAAGAGATCAAGTCGGAATCGAGCAGATGAGCTCGTGTCGATCGACACTACCTACTCTTGTCGATCGACACGGGGCTTCCCGACACAAGTAGAAATTCCAGAGAGGTCTATGTCGATCGACATGACCAACCTCTGTCGATCGACACGTGTTTGATGAGAAGAACAGTTCCGAACAGTCAGAAGTTTGGCACTCGTTAAAGCCCTTCCCACCGACGGATCGAGCTGATATTTTGACACAAGCAAGAGCAGCGAGTTAGCTTTCATTTGAAAGAAATTGGAGGCAATTCCAACGGTGCGATCGAAAGTTATGAAGGTTTGAGTGAAGACATTTCGGTCTGGCTAGAAGATGTCAAGTTTGAAAAATTTCCTTTTTTGCCCAAAAAGCCCAGAAGTTTACAGAAAAAGCTCAATCCGATTTATACACATTATATATAGTTTTCCCTTAGGTTTTTATGTGGATTATCTTGTTTTTAACTTAGACTTTGAGAGAGAGAGCTTTGAGGGAGATTTCTACAGGGTTTTCAAACCCTTTTTCTGTATCTCTAACTCTATCTTTTATGCAATCTTATTCTTTCATTATGATTTCTTCATCTATGTCTGAGAAGTTTGCTTGTTAGGTTGTGGAGGATTCTAGGGTTTGATGAGAAATTGTTAGGATTATAGATCTGTTAGGGTTCATCTTTTGGTTCTTCATCTAGATTGTTTTAACTCTATTTTAGGACTGGCCAACTAAAATTGGAAACCCTAGGTTGTTTAATAGACGTGGAAGTGTTATTATCAACTGGAACTAATCTTAGATGAGCAAAATCACCTATTCGCAAAGGAATTTGGCTTAGGGATTTCGTGAACAATTGAACCTGAATGTTAATGCTTGACTTGATTCTCTAGGTTTGTAAATGAATTTGGAATTTAGGTTTCTAGTCATAGATAGTCTCTGCAACGGAAGTTGATTGGCTTTACCTTCGTGTTTGAGTTCTAGAACGGTGCCTAATCAAACCCTGACAGTAGTTTATCTTTGATTTTGATTCATACCCGAAGAATTACCCATCGCCTAGCTTTTTGTCTCATTGATAACAAGAACTTATCGCCATCTTTTGCTTGTTTTGTTTTGATTCTCGCATTAGATTTATTTTACTTAGCTTAGCATAATTCGAATACTTAGATTGATTGTGTAATTTTTTCCCTGTGGATTCGATCCCTAAGTACTACGAGGATCTCTTAATTTGAGAGAGTAGCTCAGGGTTAAATTTGAGCATATCAGTCCTTTATCCGGTTTATATAAGATTAAAACCTAGGTATCACTAATTCGATGTAGAATAGTGAGGTTCGTTCAAAGGGACCAGCAATACACTCTAATCTTTTGAGATACAATTTCAGCTAAGCAATCAAGTGATTTAAAGTTTGTCACGATTAAAAAGCAAATATGTAAAATTCGATTTGAAAGCAATGATAATGAAAGAGTTAGGTTAAGGGATATCTCAGGGATTATGACATCAAAACCAAGCAATTATTCAGGTTATCTAGTTATGAACCAATCTAGAACTCAACCATAGATTCAAGAAGACCCACTGTCGTGGCATCAACTACTCCAACAAACAATCTAACACCCTAAACTGTCGTTTGAGGTTACAAAGAATGAAGAGCATTAAACGATTAGGGTCGATTTGTTCACGAGTTGCTTTAACTTCAACTTTCGTTGGCTAAAGACAACTCGCCCACCTAAATCAATTCCAGCAATCTACAACACTGTCGTGAGTAGATTCAACCTAAAATCAAAGGCTAAGTGATCAAGTTAACCTAGGCAATATGATCGATTATAGGTGGAGATATCGAATGATGTTCAAAACCTATCTATGCTTAGTTATGATTCTCTAATCCCATCAAACCCCCTCAACCTAACAAGAAGACTACTCGCACATATTTAAGAAACCAACAGCAGCAAGAGATAAAAGAAACTTCATTAAATCAAAAGCAAAGAGATTAGGGTTTAGGAAAACTTCGATAAGAACGTGAAAGACAATCTCTAAAACAATGGTTCGAATCTCTCTCTCTCTCTCTCTCTCTCTCTCGTGAATCTCCCTTCGTTGCAGCTGCTGCTGCTGCTGCTGCGTGAGTCCTCCATCAAAAGATCCAACAAAAGACCTATTTAAAGGCCCACGGCGGCTGGCCCAAAAACAGGGTTAGAAAATTAGGTTTAGAAAAAAAGCCCATTAATGACTCTGCTGGGAGCAGGTGCTCCGTCTTTCGTACTAGGTGCTCCCTTTCTCCAGAATGTTCAAAAAGGGTCCAACTTCATTCCTTTCTAGCCAAATCCGATTGCAAGTTCCAATCATTGCTTCCAGCCACTTTTTGTACCTAGAATGACTCGATAGAGAGTGAAAGACTCGATAAAAGCCTACAAAATAAGGGTTAGAATGCGCCAAAAACGCATTATATCAATTCCCCCAGACTTAGATCTTTGTTTGTCCTCAAACAAATTCAAGACCAAGTGAAGGAGAAAGGTTTGAAAACGCGGGAACTCAGCTTCTCTTTTGGAACGTTTAATGACCACTAATTTTGTAATCCACATACTGCAAGGACAAATTCCAATCGAACCACCATGTACTTCTCCGCAAACTTTTTCAGCCTCCCAAATTCATCCCAAGATTTTTCAACACTTTCCACAACTCATCATCGCTAGCCTCATTGATAATCTCAGTGCCAAGAACCTTCTAGATTCATTCCCGTACAATACCATGACAGATCCCCAATACAAACTTTTGGTACTCTTTCTCTTCTCCATACTTGTTTTGGTCTCATAACGGGACTCACTACTGTTGTTCCTTGTGAGGAGACAGGGTCGTGAAGACTCACTACTGTTGTTCCTTGTGAGGAGACATGGTCGTGAGGATCTTTGCATTATTCTTAATTTTATTCAATCTTGGAACAGGGGAGAGGAATACCAATATTTTTCACACGGGTTGCATCTATCAGGTACGAACGAGGAATCAAGCTCTATAGACACCAATCATTCCAATGAAGGTGCAATTAGCTCAAGCTTAGTGGACCTTGCTGGAAATATAAGACGTTTCTAGTTAACTAATCAGCCTTTGGATTTTCTATTAGTCGGATCTGAATTCAATCTACAATAATGGTCACTCAGATAAATAGTCAATAAATAAAGAGAAAAATTACATAATAGTTTCCTAACCATAATACTCTTGACTCAATAAAATGACGTGGACTGACTCAATTGGACATAATAAGAAAAAGAAAACAACCAAAATAAACGATATTAGTAGCAACTCCCCCCAGACTTACTTCACACCGTCTCAGTGTGAGAATAAGAAAAGAGAGAGTGAAAATAAAATCAGAAGAAAAAGCATAAAATAAAATTGTTTGTGATGAATACACATTTGACTAACCTCTTGGAGGGCCTAAATCCGAGTTTCGAAATTTTACCATGGAGAGCAGGTGCTCTGTATGTTGGAGCAGGTGCTCTGGATTGGGAGCAGGTGCTCTGAATTGGGAGCAGGTGCTCTCTGGAAATCGGATCGATCGATCACAGAACTTACGTCGGTCGATCTGAAATTCAAATCGATCGATCGATCTCCTCCACCTTTTTTTTTTTTTTTGAAAACCTGAAAACTCAAAACTCAAATAAAAGTTAGTAATAAAAGAAATCATATTTGAAAAAGTTAGAAAACGTACCGGTGGGTTGCCTCCCACCAAGCGCTTGGTTTAAGTCACTAGCTTGACTTTGGTGCCATGTATCAACCAGGTTGGACGTGAGAGCTTGCTCCAAAACAAGCTCCAAAATCAGACATTCTCATGTTCAGACCCTTACTCAGCATTCCATTCACAACACCAATACCCTTCTCTTTCAACTCTAATGGAAGAATAACTCTAACTCTGGAGAAAGGTTTAGGAGTACCTTTGCACTTCAACTTGTATTCGACCAAGTTTTCATCACATCCTTGAGGGATCAAAGTCATTTTAGGATCACCCTTGATCCTTTTGCACTGTCCTTTTCCCTGCACCTTCGCCTTCTCCCTAAGTTTCTTGGTGATATGAGAATGATTTCCATCTGAAACTTCATTGATCTTACGCCTATCACCAAGCTCTTTCACAATATCAACTGACAACTCCTCTCTATCTACTGCTGAGATGCAAGAGGCGTGTGTGGTGGTTCTTTTGGGAATGGCTTTGTAGAAAACCTTTTTGTCGACCTTGGAAAAGGAGACTCGCTTATTAGACATATCAATGATTGCACCCACTGTAGCCATGAATGGTCTCCCAAGAAGCAAAGACATATCATAATCGTCTCTCATCTCCACAACCTGAAAATCAGTTTGAACTAGGCAATCCCCTATTTGGACAGGTAAATCGTGAATGATGCCGTACGATGTTGTTGTGGAGGAGTTTGCAAATCTAAGAGTCATATGACTAGGTTTTACCTCAGCAATTTTCAACTTCTCTGCAATAGCCTTTGACATAAGATTCACACTAGACCCAGAATCACAAAGAGCTTCTTTAAATTCAACTCTTTCAATGGAGCATGGAACAAAGAATTTTCCAGGGTCTTCAACATTAGGCAATACTCTCAATGGTGGTGGTGTACTCCTTGCTTCTGCAAAGATTGCCTTAATCTCTTCTTGAGTCTCTCTATAGTTCCAAAAGAAATCATGTATGGGACGATTTTCCAAGGCCTCTTCAAAGGAGATTTCTTTAGGAATCCTTCTCACCATCTTCTTGAAACTATCTAATTTCTCTGCACTAATGGGATCCCTCTGATCTCTAGGTGGAACTGGGTAAGGAACCTTAGGAGTGTAAACCCTCGCTGGAGGATTTTTTGCAGGTTTGGTTGGAGCCTGCTCCATAACTTTTTCTGAGGCTATGACGTTTTCTACTGCAGAATTCAGTATCCTCTCACTTCTCATCTCAACTGCATTGACATATCCATTCCTAGGATTCACCTCTGCTTTTCCAGGAGGAATTCCTGATGCCTCAGCAGTTTGAGCAACTTGAATTTCAAGCTTCTTCACATGAGTGCAAACAGCTTCAAACTTACTATTGAGATCATTGTACATGCTGTCCACCTTGACATTGATCTCATTAGCAGATTTCTGCTGGCTGAGTAAAACCAATTGCATAAGGGACTTCAGCTCGTCTTGAGAGTTAGACGCATGAGCTTGAAAGCTCTGATTCTGCATATAGTCTCTACCCACATAGTTCACCTCAGCATACTGCTCATCTCTTCTGTTCTCACAAAGCTGGACACTTCTCTGATTTCTCTTCAACAACAGGTTCACTTTCACTGTCAGCTCATCAATCTTCTTTGACTCAACACTGCTGACATATATAGGCTCATTATACTCATGGCAGCGATTTCTGGAACTTGCAGCCAAGTTCTCTATCAATTGATATGCTTCTTCCACGGTCCTGGTCATAAAATTCCCATTGCTAGCAGAATTGAGAGTATTCCTGTAATTCCAATTGACTCCATCATAGAAGATACCCAGCAAGTTCTCATCGGTAAACCCATGGTGTGGGCATTCTCTCTTGTACTCCTTAAACCTTTCCCAAGCCTCACAGAAGGACTCTCCGGAATGTTGGTGGAAGGAGGATATCTTGTTCCTTAAACTCGCGGTTTTGGATTTTGTGTAGAAATAGTCCAAAAACGCAGTTCTGCATTGCGCCCAAGTCGTAATGGATCCAGCAGGTAAAGACTTAAGCCAACGAGAAGCTTTGTCCGCGAGTGAAAACGAAAACAGCTTGCATTTCACGAAATCCGGGTTCATCCCATTAGAGCTTGTCGTGGAGCAAATCTCCTCGAAATTCTCTATATGGTCCATTGGAATTTCAGCAGGCAATCCATGGAACAAGTGCTGCTTAACCAGCGATATCATCTGTGGTTTGATCTCATAATCATTCCTTTCAACAGCGGGGGGAACTATCGCAGCTCGGTTTCGGTAATAGGCATGGGGATTGTCCATATCCCCTATGGTTCGTTGTTGCTGTGGTTTTTGCTGCTGTTGCAACTGCTGCATTTGTTGTTCTAGCCTCCGAATAGCAGCAGCTACATGACCATTTACAACTCGGTTGTCGGTTTCGTCGCCCATGTTGGCTGGATTCGACTTTTTTTTTTTGTTTTCTTTTTTTTTTCTACTCGTTCTACCCTTGCTAACTCTTGATTGTTGAGTATGAGAAGGTTTTGAGAACCTTGGTTACACCTGAAATACACACAAGAGAAGAAAAGAAGAACAAGTTAGTAAATCTTAGACTAAAAACGTATAGTAAAATTAGAGGTATCGAGTTGGTCCCCGTCGCAACGGTGCCAATTTGATGATAGTCCTTTATCCGGTTTATATAAGATTAAAACCTAGGTATCACTTATTCGATGTAGAATAGTGAGGTTCGTTCAAAGGGACCAGCAATACACTCTAATCTTTTGAGATACAATTTCAGCTAAGCAATCAAGTAATTTAAAGTTTGTCACGATTAAAAAGCAAATATGTAAAATTCGATTTGAAAGCAATGATAATGAAAGAGTTAGATTAAGGGATATCTCAGGGATTATGACATCAAAACCAAGCAATTATTCAGGTTATCTAGTTATGAACCAATCTAGAACTCAACCATAGATTCAAGAAGATCCACTGTCGTGGCATCAACTACTCCAACAAACAATCTAACACCCTAATCTGTCGTTTGAGGTTACAAAGAATGAAGAGCATTAAACGATTAGGGTCGATTTGTTCACGAGTTGCTTTAACTTCAACTTTCGTTGGCTAAAGACAACTCGCCCACCTAAATCAATTTCAGCAATCTACAACACTGTCATGAGTAGATTCAACCTAAAATCAAAGGCTAAGTAATCAAGTTAACCTAGGCAATATGATCGATTATAGGTAGAGATATCGAATGATGTTCAAAACCTATCTATGCTTAGTTATGATTCTCTAATCCCATCAAACCCCCTCAACCTAACAAGAAGACTACTCGCACATATTTAAGAAACCAACAGCAGCAAGAGATAAAAGAAACTTCATTTAATCAAAAGCAAATAGATTAGGGTTTAGAAAAACTTCGATAAGAACGTGAAAGACAATCTCTAAAACAATGGTTCGAATCTCTCTCCCTCTCTCTCTCTCGTGAATCTCCCTTCGTTGCTGCTGCTGCTGCATGAGTCCTCCATCAAAAGATCCAGCAAAAGACCTATTTAAAGGCCCACGGCGGCTGGCCCAAAAACAGGGTTGGAAAATTAGGTTTAGAAAAAAGCCCATTAATGACTATGCTGGGAGCAGGTGCTCCGTCTTTCGTACTAGGTGCTCCCTTTCTCCAGAATGTTCAAAAAGGGTCCAACTTCATTCCTTTCTAGCCAAATCCGATTGCAAGTTCTAATCATTGCTTCCAGCCACTTTTTGTACCTAGAATGACTCGATAGAGAGTGAAAGACTCGATAAAAGCCTACAAAACAAGGGTTAGAATGCGCCAAAAACGCATTATATCATTATTGAATAGAAATCCATAAGAGAACTACACAATCCGTTGGACTACAAGCATATGTCTCCAAAGCCAAAAGCTAACGAACTGCATATGTGTCCGCAGAGCCAAAAGTCTAAAAATGGAGAACCAGATTGCACAATAGTATGCGAGTTAGTGTTGTTAATAAAATTCTCTTTTAATATTCCAAACTGAAATATATATATTGATAATAAAAAAAATACAAAATCTAAAAGCAGACGTACTACCAAGTTTTTGTAGCCGAAACCGACCAATTAAAAAGTCTTGAGAATTTAAGCCCCACAAAAGGGAGACCTGGATTTCTCCAAAACACAACCTAGATACAACTAACACAGAGATCTAAAAAACGAGCAACGATATAAATTGAAAAAATGTTAGTAACTCTTTTTTCATCTGGGTTACAATAAAACATATAACAGAATTAGAAACAACCAAACAGAAAGCCTTGTAATATTAAGACACAACAAGAGATAATAAATGCAAAATCAAAGGTTGTAAAGAACTGTTAGAAGAGAAGAAGATGAACTAAGCCTAACGTCGTACCAAAAAAATTTTGATGTCTAAATTACATCTGAGACCAAGAACTTGGAGGACAAACAATATAGACAGCTTTAAAACAAACTTTACAAGCATAAAAAAAGACGAAGAAGAAAAAAAAATGGAGAAGGCTAGAGAACAAACACCACACCCAAGCAACTAACCCGAAGAATCTAGGCATTCTAAACATTAGGTTTAGGGAAAAACCTTGACCTCTGAAAGGAAAACGACAAAGAAGATTAAGGCCTCTAACATTCAAACACTCGCAAACTAGCCAAAGTTATCTACAGACTTAGGAATACCCTTCTCCTTGCAAAAGCAGAGCTAAAAATTGACAATGTTGCTTCGTTTTGACACCAACTCCCATCATTTAAGTAGAGGGAAAAGACAATAGATGTCCTTACAACTGTGTTTTTAAAACCGGAATGAACTAGTGATCGAACCAGATTAAATTGTGAACTGGATATATGTTCGGATTAGGTTAACATTAAAATCCAATTAGAATTAGACTGCTTATAAAACCAGATCGAACCATCGAAAATCCAGAAAATGACGAACCTCATTAAACTGAAATTAATTATTAAATGTAACTTTTTCTTATTTAATCTATTGAATTAGGTTTTAAGTATTTTTTAGATATTATTATTACTATTATTAAAATGTTATACTTGATATTCTGATATTATATTTATAAACAAAAGATGAATATAAAATTAAATATGAATATTTTCAAAAGATCATTAAATTCGGTTAAACCCGATCACATCATATAAATACACAACCAAAAAACTTCTTTCAATTCGTCGATCCGGTTTTAAAAACAAAAAGTTTCACAGCAATGTACCATCATAAAAGCAATCCAAACAACCAGACCTAAGACTTATATAGTCACATCCCGAAAACCATAACATTAACGTTAAATAAATCTTCTTTTTTGCCATTTTTGTAAAAATTTACCACCATGATCACGCCCACTTCCCGAGAAAGGAAAAAAGAAAAAAGAAAAAGTAGAACGATAATTGAGATGGAGTGCGTATAAAGAATTACAGATGGTCAAACGGCTGCGCACTGAACTAGCACGTGGACAAGAGAGAAGAAGCATCTCGCGACAGCTTTTCGGAGGAATCGTTTTAGGTTTTCTCGATCGAAAATGGCGGCGGTGGAAAAAGGAAGGATTTGCGTAACCGGTGCCGGAGGATTTCTAGCTTCGTGGGTCGTCGATCTTCTCCTCTCTAAGGATTATTTCGTCCATGGCACTGTCAGAGACTCTGGTACTTGCCCTTTTTTTCCCTTACCTCTATAAAGATCTGTACTTGACGGGACCAGTATCGTGAGGAATTTCATAGAATCCGAATTTGTAGCTCAACGTCAAAGAAGTGTTTAGCTTTTGAGTTTGATTGTTGTTTACATGGTTCTATGTTTGTAGATAATGACAAGTATGCTCATTTGAAGAAGCTTGAGAAAGCCGGTGAGAAACTGAAGCTCTTCAAGGCTGAATTGCTGGACTACGGTTCTCTTCAATCCGCAATCGCAGGTTGCAGTGGTGTCTTCCATATCGCAAGCCCTGTTCCATCAAGTATAGTCCCAAATCCTGAGGTGAGAATTTTCATTGCTATTATCATCTCATTGAAACTATTTACAATCGTCTCACTCTGCTGCGGATCTTCCACTGGTTTTTTGGCAGGTCGAAGTGATCGCACCCGCTGTGGATGGCACGCTGAATGTGCTCAAAGCATGCGTTGAAGCAAATGTTAAGCGTGTTGTGTATGTTTCCTCAGCTGCTGCACTTGCTATGAACCCTTTGTGGTCTAAGAATCAAGTAATAGATGAGACTTGTTGGTCTGACCAGGAATATTGCAGGAAAACTATGGTTAATGCATCTTGAATCCCTGATCTCACTATTTTCTCACCTTTTTTGTTTACTAAGTTTAGTCCTTCTTGCAGAATTGGTATTGTCTGTCAAAGACAAAAGCAGAAACTGAAGCTTTCGAATTTGCGAAACGAACTGGAATTGATCTTGTCAGCGTTTGCCCTACCATGGTCTGGGGACCTGTACTGCAGCACACCATAAATGCTAGTACCCTTGCTCTTGTCAAGCTTCTTAAAGGTATGTAAACAAGCCTTAACATACCTGGGACCGTTTAGAAGCAACTTGGTACATGGGTTGGTGAATTTCGGGTCTTGATTTTACTTCTTGTGTGGTGCAGAGGGTTCTGAATCGCGGGAGAACCAAGTGCGAAATGTGGTAGATGTGCGTGATGTGGCTCAAGCTTTACTTTTGGTTTATGAGAAAGCAGAAGCTGAAGGAAGATACATATGCACATCCCACGTTGTTGAAGAACAAGATGTGGTTGAAAAGCTGAAGAGTCTTTATCCAAATTACAACTACCCAAAGAAGTAAGCAAACAACAACACATCTCTCTTCTCAATTTGCACTCTCAAAACTAGCCTTGACAGTGAAAATCCTAATAAAGCTGTTTTCTGGCCTGCAATAATTGCATTAAGAACGGAATATTTCCTGCGTGGTTGATCAGTGTCTGAAGTTTCTTCAAGATCTTAACTTTGATCCAAGCTCTACTTATGCATTTTCAGATACATCGAGTCGGAAAGAAAGTTGACGATTAGTTCAGAGAAGTTGCAGAAGTTGGGTTGGACGTTCAGGCCTTTAGAGGAAACACTTGTGGATTCGGTAGAGAGTTACCGGCAATTTAAGATTGTGGACTGAAAACTTGGAAAGAAGAGCAGAAGAGGTCATGTTCTTGGCCCCATGAGTTCCAATCTGCAATCTCTCTCCTATCCTTACTCAATAATAAAAGAGTTATGTATACATATCTTCACCATCAAGAATTTCTTGAGTTTTCAAGTTATGTAATGTTTGGTATGCAATCACCTCAAATGTACAACTTTTATTTTGCAAATTTCGGTTTATCATTTGTAGTTCTCTCTTTTTATTACTTTTCCATCACTTTCTTTGTTCTGAAAAAGTAGAAATTTTAGCTCTAATAAGTTTTTTAGCATTTAGAAGTTAACCCCAAACAGTAAAGTAGTAATCTCTAACCATTAAGAAGTTAACCCCAAATACTAAAATGGTAATTTCCAACGGGCCTAAGGTCCAGAACAACTGGACCCGGACCCGTTCAACTGTCGGACTTTTTAGTTGCCCTGCTTTGTAACTAGATTACTTTCCTCTCTTCCTTCTCCGGCGAAGTCATGACTACGAATGCTCCAGTTTCCGGCGGACCTGGAGAAATTCCTTCGGTAACTTCCGTCGTGTCTGAAACTCCCTCGGGCGCCACCGCAGCTTCTTCTTCTACTTCCGAAACCGATTGTATCTACATACCTAGCTACTCTCGTAAGTCTGCAACCTCGAACAACCTTTGAATTTTGTTTTCTTCACTCTTTCTGATTGATTTTGTATCCGTACCCTCGATTTGACGGATTAGGGTGGTTTTCATGGACCGACATCAACGAATGCGAGGTCCGGTCCCTGCCAGATTTCTTCGTTTCGAGATCTCCGTCCAAAAACTCTAGGGTTTACCTTTACTTGAGGAATTCAATCATCAAGCAGTACAGAGACGACCATCCTCAGAAGATTAGCTTCACGGACGTTCGGAGAACTCTCGTCGGTGATGTTGTCTCTATTCGTCGCGTCTTTGATTTCCTCGACTCATGGGGGCTTATCAACTATTCTAGCTCCACCTCTGCTAAGCCTCTCAAATGGGACGAAAAGGAGGCCGGAAAATCCGCCGGAGATACTGCTTCCGAGCCTCTCACAACCGCCAAAGAATCTGCCAAGAGAATCTGTAATGGCTGCAAGTCAGTTTGCAGCATCGCTTGTTTCGCCTGCGATAAGGTTTGATATCCTTTTTATCCCTAACACTGAGTTTGTCACTTGGTTAATGGTACTAAGAACATGTCAATAGCAAAAGCCTTTACTTATGATACATAACTACGTGTTTCTTTTCAGTATGAGTTGACATTGTGTGCGAGGTGCTATGTTCGTGGTAACTATCGTGTTGGTATTAACTCCTCCGAGTTTAAGCGTGTTGAGCTTAGTGAGGAGTCGAAGACAGAGTGGTCTGAGAAGGAAATTCTGTTGCTGCTGGAAGCTGTTATGCACTATGGAGATGACTGGAAGAAGGTTGCACCGCATGTTACTGGTAGAACCGAGAAGGATTGTGTTTCTCAGTTTGTCAAGCTTCCGTTTGGGGAACAATTCGTGAAAGAATCAGACTCTGAGGATGCTTTAGAGACATTTGATCAGATCAACGGCTCTGGTAGTCCTGAATGTGGAGGAAGAGTTAAAGACGGTTCTTCTCCCAGTAAGCGAATGAAATTGACACCTCTTGCAGATGCAAGCAACCCAATAATGGCTCAGGTTTGATATTCACTACATTTTCACTATATATGTTCTCCAATCTCTATGTTAATCTCTTGTGCCAAATGTGATAAATATGCATGAAAATTGAAACTTTTTGCCGACAAAGTACAAGTATTCTTAATCAATATTGTTGTTAAGGCTGCTGAAGAATAGTCTACACTCTTTACTCGGCTGTTCCATGACTTGCGTAAATGTCTTCTTAAGACCCTAGAGCTAGATACCTTGTTGGCCTTGCTTTTAATTCTTGAACACTTGTAATACCGAATTCTAGGTGACATATAAGTGGCATTGAGGAATTACATCTCAATTGTTATGCTTCATTTGGTTGTCTCTGAATGAGATGCTTCCTATCATGTCCTCTCCAGGCTGCTTTTCTTTCAGCTTTGGCTGGAACAAATGTTGCAGAACCAGCAGCTCAAGCTGCAGTGACAGCTCTATCTGATGTAGACAACAAGGCTAACAAAAACGCCGGTGGAGACCCAAATCGACAAGGTATCATCAAGGACCAATTACAGTATTTTTCTCTGCCAACCCAACCCAACCCAATAGTGACATTTTTTTCTTCTGATACACAGAGGCCAATGCTGCATCGGGTGGTGAAACCACTAGAAACGACTCAGAAAGAGCTTGGGCGGATGCAAAATCCCAGGTTGAGAATGAAGAGCAGGAGGTAGAAGGAGGCATCAGAGAGATTGTAGAAGTGGAGGTTAGTAATAATGTCCAACCTCCCATAAACATTTCTTTCTGTGGTTATGCTTGGTTATTGACCGGTGGAAAAAACAAAAATGGTTTAACAGATGGTGAAGATTCGAGATAGGATTGTACATTTTGAGAAATTGGATTTGGAAATGGAGAGAAGCCGGAAACAGTTGGAGGAGATGAAGAATCTGCTTTTCGCCGATCAATTAAACATCTTCTTCCACACAAGAAGAAGCCGGAAAGCAGAAGATAAAGTAGAGAGTTAGAAGTTTGAAAGTATTGTTTCTTCATTTGATTTTCTCTCGTTAAGAAGAAGACTTGCTTTGTAGTTTACTTGTGATGCGTAGTAACAAAATGAGATGAGATCAAATTGGTAGAAGAAAATAAGGGTATGATATGAAGATTAAACCGCACTGGTATGAAATTTCTCAAACTAAAACTGTGACGAAATTTTATGTTAATAATTGCATGAGAAACTTCTCAAAATAAAATTGAAACTGAAGAAAACAAAAAATATTACAGTTACACAGTATGTTGAAACCGCATTTAGTTCTTTTGTTCTATATATTTTAGTTCAGTTATGATCATTCTCAGACATTTATATCGTTTCTTTGTTGTTTAATAGTTAATCCATTTCAAGAAAACTTAGCTTCACGCTTTAGAAGTGACAACGAGGAAGAAGACATAACATAATAGTAGGATAACTAACATAATAATAGAAGATTCTTTTGAAATACTATTTTGCAAAAGTGTCACAATGAGTTTTTCATTTTTAAAAATATCATAAATTTTGGAAATTAAAATTCTTTAATTTTAAAAAATGTTTTGACCCTGACAAACTATAAACCAAAAAAACTAAACCCTAATATAAATGATATTTTGAGTCAATAAAGTATACTATTAGTGGCATTTCTAAAATTTTGTTTTTTAAATGATGACATTTTTGAAAAAATGGCATCTCAAAAATGCATTTTTTAAAAATTATCCGTGGAAAATCTCGCCAATGTTATGTTCCAGAAAGAAACCCTCATTTTAAACCTGCCAATATATTCTTTTGAAGTATTGGAGAGAAAAAAAAAACAGATCATGTTGAAAAAAAAAATGGCGTTGGATGTTCTTTGATATTGCATCATGTCAAGACTATTAACAAGTGGCGTGTCTCCTCAAGTGAGAGTCTCAATACGAAGGCAACTTGCCGGAAGAAATCAGAGTTTAGAGTTAGAGATCTTATTTGGTGCAAATAGGTGCATCGTCAAGCTCCATGTCCGTTGTTACAATTCCTAATTTCTTTGGTCGGAATAAATGCTATTTGATTGTCGTTATTTATTATATAGGTTTCGATCTGGAGTAACTTGTGTGTTATACACATGAAAGATTCACGTTGATGATGATACTCGTTTCCATGATGAGGATGATGAGCTTAGTTACCAAAACTCAGTATATGACAACCTTTCTGCTTCTGGAAACTTTGGTGGTGTACGGATGAGAAAGAGAAAAAAGAGTTAGTGATTGATCTCATGTTGTATTGATATTGATGTGGATCTCTTCGTGGGGTTAGGAAAATCCAGTTTGGTAAAAAAAAAGGCTTTCTAGCGATTGTGGTACATATTATTTTTATGAATAACATATTAATTTAACAAAATGAACTTATAATATCGTTTTACATCTCTTTGTTGTTTACAACAACGACAATTTTATTTTAACTAGTGCTAAATTTCTCTAAAACAAGAGTATGGAAAAATTATGGATTTCAAATTCACAACTCTTTTACTTTCTTTTCTAACTACCGAAGACTCATTGCAGAAACAAAAAAACCAACTATATTGATTGAAATAATATATTAACCTCATATCATGTTCACAACTCTTTGATTTGATATCTAAAAAATGTGAATTACATAGAATTTTGTTAAGTTTATTTTTTTAAATTCTTTTATCAAGAACTTTGTTGATAAGAAAGTGAATAATTTTTAAAGGTTTAAAAATAAAATTATTGTATACATATGTATGTAACACATAATCACTCATTACTTTTATTGGACATGAAATATATAATTTGATAAATCTTCAAAATAATATTACAAATATAAAACTATGTATTGAAAATCCAACATGATATGAATGATAAAAGGCATGCAAAAATATATAATGCATCTTACATTTTTTAGGTAATAAATTAAGATTCATAATTTAGGGTCAATATATGAGTTTTTTTATTTAGTCAGTTCCAAATTTTAGGCGCGTTAGTTATTTCATTTAATTAGTTATTTTGGCGTGTTTGTTTAGTCAAATTTAAATTTTGCGCGTTAGTTATTGAAGTATTAAAATTTGAATTTTAAGAAATAAGTATAGATTTGTTTCCATAAACTATATGATGCATTTTCAATGTCATATCATTCTTATCATGTTGGATTTGAACACATGTTCGTTAATTTATAATTTTTTTCTAATTTTATCTTCATAAATCATACATCTTATATCTCTATTTAAATTTGCGAGTGCAGATTTTCTTCTCACATCCACAAAAAAAAAATAAAAACTCAAAAGAAGAGATATCATATCAATAAGTGATCATGGGAAGAAAAAAGGTAAAGGTTGCATGTGTGGTGAATAAAGATCAAAGAGCAAATAGTTTGAAGAAAAAGAAGGAAGTGTTGGTTAAAAAGGTTAAAGAACTAACCATATTGTGTGATGTAAAGGCTTGTTTGATCATGTTAAATGCTAAAAAGGTTGAGCCAATGGTGTGGCCATCTCTTGAGGAGGCTAAAGACCTCATACGCGGTTTTCTTGCCTTGCCGGACTTCGAGAGGATAAAGAACGAGACGACTCTCGAGTCACACTCGAAGGAGAAGATAAGGAAGGTTAAAGAGAAATTGATGAAGATGCGTGAGAAAAAAAAAGAGTATATGGTTGATCAATTGATGGTGCAAATAAATCATGGTCGTAAAATTGATGATCCTAACTTGCATGAGATCCATGGATTGCTATCTTTCTCAAAGGATAAGATCATTCAATTTAAGAATAGGCTAGGTATCACGCAATATCCTCCTATTCGTGATCCATCGGTGAATCCATTTGATGCGGAATCCAATAGCGTTAGAACCAATACAAACGATGTTTTCATGATAGGAGACGGTCAAGACGATGAGAGAGCGGAGAATACTTATGAAGCATCAAAGAGGATTAGCATTGGTAATGCACTAAGGGATAATCAAAGTCATTACTTAATGGATCAATGGGTTTTCGCATCTTCTGGACCACTTAGCGCTCAACTCGACCAGACAATCGAGGTGAAAATGGGTTCTGATGACGAAAATCCATATCCCATAAGACATCTTTTGTACCAAGGAAGCACTATGGGAGGAACGAATCTTATTGGTCCACCAATGCCAACATTTTATGGTTCGGTTGCGTCTGTCTCTCAACCATTACAACACAATAACATGAACAATAATCCAACACTATCTATGAGTCAACCAAGGCAATACCCCTTTGAGGAGCGACTTATTATTAACAATGAAGATTCACAGTTTCATCCGAACGCCAACACTATATCGTCCAGTTGTGGTCTCCGTCGAGAGTCACCACCACCACTTAATGGAGCAACTTCTCAAAAAAATAATTATGATATGACATCATTTGATCTCAACATATAAAGAGTGACAATACATACAATCATCATTTTCTAGAGTTCTAGGAATGGTATTTATGTTTTTTTATGTTTGGTGTGGATTATTTTAAAATTGAAAATTGGTGTTTGTTTTATGTTTTATATTTTGATATTTGTTTACTTGAATAATTTATGAAATTTCTAAACTTTCTACCTCAATCTTAATGTCTAACTAGTTGATATTTCATAATGTTAATTCAACCAAGGTGTTTTTGATAAAATTCAAGAGATATTATTCCAACTAGATGAGTATCCATGCTACGCGCAAGCTTTATCTCATTAAATTTTTGTTGTGGTTGCTTAGTTTCTATTAAGATTATTTGCGTGTTACAAATTAAACACATACTTTGTTGGCACAAAGTAGACATATGCCTACAAAGCATTGGCATAAAGCAATGATATTTATCAAGTACGACATCTGAGTGAACTGTGAACCTTTAACTATTTTTTCATTAAACGATGCGACTAAAGAAAGAGACGAAAGCTGAAGTATCAAAGTGTGAAAAGTAAGAACCATCTAACTTTCTTACTCAGAGTTTAGAAATTTTCATACAAATTTTGTATCACTATATTGAACAATCTGTTATAACGAAGAAGATAGGCAAAGTCTCCTAAAAATAATTTGGCATACTAATATCCATCGGAAGATATAACATGGTCTAGGGAAATATATTGCGCAAATAAAATCTAAATGAATACATGAATCATGCTTTAAATAAAAATGGTCGATATGAAATCCATGGACTCTTTTAAGCTTATGTTAGCACAGAAAAACTATTTTCCTCGTCTGTCTAAGCATAAAATCTTAATCAGAAATTTGAAGTTTGACACTTGGAGTTCGATTGGCCTTGTCACGCCTAGTAAGACTAACAAGTTTTTTTTCACTGAAACCATCTTACCATAAAGATGACACTTTAGGTTCACGACATCCCAAAGAGCCAACTATGAAGATTCACAGTTTCATCCGAGCACTAACACTATACCGTCCAGTAGTGGTCTCCGTCGAGAGTCACCACCACCACCTAATGGAGCAACTTTTCAAAAAAATAATTATGATATGACATCATTTGATCTCAATATATAAAGATTCACCATACATACAATCATCATTTTTCTAAAGTTCTAGGAATGGTAATTATGTTTTTTAAGTTTGGTGTGGATTATTTTATGTTTTTTTTATGTTTTATATTTCGGTATTTGTTTGCTTGAATAATTTATGAAATTTCTAAACTTTCTATCTCTATCTTAATGTCTAATTAGTCGATAACTTCATAAAGTTAATTCAACCAAGGTGTTTTTGATAAAATTCAAGAGATATTATTCCAACTAGATGAGTACCCATGCTACAAGCATGCTTTATCTCATTAAAACTTCTGTTGTCGTTGATTAGTTTCTATTAAGATTATTTGTATGTTATAAATTAAACACATACTTTGTTGGCACAACGTAGACATATGCCTACAAAGCATTAGCATAAAGCAACGATATTTATCAAGTACGACATCTGAGTGAACTTGTGAACCTTTAACTATTTTTTAATTAAACGATGCGACTAAAGAAGGAGACGAAAGCTGAAGTATCAAAATATGAAAGCTAAGAACCATCTAACTTTCTTACTCAGAGTTTAGAAATTTTCATACAAATTTTGTATCTCTATATTGAGCAATCTGTTATAAGGAAGAAGATAGGCAAAGTCTCCTAAAAATAGTTTCGCATACTAATATCCATCGGAAGATATAACATGGTTTAGGGAAATATATTGCGCAAATCAAATCTAAATGAACACATGAATCATGCTTTAAATATCAATGGTCGATATGAAATCCATGGACTTTTTTAAGCTTATGTTAGCACAGAAAAACTATTCTCCTCATCTGTCTAAGCATAAAATCTTAATCAGAAATATGAAGTTTGACACTTGGAGTTCGATTGGCCTTATCACGCCTAGTAAGACTAAAAGGTTTTTTTTCACTGAAACCACCTTACCATAAAGACGACATTTTAGGTTCACGACATCCCAAAGAGCCAACTATGAACACCCAAACTTCCAAAGCCATTTCATTTAACATATTTTGTATGTGGGCTAAGAAAAATCCGTTTAGCTAAAACCAAAGGCAGCTTGCGATTGTGCTGTAGAGAATTTTCATGAATAACATGTTAGTTTAACAAAACAAACTTATAACATCGTTTATCATCTATTTGTTGTTTAAAATAACAATAATTTTATTTTAATTAAAGCTAAAACTGCTTTATGAGATGAGTATGAAAAAAATATTGACATCAAATTCACAACTCTTTTTTTTTTTTGCAGTTACCGAATACTCATTATATGAACAAAAACCTGACTATATCAATTAAAATAATGTATGAACCTCATGTAATATTCACAACTCCTTGATTTGGTACCTGAAAAATGTGAATTACATTGAATTTTGTTTATTTTTTAATTGTTTTACTCAAGGACTTTGTCGATAAGAAAATGAATTATTTCAATAAGGTTTAAAAAAAATATTATTGTATACGTATGTAACACATAATTTCTAATTATTTTTATTTAACATGAAACTATACAATTTGATAAATCTTCAAAAAAAATATTACAAATGCAAAAAATATGTATTGAAAATCAAACATGATATGAGTGATAAATGGCATGCAAAATATATAATGCATCTTAAAGTTTTTTAGGTAATAAATTAATATTCATAATTTAAGGTCAATAAATGATTTTTTTATTTAGTCAGTTCCAAATTTAAGGTCAATATTCATAATTAGTTATTTCATCTAATTAGTTAATTTGACACGTTTATTTAGTCAAATTTAAATTTGGCGCGTTACTTATTGAAGTATTAAAATTTGAATTTTAAGAAATTAGTGCACATTTGTTTCCATAAACTATAGGATGCATTTTCAATGTCATTTCATTCTTATCATGTTGGATTTGAACACATATTTGTTAATTTATAATTTCTTTCAAATTTTATCTTCCTAAATCATACATCTTATTTCTCTATTTAAATTTGCAAGTGCAAATTTTCTTCTCACATCCACAAAAAAAAAAAAAAACTCAAAAGAAGAGAAATCATATCAAGAAGTGATCATGGTAAAAAAAAAGGTAAAGCTTGCATTGATGGTGAATAAAGATAAAAGAGCAAAGAGTTTGAAGAAAAAGAAGGAAGTGTTGGTTAAAAAGGTTAAAGAACTAACCATATGTGTGATGTAAAGGCTTGTTTGATCATGTTAAACACTAAAGAGGTTGAGCCAATGGTGTGGCCATCTCTTGAGGAGGCTAAAGACCTCATACGCGGTTTTCTTGCCTTGCCGGACTTCGAGAGGATAAAGAACGAGACGACTCTCGAGTCACACTTGAAGGAGAAGATAAGGAAGGTTAAAGAGAAATTGATGAAGATTCATGAGAAGAAAAAAGAGTATACGGTTGATCAATTGATGGTGCAAATAAATCATGGTCGTAAAATTGATGATCTTAACTTGCATGAGATCCATGGATTGCTATCTTTCTCAAAGGATAAGATCATTCAATTTAAGAATAGGCTAGGTATCACGCTATATCCTCCTATTTGTGATCCACCGGTGAATCCATTTGATGCGGAATCCGATGGCATTAGAACCAACACAAACGATGTTTTCATGATAGGAGGCAGTCAAGACGATGAGAGAGCGGGGAATACTTATGAAGCATCAAAGAGGATTAGCATTGGTAATGCAATAAGGGATAATCAAAGTCATTACTTAATGGATCAATGGGTTTTTGCATCTTCTGAACCACTTAGCGCTCAAGTCGACCAGACAATCAAGATGAAAATGGGATCTGACGATGAAAATCCATATCCTATAAGACATCTTTGGTACCAAGGAAGCACTATGGGAGGAACGAATCTTATTGGTCCACCAATGACAACATTTTATGGTTCGGTTGCGTCTGTCTCTCAACCATTACAACACAATAACATGAACAATAATCCAACACTATCTATGAGTCAACCAAGGCAATACCCCTTTGAGGAGCGACTTATTATTAACAATGAAGATTCACAGTTTCATCCGAACGCCAACACTATATCGTCCAGTTGTGGTCTCCGTCGAGAGTCACCACCACCACTTAATGGAGCAACTTCTCAAAAAAATAATTATGATATGACATCATTTGATCTCAACATATAAAGAGTGACAATACATACAATCATCATTTTCTAGAGTTCTAGGAATGGTATTTATGTTTTTTTATGTTTGGTGTGGATTATTTTAAAATTGAAAATTGGTGTTTGTTTTATGTTTTATATTTTGATATTTGTTTACTTGAATAATTTATGAAATTTCTAAACTTTCTACCTCAATCTTAATGTCTAACTAGTTGATATTTCATAATGTTAATTCAACCAAGGTGTTTTTGATAAAATTCAAGAGATATTATTCCAACTAGATGAGTATCCATGCTACGCGCAAGCTTTATCTCATTAAATTTTTGTTGTGGTTGCTTAGTTTCTATTAAGATTATTTGCGTGTTACAAATTAAACACATACTTTGTTGGCACAACATAGACATATGCCGACAAAGCGTAGGCATTAAGCAATGACATTTGTCAAGTACGACATCTGAGTGAACTGTAAACCTTTAACTATTTTTTTCATTAAACGATGCGACTAAAGAAGGAGACAAAAGCTGAAGTATGTAAATGTGAAAGCTAAGAACCATCTTACTCACAGTTTAGAAATTTTCATGCAAATTTTTTATCTCTATATCTAGCAATCTGTTATAAGGAAGAAGATAGGCAAAGTCTCCTAAAAATAGTTTGGCATACTAATATCTATCGGAAGATATAACATAGTTTAGGGAAATATATTGCACAAATCAAATTTAAATGAACACATGAATCACGCTTTAAATAAAAATGATCGATATGAAATCCATGGATTTTTTTAAGCTTTATGTTAGCACAAGAAAACTATTTTTATAGTCCTTCTAAGCATATAATTTTAACTGAAAATGTGAAGTTGGACCCTTGGAGTTCGACCGACCTTGTCATGGCTAGTAAGAAAAACAAGCTGTTTTCACTGAAACCAACTGACCATAAAGACGATATTTTAGGTTCACGACATCCCAAGAGCCAACTATGAACACCCAAACTTCCAAAGCCTATCCATTTAGTAGTTATTGTATGTGGGCTGAGAAAAAAATTATTTAACCTAAAACCAAAGGCTTTCTTGTGATTGTGTTGCAGAGAATTTTCATGAATAAATTGTTAATTTAAGTAAGCAATAACGAGAATTTTATTTTAACTAAAGCTAACACTTATGAACAAAATATGGACCTCAAATTCACAACTCTTTTATTTTCTTTTGTAATTATCGAATACTCATTATAGAAACGAAAACCAAACTATATCAATTGAAATAATGTATGAACCTCATATAATAATCACAACTCCTTCATTTGGAGTACGAAAATCCATATCTTATAAGACATCTTTCGAACCAAGGAAACACTATGAGAGGAATGAATCTGATTGGTCCACCATTGCCAACTTTATGGTTCGGTTGGGTCTATCTATCAACCATTGCAACACAAAAATATGAACAATAATCTGTCACTATCTATGAATCATATTTAAAAGATGAAAAAATAAATTATTGTATACATACGTATGTAACACATATTCACTCATTATTATTCTTTAATATGAAATAATACAATTAGATAATTTTCAAAAAAATATTACAAATACAAAAATATGTTTTGAAAATCCAACATGATATGGACGATCAAAGTCAACATATATTTTTAGGTAATAAATTATTATTCATAATTTAAGGTCAATATATAAGTTTTTTAGTCAATTCCAAATTTTGGCGCGTTAGTTATTGAAATATTAAAATTTGAATTTTAAGAAACAACTATACATTTTTGTATAAACTATAAGATGCATTGCCAATATTAACTTTTATTCTTATCATGTTGGATTTGAACATTTGTATGTTCATTTATAATTTCTTTCAAGTTTTATCTTCATAAATCATACATCTTATTTCTCTATTTAAACATGCAAGAACAAAATAACTTGAACAATAATTCAACAGTCTCTATGAGTCAACCGAGACAATATTCATTTGAGGAGCGAAGTAATAATGGCGATTCACTGTTTCATATGAGCAGCAAGACTATATCGACCAACAATGGTCTCCGTGAAGAGTCATCACCACCACCACCTAATGGAACAACTGTTCAAGAAGGTAATTATAATACACATTTTTTATACCAACATATAGAGATAGACCGAAAATACAATCATCAAATCTAAAGGTTTAAGAATGGTAATATGTTTTAAATATTGATATTTATTATTTTAAACTCTATATATGTATTTGTTTTATGTTTGGATATTTTTTTGCTCTAATATTTATGAACTTTTAGAAAAATTATTTTGTCATCTTCATGAGTGTTGGGACAGATACGGATATCCTGAAATTTAAGATATCCAGATTTGTCGGATCCATGGTAAAAGTATCAAAATCCGGATCCGTGGCTTCTGGATATTCGACAAAAAATCAGGATATCTCGACCCCGATTCAATCAGAATCCGAAAATAATACAGAATAATTAAATAAATAAATAAATAGATAGTTTTTAAAATTACTAATTTAAAATTTGAATGATATATTTTCAAAATAGATACGATATATTATAAAAAGAACTAAATATATATATATAATAACTATGTGTAAAATTTTTTCCCTCCGTTTCATATTAGTTGTCGTTTTATAAAACGACAAGTAATATAAAATGGAGAGATTATATGTTTTCATATATTTAATGCGTCTAAAGCTGAATCCGGAATATAAAATTTTATTATCTTAATCCATTTCTCATAGATCCGAGATTTTACTATTTTTATATTGATTTGGACTCTGCGAATATCTTAATTTTCAGAATGGATCGGAGCTTTTATTGAATCAGATCTCTAATTCGACCATGAATTTCGATGTCCAACTAGTTCGTAATTTTGTGTAACTAATTTAAACCATTTTTTTACAAAGATAAATTAAATTGTATCCCAACTATACATTTTCGTTAATAACATTTTATAAAACTTATTAAAAAATTAAAATCAGATAACCAACTGCTGTGTTTTTTGTTTATTTTTCTAGCATGATATCAAGAAGACCAAGATTTGTCCTGTCTTCTTTTATAAATAAAAATGACTTGGAATAAACGGGAAAAAATTGGAAACAGTATATAGTTGACATAATAATCCAAATATTCAGATTTCCCAAGATTTTTTTTTTTCTTTCTTGATTGCAAAAAGAAATTATTTTTCGTCCTAGGAGAACAGTATACTGTATATAGAGAGTATATATAGTACTGTTTTCTAGTCTGAAAAATATAAAACCCTAAAAAAAATTGTAGGCAGGGATCCTCTCTTTGTCTTTGTTTTATTCCCTGAAATCTCTCATAGTTAATCGTAAGCTCTCTCCCTCTCTCTCCCTCTCCCTCTCTCACTCTTTCAATTTTCGATATCTTCTGTTTGGTTTTCTATTTTTCTCCTCCCAATTTGAATTTCCTCAGCAGAACTGTAAAAATTTAATATATAAAACTATATATTTTATAATCTTCACTAATCTTAAATTGTGGAACATTAAAGCGCGATCTTCTTTCTAATTATTTTTGAGAGATCTAAAAAAAAATCATAGGATTGGTTTTGAATGCACAAAATTCTTGAATCCTGGATTTAATGTTAAAACTTTGATCTTTCTCTCTCTCTCTCTCTCTCTCTCTCTGGGGGTTAAGGTTAGGGTTAAAGTATCGAACTTGTTCTCGGAGATGGCAAATTCTCCACTTGAGGCTTCAATTGCCGCAGCTAGGGTTTTGTGGTTGATTTTCTGCTAACAATTTTCCCTGATTTTTTCTCTGTTGGGTTGAAGAAACTGAGACAATGTCAGGATCTGAAGCTGGATTAATGGCGGCGACAAGAGATTCAATGCCATTTACAATGGGTCTCCACCAAACGCCGCCGCAATCGCAGCCGCAAGCTCAGAACATGCAATTGGCTTTCGGCTCCGACGGAACCGCTCTCTACAAGCCGACTCGTTCGCCGTCACCACCGCCGCAGTACCAGCCCAACTCTGCCGGTAATGGGTCGGCGGCGAATCCTCCCCTGAACATGAACATACCCGTAACCATGACCGGAAGTGATCCTGTTAAGAGGAGGAGAGGTAGACCGAGGAAATACGTACCGGAAAACGACGGAATGGTTACGGGTCTGGGTTTGGTTCCCGGAGCTCCTTCTTTCACGGTCAGCCAACCTAGTGGCAGCAGCGGCGGAGGAGGAGAGAAGAAGATGAGAGGAAGACCTCCTGGTTCTGGTTCTAGCAGAAAGCACAAGCTTCAAGCTTTAGGTATTTTATATATATCACATTCTTCAAGTTTTATTTGGAATCTTCTTCCTCTACTCACGTGCTGGAATTAGAAAGTTCTCGTTTTCTTGGTCGGCTGCAATCAATTAGAATATAGTTTCTTCCTGATTAAGATATATATATATATATATATATATATATATTTAGTAAAATGGTGAATATGGTAAACAATGACAGTCTCTGGAATTAGATTCCGTCACTGTTGTCACTTATATGCCCTTTAACGTATCTGTCATGTGTTCTTCTTTAGCCATTTGTCTACTCTTTTGATAACTCTAGCAATCTTGACATCATGTAATGTTACTGTGGACTTTGTTGGTTCATCATTCTTGATTCTCATTCTTCTAAACTTGCAGTTTTTGGGCTCTGATTATGGCATTTGTTTTGGCTTGAACTGGCTTTGCTATATTCTGACAGAATTCTTGTTGTTGTAGGCTCAACGGGAATCGGATTTACGCCTCATGTACTTACCGTGAGGACTGGAGAGGTCTCTATCCACTTTCTCTTTTGTTTTATTTAACATTTCTTAGCCATTTCTTTTAGCTTCTTGAGTTTACTTATTCTACTGTTAAGATGTATGTCTTAACTCATCCTTTCGGAAAAATGCGAATTGTTAACTTAAGATCAGATGGTTTCCATTACTGGTTACAAGATAATGTTACCTGACAATGGTTAAGACTGGTTTTTGGTCTGCCTGTACCTGATAATGTTTCAATTTGAATTTTGTTACGGTAAAGATCTGACTTTTTTATAATGCTGCTACTTGATCCGTGGGGCAGGATGTATCATCAAAGATTATGGGGTTTTCTCAGAACGGACCACGAGCTGTGTGTGTCTTGTCTGCAAATGGAGCAATCTCCAATGTGACTCTTCGTCAGCCCACCACATCCGGTGGAACCGTTACATATGAGGTATTAATTTTCGGTTCACAAAAAACTTGTTGAAGTCTGGTGTTTTTCTATTGAATTTTTGCTCCTTACCCTATTGAGTTGTTTACACTGAAAATCAGGGGAGATTTGAGATTCTGTCTTTATCGGGCTCGTTTCTTCTAATGGAGAATAATGGTCACAGAAGCAGGACTGGAGGTCTAAGTGTGTCCTTATCAGCTCCGGATGGTAATGTCCTAGGTGGCTGTGTAGCTGGTCTTCTTATAGCAGCATCACCTGTTCAGGTAATTTCTTCCGTCTTCTAATACTGTCTTTTAATATATTGATGATGTTCATAAGAGCAATGTAAGGACAACATTTTGCTCTGAAACTACAGATTGTTGTTGGGAGTTTCATACCAGAGGGACAAAAAGAACCGAGACATGTGGGCCACATGGAACTAACCTCGCCCACAATACCTCGTGTGGCCCCAACTCAAGTGCTGATGGCTCCGAGTAGCCCACAATCTCGAGGCACAATGAGTGAGTCATCTTGTGGAGGAGGACATGGAAGCCCTCTTCACCAGAGCACAGGAGGACCTTACAATAACACCAACCTTTCCATGCCCTGGAAGTAACCAAGTGATATTTGTTGTCTTAAAACCAACAACTTTAGAATGATGATGATTTCTATCTTTAGTTTAGGCTTTCTAGTTGTCTGTTCAGACAAAAGGAGTTTAAAACTTTTAACCTGGTTTGTGTTTAGAGCTATGTTCAGAATCTTATGTTGTTAAGATTAACATAGATCTTGTTGCATTTTATGTTTCTCAATCTTGAAAACGTTTAAACTGATGTAGAAATGTAGTAGAATCTTTTTCTGATTACAAGATCTAAACAAGACTGGTTTTAAACCTGATGGTCTCTGGCTCTCTTCAACAAAAACCGCATTGAGAAAAACCCGAGGGCGCAGGTTTGCCAGAACCACCCCATTGCATTGTCTGGGTCTGCTCGTTTAGCCAAAGACAATGCATAGATTCCTTCTGCAACATGTAATCCTACTGATACAATGAAGACAACCTTTATAATTGTGATTGTCCGGAAGACGAAGAGGCTAAGGGCTCTTAAGAAAGGCACAGGTCCAATGTCAGGTAACCATCCGGCAGCAAAAAGAGCTGACATTCCTAGTACAACAGCTATCCAAGTGAATATGGTTGGACCGTCTAAAGATCTCCGTTTCCTCTCCTGCCAGTATGAGATTGTTTCAGCCATACCTTCCCGGGAGCTCTTGAATGGAACATACCCAAGCTCTTCCTTGGCTTTGAGATATGAAAAATAATGGGTAACACCGACCTGCACCAGATCGATAGATTCACAAGTTGGTTTGTGATTTCAACTGGAATATGAGTTGTGAAACTGTTACCTTGTAGACTTCAGCAGGAAGAATAAGGGGCTGTGGTAACCAGCTCTTTGATAGCCATGGATATAGGACAGTGTAGATACCTTGGAAGATCTTACCCAAGGACAGCGCAACAGGTACAGATATTGTAAACTTGGGCAGGTCATAGTCTAAACTTCTTAGGAAGGGACGTAGAAACTCAAATGTATTCACCGGGGAACCTATAATGAAGCCAATTGATTATAGCATGCAAGTTCTAAGGCTATATGTTTAGATATCCCACTGGTCTTAAGGATGTGTTAAGAGATGAGTTTACCATCAGAGACAAAATATGGTTGGCCAGCAGCGACGGGCACTCCTTGTCTGCCAGGAATGTTGTCCAAGAGTCCCATGCTTGCGAGGATGATTGCTAGGACAAGATTCTCAACATAAATCCAGTCTGTTTTCACATTCGGTTCACCGGTCTTGAACAACAGCAAACCCAGCTTTGCTAGATTAACTATCCTAGGAAGATGTCTGTCTTCCCCGGGTCCATATATAGCTGCTGGACGGATTGCACAAGTGTACAACTTCTTGCTCCCATTCCTATATAACCACATGCAGTTAAGAAGATCACTATGGCTCCTACTAGATACCAATGAGGAAATCCAAAATCGAGAACCGGACTTACTTAAATGGTCGGCCATTACTCTTGAGGACCAACTGTTCTGCAATGGATTTAGTTCGACCATAGGCGTCGACATGATCATCAAGAGGGAAATAAGGCAAAGATTCATTGCCGTTGTTAATCTCCTTACCACCAAAGACAACGTTGTAAGTACTAACATAGACAAGTCTTGTGATCTCGTGTTTGAAGACAGCTTCCAAGACATTACAGGTCCCGTTGATGTTAACCTCGTCGCAACGCCCAAACTGAAGCATCTCTTTCCCAGACATGCCATAGGAAGCAAGATGCAAAACACAGTCCGCACCATCTAGAGCCTTTTCCAAATCTTGTTTCTTAGTGACATCACCTGTCATCATCATTACAAATCACATGTTTCCTACTTAGCTACGATTCTGGTGCGATCTAACCGAGATTCAGAGATTCGAGATGGAAATTGATTGGAAGACGGAATTGAAAGCAAGAGTGAAAGGGATCGAGAAGAGGAAGGGGAACCTTGGATGCAGCGAACGCCACTGATTCGGAGCTGATCGGACCAAGGAGAGGAGTGACGGAGGTCGAAAGAGCGGACTTGGCGAGCACCACGGCGGACAAGCTCCAAGCAGAGGGCGGCGCCGACGAAGCCAAGGCCACCGGTGACGACGAAGGTGTTGCCTTCGACACCTTCGTTCTCACTCAAATGCATTTTCCTCTCTCGCGTCGACCACACCAACAAAGTTGACTCTTGACTCTCGCAAGTCGGATCAAATACTTTCGTGCCCTCAGAGAGAACTCATAAAATGCCTTCGTTTTTTTTGGTTTTCCATCTGAACTGATTATATTGAGATGTGCCAAACCAAATGTACAATACTAAAAACCTCTCATGGAGATATCTGAGACTTATACTTTAAAGGCTAACAGATGCCCGATCCAAAAATGGTTTGAAACTAGAAAGACAATACTAAACAAAGGCTAAAACCCTCTCATTCTCAAAGAGATCTTGCAACCATAAGGGACAACCTTGAGCGACATAAGAATGCCAACGATCGTCCTTCACCGCACTATGAGCAATGAGATGAGCACCTTTGTTCATTGATGCCTCCTCCACAAGCAATCTCCAATTGACAAATGCCCCCAAAAAATTTAGAATCTCTGCAACTTCCGAGATAAAAGATGGCCACGCTCTCGGTCTCAAGATTGCTCCCAAGAGGTCCGTATCTTCCGAAGCAAAGATCACTTTGTCTATGTGATGTTCTGCCATACTCGCAATTGCCCACAACAGAACTTTCTTCCTTGCCTCCAGTCTACTGTCCAAATTTGCAAAAACTCTCCTACTGTGAAGCAACACCACGTCCCTGTTATCTCTCATAACCCAAACCCCTCCTCCTTTCCTGGTTTTATTTGACCAAGAGCAAGCTATGTTACAATTAATCCATCCCACATGAGGCAATTTCCATACCTTTCTCTTCTTATTTCTCTTTTCCTCTGCTTCCCGCAGTTGTGAATCCACTATTTGAGCCCGATACCAAGCTTTAGAAGCCTCTTTGATCTTCTTAACTGTTTCCACCGGCCTAAGTCTTCTTCCTTCAAAAAATAGTGTATTCCTATTTTTCCAAATATGCCAAACTGCCCAAGGAATGATTCTTTTAATACTAACTGGAATTTCAGCCTTCTTTTGCAAAGATAGAAGATAAGCCATATTAGTAAAGATTGATTCAAAACCGAACCAATCCTTTAGTCCTGGTACTTCAGATAAAGCCCACACTTGCCTTGCTGATGTGCACATGAAGAGAACATGGTTAATTGATTCACCCTCTAGCCCACATGTTTGGCATCTTTCATCTATTCGGATTCCTCTTGTAAGAATCTTATCCACCACTGGCACTGCCCCATTTATGGCTTTCCAAAAGAAGTTCTTAATCTTTGTGGGAGCTTTGATTCTCCAAACTTCTTCTTTGATTCCGTTGATGCAGGGTTGGGCTGTTACTTCCTGTATTAGCCCTTGATGATTGATCTAATTTGGTCTCCAATTTCCAGACTTTACCAAGTAAACCCCATCTCTGTTATGCTTCCATATCCAATAATCCTCCTGTGCAGCAACCGGTTTGTGTTTGATAATGAGATCAATATCTTGTTGATTGAACAAGTCTCTTAACATTGGCATATTCCAGTTTCCAGAGTTACCCAACAGAAGATCACTCACCTTTAAATCAATATTAACAAAGAAATTCTTCATTAAAGATGCTCTCAATCTTTCTTCCCCTAACCATTGTTCCCCCCAAACTCGGAATGTCTCACCATTTCCAATCATTTTCTTTAAGCCCTGTTTCAGAAGCAGCCTCCCATGTAGTATGGTTTTCCATCCAAAAGAAGGCATGGTTCCTTCAGCAGCTTGCAAGAATTATCCCTGATCATAGTATCTGCTTTTGAGCATTCTTGAGCACAAACTTGCTGGGTTTTGCAGGATTCTCCATGCTTGCTTCCCCAATAGAGCCTGGTTAAAGCACTCTATGTCTCTAAAACCCATTCCACCATTCCGTTTGGAGAGGCATAGTCTGTCCCAGCTAATCCAATGAACCTTCTTCTTATCCCTAGATGATTGCCACCAAAACTCAGCCATGGCACTAGCTAAGGAAGCACAAGTAGCTTTAGGATCTTAAAACAGCTCATGGCATAGATAGGCATTGCCATGGCAACAGATTTCAAGAGAACTTCCTTTCCGCCTAGTGATAATGTCCTTGAGAACCAACCTGAAATTCTGGACTTCATCCTTTCTCTTATGTATTCCAGCATCTCTATCTTTGAACCACTAAAACATTCGGGTAGCCCTAAATAGGTGCATGTGCCTCCTTCTTTAAAGATACCCAAAATCTGTTGAATCCTCCCCTTAACTCCTAGATCCACTTTATCTCCAAAAGTAATGGCCGACTTCTCCAAGTTAATGGTTTGACCCGTAACTTTCTCATAGATGCTCATTATCCTCTTGAACTCATTGCTTTGTTCCTCATCAGCCTTGCAAATGAAGAGGCTATCGTCTGCAAACAACAAGTGATTAATAGTGGGACCCTGAGCAGAGAGACTGGCCCCATTCAACTTTCCATCCCTCTCTGATTTGTTAAGCATATTAGTGAGGCCTTGGGTGCACAACACAAAAAGAGAAGGAGAAAGGGGATCGTCTTGCCTGAGCCCTCTTTGAGGAACAATCACTCCATGGGGTTGGTTGTTAATCAAGACCGAATAAGTAACCGATGAAACACAAAACAACACCCATTCCACCCATTTTTGATGAAAACCCATTGAAAGCAGAAGAGCTTTTAAGTAGTTCCATTCCACTCTATCAAAAGCCTTTGACATATCAGATTTGATAGCCATATATTCTTTGGAAACCACTGGATGTGTCCTCAACCCATGTATGACTTCATGCGCCACCAAGATATTATCTGATATCTGCCTTTCTGCAACAAAAGCTGACTGACAAGGAGACACCAACTCTGGCAGAAATGGTTTTAGCCTAGATACTAAAATCTTGGAGACTGCTTTATAAATCACTGAGCACAAGCTAATGGGCTTGAGATCTTTCATTCTTGTAGCATCAACAACCTTAGGAATCAAACAAAGATGCGTGTAGTTCCATTCCACAGGAAAGGTTCCCTTCTCAAAAAACTCTTATATCTCCTTTGTGACCTGATCTCCAATGATTTCCCAATATTCTTTAAAGGAGCAGCCTGTCATTCCATCAGGCCCAGGTGCTTTTGTAGGTTTTATGGAGAAAACTGCATCTCTGATTTCTTCCTTACTCTCCCAACCAGAGCCTCGTTCATCGCTGCAGTAACTGTAGGTCTAAAACCTGCAAATATCTGATCAAAATCATCTGGATTAGATGAAGCGAACAGTTTGGAGAAATAATCCGAAGCCACCTCTCCTTTAGAAGCCTCTGATCTTTGTACCATTCCATTCTCATCCAAGAGTGATTCCAAAGCATTCATGGTTCTTTCAGTTTTAACAGTAGCATGAAAATATTTAGTATTCCCATCTCCATCTTTTAACCACTTCTGACTACTCTTCTGACTCCAATGACTTTCTTCTTCTCTATTAGCCAAACATAATCTTGCTTCATTCTATTTATCTGCAAAGTAGATGGCCTGTCCCGAGATTGCTCCCTCTCTAGCTCTCTTTGAATCTGATGGATTCGATCCAGAGCATTATGGTTGTTTTCCTTTTTCCACTTGCTAAGAGCCTTTCTACACCTCCTTATCTTTTTAGCCACTGAAGGGATCTCCCTGTACCATTGAGATTTCCATGCTTTCTCAATGCACTCTTTTACCAAGGGCTTATGAAGCATTCTTTTGTCAAATTTGAACTGTCCCTTGTAACACTCTTGAGAAGCCAGCAGATTGATTAAAACAGGACGATGATCCGATCCTCTCTTCTCCAAAAAGCTTTGATTGGTTATTGGAAACATGTTGAACCACAGCTTATTACCAAAACATCGATCTAGCTTGGACTGTATATACAAGCTATGTCTCCAACCACCCCAAGTAAAAGCATTACCATGACTAGGCAACTCAATCATGCTAGTTGCTTTGATCATATTCCCAAAATCCTCAAAAGATTCAAAAGATCTGGCTGGACCACCAGTCTTCTCCCCATTATGCAGCAGGTCATTGAACTCACCTAACATACACCAACTCCCCAACCTGTTGATGCCAATTCTGGTTATTCTCTCCCAAACTTTGTGTCTCTCGTTTTGAACCGGATCTCCATATACACAAGTTAAAAAAAACTCAAAAGAGCCAAACTGAATATGGCAATCCAAAACATTCTTGTCAGCATATAATATCTTCATATTCACAGTCCTTTTCCAAAAAAGAGCTAATCCTCCACTCAAACCCCTTGGTTGCACCGTATATACACGATCATACTCTAACCATTCTTGCAGGTCAACTAAAACATTCCTATTATTCTTAGTTTCCATAAGAAATAAAACCTCAGGGAAATACTTTTTACGCATCTCCTTGAGCCTAGGAATCACCAACTCTTGAGGCCGCCCCAATCCTTGGCAATTCCAACTGATTATTCTCATTGGATTTTGAATAGTCCCTCATTTTTGCTACTACTAGCTGTTTGAACCTCCTCTCCCTCCTTAGTAACCATGCTCTGCTTATGTTTGTGAGCTTCTAATTCCCTTTCTCCTGCTTTACTAGTGGCTTTTCTCTTCTCTGCCTTGCCCACTAAGAGCCCTTTTTTCTTTTCATCTACAATTTCCAATGACCCCTCCACTGGTCCTCTTGGTTTTTTGTTGCTCGTATGGGGCCTTTTTCTGGCTTTCCTTCTTTTCTTAGTAATCCCGGAAGGACCAGCCTCAAAGAAGCCGATTCTATAACCCGTTGGATCACAAATTAGAGGGAATTCCTTGTCGCTTTTCTTCTTTACATTCTCTTCCATCTGGTCTTCTTTATGCAGAGAATGTCTCATATTAGCATGGCCACTTTGTATAGCACTTTGCATGAGTTTGCCTTGTCTAGAAATTGCTTTCTTTACCCAATTGTCCTCTTGAACCCGCTTATAGCTGAATACTAAGCCTTTCCCTTTATCCAGGTCTGAAGAGATGATTGGGGCCGGCTCCAAAGTTAACATTGCTTGACCATTTGGATCATTTTTTAGCGCCTCAATGGACTTTCAGACTCTACTTTCCTTCACCACTCTATCAGTTGCAGGGTCTGTCATCATATATATTCTCATCACTTCTAACACCTCTGGATGTATGCGTGGTCTTCCTGTAGCAGGGTTTAACCCTACGTGATCTTCAGTTAGGATTCCAAATAAGGGATCATCGCTTTTGATGACAATTTCCGCTTTACCACCCACATCTTTCTTGTTCTGAATCTCAGCCCCCGAAGAAGTAAGATCATTGTTAAGGAAGATGGGACATCTATCTTGCTCATGTGTTAACCTCTGGCATGTATAACACCTCTTTTGCAGCCTTCCAAAGTCGTAGCGCACTATGGTTTGTCCTCCCGAAGGAAGGTTCACTACTTTTGTTCTTCGGACTGGGTTGGAGATATTCAGCAGCACCCTGACTCTCACATACTCCCTGCTTTGTGCTCGTGTTGGGTCATATGCAACCTCAATGACCTTTCCGGCGAAACCCCCAAGATCTTTGATGGATTTGAGTGTCCTGTAGTTCCCCGGAATGTTTCTAATCTGTACCCAAACTGGAATGCTCTGCAAGTATCCAATTGGAATAACTTCAACCCATCTCTCTATCACCAAAGACCACTGGTTATATGTATGAACACCTCTGTTCAAGATGTCCACCAGATCCCCTTCATTCTTGAATATGAACTGGAAACTTTCAGAAGATAACACCACCCCGCGGACCTTTCGTAGAGTTGCCATTTCCTTGGCATATCCAAAATGAGATCTGAGATGTTCTGCTTGTCTGGATTTAAAATCCTCCCTATCAAACTCAAGCGATTCTCTTCCATAGAACAATACTCAGGATCATCATGAAGATCATATGGTTCCTCAACATCATGAATCTTCATCGCCATAAGAATCCTATCTATGCTTGTCGACATCGACCCTTGAGAATTCGATAATTGCTTCTGCAGATGTGTTCTTCTTCTATTCGCTCAACCCAGAAAAACCCTAAAACTCTGAACAGTTCAAGATCACTCGATAGATTGTAAAGGATAAAACAGTTATTTTCCTTCGTTATAATAAGAATTTATTTTTTATTTTATGTAATTCGAAACTCAAAGAAATGACAAAACAACGAGACAAAATCAATTTATATGCTGATCAATTTATTTCCTGATCCAACCACTTAGATCCACCCAAAATCTGACTCGTTCCAAGTAAATCGGATTTAAAACCGATTTAAACCAACGACGTTTTTCCTTCACTGTTTTAATAGGATTTCAAAACTTCTAAGACAAATTTTCTCTAAAATCGTACAACTAGGGATAACCAAACTTGCGATTTGGGGACTAAACTTGCGATTCGAGAGAAAGGTATGTAAGTATTTGGTATTTCTTTTCGATTTGGAGGAGATTTCATCATAATGGGTTGGAATAAATCTATTTGATTTGTCGCTTTTGACCTAGAAATAGTGCGTACAAAGCAAGCATCAGTTTTGACCGATGGAACTCCTATAAAATCAAGAGTTCCACGGTTTGTTGATGGGACAACTTCGAAGGATGAAGAAGAAGGGAAATTTTTTTTCGAGGAAAAAGCAGAGCAAACTGGGTCAGAATTCGGATCTGAAGAAGGAACTGAATCTACTAAGAAAACTGTGAGTTTCGAATCAAAATTATGGTGAAAAAAAACACATAATATTTGGTACAACTAATGTGATATAAAACAAACCACTACATATGGGGAAACCAAACCACTACAACCTCTAGGCATGTTCTTAAGACAATAGAGATTAAAACAAGATGTTTTATTGATAAGGCACTAAAGACGTTAAGAGTTGTACTTGTAATATTAAAAAAATAAGTTAATTTCAAATATTAAAGTGTCATACAGATGGCCAATTTGAGTATATTAAAACAATGAGTCAATAATACTTTAACCATTTCTTTTTTCTATATCTACTAAAAATTATAATTCCAAATTAAATGTCCTATTGTGAACTTTTAACATTTTGTAAAATATATATTTATTTATTAAACCCAACAATATAATATACGAAAACATCTTATATAATATTTTAAAGTTTTGTAAACTCAAGTCATGACAACATGCCATGTGTCTATTTTATTAAATTATCTATTTTATTCACGTATTTTATTTATTATATTATTTTATTTTTAATTAAATTATCATATATTTCAAATAATTAAAAATTTAATCTAATTTAAATTAGCTTTACCAAACAAAAAGTGGGAAAGTAAATTAAATCACCCTGTAAAAGTAAATAAAATTAGATTGAGAATGTTAATACGCAACCTGTGATATAGAAGCCTACCAATTATTTATCTACTTTGATTCTTATAAACTAAATCACCCCGTAAAAGTAAATAAAATTAGATTGAGAATGTTAATACGCAACCTGTGACAGAGAAGTCTACCAATTATTTATCTAATTTGATTTTATATTTTGTCTTCTCATATTATTTGATTTTTAATCCAGTTTTATTAACTATTTCTATATAATTAGTTTTTCCTATTCATATTTAAATTATGTTAACTTTTACTATTTTAAAAATAATTATATTAGATTTTTAGAAATTGATAAAACCTCTTCTAACATGTAACTAAATTAAATTGAACGTTGGTTTTTTTACAGTTTTAAAATAATGATATTTTGAGTTTCCAGATAGAGAATTTTTCTTTTAGCAGCTAAATCTCTTCGGAAAATAGGTTTTTATAACTGATGTTGATGTTTTGGGTTTAAGTAGTCATTATTTATGTGATATAATAATATATGCTTTAAATAACACAACATAAGATAGTAATAGATCTTTGTATTATATCACATCTATCAAATAAAATACTAATCGTTGTTTTTTTGATGGAAAGCTAATTTGTTTGGAAGAAATTATTGAAGTTTTAAAGTGCTTGGTGAGAAGATGAAAATAGCACAAAAATGTTTAAATGAAGGCAAAATATATAATCTTTGAAGATTTGGGTATGCAAAATTAAGTCTATCCAAATTCAACAGACTTTTACACGTATATTAGAATATTCCAATTAGGAAAGATATTTGATTTATTATATTATCTATTTTAAATCAAATATAAAAGAAAATATACAAGTTTTTATTTGAAAGAAAATTTATTTGACATGTGGCAAAATCTTATTTGATTTTTTTTAACATGTCAAAATATGATCGCTTAACTAACACGTGTCATGATCATATTAATTACGAAGTTTGACGCATCAAACATATATAATAAGATATCTTATTATATAAAGGAGGATACACGCGATGAGAGCATGACATGTATGCAAAATTGTAACTCACCAGATCGCGACATGTGTCTACTATTAACCAGATGATGACACATGTTCAAACTTAAAATTATTTAAAAACAAAATAGAAAATAGACAAAATAATTGTTAAGCAACTAATCAAATAGTAAAAAGTAAATTTTTTTATATTTCAAACTAATTAGAAAAAGGAAAATTTCTAATAGTACAAATTAATTAGATAAAAAGTGTTATAGTTCAAACTAATTATAAAAAATAAGTAAATAAAAAAGATATCAAGACTATAAATAGTAAAAAAAGTAAAAAAGTAAAGTGAAAATAAAAATAAAAATACGAATGATAAAAAAAAAATATTATAGTAATTGAAAAAAAGAAATTTAAAAAAATGACACTTTTCAAGTGCCACTTTACAAAAATGCCACTTTTTCAAAATTATTTTTTCTTTATAATATTTATGTTTGGGTTAATTATGTTCTATTAGGCTTTAGTTATGAGAGTTTAGGGGGTTTAGGGGTCAAAACATTTTTTAGTGTTTAGAATTTTAAGATATAGGGTTTAAAAATCTATAATTAGTGGCATTTTTGCAAATGAACACCCTTAAGTGGCATTTTTGCAAATGTGCAAATAAAAAGTGATATTTTGCAATTTCTCCAAACAAAAAAAATAGAATGAATATGGAAATCTCAATTTAAAAGTTTAAAATATACACAATCATAACAAATAAACAAAAAAATTATAAGCATCTTTATTTTGTAAACTTATGATATGCTCAAATTTACCCTGAGCTACTCTCTCAAATTAAGAGAGCGTCGTAGTACTTAGGGATCGAATCCACAGGGAATCGAATCACACAAACAACTAATGAATTCAAATTATGCTAAGTAAATATGTGTTAAAATTATGACAATAGTAAAACAAGGCAAGCAGATTATGATTTAGGTTCTAGTGATCAATGAGACAAAAGAGTTAGGCATTGGGTAATTCTCAGGAATGAATCGAAATCAAGGATAAAAGACTGTTAAGATTTTATTAAGCACAGTTCTAGAACTCAAACACAAGTGTAAAACCAATCAACTTTCGTTGCAAAGATTATCTATGACTAAATCCCTAAATTCCAAATTTCTTTGCAAACTTAGTGAATAAAGACAAGCATTAAGTTCAAGTTCGATTATTCACCAAATTACTAAGCCAAATTTCTTTGCGAATAGATAATTTTGCTCATCTAAGATTAGTTCATGTTGTTAATAATACTTTCGCATCTATTAAAGCAACCTAGGGTTTCCAATTTCAGTTGATCAAATCCTAAAATCAGAGTTAAAGCAATCTAGATGAAGAACATATAGATAAATCCTAACAGAGTTTCAATCCTAACAATTTCCCATCAAACCATTGAATCCCCAAAACCTAACAAGCAAACTACTCAGACATGGTGATTGAAACAAACATCATAGATGAATAGAATTGCATAGAAAGATAGAGAAAGAGATACAAAGAGTTCGAAATCGATGGATGTCAAGCACAGGCTTGTCTCCCCAAAAGCTCTCCAAATCTCTCCCTCAAAGCTCTCCAAATCTCAATAGAAAACCAGATATATGCATGAAAACCTAAAGAAAATATATATATAGAGTCTTAAAATCGGATTGGGCTTCTTCTGCAAACTTCTGGGCTTTCTGGGCAAAAGAGGAAATTCTTTAATGTTGGCTTGCATCGAGCGACGCAAAGGGTCTGCGTCGGTCGACGCCATCTCATAGCTCGGTTCCGCGGACATGTTCGCGTCGATCGACGCCATTGGTCTGCGTCGGTCGACGCAGGCTCCAAATCTTGACTCCGACTTGATCACTTCGGCACTTCTTTCCTTGATGCTCTAAAATGCTCCAAAAGCTCCCATTATGCTCCAATCGTCCTTTAACCTATAAAGACTCCAAAAGACTCGAAAAATACCAAAAAGACTCTATAAAATGGACTTATATCATGGCCAAAAATCGGTAAAAACCATGATATATCAACTTCCCCAGACTTAGCCTTTGCTTGCCCTCAAGCAAAACATAAACTAAGAATGTGAAAGAGGTTTGAAAACACAGAAACTTACCTTCCCTTGGAGCACCGAACTGACCTTCCAATCAGTAATCCACATAATGCAAAATCAACCCCAAAGTCAGACCACCATGTACTTCTCCACGGACATTCGCAGCCTCCCAAATTCATCCACAATTTCACAGCATAATCCGCTAGTATTCATTGTTGGGTTTCAATGATCTCAATGCCAAGGACCTTCTAGACTCATTCCCATACTATACCATGACAGTGAACCAGACAACACTTGATACTCTTTCTCTCCCCCAGACTTATTTGATTGTCTACTTTTTTTTTTTTTAGATGAATGAGATTCAAAAGCAGTGCTTTCACTACTGTTGTTCCTTGTGAGGAGACAGGGTCATGAGATCGCTCGTCCTCTACATCCGTTCTAAGGGACTCAGACTGCTGCTTTTGAGCTCTGGGTGATCACCTCTTGAGTACTGACTCACTGGAATTGTATTTTCTCATCTTGTACTGAAGAACTATCATATCATCCCAATCATTTTTTTTTTTTTGACAGAAAGAAGAGAGTACCATTATTTTAACAGAGGTTGCACTTGTTAGGTATGAATGAGGAGTCAAGCCCTATGAACACCAATCACAAAGAAGACCTTTGTGCAGCTCGAACTTGGCGGATTATACTGGAAGTAACAGACGTTTCCAGTTAACCGGTCAGCCTTAGAATTTCCCATTAGTCTGACTCTAAAATTGATTTTGGAAGAATGGTCACTAATCTGAAAGAGACAATCCACTAAACCAAGAGAAGGGTCATAGTTTCCAACTGACAATTTTGACTCAATAAAACACTTAGACTAAAAAGCAACAAAACAAAAAATTTGTTAGTAAATGATAAAATCCTCCCCCAGACTTACTTTACACCGTCTCCGGTGTAAAAATAGATCAAGAAGAAGGAAAAACAGATTCAAAAGAATGAAAAATAAACAGAGAAAAAAAACTTACCGGTGGGTTGCCTCCCACCAAGCGCTTGTTTTCAGTCTTTACCTTGACTGTGTCAGGACTCAAGCCTTTGGTGGATCTTTGAGGGGTCTTGTGCCTCCCTCATCCTTTGAAAACCTCGCATTTGATCGTTCTCCCCCTCCAGACTTCCAAGGAACAACACCAGGAAGGAGTTTCATAGTGTTTTCCACCATCTCGTGGATGACTTCCTCTCCTTTCTCCCTTAACTCCAAGGGGATGATGATTCTGTACTTGGAAAAAGGCTTGGAAGTCTTTTTGCGCTTGGACCTTATTGGTTTGGTGGCTCCATGATGTGCAGTGGAAGGGGTCATTTTGATGACGTTGTGGACCTTCTTCACGTCAACTCCAAGGGCTAAACTTTGCTTGCCTCCATCATTGGCGGTCATACGAGAAGTCTCCTTGATATGAACTGCGGGGTAGAAGACGTCCTTGTTGATTTTGGAGAAGGAGATTCGCTCATTGAGAAAATCCACAATCGCACCCACAGTGGCAAGGAAGGATTGCCCAAGAATCAATGGTTCCTCGCTGTCTGTCTTCATCTCCATTACATGAAAGTCCGCAGGAACAAGACAATCTCCCACTTGAAGTATTAGATCCGGAATGAAGCCTTTCGGAGTTGTAGAAGAAGCGTCTGCAAACTTGAGAGATGCCTTTGGAGGTTTCAAATTAAGAATTCCCAGCTTCTTTGCAACGACCATTGACATGACATTCACATTAGCACCTGTATTACAGAGAGAGTCCTTTAATTCTAAACCATTGACTAAACATGGAACAACAAACCTCCCTGGAGTTTATAGTTTAGGCAGCTTCCTCAGCAACGGTTGAGCATGTTTCTCTGGAGTCATGTCTTGAATCGCTGCACAGACTTCTTCAGAAAGCATTGCAGTAGATTGCTCACGATTTAAATTCTGGCCAGCCATTTTTTTCATAAACCCTCTTACCACAGGAGAAATCCTTTCAGCATCAATCTGTGGGATCTCTAAAACAAGCTTATCCATGATATGCTTGCATCTAGCATTCTCCAGCTCTTGTTTAGACATCGTTGATCTCTTAGGATATGGTATCTTAGGCTTGTACACTCGCTCCTCTGCACTTGCCGAAGGTTTAGGCGAAGAAGCAATATTCTGCGAAGTGCGTCAATCGACGCCAATAATCTGCGTCGACGCGTCTGTGTTGACCATGTGTCGAGCTTGGTTGATGCAGATCCGATCGCGGAAACTCCTTCGACCAGATTTCTAACCTGCGTCGAGCGACACAAAGGCCTTGCGTCGATCGACGCAGGGTCTGTAATCTCCAAAATCGAACTTTCTTCGAGCTCCGCGAACTCGTCTTCCTCTAGAATCTGCTCAGAATCTTGAAACACCTCTTTTTCACCCTCCAAAGTGATTGCATTGACGTGTAGTCTAGGGTTTGTTTCAGTCTTGGCTGGTAGAAATCCTTCTTGCCTTCGAACATTCTCTGCAGTCTGAGCAACTTGAGTAACTAGCTTCTTTACATGGAGATTGAGAGCCTCAATTTTCCCATTCAGATCAGTGTACATGGCATCTATCTTCCCATTGAAGCTCACTGTCATCTTTTGTTGACCATCTAAGAGTTGCTCCAGCATAGACTTCATCTCACTATCCGTAGATTGAGCAGGAGGCGTCTGGTAAGAAGAAGAACCGTAATTCCTTTGGTAGTTGTTGCTTTGAAACGGCTTCTGGAAATCATTCCTCTGATACCCTTGCTGACTACCAAACCTCTGACCCTGATAACCAGCTCCATTGATGTAGTTGCAATCCCTTTCTTCTGGTTCGAAAGTCTCCACTTCTGCGGCAAACTGCACTGGCTTCTTCCCCACTAGAAGGTTATGCACAGAATCAATCTTGGCTTTCACCTCAGCAATTTGGCTCCCATCCATGTTCCCACCAAGCTTCTTCCTCTCGAAGTCCGCGTTCTTGGTACTGTTGCTAGAAGGCAAGTTCTCGATGAGCACAAGCGCTTGCTCTGGATATCTAGTGTTGAAGGTCCCATTGGATGCAGCATCCAACGCCATCTGATACCTCCAATCTACTCCTCTGAAGAATATACCCAGCAACTGCACATCACTGAACCCATGATGTGGACAATCCCTCTGATAGGCCTTGAATCTTACCCAAGAAGCTTTGAATGCCTCGGTCGGTCCTTGTTTGAACATAGAGATCTTTGTTCTTAGATCCTCGGACCTTGCCTCATCAAAGAAGTTGTTGAGGAAAGCATTCTTGGTGTCCTCCCAAGTGGTCAGCGAGCCGGCTCCAACTGCTTCAACCAGTAGGTTGCTTCTCCACTAAGTGAATAGGGGAAAAACTTGCAGTAGAGGTAGTCGCTTGAGACTCCATTAGCCTTGATGCTAGATGCTAAGTCCTTGAACCTCTCAATGTGGTCCATGGGATGCTCGAAGAAGAGACCATGGAATGGATTCTGAGCCACGAGTGAGAAGAAAGCAGGCTTCAGCTCAAAGTCGCTCCTCTCGAAAGCTGGAGGGCGAATAGCAGCCTTGTTGGCATAGAACTCGTCTGGCCTGTTGTACTCTCCCAGAGTGCGCCCACGCGCAGCAGCTGCTGCTGGCTCTTGGCGCTGCAGAACCTGTTGCGCAGGCTGCTCAGGCTGCTCCACAATCATAACTCCATGCTCGTCTAACTTCTGACCCTGAGCATTGTACCTCTGACCCTCTAAATCCTGAAGAATCCCATATTCTCCTCTGATCAGAACTAAAGGATTGACCATCTTGGCTGCTTTTTCTCTGCTCGGTTAGCTCGCTCTAAAGCTCCTAACTCAGAAACAAAATCCACTAACTCTTGATTCTTTTTGCTTCTGGTCTTACGATTAGGCATTCACCTGAAACACACAAAAACAAAAGAGAACGGAAGTAAGTAAACAAAAATTAAAACTTAGACAAAATTCTAATATCAAAAATCGAATGGTGAAATTAATTCCTCGGCAACGGCGCCAAAATTTGATACGCTCAAATTTCCCTGAGCTACTCTCTCAAATTAAGAGATCGTTGTAGTACTTAGGGGTCGAATCCACAGGGAATCGGTTCACACAAAAGATTGATGATTTCGAATTAGGCTATGCAAATATGTATGAATGTAAAGTAGAAAGCAAAGCAAAGAAGCAGACTGTGATATGGTTCTAGTAATCAATGAGACAAAAGAGTTAGGCTATGGGCAATTCTCAGGAATGAATCGAAATCAAGGATGAAAGACTGTTAGGATTTTATTAAGCATAGTTCTAGAACTCAAACACAAGTGTAAAACCAATCAACTTTCGTTGCAGAGATTATCTATGACTAAATCCCTATATTCCAAATTTCTTTGCAAACTTAGTGAATAAAGACAAGCATTAAGTTCAAGTTTGATTGTTCACAAAATTACTAAGCCAAATTTCTTTGCGAATAGATAATTTTGCTCATCTAAAATTAGGTCAGGCTGTTAATAATACTTTCACATCTATTAAAGCAACCTAGGGTTTCCAATTTCAGTTGATCAATCCTAAAATCAGAGTTATAGCAATCTAGATGAAGAACAAGAAGATAAATCCCAACGGTAATCAATCCTAACAATTTCTCATCAATCTCTTAAATCTCCAAAACCTAACAAGGAATCTACTCAGACATAGATGATGAAAACATTATCAATAAAAAAGAGTAAACAATTGTCTCAATAGAAAACAAGATATATGCATGAAAACCTAAAGAAAAACTATATATAGAGTCTTAAAATCGGACTGAGCTTCTTCTGCAAACTCCTGGGCTTTCTCGGCAAAAGAAGAAATTCTTTAATGTTGGCTTGCGTCGGTCGACGCCATCTCATAGCTCGGTTCCGCGGACATGTTTGCGTCGATCGACGCCATTGGTCTGCGTCGGTCGACGCAGGCTCCAAATCTTGACTCCGACTTGATCACTTCAGCACTTCTTTCCTTGATGCTCCAAAATGCTCCAAAAGCTCCCATTATGCTCCAATCATCCCTTAACCTATAAAGACTCCAAAATACTCAAAAAATACCAAAAAGACTCTATAAAATTGACTTATATCATGGCCAAAAATCGGTAAAAACTATGATATATCAACTTATTTATTTAATATTACAAAGAAAATGAAAAGATTTTAGCTATGACAGTAGTGGTACTTTTCATTGTTAAAAAAAATTGTATAATGGAAATTTATACAGGTTAAAAATAATAGTAGTATATTTGCTATTAAAATCCAAAAGTGTTTAAAGTTTGACGAGTATAGATCTCTATGAAAAATAAATCAATGACATCAACGATATATATTTATCAGTCATGGATTTATAGTGATGACTATTTTTTAAAATATTATATAGATTTCTATGAGATTATTCACATGAATTTTTTTTGTTTAATTTAAATCTATAATATTTGAATGTTTTTAAGATTTTATCACATAGCTAATATACATTAATAATGGGTAAAAATATTTTTTCACTTATTTACATATATGGGTACGTATGACATGAGAATTAAATATAAACTAATCTCTAATGATTTAAGATCCATGATTTAAGATCCATATATAAATAATATTTTTTCACTTATTTACATATATGGATACGCATGATATGAACTACGACATAAGAATTAAATATAAACTAATCTCTAATGATTTAAGATCCATATATAAATAATATTTCAAAAAATGTTTGTATATCGCGGATTACTAATTAAAACTAAAATATTTATATTCTTAGTTTTTAATATGTTTACATGCGTACGAGGGTCCTAATCTAGTTTTATTATAAACTTCGGTAGATTTTTGGGTTTTTACATGATGTACTTAAGGTTAAATAATAAATAACACGCGAGTGACCCGGGTTCGATTTCCGGCAACGTCGTTCGTTTTTTTCTTTTTTTTTATTTATTAAAAGTGCTCTTTTTTTCCTCCTACTGATTTTTTTATTAAAAAATTTATTTGAAATTTCCCATAAATCCGCCAAGTCGTTCGTCTTCCTAAATTTCCGATTCAAAACCATTAGAAGCTACACAAACATATCAACTCTAATCTTCCAGAACAAGATTTAAAAAAATTAAAAAAAAAAACCAAAAAATAATAAATAACCATCACCATTCACCGGAATCCGATTCCGGGACTAGTTTCGCGCACCACGACGGAGACACATCTTCCTCCTTTCCCCGGGATTGCATGTGCCCGCCGTAGAAAAATTGAAATCGATGATAGTAAAAATTGAAATCGCAATTCCGTTATAAGAAATGGCTGGAGGAGGAAGCGGTAACGTTGCCGCAGAAGGTCCGAGAGAGCTCGATCAGACCCCGACTTGGGCCGTATCCACTGTTTGTGGCGTTATCATCTTGATCTCTATCGTCTTAGAGCTCATGATTCACAAAATCGGAGAGGTACAAAATTCTAACTCAAATCAAATCCAAATTTCTAATAACAACATTACCCCCGTAATTCGTATCATTTCGCAGTTGTTCGAGAAGAAAAGAAAGAAAGCTTTGTACGAAGCTCTTCAAAAGATTAAGAACGGTACACACACACACACAAAACAAGCATTGAAAGATTTGATTTTGGGTTAAAAAAAATGTTTGATTTTTGGTGGTTTTTGCAGAGTTAATGGTTTTGGGATTCATTTCTCTGTTACTAACATTTGGGCAAAACTACATTGCAAGCATATGTGTTCCGTCTAGATACGGTCACGCAATGTCCTTTTGTGGTCCGTACGATGGTCCTAGTGGTCATGCTAAAAAGCCGAAAACCACCGATCACATTGAAAGGCATCTTCTCGACTTTCGACGCCGTGTTTTGACTGATGCTGCACCAGCAAAGTGCAAAAAGGTCCAATCTTTCTTTCTGTTTGTTTAGTTTTTTTGCTTAGTTACACAAATGTGGAATTGGACCAAGAAGAGGAGTCTGTTGTTGTTTTGTAGGGATATGTGCCGCTTATATCACTCAACGCGTTGCATCAAGTTCATATCTTCATTTTCTTCTTGGCTGTGTTTCATGTTATTTATAGTGCCATAACCATGATGCTTGGAAGAGCAAAGGTATCTCTATAGATATGTAATGTTATAGTTCTGTGTCTGTGAGATTTGATTGTTGGTGGATTGGAGTCATTGTGGTTTTTCTACACGCAGATTCGTGGATGGAAAGTTTGGGAAGAAGAGGTCATAAGTGACCACGAATTGATGAATGGTTGGTTAGCTTTGTGCTTATACTTTCAGATGTTAGGAAAAAACACAGAAAATCAATTTGGTTTTTTTTTTGGTTTGGTTGATGTTATTTTGCAGACCCTTCAAGATTTAGGCTCACTCACGAGACATCATTTGTTCGAGAGCATGTCAATCCTTGGGCGAAAAACAGATTCTCCTTCTACATTGTATGGTTTCTGTTTGTGTGCTTCTTCTTCTCTTTTCTAGTATCTATCTAACGCAAGAGAGAATTCTCTTATTACTTTCTGCAGATGTGTTTCTTTCGTCAGATGCTGAGATCTGTCAGAAAATCTGACTACTTGACGATGCGCCATGGGTTTATTAGTGTGAGATTCTTGAAATTTATGCAACCAATCTTGAAATTCCCCGGAAAACTTCTTTGAGATTCGTTTCCAAAATCCTCTGTTTCTTAGGTCCATTTGGCACCCGGAATGAAGTTTAATTTCCAAAAATACATCAAAAGGTCATTAGAAGACGACTTCAAGGTAGTCGTGGGAATCAGGTACCGCAGAAACCTCTTATCGCTTTCTTGTTCTTACGCTAGCTAGCAGTCATTTTCTTCATTGTATTCTGATGCATTTTTACAATCATTCCGGTAATGCAGACCCGAGCTATGGGCCTTTGTGATGCTCTTTTTACTATTTGATGTTCACGGCAAGTCCTTCTAGATCCGTGCTATTATACTCTATAACTTACACAGAGCTTAGATTCTAACTGTTTTGGCATACCGTTTTAGGGTGGTATGTTACTGCTGTGATCACCATGATTCCTCCACTTGTAAGTGACTCAATCTACCTTAGAACATTTTCGCTTTCTTGAAATAGCATCATTATGAGCTTGTGGATAGAAAGAAACAGACTAATTGTGTTTGGTTTGAAGTTGACATTAGCCATAGGAACCAAGCTTCAGGCCATTATATCAGACATGGCGTTGGAGATTCAGGAGAGACACGCGGTGATACAAGGGATGCCACTAGTCAATGTCTCTGACCGACATTTCTGGTTAAGTCGTCCGGCTTTAGTCCTCCATATCATCCACTTCATTCTCTTCCAGGTACATTCGCCGCTCATAAAGATTAAAAACGATTGAAAAGGTTATGTATTCGTCTATGTTCTAATGACCTTGCTTGATTATTGTTCAGAATGCCTTTGAGATCACCTACTTCTTCTGGATATGGGTAAGTAAATACACACATCTCTCTTTTCCCATAATCTCTTTAACTTTAGTTCTCTCACTCTTGTTTCCACTGTTGCAGTACGAGTTCGGGTTACGGTCCTGTTTTCATCACCATTTCGCCCTTATAATCATACGAGTTGCTCTCGGGTAAGTTATATATTCATCAACGTGATCCTTTTCCCCAGTACTTTCGACGAATTTAGTTTTCTTGACCTACAAGAAACTCGGTTTTTTTTCGAATCTACTATAATTGAGCCACATTAGTATTGTACTATTGTTAATGTAGGGTGGGAGTACAATTTCTCTGTAGTTACATCACACTTCCTCTCTACGCTCTCGTGACTCAGGCATGTCAAAGTTTTTATAGTTTATCTCTTTATTCAATAAGAGTCCATTGTAAATACTTTGGACAAAAATGTTTTCAGATGGGATCAACGATGAAGCGATCAGTGTTTGATGAGCAAACGTCGAAAGCATTAAGGCAATGGCATAAGAATGCGAAGAAAAAGAGTGAGAATTCAGGTCAGCAGTCTCCACTCCCTAATCTCCGACCTAAAACAGGCGGTGGCGATATTGAGTCAGCTCCGGCCAACATCACGGCCAGTGTTGATGTTAAGGAAGAACAACCTCGTTGACCTCTTAAGCGGTCCCTAAAAACCAGACCGGTCAAGATCATACTTTCACTTAACCGGCTTTACTCAAATCCTATTCAAATTTGTAGGTTTTAATCATTTTTTTTTTGTAACTATTTGTTGTATGTTGTATCACAATTAGTTCAATTTTGTATCAGACTTACCCAAAATGACATACTACAAAAACATGACCTATATATAGCCTAGAGGATCACGTACGTAGCAAGATTACCTTGTACTACGAAATAAATGGACAAAACCAAAATGACCCGTGATAAATATATAACTTTTACATCATGAGGCCTGGGGTTCGAATCACAGAAGATGCGATTTATTATTAAAATTTGCACATAAATAAAGATAAGCTTGTAGGAGATCTCGAGCGTGGAACAAGGTAGACTTGTTTTGTCGTGGATCAAGGCGATAGACTTATCCGTTGTGGAATCGTCGATGTAACAATTCTCATAATTAGTAATAAAATAATAATAAATATACAGTGTTAAAAAACAAACCAAAATGACCGAGTTAAAGAACACGTTCTCGTCAATTGTTATATGCCCAAGTTTGTACGATTTTCTTGGATAAGATTTTATTTATTTACTAGATTAAACACCCGCATATTTGTAATTTAATATGTTATACTTGAAGAAGATAAAACATTTAATTGTTGTTGAAATTATTATCTATTTATAATTGAACGAATTTTACTATTTTAATATTTTATAACTCGTGAAAAAAAATCAAACATGAAAAAACGGAGGACAAAATTAAGTTACCCCATGAAATTAAAAAATTTACATTAAAAACGTCAATACAATACCACTTGTAGAGAGATCTATCAAATATTTATCTATTTTATTCTCGTATATTATTTAATATATTATTTTATTTTAATTAAGTTATCTTATCTTATTATATAAAGGAGGATTCGCGCGATGAGAGCATGACACATAAGCAAAATTATAACTCATCAGATCGCGACATGCGTCCAAAATTGATCAGATGATGACATGTGTTAACACTTAAAATTAATTAAGCAAAAATAAAATTAAAAATGGAAAATAAACAAAATAACTAACCAAATATTAAAAAGTAAAATTTTCTTATAGCTGAAACTAATTAGGAAAAGAAAAATTTCTAATAGTCCAAACTAGCTAGATAAAAAAAAAATATAATAGTTCAAACCAATTAATGAAATAAATTAAGAAAGAAAATAGAGAGTACAAACGGTAGAAAGTAAAAAGTGGAGAAAAATAAAAATTTTAATTAAAATAAATTAAACATAAATGATAAAAGAACAAAAGATTTTTTCATATAAAAGAGGATATGTGCGATGAGAACGCGACACGTAGGCAAAATTCCAACTCACCAAATTACGACACATATAATTGTTAATTTGATGTGACATGTGTCAATATTAACAAAAATTTATATAAGAAAGGAATATATACTAAACAAGGTTATGGACTAATTAACAAAAAAAGAAAAAACCGTACTACTAAAATAGATAATATTTATTAATTAAATTACACATGTATACACGTAAATAATATTCTCTTTATATGTAATAGGTAATATTTATTAATTAAAAGAAAAAAATGATAATAGGTTACTAACTAAAACTTAAATATTTCTATCAATAATTTTTAATTTGTTTACCCGCGTATCAACTCGAACCCTAATTTAGTCCGCGTATTCACTTTTCCATCCTATCAGATTAAGTTTTGAAACAACCCGACCTGTTTCTATACATAATCGAATTAGTATTTCCATAAATACTAATCCTCAATATCAACGAACCAGTCATTTCACTCACAAATTCAACATCACAATCAATTAACCAGCAGAAGGAAAACTCAATTAAACCAACATTATTCAATTCCAATAAATCAACATAACCAATTTCCAACAATTCCAACTTATCAATTCTAAGTTCATAAACCAGCAACTTAGCAATTCTAAACAACATCAAACACAATAAACCGAGACCCTAGATCATCCTCCTCTTCATAGCCATGATTCCACAATCACACTTTATCTTTACCTGCATCACATGGTTAAAAGAGATGCGTGAGTATTATCACAAATACTCAGTGAGACGGTCATTCCATCTACTTGGCTATACACACATGCATAAGAAAATATCACAATACCAAGCGATCAAACAACAATGCATAACACAATAATCAACACGAGAATCACACATCAGTCCAAACATCAATCAAACCCATTCTAACATTCCCTTTACCCAGATAAACCATGATCACACACTCACCTTGATTTCGGAATGAAATAGAGACAAGAACATGAAGAACAACTTAATCAGAGACTCCTAACACTCTCCAATTCAGATTCTCTCCTCTTCCACGAAGGAAACATATCAAACACAAAATTTCTCCAAAAACCCTTAAACCAAATTAAGATTTCAGAAAACAGGAACGATACGCCGACTTCGAAAGCACATTGAGAACGGAGATTGCCTCAGAATCAAGATCAGAAACCTGATCTGAAAACTTGAGACCGAGACATTTCCAAAGCTATGCAGATCGCCTCCTAACTCCTTCTGGTTCGACTGGAAAACACCCACGAAGTGGACTGTCGCAGATCCAATTCTACACGAACCACTCTCGGAAAAACAACTATAACTCTCAGAATACTAATCCAATTGACAAACCGATTTCTCCCAAAGCTAAATATGAGAGTGGAGAACTTACCCTCGAAGTTTTACTCCAATCCGATCTAATTAGCCTGTCCGTTCCTCAACTCATATAAAACGGCTAGACTTGTCATCATCTCCTTATCCTCTTCTCTTCTCTTTCAATTTCCTCTCAACCCTTTATTTCCTCTCTGTTTTTCTGACCAAAAACAACACAAAACCGCACGACTTATATAGTCGAAACCTAGGGTTCCCGTAACTCTTCCGCCAAACCGACGATTAAATCGAACCAACCGGTTCAAATTAACCTTCCAAAATTCTCAATTTTGGTTCACGGGCGTTACAATTCTCCCCCACTAACCAAGATTCGTCCTCGAATCTCGTGATACCGTTCACTACGGTCCAATTACCTGACTCACTCAGCCAATAACACTCGAGATCAACTCCTCGAATCACACAACACCGTCCCCTACGGTCAACAATCCTGACCAACCCGGCCAGCACCTTCCGAAATCCACACTCTGATCCCTGAGATCATCCACCGATACCTGAGACTCATCCAGTCTCATACTTATAATCACGTTTCAGACATTAATGGCTCATCACTTATATATATATACACCCCTCACACTCTCAGGATCGTCACCATTTGAGCTCGGTGTATATCATACCCCTCCCACCTTTCGGACCGCCGTCCGTCAGGCTATCGGTAAGCTTCATGTCCCTCTCACTGTCGGGACACACAGTCCGTCAAGCTATCGGCATGCAGGGAAACTCACTATCCCCAGGAGAGAAATCACTATCCCTTAGAGTATATGCAGGGAACCTCACTATCCCCGGGAGAGAAATCTCTATCCCTTAAGTATATGCAGGGAAAATCACTATCCCCTGGAGCAATCAATTCTGCAACGTGCATCATAAGCACCTGTTGACCAAATCCCTCCCGTGGTTCCATCATGACATTCCCTATCCCGGAATATCATCACCACTATGACCAATCACTAGGCCATCCGAAACAACCCAAGCACTAGGGTGTCTCCACTAGAGTCTCTAGGAAATAGACAGTTCTAACTCACATAAAACTTCCATTTCCATACTCCCAGAAATAGACAAGTCCTAACTCGCATAGAACCTCTATTTCTCGATGCTCAGAAATAGACAAGTCTTAACTCACATAGAACCTATATTTCCTACCAATGCATCCCTCATGACTCACCATTCATACCATAGGAATTCCTCATCCTATAACACATAACACATGACATAACCCGTCAAACTATAATAACTCACATCTTATAAAACACAACATAAGAATCCGCATCTTATAACACATTAATAAGAAATACTCATCTTATTAATCTCAAAAGTGTATAAATCATTACAACCCCGAACGAAAATACAGAAACAACTCATAGCAACATGCTATCTCATAAACTGAAAACCAGAAAAAAATAACTCAAGCCTCAGCTTGCTTCTCGAACTACTTCGAAAACTTTGCCTTCATCTCGCCTCTGGTTCCCAAGTCTCCTCCTCAACACCATAAGGCTATCGATGTAATACCTTCCAACCCAGATTAGGTCAACATTGACCCAACTGGATGCGCAACAATCAAACAAGAACATGCGCAACCAATGCTAGACCCAAATACCAGACGGAAGATGCTACAGTCGATATCCATCACAGTCCCACAAGACTCTCCTCTCGAGAATTCTCAAAGGCCTCGCTGCCAATGTCATGTTGGGCTGAAGATCCTCCGGAATCCTAACCAACACCTCCTCAGACTTGTGAAGACAACTTCTTCAGCATCGACACGTAGAAGAGCTTATGAAAAGCCTTCATACTCTGAGGTAACTCCAACCGATAAGCCACTGGTCCAACCCGTTCCAAAACCCGGAACGAACCCATAAACCTCGGACTTAGCTTATTCTCTGAAATAGATCTGTTAGGACCCCTTAACATCGCTGTCTTAAGATACACCTGATCTCCCAGCTCAAACACTAGCTCTTTCCTTCTCTTATAAGCATAACTCCTCTGCCGATCCTGAGCCTCTTTCATGTTCAGCTTCAAAACACGGATCTTCTCCATCGTTTCCTGAACGAAGTCTGCACCAAACATGCTCCTCTCCCCCACTTAAGTCCAACATAATGGTGTACGACATGACCTCCCATACAGAGCCTCATACGGAACCATCCCAATACTCTCCTGGTAACTGTTGTTATACGCAAACTCATTTAGGTTCAGATGATCCACCCAATGACCACCATAATCCAGCACACATATCTTCAACAAATAATCCAGTATCTGAGTCGTCCTCTTAGACTGTCCATCCTTCTGAGGATGATAAGCTGTACTCATATGCATCTTAGTGCCCATCTCCACCTGAAATGCTCCCCAAAACTAAGAAGCATCACAAATTCGCGAAACCGGCAACCTTGTCACAAAGTCCATGGTAATCATATCCCACTTCCACTCTGGAATAGGTAAACTCTGTAGTAAACCACTCGGAACCTGATGCTCAGCCTTCACTAACTGACACACATTGCACGCTGCAACCCAGTTAGCGACATCCTTCTTTATCCCGACCTAGTGATAATACCGTTTCAAATCCCGGTACACCTTAGTCGCTCCCGGATGAATAGACAACATGCTCGAATGAGCCTCTCTCAGAATCTCCTGTCGTAGATCCTTATCCTTAGGTACACAGACCCGTCTGTTCACAAGTATCACCCTACTTTCCGAGACCTGATACTCAGAACCCACCACCTTAGAAGCATCAATCAAAACCTGATCTTTCTCCTGAACTGCTCGAACCCTGCTCAGCAAATTCGTCCGATTAGCTGCCTCTAATCCCAACGGCTCCCATGAGATAACACACAACCTCAAAGTGCTAATCTCACTTACCAATTCCTCCACATCCCGCTCCCGAGCCGAAGCAACTCTCCTCCGACTCAAAACATCCGCAACCAGATTAGCTTTACCAGGATGGTAACCAATCTCCTGTTCATAATCTGCTACCAACTCTAACCAAGGCCTCTACCTCTGGTTCAGCTCTGGCTGCATAAAAAAAATACTTCAGGCTCTTATGGTCTGTGAACACCTGAACCTTTCCGCCATAAAGATAAGATCTCGAAATCTTTAGAGCAAAAATCACTGCAGCCAACTCCAAATCATGAGTAGGAAATCCCGGAACTGCCTCGAACCATAAGCAATTACCTTCCAATGTTGCATCAGTACACAACCCAGACCAACTCCTGAAGCATTCATATACACCACGTAGGGCTCGCCCGGATACGGCAACGCCAACACTGGTGTACTCTCCTCACATGCTGAAGACCACTCAAAAGGAACATCCTTCCCTGTTAGCTTCGTCATCAACTGCGCCATACTCGTAAATCCCTTGATAAAACTCCTGTAGTACCCCGCAAAACCGAGAAAACTCTTAATCTCAGTAGCATTCCACGGTCTACGCCACCCTCTGATTGGCTCAATATTTGCCGGATCCACAAAAACTCCATCTGCAGAAACCACATGACCGAGAAAACCCATCTCTCGCTGCCAAAAACTGCACTTGCTCAACTTCGCATACAGCTTCGATTCCCGCAGCTTCTCCAGAACCTTCCTCAATCAGCTGCTCAGCCTGAATCGCCAAAATCACGACTCCCAGAAGTCAATCTTACTCCCTGATACACCAAGCTCCCCGCCTCTTGCTCGAACACAACTCGTCCCCGATGACAATCCAGATGCATCTTGTACCGATCCAGCCAATCCATCCCAAAATGACATCATACAGCTCCACCAGACTGATAATCAAATCTGGTGGCATTAACTCTCCCGCCTCCAGAATATCCGCACCTAGAGCCCGCCCGAAAGTAGCCAAAGACTTCTCTCCAGTAACCTTAGCTACTCCTGGCTGCTCACCGGAATTGCTCCGGATTCCGCTGCTCTCCGCATACTCCAGAATAATAAAGCAATTCGTCGCTCCAGAATCAACTAAAACATGGGATTCACAACCGCCCACCAACAAGGTCCCTACACAAATCCCATGTGCCTAAGAACCCTAACGTTATATTATAGAACACATCCGAGTATCCCGAGCATCTTCTTTCCGAGGACAGCTCGCCAATCCGTGATTCATGCTTCCGCAGCGAAAGCATCTTCGACCACCCTAACTTGACCCTGAAGTGCTCTCCCACTTCTTCTTCCTTGCGCAGGCTTGCCGCCCTTGCTCGGACCCTCCTGCTGCTGCGACCTCCTCTGCTGAACAAGTGGACTATCCACCACAGCCTGCTCCCTCAGGTCCTCCTCGATCATTGCAACAGTCTCGACCAACTCCGCCTTGGTGGTGAACTTGCTCGTTCTACCGCGAGTCCTCGAATCATCTCGAAGTCCTCTCAAGAACCTCTTCACTTGGGCCAACTCGCCTTTATGCCTATATCCGCATGCACCAGAAATCTGCTAAATCCAGCATAGAACTCCTAAACTGATCGGTCACCTTAAATCAACTCTCAAAGACCTCACTCCAACCGATCCACCGCCCCTTACGTAAAGACTTGGCGTTAAACTCCGCTAAAAAGTCATCCCATGCCATCTCCACCTGCACTCTCCTGGCCACAACACTTCCCCACCAGAGATACGCATCACTATCCAGATAACGCACTGCAAGATCCAACCAGTATCCCTCTGGACACCGGATCGAGCGAAATACGCCCCAATCTCAACCGCCCCTCTCGGTTGTACCTTAGCTCCTCACGGCTGCACACCAGCCACTCTCAGCTGCACACCAGCCACTCCCGGCTGCACTACCGGAACATGACCCTGAGCCTGCACCCCTCCCGATAATCGCTCCAAGATCAACAGTAGCAGACCTGCCAGACGATCATCTCGGTCCCGGGCTAATCTCGCGGCCTCACCCGCTGCAGCACTGGCCACACCAGAACCCTCACTAGTCCCACCAGTTCTCTCACTAGCCTTCACGCTAGCCAAACCCATGGACCCCTCCTGAAACGTCTACGAATCAGCCACCTACTCCTGCATGGACTCCTGGGCCACACTCGTGGCAGTAGATTCACACACAAATCTCCGACCGCACCACGTCCTCTGCGACCACCACGGTCTCCACGACCTCTACCCCTAGCAACTCTAGTCATATCTCGCTGTACTACCAACAGCATAACAAAAAATACTAGAAAGCCAAAAATCATACAAACATTTACCGTGGAATCTCTTTGAAGGCTCGACGAAGATGATCTAGGACTCCAACTCACACAACAATTGATTAACTCACATAATCAATCAAGCAATAACATCACAATTGACTAACTCACAAAATCAATTTTCAAATTCACCCGCCCTAACACTGTAAGGGCTCTGATACCAAACTGAAACAACCCGATCTGTTTTTAAACATAATCGAATTAGTATTTCCATAAATACTAATCCTCAATGTCAACGAACCAGTCATTTAACTCAAAAATTCAACATCACAATCAATTAACCAGCAGAAGCAAAACTCAATTAAACCAACATTATTCAATTCCAATAAATCAACATAACCAATTTCCAACAATTCCAACTTATCAATTCTAAGTACATAAACCAGCAACTTAGCAATTCTAAACAACATCTAATACAATAAACCGAGACTCTAGATCATCCTCTCTTCATGGCCATGATTCCACGATCACATTTTATCTTTACCTGCATCACATGGTTAAAAGAGATGCGTAAGTATTATTACAAATACTCAGTGAGACGGTCATTCCATCTACTTGGCTATACACACAGACATAAGAAAATAACATAATACCAAGCGACAAACAACAATGCATAACACAATAATCAACACAAGAATCACATATCAATCGAAACATCAATCAAACGCATTCTAACATTCCATTTACCCAGATAAGCTATGGTCACGCACTCACCTTAATTTCGGAATGAAATAGAGAGAAGAACACGAAGAACAACTAAATCAGAGACTCCTAACACTCTCTAATTCGGATTTTTTCCTCCTCCACGAAGGAAACATATCAAACACGATCCTTTCTCCAAAAACCCTTAAACCAAATTAGGATTTCAGAAAACAGAAACGGTACGGCGACTTCGAAAACACATTGAGAACGGAGATTACCTCAGAATCAAGATCAGAAACTTGATCTGGAAACTTGAGACCGAGACATTTCCAAAGCTATGCAGATCGCCTCCTAAGTCCTTCTGGTTCGACTGAAAAACACCCACGAAGTGGACCGTCGTAGATCCAATTCTACACGAACCACTCTCGGGAAAACAACTATAACTCTCAGAATACTAATCCAATTGACAAACCGATTTCTCCCAAAGCTAAATATGAGAGTGGAGAACTTACCCTCGAAGTTTCACTCCAATCCGATCTAATTATCCTGTCCGTTACTCAACTCATATAAAACGGCTAGAACTGTCATCATCTCCTTCTCCTCTTCTCTTCTCTTCTCTTTCAATTTTCTTTTAACCCTTTATTTCCTCTATGTTTTTCTGACCAAAAACGACACAAAGGCGTCCTGCACGAGTTATATAGTCTAAACCCAGGGTTCCCTTAACCTTTCCGCCAAACCGACGATTAAATCGAACCAACCGGTTCAAATCAACCTTTCAAAATTCTCAATTTTGATTCACGCACATTACAAGTTTAAGGAACTATAAGTCGTTTTCTTCGATTTTTTTGTCTTGAATTTTTTTTTTAAAACTTTGAAGACAGACGGTTTGACGTGTTCAACACGTTCGAAAGTTACTAATTTTCTTTTTAATTAACTTTCCGCTTAATTAGATTACCAATTATGGTGGTCTTTTTTAATTAATACTTTGGTTGATAAGAAAAACATAATTTCAAAATAAAATTCAGCAGAAAAAATAGTTTTACAAAGGTAAATTTTTTGAAAATTTAGATTTGACATAAGCCACCATTTGCATGAAAGCATCTTCAATTGCCCCATGCTTAAGATTCAATGTTCCTAACTGAATTTTTTGTCTTTGGCAAAAACTACTATATCTATAATCGAATTCAAATATCATTGTCCAATCTTTTCAGCTTTTTCTTCCTATCGCTTGATTTTTGCTTCCAATCGTACATATAGCGCAAGTACTGTAATGCATCCAATTTCAAACTCCACCTGCAGCGGGCAAGGAATCCGACTGATGTTGGGGTATCCGAACACCTTTATGCGTTCTCGCAAGGGTTTTGATAGGTATTTGAGTTAGCTTTCCAATGAAGTTTGAATCATATTTTTTTTGGAGTTGTGCCTTGATTTTGTTTACTGACTCAAAAATCTTTTGCAGAGTTACAAGTGTAGGTCTATTGGCGGTAGAAACATTTTGGTTTCTAATAGCATCCTCACTTCATAGTTGACGAGTTTCGGCAAGCGGTCGGTCCAGATCCTAAGAATAAATCAGAGGTTCCAGTCCTTCCCCATTGCCTAACCGTCCCTCTCATGCACGGATGTTCCCAGGTGAAATCTTGCTATAGGTTAGATAACAATATTTTTCATTTCTCTGTTATAGTAACTAAATAGCGAAACCATGTTTTTTTCTCCTAGACTCCAAAATAGACAAATTTGGTCCCCTTTGAATATGTATGATCAAGTGTGGAATGGTGCATACATGTTTTGAGAGTATTTTATATGTGTAGAATGCCTCCAAAACGTAGCAGTATTGATCAATGAGTTGTTGACTGTGAACATAAGTGTTGGGCATGGGCTTGATAAATAACATTATAAAGTCCATTTCGCCGAGCTCGGCCCGCCAGCATTTCGAGCCCAACTCAAAGTCCCATGGAAACCCTAACATATTCCACCTTCCCAATCTAGTATAAAAAGGGGTCCCCACATTTGCTATTATCCATCAGTTTTTCTCTTTAGAGAGAGTACAATGGATCTGGAAATTAACGGTTTTCAGGACTCTAACTCAACTAAAAGAGAAAAGAATTATGTTCGTACATTCCGCCGGAATTGTACAACAGTTCGTTGGATAAGGGTTTAATAAAGAACGTACTTATCACTCAGGTTCTGATCTCAGAGCACTTATCACTCAGATTCCGATGACTACTCCGACCTCGATACTTAGTTCAATCAGTTTATAAACACAAGGTTCGTCAGTCTATAAGCTTCCGAGCTCAACATCATTTCTTATTTCGTACTTTATCTATGCTGATTGTAATCCGTTTCCGAGTGTAACATCAATAAACGAGAATTTTCAAGACTCTTTATTGTTTAATAAATGTATTATCGAACTCATGTATCAACAATAAGTATGAACGCTCCTAAATAAGGCAAGTGTAGATTTAGTTTCATGTTTTGGGATTCCAGATGGTTGGGATGAACATGGGCGAAATCTTGGGTTAAAAGAGAATCTTCTTATACTCCTTGATGGTCTCCAAGTCCTGATGAAAATTTGGGTGCACGAGTTTCCTTATTTACACCCAGTGTTGGACCTCCTTTGTAAATTCCTGTGTTGGACCTCCTTTGTAAATTCCTAAACCAGCTCGAACCAATCATGATTTTCTTCGATCATTCTCCTTAAAATATATGATTTGCTGATGAAAATTAAATCCGACTTCATTTCCACAAACATTAATTGGTTTGGTCTAATATCCTTCTTGTTAGTTCGGGTTGGGTAGAATGGTGCGTGAGCGGGGCTGGTCTTGTTCCCTCGGGTATTGTTTTTGCTCCTTTGGTTTGTATCTCATTCCGTTCGTAGTAAATTACTTGTTGGGCTTGAGACCTTTTATATATACGAAACGAACAAAAAAGAAAAAAAAAACCAAACCCTACCTAGAAAAAGAAGATCACTTACAAAACCTAAAAACAAACAAAACCGACGGCGACAGGAAAAGATAATAAGAAGAAGAATCTTACAGGCCTCTCACCTCAGATCTTGTCGATGGCACCGAAGCAAGCGGAAGAGAACAATCACATGTCATCTTCGACTGAAGAGGAAGAAGAATCTGGTTCATCTATACAAGTATCTGAGTCTACTCGTGAAGATTCAAAGAAAGACGAGTCTTCTGATGACGAAGGCGATGTCCAGTCGAAACCCACTCAGACAAGTTCTGTTCCTGTTGCTGCAAAGAAGCTTGAATCTGACTCTGAAGACGAATCTGATTCCGACTCCGAGCCTCCCCGGAAGACCTCTGGAACCAAATCTACTCTGCCGGAGAGCTCTACGGGCAAGCGTTCGTTGAAGCAAACGGATGATGTTGAGGTTAAGAAGAAGAAGAAGATGAAGACAGGAGATGAAGAAGGTGTTAAGAAGATTTCTGGAGACGAAGCGAAACTAATGTTTCAGAGATTGTTCAGCGAGGATGATGAAATCGCTTTGCTTCAAGGTATTCTTGATTTCACTTCTACTAGAGGAGACTTTCAGAAGGAAATGGATGCTTTTGTTGATTATGTGAAAAAATTGATCAATTTCAATGCTAACAGAAGCCAATTAGTAACCAAAATTCAGAGATTGAAGAAAAAGTTTTCAAAAATTGTCAAGAATTCTCTTAAAAAGGGAAAGAGCGAAGAGGAGATAGTGTTTTCCAAAGATCTTGATCAGAAAGCTTTCGAATTGTCGAGAAAGATTTGGGGAAAGAAGGGTGTTCTGCCTTCCAAATCAAGGATGAAGGTTGAAGAAAGCCCAAACGGGTTTAAGTTGTTGCCTCACTCGTCCAGGAAAAATCGAGAAACCACAGAGGCAAATGCAAATGTTGTAGACGCTAGTCTCTCCTCCGGTAGAGAGTTATCATATTTCTTCAAGACAGAGAATGTGTCTGCTTATGGTTTGGATGAATCCGCATTGATTGCCGGTTGGGATATGGTTGCGGAAGGATCAAAGAAGAGAGGAATGGAGGAAAAGTTGAAGAAGATCAAGGCAATGCAGGTGGAGCTATGTATGCAGAGGACTAGACTTGTGTCCGAATCAGCAAAGCTGATTTTCAAAGACAATGCATCCTCTTCTGGTATGTAGATGAAAAATATTTGGTGACATGTTGAGCTATATTGGTGTTTTCTTTTTTTTTCGTCTTGGCTATCTAGTATGCATTTTGAGACTTTAGTTACTTCCATAGTTTTGTATGCCTCTTTTGTTGAATGCTTGGCTTATATGGATTATGCCTCTTATTTGGGTTCTGTGAGATTAGCCAGAAAATGGAATGACCCTAAAACAATACACACTATTCAATTGGCTATATGCTTCTGTTCTAGGTGTAACCATATCATGTAATATCTGTGTAAACCCAATAAGCCCAAATGTTACCTTATTGGTTTGAGAGTAGATTGATTTGGTTTGGTCTGATTTTGGAACCAAAAGGCAATTAGATTCACATGCCTTCTGTATAGCACTGATCGATCCATCCCAAGGGGCCCGGTCAATCCAGCATATACCAGTCAGGGTTGTACAGCTCTCATAAACCCATGTTGGAGAGGGCGTGTTGATTCGGTACGTAGTAGTCGGTCTGGTGCACGTCATATCAACCATTTCTAGGTGGGATGATCGATCCAACCAACATGTTTGAGAACTTGTCATTTCTTCACTCTTTTTGGTGTTCCTCTTATCTATCTTGGCTCCTTTTTCTCCTTGGCATCCAATGTACATGAAAAAGACTAAAAGTATAATGCAAATGCATCATATGAGGCCAAGGTCTATAAAACTCAATCTAAACTAAATGGAACTTGAATTGCCAAAAAATATACAAAATGTACGTCAAATAACTTTAAAAACACTGATGAACGCATGCTAAGGATGTTAGAATACGAATACATCACTAAGGTAGAACACTTATTAGTGGCAAGTGGTTCTTCGTCTTTTGATTACAGACTGAGGCAAAAATTCATTGTTTCTTCTAAACTCGACAAACGATTAACAATTTTCTTCACACGCCTAGAGAGATCCATTGATTTTCCACTTAACAATACATGAAAAACGGGTATTAATAACACTAAGGTTGTAGTCTTCTTATAGCACCTTCAAACCGTTCAGGAACAATAATGCGGCCTGAAAGTGCTATGTAAGGTGATCGCAATAGACCACTAGAGGTCACATAGAACAAATGTAACTTTCTTAATCGTTCTATTGCGATGCCTAACCTCGAGACCATGATTCTCAGCTTTTCAAGCTTGAAACATAACCTCAAGTTGTGTTAATCAGGACAAGACTAATATCATTTTGATTACTCACACGATACTTTTACATACTCTTTCATATCATATATACACATATGCTTAAAACCATATGCGAGACTCAAAGCCTTTAGCCAAAGTCAAATTTTACATGATATAACCTGATATATGTCATATTTTACTATTTTTACGTGTTTTTATTAGGTTTTAACAAAAAAAAAACAAACTGGTTTTGGTATTTCATTGCCGTTTTTAGTATTTTTGTGGATTTTAGTGTCCTTGTAGGAAACTAGAGCGTTTTCAACCAAAAAAAGAGAGGAAAACAGGTATTTGTTTTGCCTCAAATGGAGATCTTTCCACCGTTGGATCGAACCCAGATTTACTCACAAGATAGATGAGAATATCCGCTTCAAGTATCTTATTTTACCGTGGAAATCGAAAGGTTAGATCTCAAAATACGCTTAGTCTATTGAAATCTGTTTGAAAAAATATTCGAGAAGGAAGCAGTCCAAGAAAAGACCACCGATCCACTGATCATCCCCCGAACGATCGATCGATGCCGCATCCAACTTTTTGGCCAAGATAAAATTAGCAAAGCGATCAGGATCACCCAAATCTGAGAAAAATGGGATTTTTTCTTTTTCGAGCTTGTCTCCAATCCTTCAAGGGATTCACTCTATATACGACTTTTCCCAATAAAACATAGTAGCAGTCACGAGAGATAACACCATCTTTCACGTTTCTAAGTTTCGACGAAATCACAAAAAGTCAAATCATTTCTCTTTTCACTCCAAAAATTTTTGTTCTGTTTTGATATTTGATAAGGGAGTAGAATCTCACATATTTATACTCCATAGAAAAATTCGCTTAAATCATTTTACTGCTCTTAATGATATCAAGTGTATCTATCGTTTTTGCTATGGTTTCTTTTATCATGATTGAGTAGTTTTCTACTTGGGTCTAAGGAGTCATTCAAGGGGAATCTCATGGTTTGGTAGATAGGATTTGTAACTAGCGTGACACCTTTGATAGATCATAAATAATCCTTCATCTAGATCTATATTGCATGTTTCTAAATTGATCACCTTGAAAATGAGCTTAGATGATCATTGTTTGAACATCACTTCCTTTATTTGATGAATCTAGTCCTCTAACCGGCAAATGTTGAGTTATTGCGCGTTAGATGAAAAATTGACTTTTCTTATATATGCACGCTATATATTCTCGATATGATAGATTTGACATAGTAGTCATCATCGCGAGATTATGGTTGACTTGTTCATGTTCTGTGATACAATCAAATCAATTGCCCCTAGCAATAAATGCATGAATAATTCGAACTATGAATATATGAGAATCTTTAAAATCCCAACGATTCTTTTTGTTGCTTATAACCGAATCAATTATTTGCTCCTTCACTTGCTCACAAAAAACCATTTCAACTTAGTTAAATTTTAATTCATAATCCTATTGTGCACTTACAGTTTTGCAATTGATAAGTTTGAGTAAAACTTGTTATTCTACACCACATCACTACCAAAGTATAATTTTACACAAGGCAACAAAAACCTACGTTCTGAGCTCCCTGCCAATGTCTCCCACTAGGGTCACCAGCAAACCAAATTTATTAAGAAGAATAAGTAATCTAAAATTATTCAGTGAGCTCCAGCTTTCACTATATACAATAAGGATTCCCACTCAAATCCCAAATACCAAGCATTCAGAAACAATCAACCATGCATAAACCGACATAGCAAATTTACCAACGCCAAAACCTTTCGTATGCGATTTTGACAATTCAATCTTTGTCCTTTTTACCTTACCGGCCAAATCATCAAGATTTAATCGTTGATCTGACTGCGACAGCAATAACCCCACTTCACCGCGATCACGATAAGCCCACTTTGCAGTTACAACGCAAAGGTCGTTATGGGCACAATCCAAAAACAGAACCGTGCAATCCCAGAAACTGTACAAACCACAAACATACTTTGATTGAAGGTTGTTAACAATAAGAACAATGAGTGCCATGTGATGCCCATGTGTTGAAACGTGTTTACCATGTGTCTCTGGAGATTGACACGTATCTGACACATATCACTGCCATGCTCCGCATATGATAAGTGTTTGCTAAATGTCAGAACCATGTTACCAGCTTGATATACGAGTTCGCTAGGTGTCAACGCCTTGTTCTCATAGTGCCATGTCTTGCCATGCCTCTCTCTTTCTTCCTTTGATGTGTTTGCTATGTGTCAACGATCTACCTCACTTCTTATGCTCTGTAATTGCCATATGTCTTTTATCTAAAATAATATTTTTTAGTATGATTTTTCTATCTTGATTATGCATGCAAACACAATTTCAGCACGATCATCCCTTCGAACGTTGTAATTTCCTATCACGGGTATTACACTTCCCAAAAAAGTCATTGTATTGGTTGTTAATGTCAAAACGAATGGCCTCTAGAATTTTTGTGGATAACTTGTGATGAGTTAATCGGACAAGTAGCTAAACTAGAGAACCAATAAAAGGATAGAAGCCTTCCAAGGAACCTACAAAAAAAACCAAGAATAGTTAGATGACAAAACAACTTGTTTCCGAAACTTAACTCATCAGAAGATCACCTCGAACTGGATTTATTTCAATATGAGTTTATATGAAAAAGTTATGAGTCTTACAAATCGGATAAATTGAAACTTACCCGTTTTGGACCAACATGTATTCATATTGGAGTTCTTGTTCATTAGAGTTCATAAGTGGATTTCTTGTATTTATGTCTATAAAATATGAGTATGAATCACTTGTATTATATTGGCTTGCGTTTCTAGATTGTTTTTGAGTCTCAAATGATACTGGTTTGTGTGTTGCTTGTGGATTTGATGAATAAAACCTCCACTCATCACCGTTCTTCCACAACAAATCATAGACTAAATTATTATCAATAATTTGTAGGCAACAAATCAGTCTTCGGTAACAGCATCAAAAACTTGATAGGGTTAAGAATTTTTAGATTTATAATCCAAGAAAAGAGCTATAAATTCACAAGCAGACGCAGTAGTACTTACATGTCGATCCACTAAGACTTAAAAAATGTTCCCGCTACGAATTTATAAGATGCAAAACATGAAACTCTACAAAGACTTCTCTTTATAAATACTTCATTCTAAATTAAGTATTACCTTTCTCGATTGCTTTTGCTTTGAAACATGAGACTCTATAAAGCCTCTCTTTGTCTCTTTGTATCGTAACTTGAAAAGTTTCAATGAAAAATATTGATTTGAGTTTTAAACTGTGTTTTTGGATTTCTTAGCTAGGATTCGCTTTGCTCTATCACATATCAGTCCATACAGTGTGTGATTCCTTCGTTTCACGTCACTCCATCTTATCCCTCTCATTCATTAAGAAATTTCTCGGCAACGATTCGAAAACAACTTTTGGCTATGCAGTCTTAGTAAGTTTGAGTGAGACTTCTCCTAATGGTTACATCATTTTGTAAGCTCAGTTTCATCCAATGGCATCTACAAAGAGCTCAACTAAAATGTATTCTTCGAAAGTGCCAATTGTTCTAATCCATGGTGATCAACTACTAAAGAAATGTGGTAAAATAAAAAATTTATGAAGAAAAAGAATGTGATGCCTCCAAAATGGCTTAAAATAAGTATATATTAGTTTATGGTTGTTCCTTTGGGTTTTTCTCGAGAAAACTAAAGTCAAAATAAAATTTGTTAATTTTTTCTGAAACATGTCAAAATTTCTTTGAAAACGAAAACAACTCAATCTGAGTTTCTGGTTTGATTGGTTATAAATGTTGTAGACCAAAATCATCTTCGCATTGTTCATCTATTAGTTAAGATGACATGTTTTTACAAAAACTATCATAATTTTGTTTGCAAAGATGAAATGACTTCCATCTTCCAACCACCTCCAAATAAAAGCTAATTCATTGCTTTTACTTGTTTCCAAATTTTAGGTTGATATATAGGTTATGACGTTGCACGACTCTGCATATGCTATGGTATCACTTAAAACAGCTCATTTCTCTTTAAAGCAACCTAAAACCCGAATTGGCTTGATAGAAGATTTAAAGACTCTACAAGACACTTTGACTAGATTAAAGACTAAAAATCAAAGATTAAAACTGGTACAATGAATATTTATTAGTTTTAATAGTATTTGAACTACACAAGCAACAATCTTCAAAAGCATGGATCGTCAAATACATGACAGGATCTTGGCAAACAAAACAAAGGAAATGCTTTGGGGATCTACTGGAAATGTGGCTTATTCAAATTTGGTTGTGTTGTAACTTGTAAATTTTTTGTTTTCAGAGATGAAAAAAAATAAAAATAAAAATAAAACAACTTGTAAGTTTTTTACCTTATACTTTTTGGCAACGTAACTTCTTTTTATATTTTAGAAACACTCTATTAGATCCAAAAAAAATTAGCTTTTATAAAAAAATCTTCTTTATATTAAAGGAGAAGCATTGTAAAGTATTTTTGATGATATGTAACTGAATAAAATTGCATAAAAGATTAAGGGAAGAGATACAGAGGGTTCGAAGAAATCTCAAAGGTCTGAAGCAAAACTTGTCTCCTTCTAAACTCTGTAACAAAATCTCTCTCTCTCAGTCTCTCTCAAAATCTCTGTCAAAAAACCCATCATCCCCCACTCTAAAAACCATCTAAAACCCTATTTAAAGACATTAAACACGAGATGGGCTTCCTTGGGCTTCTTAGGAACTTCTGGGCTTCTTTGCAAAATAGAGAAATTTGGCCTGAAACACATGTGTCGCGCGACACAAGAGGATGTGTCGCGCGACACAACCCTCCAAGTCGTACTCTTCATTCGTGTTTACGGCTCTTCGTTTCACTTCACTTGCTTTGGGTCCATAATGTTCCATTTAGCTCCAAATCCACTTAACACGTACAAATGCCTGCAAAGACTCGAAAAGACTCTAGAAACACCAAAAAGACTCGATAAAACAACAGATATCATGGTTGAAAACCGGTAAAAACCATGATATGTCAACTCTCCCAGACTTAGCCTTTGCTTGCCCTCAAGCAAAACATAAACTAAGAAAGTGAAAGAGGTTTGAAAACGCAGAAACTTACCTTCCCTTGGAGTATTGAACTTTCCCTTCCGACTAGTGAACCACATAGTGCAGAACCAACCAAAATCAGACCACCATGTACTTCTCCGCAGACATTCGCAGCCTTCCAAATTCATCCACAACTTCACAGCATAATTCGTTAGTCTTCATAGCTTGGTCTCAATGTTCTCAAAGCGAAGGACCTTCTAGACTCATTCCCATACGATACCATGACAATCAACCCTACACACTTGGTACTTTTCCTCTCCCCCAAACTTATGTGATTCTCTATTCTCCTTTTTATTCTATGATTGTTGAGACTCAAGCAGTGCATAATTCGCTAATGTTGTTCCTTGTTAGGAGACAGGGTCGCGACTCACTACCGTTGTTCCTTCTGAGGAGACAGTTTCGTGAGAGTGCTCGTCTTCCTTATCCGTTTTACGGGACTCAGACTGCTGCTTTTGAGCTGGGTGATCACCTCTTGAGTACAGACTCACTGGATTTTATTCCTCATCTTATACTCAAGAGCTATCATTTCACCCCAATCCTAACACAAATGATTTTTTTTTTTCTTAAGTGAATAGAGGGAGAGGAGTACCATTATAAACAACAGGGGTTGCACTTATCAGATACGAATGAGGAGTCAAGCTCTGTTGACATCAATCACAAAGAGATCCGTGTAGTAGCTCTGACTTGGCGGATTATACCGGAAGTAACGGACGTCTCCAGTCAACTGATCAGCCTTAGGATTTCCCATTAGTCTGACTCTGAAATTGTTCCTGAAAGAAAGAATGGTCACACAACCAAAAGAGACAATCCAACAAACCAAGAGAAGGGTCATTTCAAACTGTTTTGACTCAATAAAAACAAAAAATTTGACTCAAAATAACCAAAATAAAAAGAAACACGTTAGTAGTTTCCCTCCCCCAGACTTAACCAACACTGTCCCCTGTGTTGTTAAACCATGAGCTTGGGAAGAAAAAGAAAAGAAATCAAAACACCAAAAATATAAGTAGACTTACCAGTGGGTTGCCTCCCACTAAGCGCTTATTTTCAGTCATTAGCTGGACTGTGGATGCCGTTTAGGCTTGAGGTGGATCTTTGAGGGGCCTTGGGTCTCCCTCATCCGTTGAGAAGCGTGCAAGTGGTGGCTTCTCTGCTCCAGACTTCCAAAGTACAGCACCAGGAAGGAGCTTCATCGTGTTATATACCATCTTCTGGACAACTTCCTCTCCTTTCTCCCTTAGCTCGTCGGGAATGATGATATTGAACTTGGAGAAAGGCTTTGAAGCTCTTTTGCGATTCACCTTGCGGGCAGCAAAAACTCCATCTAATCGCGGAAGGATAGGAGTCAAAGGCATAGCACATGGGGTCTTCTTGTTCTCATCTCCAAGTTCTAAGCTCGGCTTCCCTCCATTAGTAACACTCATACAAGAAGTCCCCTTGACATGGACCGCGGGATAGAATACATCCTTGTTGATCTTCGAGAAAGATATCCGCTCATTGGGGAAATCCACAATCGCACCCACAGTGGCAAGGAAAGATGACCCAAGAATCAAAGGTTTCTCACTCTCCTTCTTCATCTCCATCACATGGAAATCCACAGGGACAAGACAATCTCCCACTTGAAGTGCTAGATCAGGAACGAAGCCTTTTGAAATTGTTGAAGAAGAGTCAGCAAGCTCGATAGATGCCCTTGGAGGTTGCAAATCCAAAATCCCCAGGTTCTTTGCCACAGCCATAGACATGACATTCACATTGGCACCTGTATCACAGAGAGAGTCCTTTAGTTCTACACCGTTAATTAAACATGGAATAACAAACCTCCCTGGATTTGCTAGTTTAGGCAGCTTCCTCAGCGATGGTTGAGCTTGTCTCCCTTTCTCCTCTGGTGCCTTGACTGGATTAACCGACGGATATGGAACTCTAGGCTTGTAGACCCTTTCCTCTGCATTCACCGAAGGCTTCGAAGAAGTAGTGGATTTTTGGGCTTTGTGTCGCGCGACACAACCCATCTGTGTCGTGCGACACACCTGTGTCGAGTCCTGTGTCGAGCTTGTGTCGAGCTTGTTCGAAAAATCACCGATTGCATACTTTTGTGTCGAGCGACACACTCTAGATGTGTCGAGCGACACATGTTTCTCTTCTAAACCCACATCGCGATTCTGGCCGTGTGTCGCGCGACACATTCCATCTGTGTCGTGCGACACAGGCTCTGCAGACTCCATCTTCAAGTTTTCTTTGAGCTCCACGACTTCTTCCTCATCTAGATCCTTGTCCAAAGCTTGAAACACCTCTTCTTCAACCCCCAACGAGATCGCATTGACAAAATGCCTTGGGTTTGCATCAGTTTTTCCAGGAAGAAAACCTTCTTGTCTCTTGACAGATTCAGCTGTTTGAGCAACTTGGACATCCAATTTCTTCATGTGTGCACTGAGCTGCTCATACTTCCCATTCAAATCTGAGTACACAACATCTATCTTGCCATTGAAGTCCACTGTCATCTTCGTTTGTCCTTCGAGAAGCCTCTCCAACATGGACTCAACTCTGCTTGATTCTGAAGACTTCAGTGGTGGTGATTGGTAGGACGAGTTCCCATAAGCCCTGGTGAATGAACTGTTCTGAGCTGGCTTTTGGAACGAGTTGGTGAAGCTCCGGTTGTTCTGGCCATACTGATACTTCTGTCCCTGATAACCTCCTTCGATGTAGTTGACATCTTCAGCTCCATCATCCTCAATGGCCTCAACTTCTGCAGCAAAGTGGACAGCTCTCTTGTTGTTCTTCCCCAACAAGAGGTCCAACTTAGCTTGCACCTCTGCAAGCTGACTGCTCTCTAGACTCCCAACCTGCCTCTGCCTGTCGTAGTCTGATGCCCCAGCAGTGTTGCTTGAAGCTAAGTTTTTTATGAGAACCAGTGCATCCTGCGGACTTCTAGTCATGAAGTTCCCGTTGCTTGCAGAATTTAGAGCCATCTGATACTTCCAATCGACTCCTCTGAAGAACGTACTAAGCAACTGAGCATCACTGAATCCGTGGTGTGGGCAATCCCTCTGGTAGTACTGAAAACGGATCCAAGCCTCCTTGAATGACTCTGAAGGCCCTTGAGAAAAGGTAGAGATCCTGGTTCTCAACTCCTCGGATCTCGCATCATCATAAAAATGGTTCAAGAAAGCATTCTTCGTTGCTTCCCATGTAGTCAACGATCCTGGAGGCAGTTGCTTTAACCACCTAGATGCTTCCCCTGCAAGAGAGTATGGGAAGAGCTTGCAGAACAGGAAGTCATTGCTAACTCCATTAGCCTTGATGCCACCAACTAGATCCTCCACCATCTCAATGTGATCCATAGGGTGTTCATTGGAGAGTCCATGGAACTGGTGCTGTCCAATGAGAGTGTAGTACTGTGGAGAAATCTGGAAATCATTCCTCTCAAAGCTGGGAGGTCTGATTGCGGATCTGTTGGCATAGAATTGATCAGGCTTATTGAAGTCAGCAAGTGTTCTGCCCACTTCGTTCTCGCCCAGCTGGTGCTGAGCTAGCTCGCCACCTTGCAGCTCAGGCTGCTCAACAATGACGTTCCCATTGATGTCAAGTCTCTCACCATGTTCGTTGCGTCGGTTCCCCTCTCTGTCAAAGAGCAATCCCTCCGCGTTTTGAACAAGCACTACCGTGTTGACCATGGTGACTGGTTTCTTCGCTGCTCTTAGTTGGCGTTCTAGCTTTGCGACCTCTGGATTAAGTTCCACTAGTTTCTGTTCCTTGTTATTTTTGGTTTTGCGATTAAGCATGCACCTGAATCACACAAGAGAAAGAACAAGTGAAAGTTAGTAAATAAAACAAAAATAAAAAAATAAAAAATAAAAACCTAGACAAAATTCTAATAATGAAAATAAATAGGCAACAATTAGGTCCCCGGCAACGGCGCCAAAAACTTGATAGCTCTAAAGTTTTACCCTAGAAACAATCCCTGCAAGTGCACAGAATCGCAGTTATAGTATAAAGGGTTATCGTATCCCAAGAGACTTAAAGTTGCACTACTAATTTCAAGTTCAAATTATGCTAAGTAAATTAAAATAAGTGACTAACGAAAACAGAGATAAGCAAAGCGGTTTTGATGAGATTAAATTCAAGAGATAAAAAGTTAGGTTTTTAGGTGATTCGCAGGATAATCGGAATTGCAGAAAAGCTAGAATACTAGGGAAATAATTAGAACCGTTCTAGAACATGAAATCAATGATAAAGCTAACCAACTTCCGTTGTGAAAACTATCTAAGTCTAACTTATTAAATTTCAAATTCCTTTGTAAATTCTCTAAGTTAAACCAGCATTAAATTCGGATTCAATTGTTCACAAATTCTCTAAACCAAATTCCTTTGAGAGATAGACAATTTACTCATCTAAAGTAGTTCAGGTAATTATCAATACTTCCGCATCTAATAATTAACCTAAGATCTAAATTCTAGGTGATCAAGCTAGAACTAGCATTAAAAACAACTTAGATGAAGAACCAAGTGATAATCCCTAGCAGTGCTAACAAGTTTAGCAATTCCTCATAATCCCTTGAACAACCCTAAACCTAACAAGCAAACTACTCAGACATGGTGAATGAAACACACATCATAACTGAATAAAATTGCATAAAAGATTAAGGGAAGAGATATAGAGGGTTCGAAGAAATCTCAAAGGTCTGAAGCAAAACTTGTCTCCTTCTAAACTCTGTAACAAAATCTCTCTCTCTCAGTCTCTCTCAAAATCTCTGTCAAAAAACCCATCATCCCCCACTCTAAAAACCATCTAAAACCCTATTTAAAGACATTAAACACGAGATGGGCTTCCTTGGGCTTCTTAGGAACTTCTGGGCTTCTTTGCAAAATAGAGAAATTTGGCCTGAAACACATGTGTCGCGCGACACAAGAGGATGTGTCGCGCGACACAACCCTCCAAGTCGTACTCTTCATTCGTGTTTACGGCTCTTCGTTTCACTTCACTTGCTTTGGGTCCATAATGCTCCATTTAGCTCCAAATCCACTTAACACGTACAAATGCCTGCAAAGACTCGAAAAGACTCTAGAAACACCAAAAAGACTCGATAAAACAACAGATATCATGGTTGAAAACCGGTAAAAACCATGATATGTCAATATGTCATCACCACAATTTTTTTATATTTTTTATTTATTTATTTAATTATTCTATACTCATTGCTAAACACAATTATTTCCAAATATTACTCTAACTCCAACTGCCAAACACATTTGAATATTCTCAAACTTACCAAAACAATTATTTCAAAAATATTCTATATTTTAAATATTACTATTAAATCTAAACAAAAATTAAATAAATATATATTATAAGCAATTATACATGTTTAAGATAAATACATCATTTGTTTTTTTTGCTTTTTAAAATAGGTGTGAGCAGCTAAAATTCATTATAGATCTCAACAATAAATCTAAGAAATTCGGTTAATTAAGTTCGATTTTGTATAATTTGAGTTTGGTTCGGGTAATTTAGTATAAAAATCTTTATACCAATTCAAACATTATATAATTTGGTTCGAATTTGGATTGGTGAATTTTGATTTGATGGTTCGATTCAAATATTTTGTCTATCAGTTGATAGAACATATTCTTATATAAAATAATCACAAATTCGAATATTGACAAACAAATCTCGGATTTCGTATAATAATTTTTCACATTAATTAAATTTTATTTTTAACTAAAACTGTCGAATTTGAATAATAATTCCCGCATTCACTAAGATTGATTTTTTACTAAAACTATAATAATTTAACATAATAGCTTTTTAATCCCCTTTTTTGGCCTAAGAAACTCCTGATCCCAAAGCTTATGTAACTAACGGTTGTTCTATTTCTCGAAAAAAAAAACGCTTGTTCTATTTTGGTAATATATTCACATGCAAGAAAAAAAAGTTGGTATGATGATCCCACATATCTTGTTAAGATAAATTAACGTTGAAATTGATTTACACATCGGAAGGTCAAAGGTTTAAATACCTTGAAAAAAGGCTCAAGTTGTTTTCCTTGTTTTTAACAAAGATCATGGGTTTTCCTAGGTTTTGGCGCTGAAAATCTTATCAGAGATTCTTCATGGTATATTTATTGAATTTGTAAGACCACCTCCATTGGTATAACCCCTAATAGAGTTCTTAACAAATTTTTTAATATAAATTTTTTATCAATCTAAGTTAAGAGACTCATTAGGGGATTTCAATTTTTCTTTCTTCCATAGATAAATCCATTAGGGGTTCTTAAGAAGAAAAAAATTAACACAAATCTTTTAGATGCAAAAGATTGATAGTATATGTTTTATTGTTATCTATGTCTGTTTTAGATGCAAAACCAAAGATTGAGCTTTTGAGAATCATATAAGAGTAATCAAAAGACAGCAATTTTAACACAAAGAGTTACATACAAGTCATATAAACATTAAACTGTCATAAAGAACACCTTAATGAGAGCCTCCAGAATGGTCTTCGCTTGGTCAAAATTACAAAGTGATCCTTCGTTATCTCACTCATTCTCAGCTGCCTTCTCATGGTTCTCAAAGTTTTAGAGACAAATAATTCCACAACCAAAACCAGCTTAATCAGACAAACCTGCTCATGGAGAATTGGGATTTTTACCTTGGAGTTACTGAAAGCAGCATCAACATCATCAATGTTTATGTCTTCATCATCAATGTTTATCTCTTCACTTTCTCCTTCTTACCAGTAAAATTAGAAGAACAAGAATCAATCGAATTCGAACCTGACCAGTAAACCGGTTTCTTAACCGGACCATCGTCTTCGTTCCACAAATCCTCTGCTCCAGCTTTCATAAAGCGATCAGCCAAAGATTTTATATGTTCTTTCGAGCTAATCGGTCTTGATTTCGCCGGTAACGAGAGAAGCAACGATATAATCAAATCGGCGTGGCTATGCTTGAAGATGACGGAATTAGGGTTCTCGTTATTGGGGATCGGAGAATTATCCATGGTTGAGAGATCCAGACAGAGAGAAACCGATATATGCAAAGCACGATTTCGATCGCCAGAATCGGCTTGAGAGAGAGAGAGTCGCGACGGGAAAGAAGAAAACTTTTTTTTCTTGTTTTAAATACCTGAACTAATCACTTGTTGACACGTAAGGGTACTTAAAGAGTTCTGAAAGTACTGAAATAACACAAAATTAGTCTTTTGTTATAAACTCATTAGATGATGCCCATTATAGGTCCATATTCTAGAACCTTCTAGACTTACCTCTTCTCTAACTTGTACTTTCTCCCAAGCTATGTATTCCTATATATACTTTGTTTTCTTATGGAATAATACACAACACCAATTCCTCTATTTTCTCTTCTCTCTTATCTCCCAATCTCTCATTCATAACACGTTATCAATACGAAATCCTAACCACTGAGTAAAAACATTAACCACTCAGTAAAAACCCTAGCCGTCTAAACAACCAATTCTCTCTTTCTCTCGATTCTCTCTTCTTTCCTTAGTCGCCGCTATTGACTTGTTTCGTTTTGCTCCAACCCTCTGATTCTATCGATTGAGATAAGTCAACTTCTCCTTGCTCAGTTAAATCATCAAGTATTTGACGCAGTAGATCTCGTATTATTTTATTAATATACTGCTTTGACAAAACAATTCGATTCAATCTGTTTAATCGCTTTGTCTTATACATCTTTGATTTAATCTATTTTTATATAAGTTGACGTGCTTGAAACTTTGATATTATACACATGCTTCTTCTATTAATCGAATAATACTCATGGTTCATATCTTATAACATAATCTAAAACCACATGTTTTATAATAGATTTATCGATTGTTGTTTTATTGTTTGGTTTGATCTACTACGTTGATAGTCATGCTTTATCACCTAATTGATTTAATAATTGGTCTGATATAACTAGGTTGTTTAGTAAAAAAAAAAAAATTATATGAATCATATGTTTATTAATCACTGCATCTGATCATGCTTTATAACTTAGAATCTCATGTTTCGAGACAGTAAAGCATGTAACTGTACTTTGATTATAGATTCGTTTTGTTTAAGTTTTGATAGCTACATATGTTATATGTTTAGCTTATTAACAATATATATATGATTTTTCCTTATGAAATTATTACGAGCATATTACTTGACTGCCACATTCTTTATTGTTTGATTTGATTTCTAACTTCACTATGATTGACTTATAGTCATGTTTGATTAATTATCGATTGTTGCTTTTCATATAATGAGGTTCTATGCGGGCTAAGAACCAGTTTAGCAGTGATGAACAATTCAGTGAAGGGTTTTGGGATTATTTGGCCGAACTTTCTCCAATACCGTCTCCGGGTACTTATTCAAGTAAGTCGATAAATCCTTTAATTAAAGATTCGTTAAACTAAGAAAAATGAATTTAACAATTGAAAAGAAATTCAGTATTTTATATATCTTGTTAAAGGGATGACGACTTGGAAAATTATCATGCTAATTTGTGTACATGAAAATCTTTTAGTATTTATCGATTAACTTGATTATGCATATACATATGTACGTGTAGCTTACTGAATTATGTTAATGGTGTAAATATGGTGTGCATCTAGTCATTAAGTTAATCGTTGGTCAATTGATTTAATGATTTTAGGAAACCATCGATAATTTGATATGTTTAACGATGAAAAAATTACGTTCATACTTTATACTATTTGGTTTGGTTTGAATTGGTTTAGATAATTGTTGCTCGTTTGTTATTGATAGACGCATGTCATGATTTCTTATTATTCTTGGCTTGATCTATTAACTTTGAATATGGCAATTGAATATACTGTGATTATAGAAATAGAAATTGTCTATAAAGGAAAACTGAAATATGATAAGTGAATCGTATATCATATGTGTTGCTTTACGATTTGTTTGCTATATAATAGATACTTAGACCTGGTTTTTCTCTAATAGCTCATGCATATATTAAATTCTATGTAATTTATGGTTTAAGTTTGAATGTTTGTATATATATATTTAAATTTTGGTTTTGGTAACCTTTTTAGGGGAAAACATGTTTAAATCGTTAAATTAAAATAAAAACTTGAAATTTCAGTTATAGAATTTATGCATAGAGGAAGGCATGATATTGTTATAACTTGTGATATGCTTTGAGTTTGACTTCGCAGATTTAATTTTAATTGTGATGAGATAATTATATATGATATATCTACATTCTTTGATGAATGGTAAAAATTGTTGGATTTTTCAACAAAATTGATAAATCATATCTCGTGGTCCATTCCCTGAAGTGAATGTGACGTCTTATATATAAGATCACTAGCACTAAGCCAAAGAAGTAGCTATAGAAAATTTCTTGAATGGTCAATATCGAGATCAAAGAGTTTATATCAAGAACTCATATTTTCACCAGAAGTGAGAAAATAAAGATGGTACTACACAAGATAGTACAAGAAACATATTGAATGCTAAAGAAGAGCATATGTATATTGCCTACGGGATCTAAATGAAAAATTTTAGTGTGAATACAATATTAAGAAGTGTAAAACTTAGTGAAATCTCCTGAAGAGCATATATAAAATTTGCCTATGAGAACGCGATTTAAAATCATTGATGCGTTATACTCTCCCAAATCTCAAGTATTAAACAATGTTGTTGATTCTAGAGTGGTAATTCAAGATTAATGAACCTAAATTTTCACCATCTCGAGGGGGAGAATTAAAGAATAATGTTCACTAAGTTCTTCGAACAATTCTCAAAGAAAAGTGTGATCATCAGAATGTGATAGCATCGACTAGATAATGTTGGTGAATTCACATATCAAGTCTTTGATGATTATTCTATGTCCACTGGAATAAGTGTTGAACATCCCGAAGTTCATGTTTATACACAAAAATGGTTTAGTACCAATGTCTCGCATCAAGCCATTGAATAACTGATAGATTCCCCCATTATTATTGGTTTAGGGTCAGAAACTAAATAGTTCCCATATGCGAATCTTTAAGTATGAAAAATACTCCATCACAATGCTCTAAGATGGGACCTCAAAGGAGGATATAAATATATGTCGGATATGAATGATAAATAAGTGTCTAAAGCCATCCCATAAGAATTTATCTAAGGCTCGACTCGTAGTCTCACATTTTAATGAGTCAGTTTTTCCAATAGTAGGGGGAGAAGTAAACAGCTGGAGAAAGAGATAAATATAAATGAATTATCAATGATCCTCGAACTTAAGAAAAAGTTCAAAGGATAATTCATTTGTAGAGCTTAGCGTATCGATTGCCAGACGCTTTTGCTGACCCAAGTAGAGTGATGAAATCACCTATACTAGCTGTATATGCTTTAATTAGAAATGATGTCCCAGAAGGACAATATCAAACTGCTAGTGAGTCTAAAGATCGCATGAAGCGTGATAGACCTATTTGATTCCAAATATAAGAATCCTCGTAATAGAAAAAGAGCAGAAACAGAGAATGACCAAATCGAGGAAAGAAAGATTTCGAATGATCTCCAGAAGAGACCGAATGAGCTCTAGAAGAGACATAAACATGACAAATGAAAATATTCAAGTACTTGACAATGAAGAGAGCTAGCTAGCTATATCATGTTTGAAATAAGATGGAACCAAAAACCAAATCGACGTAGTAATATTTTGCATGCTATGACAGTTGATTTTATGAATAAAAAGAGGATCATGAAAGTCTATTAAAAAGTGTACACAAAATAATGATTTCCAAAATGGAAAGAAAGAAATAGACATATAATCTCTTGCAGAGAATTAGACCAATAGTCTATGCACATGAAGTGTAAAACCAGTGGAAAATAAATGAGTCTTGTTACGAAAAGATAGTGAAATTGTCACAAAGACATAGAATGTATTATGAAGAGATGTATTCTCTTGTGGTAGATGCAATACTTTTATAAGTCTGGCAATAAGAGAAGGAACACTGGATAATGACATTTATATATAATCCTTGAACGATTAGTGATATTAGAGTTATAATCTCAAAAGATTAAAGATAGGTTTCCGGGAACTCTACTCAATCGAATGAATAGAAATTTTTTAACATGGGGTATAATCATGTAAATTGTACCCATGTATTTATCAAAAGATTTTGATAAAGTGATTCTTAATTGAAGATCATCGAAATTCCAGAAGAGTTATCATAAGTAGTACGATGATAAAAAATCATTTGATAGTGATATTTACATGAAAGTCCTAGAAAGATTTAATGTAGGAAGATTTGTTATAATTGCAGTGATGTGATGATTCGAACATCACTAGAACTCCTTAAGAGATTAATATCTTAAGAAAAGATTTGAGGATATACCTTGGAAAGATAATTTTATTTTCAGATATCTCAAGTTGAATATCTAGCGCAAAAGATGTTATCTCTATAAATCCTAAGAGGATTTTACAGAAAATGCTCATATATGTTTGGTCCTGAAGTGTCATACATAAAATGCAATGAGATTTTGTATAATAAAGGAAAATATGGTATGGACTAGAAGTCTAATCATCTCAGATATCATATGACAATTATATGAGTTTTAAGGCTATGTTTATAGTAATTTCGAAAGATCGGAATTCATCTCCCGAAGAAGATGTTTCCGAGAGAGATATATATAATGATGAGCGTGGATGTACTCTTTTTTCCTTGTCATAATTTTTCACATAGGGTTTTTCTATGAAATATTTTTAACGAGACATCAAGGAACACGCAAATGATAGACACTTAAAGAAAAATATTATCATTACAAATAATATATGAAAGTCTATCAATCTCCCAAATGTATATCATACATTGATGATATCGAGAGAAACAAAGAGAATGATTAAAATAAATCATCTGAAAGACTCATGAGTTGCAGAAGAAAGGCGATTTACATGTTCTACAGATTCGTTTAAGTGAAGCTTTGGCGGACTTATTTTCCAGGACACTTCGAGTTAGTACTTTCAAGATGCAAGTTCAACATTTGTGTACATCGTCACAAAGATATTAAGTTATGCACTCATTAGGGGGAGAAATAGCACGTTGCACTCTTTTTCCCTTAGCTATGGTTTTGTCCCAATTAGGTTTTCCTGGTAAGATTTTTAATGAGGCAACACCTTATGCGAATTAGGAATATTTTTACTATAATGGCATCCAAGGGGGAGTGTTATAAACCCATTAGATGGATGTCCATTATAGGTCCATATTCTATAACATTCTAGACTTACCTCTTCTCCAAATTGTACTTCCTCCCCAAGCTATGTATCCCTATATATACTTTGTTCTTCTCATGGAATAATACACAACACCAATTCTTCTATTCTCTCTTCTCTTTTGTCTCTCAATCTCTCATTCATAACATTTTGTTTATTTTTTTAATGCTAAGAACCCCATATTTTTTTACAACTATCCTCCGACGGAGGCGGTCTAAGTGTTGTGTATGCTAAACCTCGATAGGGCCTCGTCTCGCAATTTTTTCATTTAAGCAAGAAGTCCTTGGCGAACATGTTTATTTATATATATATATACATTTCCTTCTTGGGCCCTGAGACTAAGAAACATTTTAATTTTTTTTTTTTAAACTTTTTTTTTTTTTTTGTATATACATGAAAGAGACT